>JACVBY030000467.1:0-729177 GCA_017589505.3 Metroxylon sagu | reverse complement strand
ACAAAGACTACCGTAACCATACAGAGAAAATTTGTGATAGGAGTCACAAAAACGGCATCGCTGAGTTATCAACTGTACATACATGTCACACCTGGAAAATAAACATTACTCTGTGCATAGGCATTTCCTTTGTCATATTCTTTTTAACATAGCCATAGTTGTATGTCAACTCCAGCACTGCATTTTTATCTTCAGGACCGTATCCCATCATTGCTATAGTATACTGAAATAGGTACTAGCAAATATCAAACAAAAATTTGAAATGAAAACTCATAGCTAATACGTAAGAAACAAAATTACATGTGCTTATGAACAAATATATCGAGGATCACAGAGCCAAAGTCTATATTATTTTTAAAAATATAAAGAAACAGAAAAGAGAATATAAAAGGACAATACTGACACATGATGGATGGGTGAGAGTGCGTACCTCAAATAATAGAAACCTACACAACAGTTTAGACTCAAAAGGAAGTTATCAGGATAACAATAAATTCAAAAAATGTGGATTAAGAGTGCATTATGGTTTCTTTTGGTGATAATTATATCTACAAAAGAGGAGTGTGTTGTTGATGTTGATTACCAGACTCATAGCAATTTGGAGCTGTGAATAGAATGCTGAAGATTAAGGTTTTAATATCAGTTACGAAAAGAAGCATTACAGAACTGCACAAATGAACTGGTATGATGGAGGTAAAAAGAACCCAAATTTCCACCTTGAAGACAAATCATCCTATGCATGCTTACACGTGCATCCACCTACCACCCATGCACTAAAAGAAAAAGAAAGAGAAACGCATACATCTGAAAGAAAAGGTAAGCCAACGACTTTTATCATGAAGTCAAGGTTTTAAATATTGATGGGATAGTAGGATGCCCCCTTGCTCTAAAATGTTGAGATGAAGGCACCGATTTGATTATTGAGATAGGATGAGTCAGAATAAGACATCCACTATTCTTAGTGTTGGTACGCACAGGATATCTCATTCACATAAAAACTGAGACAGCTTCATCCCATGGTATTTAAAACCTTGATTAGGAATCAACTAGACTGATCTTATAATTTATATGGATGACAATTCACTTGCTAATATGATTGTTCATGCTTTTAATTTGCAGGATTTTATGTGGATGATTTAGACAAACTAGATTGATCAATAACTTATATAACTGAGATACAGGTACAAGAAGATGATCTAATGCATAAAGTGGCTCACCTTGGTACTCAGGATTGTCTCAAGTTTGCGCATGAAGCTCCACCATACCAAATGCTCTGTTTAAAGAGTGAGAGTGGTTTTAGAACTTGACAAAAATGGAGTCAGCAACACTTGATTACAAATGGCAAACATGTCTACACAAAATAACCTCAATTCGCTTGCACACCAACTCACGCTTCTCATAGAAGTTTGTGGCACGATCAAGATCTCCTACACGAGAAACGCATTCACTTGACTACAGGGAGCTCCGGTGTAGGGCCCTTTTCCAAAAGCTCAAACTTATAACCATCGGGAGTCTTCGAAGTAAAGGCAAATCACGGTTTTGCCTCCTTTTACAGAGACCAGTGTTCCACTGGTCACACTTTCCTCCCTTGGCTTTTATAAGATCCACGCTGATCCTTTGGCGACCTATTACTAAAAAATATCATGAAAATATTCCACATTATGATGACTTGTTTCTTGTTTGTAAATATGATGATATCCACATGAAAAAGAACGAGCATTTGAAAAAAAAACCTAGTGATACATATATATAAGTAGGTAGACCTGGCTATATTCGAATATAGCCCTAAGTTTAGGATACGATCACCTTTCCTTATACTCTTAAATCCATACGAGGATTTCGAAGCCATCCCCTACCTTTTTTTCATTTTTTTCATCTTTAGAATTCATGAAGCTGTGTGGACTCGAAGAGATGGGAGGTGATCGGATTTAAACTTAGGCAATTTTGCATTCGAATGTAGTCAAAATCTCTCTCTCTCTCTCTCTATATATATATATATATATATATATATATATATATATATATATATATATATATATATCAACATAAAAAGATCAATTACTTGAAAACCTAGCGATATGATATTATTTGATTTCATATTGCAGCACATTATTCCTCAAAAAATATATTGAAAGACTTGTTATAGCCTATTTCTCCGGTAGAAAGGAAAATCTTTGATAACATTATGAGCAGGGCATTTCAATATTCGAGATTCTTTCATTTCAACAAAGCACAACAAAAATTCTGATGACTGGGAATATTTTAATCAGTGTATTTTCATCTTGCACATAGTCATTGCATGGATAAAGCTATAATCATAAGTTAAAACTACCGAATAAGAATGTTTTGGTATTGTTATCAGCACCACAAGGCATAACTAAGATGTATTTGTACTGTTTAAATGAATAAAAGCCAGAATCCTGATGTTCAAAACCTGCCAAAATTTTAGTTATGAAATTTATAATTGAAGTATATCATTTTTTCACTTGCATCATTAGTTTTTTTTCCTAGATTTGCATATCTTTTTCCCTCAGCAAGGTACAACATGCTATCCGATGAATATTTACACACTTAAGAAAACAAGCATGACACAATATAATACATTAATGTTTAATTAAATATGGATTCCAACATGTATAGACTAACAAAATCTAAATCAAGAAAAAAATTGTGCCATAATCCATTCATCAAAGTCCAACCTTTGATTTGCCATTTCATTTGATCTCATATCCAATGGTATTGAACCAACTTTTTGAGAATTCAGAAGGAGGATTAACATCCTCCCACCTCAAAGAATATTATTAAAAAGAAGACAAATTTACAATAAGAAAGTAAAGTACAGAGAGAGAGAATCCACAAAAGGTGAAGAAGAAACAAATATCAATTAAGAGCTGGGCAGCAGAGAAGAAAGACTTGAAGTGACATGCAAGTGTGGAGTTTTTTGAGCAATAGAGGGTGCCCCAGGACAAAATCAGAAAGGGCTTTGTAAAGAACCTGCATGGTGGTGCCATGTGCCATTCTTTCGCAGAGAACTGAAGAGTTCCACTCGCACCAAAGACTCAACAAACTGTAACAACTAGTAGATTGCAACCACATCTCATAGGCTTCTTGATTTGCTTGGTTCTCGACATTGACCACAAGGATAAAAGGGTAGGAGGGTGGCCCTTGATACCTAAGTACGTCTTGGCAGTGAACCAAACACTCCTGCTGAAAGTGCAATGAAGGAAGAGGTGGGAGCTAGTTTCATCTGTTGCCCCACAAAGAGCACAAGAAACCGTCCAGTCTTTCTTCCTCAACACCTAGGTGGTATGGATGTGGTTCTTGACAGCAAGCAACATGAAAATTTTGATTTTCTTAGGTTCATTGGAACTCCAAATAGCTTTGTAGAAAGGACAGAGGACACCGCCTCAATAAATAAATTGATAAAAGGACTTAACGGATAGGGTTTGTTCCGCTTTTAACTTCCAGGCATTGAAACAACTCAATGCCCCTATTTATGTATCCTAATCAAATTGACTTAGAAGACCTTTTAGAAACAAACAAGAATAAAATGTAAATTAAAACTTCATTTGGCATCAGTGGTCTGACATCTAATGAGCCTTAACAAGTTTGAAGTTATGCATTTTATAGCAGGGCTCCTCCCTGATTCATAAAACAATTTTCTGATTAAAATGCTCGATTTTTAAATCAATTTACCTGTGGTCTTCTAATTTCAGTTCTAGGGAACTCATTACTTGGACATCCATATGTGCTGATGTGAAACAACTGCAGCAGGATTTGCATTTTCTAGACCTTGATAAGGGGAGTTCAAGGATTTGGCTACATATATACATATCCATATGCAGAAGTATTTATAATTAGCAAAATTGCAGGTGGAATAATAAATAATATGCAGCTACATGGTTCATATCATGGTAAAATATGTACATAAAACATGATAAACTAATTGAAATATTCCAGAATGTATCTCTATCTACCATGTGTCTCAAACTCTTTTTCAAGTCTGAATGTATTATTTTGGCCAAACTGACCTGGCAGAACGTCATGATGAAACTCATGCATGAAGCCTTAACATAGTAACTCTTCAAGTGTATTGATAAAGTAGCCCATGAAACAAAAGTGATTCTGGATGATACATATAGCAATGGGATATTTGCCAGCTGGATGGCAAAAATTCCAAATTGGACAGCATTCTGATCAATGGAATATCGGTGCTTATGGGAGTTGAACATTAGGCTAAATCAAGGTTGCAAGTAGGCAGAATAGTCAATTCAAGTTTCATGTGTCTTTATTTGATATCCAACCTTATGCTCAGAAGCAAATATCCACTCCTACAAGAACATAGACAATTTGGCATGGTGCTTCAGGCTGTATTTGGGATTAAGACAAAGTAAAACTACTCATATATATGACAACGATGGCCTGTGGTAGTTGTATTTACAGGATTATTGCTGATGTTAGAGTCGAGAAAAAACACAAAAAAGGTTAGTCACACATACTATAATTTTAATTTGTAGTAAGTTCTATTATAAAGTTACCTGGATGCACCATATTCTCTAATCAAAATATTATATGAAAACTTTGATAATATGCTGAGTTCTCCACAATCAAGATTAAAAAAGTCTACCATTAATAAGCCAAGGGACATATAATATTACCTCAGCAATAGATTTCCCGTAAGTAGAAAAGCTAATATAAAACAAAAGATATGATTGTTGTCCTGTAAGCAGAAAAGTTAATATAAAACAACAACAACAGCAAAGGCTTAATCCCAAAAATCTGATAGTGCATAATGAATTTTTATGTGAATCTCCATTTAACCACTTAAAAAGAAAAGAATATAACAGAAGTACAGGGTTATATGCAAACATAATGCATGCCCAAAACCCAGTCACATGATTAAAGGATATTCATTTATGGGAACAGAACCTTACATCCTCGACTGCAATACCAAAGTGACCAAAGCCATTTCCAATATCATAGTTGTCAACCCCATAGTCTGCCAATATACATAATAAATAAAATTTTAGTCAGAAACCTCATGGATATACAAATGCGCAGAATCAAATAAACAGAAAGGCAACAAGTAATGAACTATTAAGAGTACAAAACAAAGATGTTATGATATAAGAAAAAAATGTCTTAAGGGGATAACTAACACTTTAAAGTGGCATGACATCATGAAATTATAACACAGGTTGCTTACTATATGTGAGTTCAACAACAAAATGTGAGTCTTCAGGCCCATATCCAAGGAAAGCATTGGTGTATCTTTCCTCAGGAATGTCACGTTTTCGCAGCAACTTCATTCCCAGACACTCTGTGTAGAACCTGCATCAATCAAATGAAGAAAAAATTAGAGGAAGCCATGTGCCTATAAATTCAAAGTCAAGATGTTCATGGTAGAGGAGAAATAGGATCCACGAAAAAGGGTACTTTATTGTCTTGTCCAAGTCCCCATCACGATAAACAACATGAAGAAGCCTCCTCTTGTCCTTTTTCACCCACTCCAAGGCCTCTTCTTGACTAATGGTACTGATTGCTTGTGTCGTCATATTTCCAGCAGCACTGGCCTCTATACCATTCACTTTTCTTATCAACCTAGAAGGCTTTATTCCAAACAAATGCTCATGATGCATAGCTGTACAATCACACCCAAAAGAGTCCATAGATCAGCGACCAGAAAAGAAGATCATTTAGAAGACCCAAAGTTCCCTTTTATTTAACTTGCCATTAATCAAAACTTATGCAATAAATACATGAACAGATAGACATATACGGATACACAGAGCACCTGCAGCAACACCTCGAAGCCACACCTTTGTTCTAATTAACCTATTAGCGAATTCGAAACCATATGCCCCTAGCAATTTGAGTGAAAGTTAATTAGTAGCAGATTATAATCTTCCTTCTTATAATACGATGTTTTCGTCACACATCATAAACTAGCTAAAATCAATCGCGAGTTGAATCGTTGCTGCTACAAAGATAGCTCCATATCTGGTGAGTCGTTGGTCTTGTAAGGATGGCTTCACGCTATGACGGAACTTCATCATCGTCCCATGAATAGCTCTTTCCTCATGTCCATCAACTTTTACACACTCGGATAAGCTTTGATACCATTTGTAATGCCTCAAGCCTACCTACTCGTCTAATTAACCTGTTAGCAGGTCAAAACCGATGGCCCTAAAAGGTTGGGTGAAAGTTAATTAGTAGGAGATGAACTTGAATTATAAGCACATGGCACTTTTTTTTTTTTTCATCCAATGTAGACTATTTTTGGGTTATTACAACATCATTTTCTGAATATTAAAAAACTAATACTGAATGCAGGTAATAACAAGAACTTAGAAGGTCAGTTCCAGTGTTTCAAATGAACTTTGAGATTCACTCCAACTTCATTCAGTTCGATGAGAAGATCCAACAGAGTCGATCTGAACCATGGAAGCCGCATTACTTTTTGCATAACCATATGCCTTAAGAAATTGCCCATCAAATTCAGTGCATAGTCAATCAAAAATAAAGCACAGGTCGAGCTATCTGCAACTGCTGATGATTTCTTGTAAAACCCGTATATATTACTAAATCTTTATAAGAAAAAGGGCAAAAAAAATATGTTCAAATTAGAAGTTCTCGTTTAAAAATCAGCCATGGAGAGCACATCTGCATCTTAGAAATTCCAAAACAGATCAAAAAAAGACTCGAAACCCTAGAAAAACCATAACTCAGTCTCATCAAATCCCGACAAAGAACCAAAAGATAGCTCACGGATCGACTGAGAATTGTAAATGAAAAAAAAAAAAAAAAAAAATCGAAATCCTTAAGAATCCGTGGGAGGATTAAGAAGCGATGAGAAAGCGAATAAGTCGGTGAGTTCTGCAAAAGAATTCTGGTGGGACGGAGAGCTCACCGCTTCCGAGATGGAGGAGAGCGAGGCAGCGGGAGGGGGCGGAGGGGACGCCGAGGCGGGCGTTGGACGCGAGCCGGACGGCGGCGGAGGAGGCCGAGGGGGGCCGGAGGGCGGCGAGCTGGAGGGAGGGGGAGGAGGCGGCCATCGGGAGGATCCTCACCATCGGCCGGGCGGCCGGCTCTCTGGCTCTAGCTGGGTCGCGCTTCGCGCTTCTCGCGCGGTGCTTGCCGAATCCCTCTCTCTCTCTCTCTCTCTCTCTATATCCGAGCTATCTGTGGTGTCACGTGGGCAGGGCGGTAGAGCCTAATTGGACAATCTCAACTCTTCCCTGAAGGACAACTATAAAAATGTAAGCCCCCGACCTCCGAGCTCATGACCATGGACCCACTTTTGAGATCATCAACCCACTTTTGAGAGGAAGGCCCTTCGATGAGTTCTATTTTTTGTCCAATAAATTGTTACGTCATCGAGTCAAAAGGCTATGTTTAGCTTTTATATCAGCCACATAACTGGAGGATTTAAGCTCCAACTGATTTCATCTCTTTTCAAGCCCCACAGTAAAAAGCCTTCATTATATCATCGTCTCACAATTTCTCAGCAAACACCTGCCCACACTTGCTTCCTTGTTAGAAAATAAAGAAAAATAAAGGTACAAATTTGTAAGTAAAGAACGCACGGAACAGGTCTATATCATTTGAAAGTTTATATTGTATGCCCATGAAAGTAGGAAATGTTTCTTTGACCTTTTCTTACAATTGATTAATTTGCTGGAATTTTCGCGATTCAGGAGAAGGTACGAGCGGTTTCGTGACTATGGTTGAAGCTGCAAAATTGTTAAGTTTTCATGCCGAAAGAAATTAGAACACCAGAATCATTTCACGCGGTTGTTAGCTGGTCCTCGCAAATCTATTACCATTACGAGATGACCTTCCCAACTCTTCGACAAACTAACTCAATCATAATGGATGCCTGAAAGTACTCTTGTTAAAATTATGAATGACTCTTGCGCAGATTATCCAGTATTATAGTTTTCAAGTTACAATTTCAGGTTTATTTTTAAAACTTTTCTTGATAACATGAATGAAAGGAGCCGGTACAGATTGCACTTTTCGACACCCATAATGCCAAAATAAAAAAGAAAAATATAAAAGTAAAAAATATTATGAAAAAGCAACAAAGAAAAGGGATGAAGTTAACTTTTTAAAAATTAACTATATTCTTTTCTCTACCTCTCTATTTATTTATTTTTTTTTAAAAAAAAATTATTAAAATAAAAACTCATCCATTTTTCAGCATGATTTCCATCATCACTGCATGATGGATAGAATAAGAGAGAGTATGATCATAGAGTGGCATGATGGGTATAAGACAGACTAATCATGCACTTGGGGTATTATTGAGTGAATAAGAGCATGAAAGATTGTAAAGGGGAAGAGTCGAAGTATGGTAGAATAATTAGATTAAAAAGCATATAAAATTAATTTTTATGCAATAGTTAAAATAGTATATATAAATAAAATTTAAAAAAAGGTTGATAAGTTAGGCTTAGGAGGCATGCAGCAAAGTATTATCTTTAAAACAATGGATAACCTTTTTATAGGCTACTCATTCTAGCATTTTTTAAGGTACAAATTGAGGCTTATTTTCAAAACTTCTCCAACCACATAAATAGAAGAAGCTAGTGCTAACTGCACTTCTCGGTGCCCACAGTGCCAAAATAGAGAAAAATTAAGAGTAAAAAATTTTATGAAAAAGCAATAAAGAAAAGGGATGTAGTCAACATTCTAAAAATTGAGCATATGTTTTCCTTTTTCACCTCTCTATTTATTCTCTTTTTCTATAATGATTTCCACCATTATTGCATGATAAATAGAGTAAAGAGGTGTTTGGTATGTGGTGATTCATTTAGGATTACTAGTGATATAGGTGGAAGTGATGGGATCATCATGTTTACTTGTACCTTAATGATCCTATATGACGATGATCCTAAATCACTCGCACCTATGCCTGTCCATGAGGTCGGATATCCAAGATCACTTCTAGGCGATGATCTTGGCTTGGAATTTGAGGGCCAAATCCATCATCCATCATCCATTAAAAAATTTTTGATATTATTTTTAAATTAATATAATATAATTACATTATAATAGTATAATATAACTGTAATTATAATATTATAATTATTATAATATTTATAGTTATATTATAATTTAATCTAATTATTATAATAATAAATAATGTGAAAATAATGATAAATTAATAAGGTACTTGCAAAATATGTTAGGCGTAGCTATTTTTTAAGGTAAAGAAAGGCTAACTAATCAAGGATAATTTTGGTATTTTATGGTTGATAATTCAATATTCACATAATATACCAAACATAAAGATTTTAGATTATCAAAAATCTTTAATCATCAGCATATATCATATCAAATATGATGATCTAGATTATAAAAAAATAAAATTATCCTAATATAAAGATAACAAGTAATGCAAGATCACTGTGGTGATTCTATCTATGTTGCCAAAGGTTGCCCCAAGAAAGAGCATGATCATAGAGTGGCATGATGGTAAGAGAGAGAGAGAGAGACTAACCATATGCTTGGGGTGTGGTCAAGTGAGATGAGAGTGTGAGAGAGTATGGAGTGGAAGGGTGCGCATGTGGTTGAGTGTGGGAGAGGGAGAGGCACCATGTGGGTGCAGCCTAGTGGTCCCACTTTTCCTTTTTTTTTTTTCTTTTTAAGTTTAAAATCTTTTAATATTTACAATATCTCTAAGGAGCCAGAGTAAGTTGTAGAAGGGATTCGGAAATAAAGAAACAAATATAATCAATAGTAAGAACTTTCTCAGATGAAGAGAATCCAATGATTAATGGCTATAGAGCAAAGCTTAAAAAGAGAAATAGAAAAAAAAGGCTTCGAGATCTATCCCAGTAGGAGACCCTTCAACTCTCAAATTAGTAAAAAAAGTTTTTAACAATAGCAGCTTAGAGAGGTTCTATGAGGCATAAGATTTTTCAAAGAAAGATACAAATGAAAGAAAGAGCATAGAACACAATAAATTAAATTAAACCTTCTCGTTTTATAAGCTAGTATGAAGTTTCTTAATTGGTTTAACATTTTATGATGGCTAAAACTTTTCTCCACCTTATACCTTTTGGGATCTGTTCTCTCTATAGCTAAATAAGTGGCAATATGATGCTGATCTCTTCAGTTGAGGTGGATTGCTAGGTACTAACCTATTATTGATCGATAAAGATTTACCTCATTAGAAGAATAGGAATGGTTGTTTATTATATGGTTGATGATAAAATAATGTTTCAATGAACTGAATCAATCTTCTCTTTTTATAGGATGGTATGAAGTTTTTTTTTATTGGTTTAAGATTTTGTGGTGCCTATGACTTTTTTCTATTATGTACTTCTTGTGATCCATTCTATGGAAGGCTAAATGAGTGCTAATATAATGCTAATATGTTCAGTTGGGGTGGACAGCCATGTGCTAACCCATTCACAATGTTTCAATGGACTGAATATCTTCGAGACTACATCATTCCTCATCAACCTCTACCATTAGATACTTGGATGATCCAGAACAATCTGGACCAGTATATTCCCCGCACCTCTAAAAAAGCAAAATAGCTTACTGGTGGCTTGTTGGGATATGTATTATACTCTCCATCTCTATCCCTCCTGGTGGCTTGTTGGGTTTTGCTGCACTGGAATGAAAAGAAGAATAACAAGGCTTGAAGTGAGCCTTTATGCCCCAAGGTCATCATCCCATTGAAGCAGGTGATATCAAAACATGTTTTCATGGCTCGTTTTTTCATTCTTTAAACTACATTTACATAATCAAGCCCAAACTATGAAATTGTGCTTCCAAGCAGTTCGGTATTGTTTCATACTATGAAATATGTATTGCTTGGTTTAAATTACAATGGACGCATACGAGGTATAAGTTCAAGGGAATCAATGGGGTAATCATTCACCTAGCCAGATTGAGGGTAGAGGAAGGTGTAAGATTGTATAAACCTAACAATGGAATAGATGCATCTGAACAAGGAAAAAAAAAAAAAAAAAGGGTATAGATCAATGTGGTAATGTGTTTAAACAATAATGTGTTGATTAATCTTGACAATTCGTTCTCTGTTGAACAATATAAGCATGTCTCAGTGAGAAGGTAGACATCAATGTCATGTGCAATGTGGTAACAGAGGGCTAAGTTCACGTAAACAGTTAGGCCAGTGAGGGTTTTGCATGCATGCGAGTAGAGAGAAAATGTTGAGCTGGATTCATGTTCAAAGAAAAAGTTTGTTCCATAAATACAACGCAAGCTATTTTTCCTTTAATTATAAATCATTCTTCTGGCATACTGTTGCCATTCATGTGCAAGGTCATATAAAATGGTTTACATTTTTAAGTAGGCATGAGGCTCCATTCGGCAAAACATTTGGATAGCCTAAAAGCAGTTTTGAAAAGATAAAACATTTTTTTAAATATTTTTTAGAATGTTTGATGAAAATTTTAAAAATATTTTTAAAATAAAGTAAAAGTTGTTAAAGGCTCAACTTGCTCCTTGAGAAAGTTATTTTCATTGCATTTGAAAATCATAAGTTCGATAATATATTAAAATATATTAATTATAATATAATAAATATTATATGAAAACTATAATTACAATAGTCATTATACAGTGTAAAATTAGATAATATAGTAATATTATAATATTATATAACACTATAATATAGTGTATTGATGTAATATTATTGTATTATGTTATGTTATAATTTTATAATATTATTATAATAATATATTTTAATATTTTAATATTATTTTACTAGATAATAAATACCATATTTTTAATGGTATATTATAATATAATTATTAAATGATAGTAAAGTATTATATTATAATATGATACTGTTAAATTATAATCCTGTAACAGTTGAAAATATTATGTCTCTTACTATTTCTCATTCTATACATGCTTTTCTTAAAAAAAAAAAAAATTGAATTACTTAAAAATATTAAAGTCTTATGTCTCTTTTAAAATGTAATCGGAAAACAGTAAACAGTTTTTTATAGAAGCTTTATTATTAAAAAAATTATTATCAAAAGTTTTATTGTTGATAGCTTTGCCAGCTTAAAGAATAAGATTGTATAAACTACTTTCACAATGGTTAGGAGTGTGGAAGGTAGGATGGTCCAATTTAAAGATAAATTTGAAACTAAACTGGTTTAAATTAGAATTTTAAAAATAAAATCATTCCTATGATTTATAAAAATGGCATCAAGAAATTTTGTATTAAAACAAGTTATAGAAAGATGACAATTCAAATTATTTATTCAACTAATTAACTCATAAATCATAAACCTAATTTTAAATTTTATTATATCTATTTTAAATATGTATAGATTTTTCAGTTTGGAGTCATTTTTTAAAATTGAAATCGCACTATTTTTTTTATTTGTAAAATTTTAAATTCAAACTGAATTGATTTAAAAAATGATTTAAATCAATTGAAGGGGCTGATTCTGTCCAAATTTGTAGTTTGCTGGTCTAGTTATATCAGTCTACATGGTACGATGGACTCCGCCATTTACAAACTCATGTGTTAAAGATAGAGAAATATTAATTTTATGTTATATAACTTAGCTTATGCCTCTTAAATAAGGTAATTTTATGAGAATCCTTCTTGGAGGGTTTCGTTTGAGAATCTTCTCATTTATATATTACAAAACTGAAATAGCTTAATCAAAAAAAAAAAAAAAAAAAAAAAAACCAATTACTTCATTTTATATCACATATATAAATAAATTAAATAACTTTTAAATATTATCTAAATATAACAATAAAATGTTAATCCAAAAAAATATCATATTGAGTTATTTTCATAATGATAAGAATTTTATTTCATTTAAATTTTATTAATTTAAAACATCATAACTAAACCCTATTTTTCAGTTTTTAATATCAGAACATTTAAATTCTTTTAAAATATATATATATATATATATATATATATATATTATTTATTTTATCATTATTTTTAATTTGAAATTAATAATTTTAAAAATAAAATTTAATAATAAAAAATTTTAAAATATAGATTTTTATTTATCATGTTATTGGACGGTCAGTTCCGTACCATATCAATTGATGCATCTGCTGACTGGTTACAGGAATCCTGTGTCACCCTTTACCTGAGCCGTCCGTTGGACAGATTCTTTACTTGAGCCGTCCGTTGGACAAGCCATTCATTCTATGGCGCGTCCCAATGATTTAGGAAGCATCTTTCCAACGGGGAAAAAAAAAAAAAAAAAAAAAAAAAAATCCTGGTCCTTCTCTCTGTGCATTATTATTATATTTATTTGTTTTTATCACACCTATAATTTCCTTCATAATTTACACCCATTTAAAGGCGCTAAACTGATCATCCGTACCTTCTCCCAGCCGCCTGTTTCGCTTGCTTGGGCATCACACATGCCCGGCACCCGGTTTCACGGCGGGAGCGAAAAGAGGCCCTGCTCGCCTCCCAACCCAGATGATCGCTTCAAGGTCTCTCTCGAGGTAATTCCTTTCAAAACGAAACCCTAACCCAAATTCTTTCACCTTTCTTCGAAAAGGGAACTATCCGAACCCTTATCCGTTCCGGTAGGTTTCTTGGTGATCGATCACCATTTTTTTTTCTTTCTAAAATTTCCACAGATTCGATCGTCTATGGAAGGTTGTAGGTGCGCCAACTTCCCTTTCTAATCCTTTGTGCCGTCTTCAGGTCGCAAACATTCAGGTTTCGAGCTCTGATTTCTTTTCGGTTTTCTTTTTTGGGGTCAATTCTTTTCCTTCTCTGTTTTGGTTGGGTTCTTTTATCATAGTTGTTCTATTTGCTCACTTTTCCGATTACTCTTCTGTTTCGTTGAACCATAGCGGTTAAATTTGCTAGTTTAGTGGAGATTTCCTTGATATAAACATGTATTCCGTTTCTTGAATTATCCATGAAGAAAGAAAGAAGAAGAAACCTTAGAATGAGCTGTTTAAGGAGGAAAAGAAAATGTGACTTATAACCGTGACCGTTAAATTGGTTTCTTTACCATAAAGTTTTGAACTTGCTATTAAGTAGAATAGTATCTGTTATATAGTACACTGAAGGAAACTCCTGTGGAGAAAAACTTTCTCTAAACTTACCTATTGGGTGGATATGTGATTAAGATTCTACCATTCACTATGACTACAAGTATCCGTGTGAAATATCTATATAATTGTCTTAGTACTAGTTATTCATGATCTTTTGATTAGTGTAGAGATAAGGATGTTCATTTACCAGTATAAGTTGAGATAAGATAATCATGTTTGGGTTGTTTCATGCTCGATGTATGAGTACATATAAGTTCATGGGTTGATGATCAACTTTAATAGAAATCAGTTTAATTTAATGCCATGAAATATCTTGATGTTGAATTATAAGGCTAGATACTCTTAAGTTCTTCTTGTGTTTTCACAACTATACGACAACGCTTTCTTGAGTTTCCTCTGCTTGCATCTTTATATAAATTTCATTCTGTGAAGTTTTTATGATTGTTTGATTTGTCAGAAGTCATTTGCATATTTATGTATGAGTTAAACTTGACTTCTCACAAAGCTTTATTAAATGCACATGATTAAATGCACATGCTGAATGAGCAGTGTCGGATGCAACTCCTTGCTAGAATGAAATTTTGATGTTTTCATAATTTGCAGACCTTTTTAGTTATGCTTAACTAGAAATAATGATTGACGAGGAGAAGCATGATCTTGTGTCTGTGTCTATGAACTAGTTTGAGGTTTTAACTTGTGCTATCCGTTTTATATTTAACATAAATCACAGTAGCATGCCTAACTCTATTGTTGGTGTCATAGCCTATTACCAAATTGCAAGTGGTGAGAAAATACTAAATTTTTTTGTGGCAAAAAAGTTCTCAATGAATGGATCCATACTCTTATCTGTAGTCCCATACTGATGTTTGAAATTGCTTAGTTCCTGTGTCAGAGATTGACACCAGATTAAAAGTTATAAACTATTGTTTGTTTGTTATTATCCATGTTATGCATGATATCATATCCAAATCCCTCATGAATCAGCTTTGCAGTTTCTGTTTAACATGATCTCTATGAAGCATTATTTTTTTGGATCCAGGCTGATATTAGTGATTATAATATGCGGTGAAACTTGAAAAACAAGTCTAGAAGGTGCCAGGAATGATTTGGATTTTTTTTTCCGCTATAGTCTGTACTCTGTAAGCTAAATATCTCTGAATGCATCCATCTGAATATTCTTATTCTTCCATGTCATTTTGTTTACCTCTACCTTCTTAAGCCCAAAAATTAGAAGCATACAGTATTGGTGGCCTTGTTACCATTTTAGTGAATTTTTGTACAGCAATAGAAAATATTTTGGAATTTTCAGCCTAATCATAAATTCTCTGTATTGTTTATGTCAATGCTATTTGATATAACATATTTAAAATTCATGAATGATAACCTGCAAGAAACCATTAGTCTTAGATGAAACCAGACCAGTTTTAACTGATGGAAGATCTATGTGCCCATTTTAGTTTGTCACTTTTGTTCAGCCAGCAGATGGAGTGAAATTGTGCAGGAGAAATGCTTCATTTTGGATAAATCTTCAGACCATTTTCTTTTCAAGCTTTGAGATTATTCTTTTCAAACTTTTAGATTATTGCCTGAGTCTAGATGCTTTATTTGATTGCAATTGAGGCTATCATCTAAAATGTATTTTTGATGACAGTTCCTAAGTTAACTATTTCAGGGTTATCCCCATGATCACAATTTAAATTGTGTTATGAAGATGAGTGGGGCCAATGATGCGCCAAATGTGATGGATCGACGCAAGAAGCAGAAAGCAATGATGCCTGCATGGAGGCCAATCTCTATACAGTCAGGTTTCTTTTACTTTTTGAATTCATTTTCATTACTCCTATTTAGGTTCTATATTTACATGGACAGACTTTAGTTCTTCCCTAATAAACTACTTTGGTCTCCTTTTTTATTACATAATGACCATAACTTTTAGGTATAAACTTTCGCTGTTGTTTATATGCCTCGATATTGACTTCCTATTTATGTGGTTGCAATCATTGTTTGAAAATTTATAATGTGTTTCTGCTTGTTCAACAACTTCGTTGTTTCCATGGATAAGTTTTGCTATTACCAAAAAACAACCTATTCAGTCAAGTTCAATTGTGTTTTTGGAATTTCATTGTTTAAAAGGGGATGACTGTATCTGATTTTATTTTTGGGTCATTTTGTGACTGGATGCCCTTATACTTATGATATAATTTTTTTGTTCCTTTTTTAAGACTATTTTGGACCTGTCATTTATCTCTTGATAAAGCAAACTTTGTTAGAATCCTCTGCGTTAATTTCTGGCTGGACATATAATATCATGCAATATTCTCTTCTAATTTATGGCTTACCTTTGTTTTTAGTTCAAGAAGTTTTGTTCAATAGATACTCTGCTAAGAACTTTTAGGCCTCAAAAAGAGCAGATGTGTTCATGCCACTGCTGAAATGACAATGGACATCCCACTGGGTCAACTGAAGTGTTCTATATGCTGCTAAATTTTAGGCACTTGTTTATAAAATGGTTCTTCCAGAGGCCTCTACCAATTCATTGTTCTTGTCATCAATTTTTCAGATAATTGTCCATTCATCAAGTTAGCATAAAATGTTTTGGGACTGGAAATCTTTCTGCACTAACCCACATACTTAGTCCAAAAAGTTAATTTTATGGGTTTATGGTTTATGTATATCTGTTATACATAATACTTTATCAAATAGACCAGGTGTCAAGTTTAATTTACTGTAAAAGAATACTAGTGCATTTGCTTATTTACTGGTATATTTACCCTGTCAATTTCATGATAACTTCCTCTATTTTTGTGTGTGTGTGTTTTGGGTGGGGTTGGGCATAAGAATGTCAACTTCCATTTATTTAATATACAGTGCACTCCCTATACTCAAATGCAGTTTTGGATTTTTTGTTTTCATTTTTGCCCCTTCAGTTTTATCTTCTAGAAATTGTAAATATAAATAGTTGAGACCGAACTTGGAAATCTATATGATGCAGTTAATTTCAGTAAAAGGTCTGATATTCAATGCAAAATCCATGAAGTGAACAATAATGCATACTCCTGTATGGCTGATGTTCAAAATGTCACCCAGGGTGAACCAATTTCTGGCATTTCTATATCTTTAACAGAAAGTGCTAGTGTGGTAAATAGCGATAGTCAGTCTTAATTTATAGAAGGAAAACAATCTGTTTTGCTTTCATGTGAGACAGTGGATGTGCCTGGAAGTTGCGCCTCTGAATCTGACTCCAAGTCCAATGAGGCCACCTACCAGAAAGAAGTTGCAGAGGAGACTCTACAGGAATTGAGCTTCAACAAGAAAACAGAGTTAGCTTGTGGAGCTGAGAAACATGTGATCTCTGTTGAGGTTTGTTTATGCAAATATCATTCGCATTCTTTGAAGGACAGCTTAACTTTCATTATTGGTTTCTTTTGCATAAATATACTTGGATCTTTTGCCTGGATATGTTTGCAACGTTTTGTTTATTCACAATCAAATTATCTTTCAGTGATGTTTTCCTTATGCATCCAGTTGGTGGAACATAACTGTCTATATGCATTAGCATTGAGTTCATTCAAGTAAGGTCCAGAAGCATCTGATGCTATGTCATGAATTTGTGGTCTCAAAAGATGAAGCCAAATTTAACTGTAAAGTATAGCCTGTTACAAATCCTGCGTGGTATCTATTGGTCTTTTAGCCTTTACTATGCGTGGTGTGCCTTTGTTGCATCTAATTTGTATTGACTTCTGTGGATTCCTTCACTATTGATTCCTATGAGGATCTATATTTCTATCTGTGCGGGCTTTTTGGGAAACCATTATTACAACGATAATCCAGACTCTCAAGGTCGACCAATTCAGGTCGGAACTGTTCACACAAATTTGAATTTTTTCCTAAAAATGGCCTTCTTTGCCTTTAGTTGAATGTCTTTGGCTTTCTGTAATGCACTAATAGCTAATTATATGCTTCACATTGATGCCAAAAGTCTACCTTAGTATTCTTGTTTGTCTGCAGTCATATGCTTGTGAATCTTGGTTACTTATTAATATTTTTTGATTATACAACATTTCTCACATATTATTAGGTTTCCCTTAACTTAAGTGCATTCTGTGTTCACGATGCTAAATTGCATTGCAAATCTGTTGATCTCTTTTATCTCTGTATGATGTCTCTCTGCATTTATTTATAATGGATTCTAGGTAAAGAAATTAATCACTGGAAAATATTCATATCTATCTGAGTAGGGTTCATCTGTTATATCCCATTGAAACTTGATTTCATGTAATATTCCTTCCAATTAATTTTGAGCTTATCCTCCATTTCTCAATCTTAAACATTAACCAGTGTTCTTGTATTACAATTAAAATCGCAGCATGACAAATACTCCCTTGAATGCCAATGTTAGAATATAATACTTATACTAACACTGTAATCAATTTGATTTGGAAATAACATATATAATATGAATATTTGCTTTATCGCTTGGTATAATACTAATAGCCCCTTAGTACTAATCGGTATTAAATTTAATCTCCAATATTGATGTAATGCTAATATAGGTTATGTAATGCTAATGTTCGAATGCTTATTCTCCAAATTTATCATCCACCAGGGTTCTTGTGTTAGAAACTAATACCATTAATACTGTAATTAATTTGACCTTGAAGCATAGGTCATATATTGTCAATACCACATGAGTAGCTTTGATTAAAACTGGTAAACACCACTAATATTATCGAGCATAAAGAGCAGGTATTGTCTTCTATATTTGGGTTTGCTTTGCAAGTCATGCTTTTGTATTCATTCAGTACTCACATGCGAGTTTCCTGCTGCCACCTCCTCTATCTGGTGTTATTCTTGAACCTTTATTTAAGATTCTTCCTCTTTACATTGTTTTTTTGTCCTATGCTGAATTTAACCTATCTCGATCCAATTATCCTGCAATCCCTAAATTTCCAAATCTGTAAACATCAATATTTTTTAAACTTTAGATTATGCCAACAAAATGATATGAATGATTAATGACCATATAGAAGGCTTATCTTTAGGTTGAGGTTGGATGTAAAAGAGATTCCCAGGACTTGCTGGATTATGCTATGTCCAATTAGAGTGAATCATATAGATAGCCTTACTTGTATATGTTATAGTTAACTATATAAGTGCATCGATTTTTTTTTTTTAATTATACATTAATAAATAAGTTCCATATTATTGCTGTTAAATGTTGAGCAAAAGGGCTTTATATTTTTTTTACTTTACCAATTATCATGTCAACAATTCTGACTGCTATTGGGTTCATTTCATATCATTCATTCAGATTGCTTTGATGTGTCCAATTTTATGGCACCATGTTGTGTAGTTCTATGTTTGTTTGCATGACATACATAGTATATGCCTAATTAGGTGCTGGGATTTCAGAGCTGCTTTTGCTATGATATTTAGGTTGTAAGGATTTAATTTGATATTTCCCATGATATAACTGATTCGAGCTGCTTATCTTTGTATCTTGATGTGCAGATAGATGCTTCTTTGATTCGTTTTGTAAAAGGAAAAGGGTATAGCCTTGGCAATGTCTTCTGTGTGTTTTTTTTTTTTTTTTTTCCTGAGAAAGAAAAATATTGTTTTGAGAATGCTTTCATTCCACATTTGAAAGTATGTGATTGTCCGAGAAGGTGAACTCTCAGGGTATTCTTCTTGCAGGGGGTCTATGCAAAGACAAATTGAGGGAGATATGGGAGTGAAAATTGTATTCCCATCATCAAAGGAGGACACTTGTATTGGTAAGAATGTAAACTTACTTGATTGAATGCGAATAATTGCATAAAGATTCTGTTATGTGCTTCCATCATCATTGGAGCTTTAAATCACAAAAAGTCCTCTAAACTTCCTTTCAACTTAGTATGTCAGTTACACAATTGTTTTTCAGGAAAAACTACGAATTGAACAATATTTATGTTGTCTTCAGATTCTGAAGTAACATCTCTTTCTCCTTATCTTCATTACTCTAGCATTCTAGACTTCCTTTCAACCTAATATCAATTACAATTTTTTTCTTTTGCTGAATTGTTTTATAGCAAAACTGCCAATTGAACAGTACTCATGTCATGTTCAGATTCTGAGCCAACATATCTTTCTCATTATCTTCATAATTCTGACACTCTTTTAAGTAAAAGGATGATAATTAACAGGAGATGTGTGATGACATGAAGGGGCTCGTTTTTCAATTACATAAGCAACTTATGATTACTAGAGGCCTGCACAAAATGTATGTAGCTTCAAACATTAATCAAACTGGAGATGCATTTTTCTTCTCAGTAAGTAGTCTAAGCAAATAAGGTGTAGAAGCTTGTAAGCCAGTGAAACAATGAAACTATGAAGAATACCCAATGTAAGATGCTATCACATGGGAACAAGCTCAGCTGATAACAATGCCCATTGGGAAAAGCTTCCAGTTGGGGTCATCCTAGAGGCTGATGGAATTCTCTCAAGATTTATTAGATTTTGGCATTTCATCCATAAAATTTTAGTTTGGCATTACCTGATTGGATCAAAGGTTAATATGGGCCACCTGGGTCCTTTTGTCATTTAGGATAATATAACCAACTTTCGATTGCATGAATACACCATTTATAGCTGTTTTTTAAATAACTGGATCCCTCATGTACTTTCAGGAAACGTATTGATATTTGTTTCATGTACTTGATATGTGCAGTGGAGATTTCTCTACTTTTTCTTGAAGTGTAACTTAACTTTGGTTATTACTCATGAATTGCTGGATTACTTGATATATTGCATCTTACTCTTCCAAGATACTAGATTAACCACAAATGATTTCTTTAAACCTGCTCATCAGATTCTTGGGAACCTACTAGCCAGCCAATCCTCATGGAGGGTCAGCTTAGGCGGCTTGTCCTTTTATGTGACAACCTAGGGACGGCCTATGCCTAGGTAGCTACTTATGTGTCCAAATGGGTGCCATCTTAATGCGATAGTCATTACATTCTCATCTAGTTATTTGTTAGCCTTGGCTACTAAAATTTTGCTTCGCATCATCTTGCATATAGAGAAAACTAGTGGGAAGTATAACTTTGTGAGCTTCTTGGTGAACTCATGTCAAGATTAATTGTTTCTGTGTAACTTTGTATCATGTATCACCAGATTTTGAATGCTAAGAGAAAATTTTGAAATATTTGAAGCATTTTTTTGAGCATCTGAGTTTTGTTTATTGGTTCCAGACGTCTAATAGTTTCTTTTTCAGTTTATGATATTCAGTTCATGCATTATCTAGTTGTTTCTGTATTTGATTTTGTCCATGTTTATCATGTCAGTTGTGAAGGTTCTTGATATGCAATTTACCAATTGAATACTGAGTTTGATGTTGGTTTTGTGTACCAAGCAGAATGTTTTGGTATTTTGACTGTCATAAGAATACTTCTTACCATTTTAAATTAGCTTTCACTTCACCAGGTAAAATCGTACTGATAAGACACTTTTGCTGTAGTCATTGAAGGCAATTCCATCAAAAGTGTGACAAAAGCATCAGAAAAAATTGCAAGTATAGTTGAAGAGGTAGGTTGCCTATTCAAATTGAATTGTAAAGGCATACTTTTCTTTGATTACGTAAAAAGATTGCTGGTCGATCAAGTATGAATTTTAAATTAGATTCTAAATCCTGCTATTTAGTTTCTTTTGTCACAGATTTCAAATTATTTTCATGATTTATTTTTTCTTTGAGCTGTGTCTCATGCTGGCTATCATATCAAACCTATTATTTGTTAAAGCAAACGACGTTTGCATAATTGCTTTGATTGTTGTGGAGTCAGATTTTAACAAAGTTCATGGCTAGTGCAAGGCTCTCAAAGAAACAGTCACCACTAGAAGCATCAACCAGCAAAGCTATTCTTATTGAAATTGATGGAAAAAAAATTAAATAGATTCAAATTTATACGTGGCCCAAAATAATGTTCTTTGGGGTGTTTCAGAGCTGTTTTTATCACTCAACATTGATTCTGTAATTTCAGTTCAATTGTGTTTTTAGTATTTTATTGAAAAACAATTTTGTTTTCAGTGTTTGGATCACTGAGGACTGGATGTATATGGTTGGACGATGCTTGAGCAATTGTATTGGTGTTTGGGCCACTATTTTGAATATTCCCAGCATTTTTGACATATCTTTTTTTGTACTTTTATCAATAGAACTTTTAAGAATTCAGCCAATATTGACTCAAAGCCAGAAATCAAGGCTTTTGGTTCAAGGTTGCCGAACCATGGGCCAAGAACCCAGAGATATAATTTAAACCTTTGCTTGAAGCTGGACATGATGTGTCTGTATTGTGCAATAAATGTCATAGCAATATAGAAATGTACTAGCTATCTATTGCATGCATACTTGGTTGATATACTTTCTAAAATGGTGACTCTGCTGTTTTTGTAGTAATTGTATATTGAGCTAGTGTCTTTGGTGAATTTAATGTATTTTGTTCTATCTACGAACTTAAGAAAACATTAGCAATAAAAATGATTATAATTCTTGGATTCTTAAACAAATAGGCCAGCCCCACCATATAGACCATATAGACATTAACTTTTCTTGTATGCAGCACCATCAACCAGCCCCACTTACAAATTGAGTTCCCTAATATGGTGGCCTCTACAAACTTTTAGCGGGATCTTCATTTGAAGCAGTGCCTTCTAGTCCTAGCTCCTTTATTTTTTTTTGCTTAAAAGTATTAATGCTGTTTTACCAACCTAGATTTGCTTAATTAGTACTACAAAAAAGTGACTTAGAGGTTACTAGGAAGCATATGCATTCAAATCATTAGAATATAAGTTGCTAACAGCTAAGCTTAGTCAAAAGAGGTTATGAAATTTAGATAATCAGGTGCCTATCTTGCACTTATGTTGAGTGCTCATATTTGAGGTTCCATTTAACTCATCAAGCAGCCTTTGGACATTGCCTTAATTGACATGTATTGGGCTGCCATAACTTTGGATTATGCATGCCATAAATTTAGTCAGAGGAACCTAAAAGCATGCCATGAAGAAATAACCAGAGCCATATAAAGCATATTCCACAGAAGCTTTACACATCACTCCAAATAGTATTATTCATTCTATTGTTGCAGTTGATTCGGGAATGAGAAGGAATGAAAGCCATTTAACTTATTTTGCTCTTTTTAAGCCAAACATTCATTTGGGCACCTGGGTTAGATCACCTTTTCAGAAGGGTGGAATAGGTATCTCTGGAAAGCTGGTACATAATAAATGCTTCACCTTTTGTCTTGTTAACCCATGTGGGCATGTACCCAACTTAACTTAGGAATAATCCTTTCATGAAAAGGTGGAATAATTTAGCCTTCCCTTTTCCTTTCTAACTCCATTTAAGCCAGCCAGTCTGAACTTTTTATTCTTGAACCAAACACAGCCAACTGTTTCACACTTCAACTGCAATCGCGACATGCTGAAACAGCCTCTGGTAAATCCTCCTATTAAGCCTTGTGAAGAGATCCTGACTATGATATTGTTTGCTAAAGATGAACTTGGAAATGAGGAGAGGTTTTTGTACTATATACATATGATGCAGAGTTAATGTGCAATTAGGATGGACATTGAGATCTATCCTTCATGCATACCACTCAAATCACCTAAATGTGCTTACTTTTATTTCCATTACTTAAAAGGGCAATGGCAGTCTTGTAATTTAACGAGGCATTAAGTGCGCCTGAAGAAGTCAATGTTATGTATTTATGGTGAGATGTTATTGCCCTGTTAAATTTCAAGAGGTCCCTTTTTAGTACTTTTGGGAGTAAAGGAAGCACATTCAAATAATTTGGGTGTTTTCTTACGTGCATATTTAATTTATATATATATTTGTGTAAATGTGATCCTGAATTTGTTTAACTAGAATGCTTAATGATACTCCTTTTCACATCATTTATTAATTTTCTCATGCATCTATTAATATGCTATCTTTTTTGTCCTTATGATTTGCAGGCAGTGAAAAGCCCACGGCTTGATTACTCTCACTTTATATCTCTTCCTCTGGCTATTCACCCAGAACTGGTAGAGAAGCTAAACCATTTTCAGAATTCAATCTTGGGGAATTCTGCTTCTAGACAAGATAATCTGGAGATTGCTTCCGATGAAGATGTTTCAGAGGAGGAGGAGAAACAATCAGAAAGTCCGAGTGTTGCTGTTAAGCTTGAAGTCCAAGATGAAAAGGAACCTGTAAGAGTGAAGATAGATACCATAGACTCCAATTCGGATGCTAAAATTTCCATTTTGTCAGGTATTGCAGCAGTTGTAACTTTTGATTAATTGCTCACTATCATGTTGTTCTGCATCATTCTTCGCTTCAGGGCAAAAAGGCTTTACATGGCATTTTAAAGAAAAAGAGCTCTGTAGATAGCAGGAATCTTGCATTTTTTGATGCCTAACATGGAAGAATCAATTCAGCACTTAATAATCTTCTAACCCAGTTCATGTGAAAAGATACTTGATGTGGACTAGCTGTTGTTTAAAGATGTTTGATCTGCTTAAACACATTAAACTTTGTTGATTTTATGTTGGCCTACACAGAGATACGATCCAGGGGCACCTTGTCATTCAATAGAAATGGACTGAGCTGTCCTTCGGCGCAGCTATTGCTTTTGATTCTGCTCTAGATGTGGATCATTCTTGTTCCCAATGAATTTGTTAGTCTGTTGAGTTTGCATATCTGTTTATCTGCTTTTATATTCTTATTTTGTCAGTATATTTGAACTCTGAATGTGAGAGCACTTGTTTGGGTTGTTACATCCTATGGAGATTTACTAGAAATACTTTTCAGCAGATTAAATTTAATGCTATAACTTTTTTGCTGTACTTACATATTTTCTTAGCAGAGTTTCTCTATAGTTTGACTAAAGCAAATAAATGCAAACTTTGTGCAGCCTATATAAATGTAATAGAGAATGCCTTTTTTGAATATATTCAGATTTTGTAATTCTTATTTGACATCAGGGATTTGCTCTTAGTCTTTAACATTTTTGTTTTAGTTGTGGATGGGTTTACTGGACATATTGGGGATGATATTTTATAGTGCACATTATTTATAAATAACATAGTACTAGCGGATGAAACTAAGGCTAGAGCTAATCATAAGTTAGAATTATGTAAAAATATATTAGAATTTAAAGATTTTAAGTTGAGTAGGATAGAGACAAAATACATGGAATGCAAGTTTACTGTAACTAGAAATAGATATAAATTTAGAATAAAAATTGAGAATCATAAAGTTCTTAAAAGTGATCATTTTCAATATTAGAATCGATCATTCATGAGGAAGGGGAGATTGGGGGTGATGTTGTCTATAGGATTAAAATAGACGGGATGAAATGGAGAAGTGTAATAGTAATATTATATGATCATAAAGTATGTACCAAGTTGAAGAGAATATTTTATAGGATAGTAATAAGACTGGCTGCTTTATAATACAAAATGTTGGATAATCAGAAAATTATATGTATGCAAGATGAATATGGCTGAAATAAGATTATTGAGATGGATGTATGGTAATACAAGAAAAGATAGAATAGGAAATAAAGTTATTTTAAAAAAAATGGAGGTAGCATCAATTTAGGACAAATTAAGGGAATGATGAACTAGATACCTTGAACATGTGCAACGTAAACCTAGAGATGTACTTATGCGAATAAGTGATTTGATTCATATAAAAGAAAAAAGAGGTAAAAATAGATCGAAAATTACATGGAAGGAAATGATAAAGAAAAATTTAAAAACTTTGTATCTTACAGAAAATATGACTCAAAATCAAGCTGAATGGAAAAAAAAAGGGTTCATGTAGCCGACTCCAACTATTTTAGGATTAAGGTTTCGTTGTTATTGTACTTCTTATCTGACCCATATTTTTAGTATTTAGATCTATTTATGATATGCATGACCCTATGCTTTCCCTCTTCAATTTTTGTTTAATATTTGAGGCATTTGCTTGCTTTAATTGTGCCAACAGATTTGGGCATTGACAGATCCATATTCATCAAACCCACAACATTTCACTTAACCGTTCTTATGTTGAAGTTGTGGAACAAGGACCGCGTTGCTGCAGCTAGTGAGGTTTTGCAGGTGATGACGTTTTCTGCAAACACAGGTTTCTTTGTATGTGGACTCTGTGGATTCCCTGAGTATTACAGTATCTTCTCCCTTGCATGCAGAGAATATCTTCGAAGGTAAAAGATGCCCTAGATAATCGACCTGTCTCTATAAGGCTCAAAGGGTTGGTAAGCTTTACGCCATATTTTCTCTATTTCTATCGCTTGCTACCCTCTAACTACTTCAAGGTGATAAATTGCTGGCTTAAGCCTCAGAAACTTATTCTTTGATACCCTGATCTTTTATGCTGCTAATGGATATTTGTGATTTGATATTGCATGCTGAAGGTATATTGTTGCAGACATCCAAATATTGGTTCTTTTATATATTCTAGTTGTTGCTACTAATTGCAAATCAATTGGGACCATTTTAGATATGTGAAGTTTCTTCTTTAATATGATTTCTTAAGAGGCTAAAAATAGATGAGACGATGATATGGAGTGCGAAAATCAAAGTGAGAAATGTTAGCTATGAAAATCTTTTGTGAATAACAAACCCAGGACTTATTTTCATTTAATGTATGATTATACACCTGAGGCAGTTGAGGTTACAATTTTTCACAAACTGACCCATTCCCATAATCATTTTCTTTTGCTTCCCTCCAAGATGAGTGCAGATTGGAATCAATAAATTGTCACAGGGATAGCTATGATGTTTCAAAGGCCTTAATTGGTTTTAAGAGCTAGTGAATCAGGGAATAGTGAGAGAGCTCTTGATTACGGTGCGATTCACAAAACATATGGTGTAGAACTTTGAGACCAACCAGCTGTAAGGTTGTACAGCCATATCATCGTGCACTTGAATGGGCAAATGTTTGTTCTCGAGGACATCAATAAATGGGATAAAAGTAAGGTGTACGATCAGGTGGGGATGACTTCATGTAGAGTAATCCATGCCTGAATGAGGATTTTAAAGAATAAAAAGATGCTGAACAACTTCTGAGACAAATGAAAATCAATCCCACTGTATTAGGTAACCAAAACATATGATTTAAGATTTGAAAAGTATTAGTTATATTGATATATGATGCTATCGATCAGTATTGATGCTATTTATGCACTGATGTCTCCTGCAGCACAGAGATCAATATATTATTGCATATAAGATATTGGTGAATGCTTGCTAAATATATCTTTATCCATCAGCAACATTGTCTAGATGCAATTCCAAGCATAAAATGCTTTGTTAGCATCTCTCCAGCTTAAAGAAGCACATGGCACATCTCATTGAATGGGACCATAAACTATATCCAAAATCCATCACTCAGACATATTGGTGATCATGAGGGTCATAACTATTCTGTTATGAACCTCCCTTTTTGAAGATGCAACCAAAGACAATATATAAGCATTTTGGTACCATGTAAGAACAGCACATTGCCACTGGATGAAAGCAATTAGTAGGATCAAATGGTTATAAAGTAGTCAGCAGGTTACAAGAACAGTGCATTGCTGTTGGATGAAAGCACTTAGTGGGGTTAAATGGTTATAAAGTACTTAGGGCAGGTTATTTGTATAAGGTTTATGTTTGCTTCTTGATGCAATTAATTCTGCTTGTTACTAATTAACTCTCCATCCTACTTGTGAGAAATTCAAGTGTCAAATATACTGCTTTGAGCGTTATCTCTGTTTATGTTTATTTATCTATTTTAAGTTGTTATAAGTTGTGAACAGAAGCACCTTTCAATTTCATTACTAACATATTGTTTGACTTATAAAACAATTGTCAACCAAAGTAGTTTCATCGCAGACATGCATGAAAGGTTCACCAGTTAAGGCTCGTGTTGTTTATGCTCCTGTGGTGGAAATTGGTGGAGAGGGACGCTTGTTACGCGCCTGTCGTATCCAAAATGCATTCACATTTAATTTATTCAAACACCTTAATAATTCCTGGAGAGTGAATATTAAGTGTGGCAAATGGCCTCATACTAAGAAATGGTATTCCTTGACATTTAATTAAACAGAAGTCATTATCGATGCTTATGTTGAAGCAGGTCTTGTTCTTGAAAAGGATGCTCATCAAACATTGAAGGTGAAGTCTGAACATGTCTTTTCTTCATCTCTTATATATCTTGCCTCCATATTTGGCATCGGCATGTTATGTCCTAAGCTATGCTTATAATTCCTCATAGTGCCATTTCTTGGGTAAATATTTCTTGGTTTACTTAAATTGATTCTCACTACACATATCTCAGATCCCATCTCAAACTCTTTTGGCATCACGTTTTTGGAACCTGCATTGATTCATTTTATCACCATGTACTTTTATCTGTATATATAAGCATGTGTGTGTGTGCGTGTCTGTGCTAGATTGGCACTTGGGAACTTTGAGTTTTTTTTTTTTCTGTATTTTACTATCTTTCCAAACTTAACAGGATGGTGGAAAAGGATTCATGTAATCAATCACAACTAGTTTGGGATCAAAGTTTTGTTATTGTTGTCGTGGTAATAGTAGTAGTATTTTTCCATCATCAAGCTCAAGCTTTCATGGAATAATCACAATATTGATCTTTATGAAAGCTTAATGTGACCAATGCGATATATTCGAGTTTCTTCAATATATGGGGATTTATGCAGCACTGGCAAACAATTTCAAATGTAATTGCTGCAATTTTGTTATCTATTTGGACAAGTTATTAGTATCTGCAAGCCAAGCTTGTGCGATTATCATCTGCATATCAGCATATTTGTAGCCATTTATTCATCATCACATTTGTGACCAATAATTGCAGTTTGTTCCTCAAAACAATTAAGTGTTCCTATAATAGCATAAGAAAGGGAGGCTTGTGTGGATTTTGATGAGTAACATGTATTGGAAGACCACCAAGAATAAAGTTTGCAAAGGTCTGCATCTTTTCCTACTAATGAAGCTGCTTCATACATTGCTGAATTGCAGTTGCATGCCACCTTGATGAATGTGAGGCACAGAAAGAGGTTCTTTTTTTGTGACTTTATCTTGTCTTGCTTGTATTGTCAGAGATGTTACATAAATGTTTCTAAAACTGAAGGTGATTTAATTCAGGAAGAGGACTAGAAATGATTCCTTTGATGCACGGCACATCTTCAAGGTGCATGGCTCAAAAGATTGGGGCGAGTATCTCATCCGCGAAGTGCACCTTTCTCAGAGGTTTAAATTTGATGAAAATGGATATTATCATTGCTGTGCTTCAATCCCTTTACCTGAGGACGTGCAAACCAAATAATTTCCGTCCTCTGGGTTCATATATTCAGGTATGCTGTGCTTTGATCTCAGTCATGAACTTGGTTCCCTTTTTACTGCTGCTGCACCCCCCAACCACCCCCGCCCCCCCCCCTCCTTCTCTCTCTCTCTCTCTCTCTCTCTCTCTCTCACGCGCGTGCATGCACACCCTCTCTAATCCTACGGCTGCCACCGTGTTACCCTTGTTTCAGAATTGGACTGTTGATATATGTGGTGACACTGCTTGTGCTGCAGGTATGTATGCCAGATTTTGATCTGGATATTCAGTCCAATTGTTGGCTTAAAGTATATGTTCCTAATTTGAAGTTCTTTTACAATTCTTCTAATCAATTAGGTGTCAGTTTATGCTATCTGTACATCAGATGTTTGTTCCATGCAAATTTTTATATCTTTCATTAAGCATTATACTGGCTAGTTAGTTGTCAGAATAAGAACGAAAAATAATGTGTATCAATAAATTGTTTACCCAAATTTCACTTTTATTCTTCTCATTAAGTACTATAAATATATATCATTTATTACCATCACTTAAATCTAAAGTTACATATAGTAAGCTGGCTTGTGGTAAGATTGGCTGTGTAAATTTGGGCTGTTTGCATGTTTAAGATTCGTGCATTACTGAAATGCTGTTATTAAGGTAAGGATGCATCAGATTCAGATCCCAGGGCTTTCCTGGAAGCGAGATCGTGGATTTTTGAAAGGTATCGGTTTCTGCCTTTGAGACAAGCCTGTAGGGCCAACTGCCGGCAAAACTCCGGTGTCACCTATGGGATTTTGGCAGGAGAATGGTACCGTTGAGCTTCTGGGATCAACCAGAGGACGTTGGGTCAAATGTTAGATATAGTGCTGGTACATCGATGATGAATCTTGGATGTAGTGTTGGGGGATGCTATTTGGAATCTAAGGCTTTGATTAGAGCGTTGGACAGAGAGTCTTTCAGTTTTTTCTTATGAAATGATTTGATAAGAGCTGATTAGAGGTGACAATCAGATCATTTTGAGTTGAGTCCTTTCAGATTTAAATCATTAAGACTAAATTCTAATATTAAATGATCGTTTTAGAATCATTTTGAATAAGGACTCAATGCACATTTTTTTTCTTGTTCTTTTTAAGTAATTTATCTATGATTAATTTAATTTTTTTTTCTTTTTTTAACCATTTATTACTCTAAATGATAAAGGAGTTGAATACAAAATTATAATATGATTAAATACTAAAACAAATAATAGTTATAACCTAATAAAATATTAAAATAATATAATTAAGCAGTAGTTCATAAAAATAAATTTGTAAAATTAAATAAATATCAATATCAAATTATTAGTAAGATTACAATATAAAATGAGTAAATATTGAAAATATGCTTAATTTTATAAATAAAAAAATAAAATGAAGTTTAATTTTACTCTTTCATTTCATCTTCGAGGATAATTGAATTTGTTGATGTCTATTCTTCAATAATGGTTGACTTGAAAAAAATACACTTTTAATTCCATCTCATTATTATCAATTACATTAAATATCAAAGAATATAAGATATTAATATTTTAACCATATAAATAATCTAATTGATAAATCATAAAATTATATAATGTCATCTAAATAAAATTTAAAAATTAAATATAATTATGATTTAAAATATATATTACCTCATATTTAAATATATATTTTGGGGCAAATATCATTTTTGGGCTACTTGTGATCTGATTCGATTCAAAAATTTTTGAGTTGTTTTGGGTTCAAATTTTTTTTTTAAAAAAAAAGAGTAAAACCTTGATCCTATGTTTTTCAGATGGGTTTGAGTTGGGTTGGTAGGTTGGGTTAGGGTAGATTTTTGTCACCTCTAGATGATGCTGCAGTGCTTGGATCCAGGAACTGGAATATTGGAATATGCATGCAATTGCTGAATTGAATGCTTAGGGTATGTTGTTATGCCTGGAGGCATGTTTGAAGCTTGCCATTTAAGCCCCTGGAATTGACTACTTTTGCTTGTGAATTCGTCTTTTTCTATTCTTCTCCCAGCCATTTTTTCCCTTTTCTTTTTCTGCATTTGAGTAGGCTCAAATAGACCTGCACCCTCCATGCTGGTTGGGCCCAAAGAGAAGGGCATTGCAGATTGAGTTTTTTTTTTCCCTTCTATTTAAAATATCTAGGAGCTGGAAGTAGGTTAATATCTAATTATATGTAGATTAAACTAGCTTCATGGCTTCAATCTAGTTGGGTTTTCATGTACTACTACAAATCTAAATCCACTCCCACCTAAGACATAAAGTGCAATAGGCTCATGGGAATAAGTTGGAAACCCCCTCACATTTAGTTATTGAATGACCAACGGAGCCATTGATTGAAAATCTACCATCCTATCAACACCTCTCTAATGTAAATAACAAGATTGGGTGTCATCTCTTATTTTTTAAAAAAATAAAAAAGATGGATAGCGATTAAAACAAATATTCCAAAACTCTATTCCCACTGCCGCCCTTATGATCTCATCTCCAATCTCCTCAAATGAAAAAATAAAGCTTTAACAATTTAAAAGGCGTCATAGCTATGGATCACTAATTAGACGGTGAAGAAATGAAATGGACAACTTGTCCTTGAAACTAAAAATCGAAAGAAAATTTGGAGCCACATTCACAGTCATGACTGTTTTAGTATGTGATATTGATACCAATTGGCGGGTTCTTATAACATACATTTAATCAAATTTATTTCATAGATGGTCAATCGTGATAGCAAAGGATAATGAAGTATGGTGATGTTGTGGAGCCATGCCATGACACTTAGAAAGTAATTGTAAAGTGGCACATTGACGTGATCTTCCAACCCACTATGCACAAAGCACGATAAGTTGCCATCCTTTGGATGCAGGGGACGTATGAGCCACTTCTTTATATAATACTATATAGAGGAGGAATGCTAAACCTTTGATGACATTTCGTGATATCCAACTACGTATGGGTTATAGGAATCCATTAGTTTATAGGTAGACGTTTTTGTCATCATACCAATACCAATCATTTAGTCTATTAGAATTATCAAAGATTGATTTAGACTGTGATGAGAGATTCAATCCGCCAGTCCTCGTTACTAAACTAGTGCTTTGCATATGTCGATTGGAAGCATATTTGGTAAACATCATTTATAAGGTAAATCTTGTGGACATGTCATCATTTCAATCAACTCAAAATGATTCAAAGTGCATCAAAAAATATGCCATCCTTAAGGATCCGCTTGCTGGCATATGAGATATTTTCTTTGGTGATGCTCGCATATGAGATATTTTCTTTGGTGATGCTTTAGGAGCCTTCTTTTGGTGCATCAAAAGAGGGATCGATGATTTTCTTCAAAGATTCCATAGGAGCATCAGCTACATCTAAATCCTTCATGAAGGGATCATTTACTGATGGGGTCGATATAGGAGCGCCAGAAAGTATACCTTTTATACCAAGTGAGATGATGGGATCAAGAATTTGAAGCACTAAAATATTATATGGCATTGTCATAACTTTTAAAATCAAGATGGATGTATATGGGGTACCTCGAACAGTTAGATCTATATGAGGTAGCTCGAGCAGCTAATCAAAACACCACTGACTTGCTAACCTTGTGAATGACATTCAAGAATCTCATTCAATTAGAACCTTAGGAGGATTCTTATTGATCTTTCTTATGGCTTTTGATGGAGAGAGAGGAGAGGATGGACATTTTAAAGTTTTTAATAATTAAAACAGTGATGGTTCATCGATGATTGTTTTCATAGACCAGCTTCGTTTGGTTTAGATAATTGTTAAAACTGAAAAACTTGAGGAATGGCTCAAGGATTGTTGTGATGTTAAAGGCTATGGTAGAAGAGAGGAGGAAGCAAAGGAGGAGGATAAAAGCTTGGAGCTTAAGGGCCATCTGGTTATGGACTTAGTTCGAGGTGCTAGTGCTATCAAGAGGGGAGATAATTTGTTGGAAAGAGGGCAGGAGCTGATGATATATATATATATATATAAAAGGAGAGCAACTTGAAAGGGATTAATTAGAGTTGCTATATTTGGTGAGTTATGATTGCTTTGATATTGATAGTTTGTGGTCGCTTCTTTATTAGATAGAACTATGGAAAATGAATCGGATGAAAGCTTTATTTACTGTCAAATGTTGGAAGGAAACTAAGCTACAATCAAATTTAGAGATAGGTTAGGCTTTTGAATAAGTCAGGACAGCTAGATGTTAGCATGTTCAAGTTGGGACAGTTAAATGTTCTATTAAATTTGAATGGTTCAGGAACTTATGGAATGGGTAGCATGTTTAACCAATTTGACTTTCCAATTTACTTGAAATCTGGAAGCATATCTTTTACAAGCTCATAAATAGGGTGGCATCCATTATCTTTTAGTATTAGTCACATATAGCTTTTAACTTTTCTTCCATCAAATTCTCTAAACGAAATAGTTGAGCATTTATCGGCTAGCATTGAAAATGGTTGGATAGTCTGATCATCTGACTCAGTTGTGATCTGATTTTATCAAATCTTTCCATTGGGTCTTGTTGGGCCCAAATTTTGACCCAATTTGAAAGCAGGGTCAGGTTTAGATCTTACATTTGCTAACTGAACATGTATGATGTTCTAGTCTAATTGGAGTCAACAAAAAGTGGATGCAACCTGGTACTCTCCAATCCAATGAGACCAAATAAAATAAAATAAAATAAAATTATATAAACCCTTTCTCCTCCATCTAATTATCTCTTCGATTATTCAAATGAATCCTTTTTAAACTAATTCTTCTTCGTTCATCTCAACAGTCCCATCCCCGTCCCCTTATTTTCACTTAAGTTTTTTTCAAAAATTTATTATTTGTTTTAGTTGTTCATATTTACCAAATATGTCCATTTTTTAAAAAAAATTTATAGTTTATAGACTTTTGCCTTAAGAATGATCTTTCTTTTAGATCAAATTATAAAAGTTTATGAATATAAAGTTATGTTTAAGTTGGCTTTATAGTTTTAGTTAAAAAATGATTTATATTAAAAGTAAATTGTCATACCTTTAATTACAAAATTATAGCTGAATATTTGATGTTAATTATAGGTTTAGCCCAATCTTAACCCAAATGCGAACACTTCAGGTTGGCCTTGAGTTATAACCGAGAAGTCTGAGTCAAAAAGTTTTGACTAAAGTACATGTTTAACCATTAAACATTGAGGGTTGTTTAGGGTTTAGCTACTAAAGTATGAAAAAATTTTAAAATATTCTTAAACTATTGTTTTTCATTTACTTTATTCCCTGATGCAAAAAAATAATATAATAATAACACCATTATTCTTTTATTGATGTAGCAGTTGTGCGTGGTAAAGGGAATTCTTGGTGGAGGAAATCTTATACATTTTTATCTTCTTTCGATTAGACCCTAACCCACTTCTACCCCCTCTAACCCCCATCTTCGACCGAGCACCATCTTCGGCCAGCACTAGGCCTCACACCGGTGGAGGAGATCTTCTACCCTGTCCTCTGAAACACCAGCTTCACCATCGCTGTGCTCCCCTTTGGCCACCCTCACTGATGCCTGATACACCACCTGCCACTCTTGACATTCATCACCGTCCTTATGAAGTGTGTCGGCATCCTCTTTCCACTCCCATCATCAACGAACAATGCCGCTAATGACGGATAGTTCAAATTCCTAGCATGTTGACATTGTGATTGCTCTGTTCTTTTGCTGTGTATAATTCAAATTATAGAGAAAATTCACATAATCCACTATCGAGATGCCGTAGACTAGCCTCGGGTTTATTGCTTGCTGGGTTAATTCATCCAGCATTGTCTTCTTATTATCCTTGGTGCAGGCAATGGCCATCAATGTAGATTTGATCGCTGTCAAGCTTGAGCAGCATCGCGAACTTGAACAACATAGGAGCACGCTAGATAAAATGTTAAACTTTATAAGAAATCGTTCAATATAATTAATTCATAACTAAGTAAATTTCTTTAATAACTGGATCCTTTTAAATTAAAAAAAAAATTTAAAATTTTCTTAATGGTTAGATCTCTTCAAATCAAAAAAAACTTATAGAAAATCTTACATTGAAGGAGTCTTAGAATTAGAAAATCCTAACAAATGAGTAAAACCCTTCATCCATGATGAAATGGCTTTCTTTCTAAAGACACATATTAAAATAAAACTTTTAAAAAGTAATGACTTATGAAAAAAGATTGGAATTGCCAACCTTCACTTGGAATTAAGCTCCGATGATGCGAAGAGTGGGCCGCGAAGAAGCAAATTGGCACAATAACGGATGCAAAGCTGACCGGCTACTCTTCATCTTGCTGCCTCTTTTTCGTTTAGGAGAAATTCTTTGTGCACCGCATGCGGTGCAGCAAATCTGCACCGCACGCGGTGATTCGTCCAAGAGAAGTGGGAGGAAAGGAAAAAGTCAGTTATGCCTTCTTCTTTCGTTTCTCTTCAAACATCGCGCTCCGTCGTGGATGAATCATCGCGTGCGGTGCAGATTTTGCTGCACCGTATGCAGTACACAAAGAATTAGCCTTTCATTCGGTCTTTGTTTCACTTCTTTCTACCATGCCACTCCTAATTTACCCTTCATCTATATATATATATATATATATATATATATATACATACATATATATATATATATATATATACATATATATATATATATATATATATATATATATATGGCCCACTCAACTTATCTTATGAAAATTTGTTATAATGGATGATTTTGCCTTGTATCTTGGCCACGTGAACAATTGAGCAAAAATTAAGCCTTGCATGTGAAATGTACTTGCAGTTTGAACCTTACAAATGCCATGAACAATACTTCAATATGAATTAACAACAATACTAACTAGTAAGACAACAAAGTAAACAATTCTTCAAAACTTCTTCTAAATGTGATTGATTACCATATAGGTCATAGTTTGTTGGAAAAATAATAATATTGCTTTTAAAAAGCTGTTTAGAAATTGCTAAAAATTCTAATTTAAAAAATTAAAATGTAAAAAATTAAAATCAAAAGAAGATAAAGAATCATACCTAGACCGAGGCGAGTTAGACACTGCCCTAAGAACTAGTTTTCGCCCTTTCGTGCAAGTTGTAGGCGATCTGTCCCCAAGGTACAACGATCCGGCTCGATCCGAACCTCCTACTACGAGCACGATCACGTAAAGGTGTAACCCAATAACTCCTTCATATGCCTAAAGAAAAATCAGCATAAAATAATAATAAGAAGAATAAGAAATAATTTAAAAGAAGAGATGAGAGAGCTCTTATTCTCAGCAGGGCTTTCAAGACACAGGCAGCACCGCTTGCAGAGTCTCAGGAAAAGCTTTTCACTGCAAAATCTCAAAAAGAGTTTTGGTAGTTAGAAGGATAGAAAAAGATTTTTTTAGATTGGAATGCTCAGAACCTTGGATCCTTGAGCCTATTTATAGACTCGGTCCAAGTAACCCCCAATGGCTGAGCCTAGAATGGCCTTAAAGGCCTGATAATCGTTACCCCCAAATCATGTCAGTAACGGCCCAAAAATCAAATTATTTGGGCCGTTTCTGGTCATTCATAAACGTTGGCGTGCGAACGCTCGCATGAGATGACGTGAACGTCCGCGAGCGTCCGCTCGTGGGTGTTCTTTTTTTTAATTTAAAACCTTTTTTTTCTTTTTTTTAAATAAAAAGATCAACAATCCCTCATAAAAGTTTTTAAATTAAAATTAATAATAATAATAATAATAATAATAATAATATAACATAAATTTTAGGGCATCTTATACTGGGCAATAGGTGAGGTATCCTATGGACTTGAACCCTACTTAGTGTTGATTGTATACATCTGAAAGAACCATAGTGGATTAGACCTTGAACTAGATCCTTAACTCAAATTTCTACTAATCACACACATAGTATGGATAATTGGGTTTAAGCGGTCAGCGCATATTAAAGGCCTTGCGCTTTGTAGCTTGATTTTTCATAAGAATTTCTTAAGGTTAGCCCAAACCTTTAGTCATAGCCTAATATGATAATTCTCATATAGGTGAATCCTCCAAGGGTATTTGTGACTAATACCCTGTAGATAACCTACCTTAGATCCATTAAGAGTATAACTCAACATTACACAGATTTATTTTGTCACTTTATAAGAGCACTCATTATAGGGATGGGATGAGAAATTTCTTCAAAAAAATGTGCTCTAACACGATCACTCAATCAGCTTCGTTTCTACCACATTGAACCTCTTTCATGGGATCTCCAATCACAAAGGTTGGGTATTCACTGCTGGTAACCAAATAATGGGCTTAAGCCCCATCCCCCTCGATGATTTTAGGACTCCACTCCTAGATAGTCCTTTCGTTAATTGATCTGCCAAATTCTTCTCAGACTTGACAAATTCTAAGGAGATAACATTATTTTTCTTATGTTGTCTTATAGACTTATGACGAAGCCGTATATGACGGTTCATTTTTTTATTGGTACTCTTTTAATTAGTCAGTTCGATTACGGTCTTATTATCACAATAGATTGATATAGCCGGAACTGGCTTATGTACCAAAGGTAGCTCTGATACTAGATTTTTAATCCACTCTGACTCATTACAAGTGGTATCCAGAGCTATCAACTCGGCCTCCATAGTGCTTCTAGATATGATAGTTTGACTAGTTGATCCCCAGGCAATAGCAGCACCGCCAAGAAGAAAAAGATATCCAGTGGTTGATTTAAAATCATGATAATCGGTGACCCAATTAGCATCACTGTACCCCTCAACTACCTCAGGGTTTTCAGTGAACATCAAAGAGAGATTAAGTGTTCCCTTTAGATATCGAAACACTCTTTCTAAGGCTTTCCAATGAGATTGATTATGATTTTGATTATATCTGCTAAGTCTTCTTACAGCATAGGCAATATCCGGTCTTATCCTATTTGCCACATATAAGAGGAATCCTATGATTTGAGAATATTTTAATTGATCAATTGGGTCACCTAAATTTTTCTTTAGGTGAAAGCTAGGATCATATGGAGTAGAAACTGGTTTAAGATCAGAATAACCAAATTTCTAGATCATTTTTTCTATAAAGTGAGAAAGAGAAAGAGCTATCCCTTCATGAGATTTGATAAGCTTTATCCCTAGGATTACATCTGCTTCACCTAAATCTTTCATATCAAACTTAGAAGAAAGGAAGGATTTAATACTTGAAATAATTTTAAGAGATGTTTCAAAAATTAAGATATCATCGACATATAAGTAAAGGATTACACATTCATCATCGATAATTTTAGAATAGATACATTTGTCATGATTATTGATTTGAAATCCAAAGGATAGGATGATTTGATCAAATTTTTTATGCCATTGTTTTGGAGCCTGTTTAAGACCATATAGGGACTTAACAAGTTTACAAACCTTATTTTCTTGTCCCTTTATAACAAAACCTTCAGGCTGTTCCATATATATCTCCTCTTCGAGATCTCCATTAAGGAACGCAGTCTTTACATCCATTTGATGAATAATCAACTTATGTATGGATGCAATGGCAAGAAAAAATCTAAGGGTTGTTATTCTAGCTACAGGAGAATAGGTATCAAAGAAATCTAATCCTTTCTTTTGGTTATACCCTTTAGCTACTAATCTAGCCTTATACTTTTCAATTGAACTATCAGGTCTAAATTTTTTTTAAAATATCCACTTACATCCTAAAGGTTTGCTACTAGGGGGTAGATCAGACAAGATCCAAGTTTGATTTTGTAAGATTGAATTAAATTCAGAATGAATGGCTTCCTTCCAAAAAAGAGCATCAGATGAAGACATCGCCTCTGAAAAAGAGAAAGGTTCGCCTTCGACTAAGAAAGTAAAGAAACCTTCACCAAGGTCTTTTTCCTTTCTTGTCCTTGAACTTTTTCTAAGTTCAGAAGGTCCACTTTCGTGTTGGATCTTTTCTTTTTCCTTGACTCATTGGAGGACCCAGATTCAAAAGAATCATGAACCAAGAAAGGATTAGAAGAGACTTGACTTGGAACTTGGTTCTTAAAAGGAAATGCATTTTCAAAATAAGTAGCATCTCTTGATTCAATAAGAGTATTATTTGAGATGTCACTTATTTCAGAGTTTATCACAAGGAACCTATTGGTACTACTATCCAAAGAATAACTTATAAAGATAGCATATATGATTTTAGGTTCTATCTTTCTTCTCTTGGGTTCAGGTATTCTTACCTTAGCTAGGCACCCCCATACTTTAAGGTAATCTAGCCTGGGTGTTCTGCCTTTTCAAAGCTCAAAAGGTGTTTTAGGATTATCTTTAAAGGATATCCTATTTAGGATATAGCATGTAGCTAAAAGAGCTTCCCTCCATAAGTTCTCGATGCGCCTGAACTGATTAACATTGAGTTAACCATATCTATTAAGGTATGATTTTTTCGTTCAGCTACACCATTAGACTGAAGAGAGTATGGTGGTATAACCTCATGAATAACTCCATATTATTGGCAAAATAGAGTCATTTCATTTGAGGTATATTCATCACCTCTATCGGACCTAAGTTTTTTAAGGTTTTTCTCTGTTTATGTTTCAGCTTCTGCCTTATAAATCTTAAACTTATCTAAGACTTCATCCTTAGATTTTATCAAATATGTGTGACAATACCGTGAGAAGTCATCAATAAATGTTATAAAGTAATGACTTCCTCCCCGTGTAGGTAACTTGGTAGAGACACACATCGCTATGGACCAATTCAAGAAGAGTTGAGCTTCTATTTACTGATTTAAAAGGTTTTCTAGGCATTTTAGCTTGAATACAAATCTCATACTTGATCTTTTTATCAACATGAACTTTAGGTATTAGATTAAGATTTGTCATGTGATGAATACGATCAAAATTCACATGACCAAGTCTACCATGCCAAACATTTAAAGATTCAACATTGAAAACAAGATGACTTTTATTAGATAACTTGGAGACTACATTTAATTTGAAAAGACCTTCAGAAATAAAGCCTTTTTCAACAAACTCATTATTACAAGTAATTACAACTTTATTTGACTCTAGAACAATTTTATATCCTTTAGATACAAAGAGAGATCCACTAATCAAATTTCTTCTAACACTAGGGACGAGCAGCACTTCGTGAAGGATCAGGATCTTTCCAGAGGTCATCCTTAGGTCCACTCGACCTTTTCCAAGCACTTGTGCTGAAGAATTATTCCCAAGTGTTACACCTCCTCTACTTGATTCCTAAAAGGTGGAGAACCAAGAGCGATCAGAACAAACATGAACATTAGCTCCTGAATCAAGCCACCAATCACAAGAAAATTAGGTTAAGTTAATTAAGGGTTTCTGATCGACCTAAAAGAAGGCTCGGCACCATTTTCGACCATGTTAACTTGAGGTTTGGATGATTTCCTCAGTGGTTCAGTCTTTCGGTGGTAACAGTCCTTCGCCACATGATTAGACCTTCCGCACATGAAGCAGAATATTTCTTTATTATTATTTGACTTCTGGTTCGGTCGGTTCTTGTTTAGCCGGTTTTGAGGAGGTTTGAATCTAGATTGAAATTTCTTCTTCTTAAAATTCTTTCTCCTATGTTTGAATTGATCTGGGGTTAAATTTGACTCAGTCAGATGGATCTTAGGTCCAAAATCAGGTTTTTGCTTGAGCTTAAGCCGATGTTTTTCTTCAATCCTAATAAAGTTAATCACTTCTATTAGGGTCAGGTCACCTTGCTTGTGGCTTAGCTCTCGTGAAAAGGTTGACCAAGAAGATGGAAGGGCATCTACTAAGGCTTGGACCTTATAGCTTTCAGAAAAACTACTGCCAGTCAACTCAGCCTTTCTAAAAAGATCTTGGAATTTATATATTTGAATACTAATAGGTTTAGAATCCACTATTACATACTTTTGAAATTTTGAGATGGTGAATCGATCTAGACCAACATCATCCATCCCATACTCAGCATCATCTATCCCATACTCAGCCTCAAGTGCATCGCATAGTTCCTTAGCAATTTTAGTGGGAAGGTAAACATCATAAAGGTTATCAGAAAGAGCACTTAGAATTCTATGTCTACAATGAAAATCTATTTCTTGGGGTATTTTTGATGTTGAGGAAGAGGAAGTTTCAACTGGACTAGAAGAACTTGGTTGAAAATTAGATTCGAGGTGAAAATTTTATGGTAGAAAATAATCATAAAGTGATAAGCCAGTATTTCACTCGGCTTTGCCACCTCCTAAAGAATGACCCGTTAAACTTTTCGGGTTTGATTGCACTAAAGTCATCTGAACCCATTTTATGAGAGTGTTGGTTGTTTAATTGGTTCTGCACAACAAAAATTTGAAGGTTCAGCCTTATAGTTTGAGTTTTTAAATTAGTGGTTTTTCAGATAATTTCTAGATTTTGAATTTAAATTCAAAAATTTAAATCTAGAAACTACTTGCAATAAATAAAGTAACCACTAAGCAAAAATTAACTCAATTAATTTTAAATTTGAATTTGAGTTTCAAAATATTAAATTTTCTAAGATTTTTTAAAATTTAAATTTCAAATTTCAAATTTCAAATTTTGAATTTTAAATTTCAAATTTCAAAAATTTAAATTTTAAATTTTAAATTTTAAAATAAATAAATTCAAGACCTCTCTCTTTTTTTTTCAAAAAAGAAATAATTTTTAAGACTTTTGCACAGACTTCAAAGCAGAAAAAAAAACTCTTTTTTTCCTTCAAAATAGATTTTATTATTATTTTTTATTATTTTTTATTTTTTTATTAGTAAATTATAATAAAAAATTCTAGCAATTTCTAATGAAGAGGAAAACTAGTCCTTAGCTATTGAAAAAATAATAATATTGCTTTTGAAAAGCTATTTAGAAATTGCTAGAAATTCTAATTTAAAAAATTTAAATGTAAAAAAATAAAATCAAAAAATGATAAAGAATCGTGCCTGGACCGAGGCGTATTAGACACTACCCTAAGGATTAGTTTTCGCCTGTAATGAGACCCCTTTTTTATGATATTTGTGATTTTAGAACATATATTAACTCATATCTCTTTTTCGATTATTTCAATCATGATTACGATTCATTTCATGACCTTATTAGTCCACGAAATATAGGGCTACGTGATTCATCGGAAAAAAGGATGATAGCTACTTATTTCTCTATAACAGGATTATTAGTTTCTCGTTGGATTTCTTCTGGACATTTTCCGTTAAGTAATTTATACGAGTCATTAATCTTCCTTTCATGTAGTTTCTTTATTATTCATAGAATTTTCAAGATACAACGACTCGGCTCGATTTGAATCTCCTACTACGAGCACGATTGCGTAGAGGTGCAACCCAACGATTCCTTCAAATGCCCAAAGAAAAATTAGCATAAAATAATAATAAGAAGAATAAAAAATAATTTAAAAGAAGAGGTGTGTGAGCTCTTATTCTCAGCAGGGCTTTCGAGATACATGCAGTACCGCTTGTAGAATCTTAAAAAAAGCTTTTCTCTCAAGAAGAGTTTTAGTAGTTAGAAGGATAGAAAGATGATTTTTTGGATTGGAATGCTCACAACCTTAGATCCTTAAGCCTATTTATAGACTCGGTCCAAGTAATCTCAACGGCTGAGCCCAAAATAGCTAGGCCTGATAATCGTTATCCCCAACAGTTCAAAAATCAAATTATTTGAATCATTTTTGGCCGTTCACGAATTGATAAGTAACGGTTCAAATTATTTTTTTTACTTTTTTAAAAAATAAAAAGGTCAACATAGTCACCATTATTTTAGTATCTTTTTGATTTTTTTAATCGGTGTCAGATTTAGAGTTCGTGGTTACATAAATTGGCCAGGGTGCCTCTTTGGATGTCTATCAAGCATATTAGGTGGCCCCAAGATTTTTTTTATTCAAAAAATCGTGGAGGTGTGAGATACGATCTGGGCAACAGCTACGTTACTGCTGACAATTTTTTTATTTTTTATTTTTTATTTTTTTTTCCTGTCCTCAGCCTATAACCAAAGCCATGTGCCTAGCTCTTGCAGAGATCGTATTGTCATTTTATACGGATGGCGTCACTGACGCGGGTTACCTAACCCATTACGTACTTTATAAATACCGGTAAGATGGACGCTGTCATGAACGAAGATATCGGTTCAACTCCCCTTCTGCGTTCATCTTCGTATTGTTAACGCATCCAAAAGTGAAAGCGAACCCCTTGAGCACCGTAACACCATATTCAACTTTATTATATGTGGTCGCAAGTACGTAGCGTGATGACACAACTAAAACAGAGGGAAACAGCACCGCGTTATCCCCCTTGGGACCGCATCAAAAGGGAAAAGAAACAGAGATGGCTACGTAAACAAACGGAGCAGCAGATTAGTAGATGATACTTCTCTCGCGTTGCCCAAGTTCAATCATTGAATCAAGTTTGTTGCACCATGAACTAGGTTTAAATATAAGACTAGACTGGTATGATACAAGGTTGGAGTCTTGAAGACCACCTTCCATTGGTAACTTGGGATCAAGCTCTGATGAGGTCAAGGGAAGGGTGGCAAAGAAAAAGAGCGTTGCAAACACCACCACAGTGCTCCTCATCGCACCTCCTCCCAGTCTGAGTCTTACTGCTTTCTGCTTCTCCCACCCTCTATTTTTAGAGCACTGACCTATGGAAATAGCCAATAGTGATTGATTTTCCTCTCTCTTTTTTTTTCTTCTTGCTTTTTTCTTTTTTCTTTTTCTTTTTTTTCTTTTTTTTTGGCAATCATGTAAAACATTAAACATGCATCTGGCCCACTGGATGTTTCAAACTAAAACTTGGAGGAATTGATTATCTGTAATCTGATGCTTCTACAAAATGGAAGCAATACAATTTAAGCCTTCTGTATGTGATGTGTCCACAGTGAGTTTTGTTGGAGTCTTATCAATAAATAAGCTGCACTACTGCATAGCATAAATTTCAATGTGAATTTACTGCAATGCTTAACCGACGGACAACCCTTAAATCAGCATGAGTTCACTATAAAAACAAGATTTGGTTTAGCAATCTAAGAACTGCTGCACCAAACTTGATTTATTTGGACGGAACTGGTTCACTCTAGAGTTGCCCATTATTCCAGCATTATTGATTTGCGTCAGCTTTGGTCCTCCAGGGCTCTTCTCTGCACAAGTGGGATGAAGCAGAGAAGCATGCTCCTTACCCATTTAGGATGATAATTTTAATTCATAAAATAGAGATTCATTCTATCCCGTTTCATCTCCATCCCGTTTTGGCTTCACATAAATATTACGGTATCATTATATATTTTCATATTTACAAGCATATTTTCATAATTTTTGTTAAAATTTATTTATGTTATTAAATAAAAAAATTTATGCTTATGAAGATAGGACAGAAGCGAATATTATTTTTTTAATAAAAATAAAAATAAAAATTAAAGTATTCATCACCACCCCTAACCATTTCTTCATAAATATGGCTTATAAACTCCACAGAGCCAATCAGGTATGATTGGAGGTGACACCATTATTGCTGCCATTTTTTCATGCATATGACAGCGCCTTGTGACTAGAGTCATCACATCTTACCTTAATGTAATTACAAACTCTTGATTTCGCTGCAGTCATGTTGATGAATTATACACTCTCATAGTCTTGCATGGTTTCAAAAATTGCCATGAACTGCATCAAGGCTCCACAAACTCTTGTTTCAGCTGTACAGTGCACTTAAAACTGCAGCCATGCTTACTGATCAAGATAACACATTTCTATAGCAGAGGAGTGCCTGATGTTGAACTTGAGTTTTATTTCTTTAACAAATAAACACTAAAAGAGCATGCGAAGCAGGCCCAAAAATGGGAGAGAAATCATGGGACAGATTAGTTTTTTTTTTTTTTTTGGAATTAAAAATAAATCAGCCACCCTTCCTATATTTTCTTCATTTTGGACTTCAAGCTTTTTAATGGAGGCCCATTCCCTCCATTCTCTCTCTCTCTCTCTCTCTCTCTCTCTCTCTCTCTCTCCACCCATCCTTTTGTTCTTGCTGGCCACCACTGCGACCCCGCCATCATCGCTGCCATCGACCACCTTGCCTCAGGCTGCAGTGAGACAGACATCGTTGGCAACATCTCCAGCGGCATGTCACCTCGATCAACAGCAATAAACCGTGCGGATTTTTTTTTTTTAAATTCAGATATATTGTTACAATAATTCAGAAATTAACAAAAGGGTTTAGATCTTCTATTTTAATGGTAGAAAGAAAGAAGAAGAGAAAGGGGGGAGAGGAAAAGCTAATTTGTACCGTCTTCCAGTTATACCTTTAAATTAATTCAATAAGTAATCCAGCTGTGACTGTACCTCTGAATTAATTCAATAGGCAATCCAGCTATGACTGTGGCACGCAAGCTGTCCTCAACGTTTGGTTCAGCTATTATTTTCTCAAAGGAAAAGGCTCAGAGTCGGGCACGTACCATGCTGGACTTTTCAAGACGAGTTGCAGTCCAGCACATGCTGGACTCCGAACCCTTCAAGGCTTCGAGTCCTGCCGAGTGAACTGCAAAAAGCCCCCGTTCCGGACAACAGCCGGCATTTGAGCGATTCGTTTTAAAAGCACCGACTGGCACGTGCCACGTGCATCATACATGCGTAATTTTAATAAATTATATAAGTTTAAGGGATGCGGAAGAAGATGGATCAAACCATAAAATTGTCCTGAATCATTATTTTAATTTATTATGAATTATTTCTTTTAATCAATTGATTTGATTTTGATTTAAAAATTTATCGAATAAAAATAATTGTTCGCTTTCAATTTAAATTCTTAAAAAAATAATATATATTAAATCAAAACGTAAATATATATTATATAAGTTTTTATTTATATTATAATTAAAATTAACTTATAACAACTATGTATGACTAATAATATTATGTAAAAATTATATTCTTTTCAATTATAAATAAGTAGATGATCATTCAGCTTCATAAAATTAGCTATAAAAACTAATTTCATGATCATTTAAAGTAGGTACATATAAATCGATAAATTAAATTAAAAATAAATTAAAATTTTTAATTTATTTTTATTTGATTTATTAAAATGATCAGTTTGATTTTGATGTTAATTTTAAGAAATCAATTCAGTTTAGTTTAATTTTAAAATTAACTTTCTGATACGATCCGTGCGTGACCGTAGATGGATTGTGGTCGTTCCGGACACGAGAGGCCTTTGCATGGCATTTGAGCGGTTCCTTCGGAAAACCTTTGTAGAAGCACCGACTAGCATGTGCCAAAATATCCCGTCAAGTGCATGATTTTAGTATTGTATATAGATTTTTTTTTTTTTTTTTTCTGATGCATAAAAAAGGGCTTACCCATTATTTCAGCTTTATAATATATATATTAGAATATAGTAGACTATGAAGTCTAAAAATTCTGCCATACCCTTGTACATAAATTTATATCTATCGTTAAGAGAAAGAATTACATGTATAGATGACTTAAATGACGTATGGATTATAGGCATTTTATTGCACTTTAAAATGTTATTTAAATGTAGAATTAAGTGTGGAAGCAAGTTAGAAATTTGAGAATTCTATTTTTCTAATATTAAATTAATTTTTATTTAAATATAGAATTAAGTAGCAAAGTAAGACGTCAGTATATTGAGGAATTCGAAGATTTTGCTATATCTTTTTTTTTTCCTTCCAAATCGCTAAATTTTTTAATAAAAATTAAGAAAAGAAAGTATGGGTTAGTTTTTATTTTCTTGTTTATTCCACTATTATGTTAGGTGTACTGATGACTTAAATATTAAGTCATTAATGTTTTGATTATATACTTTTTTTATTATGTTATTAAATATTATTTAAATATCAAATTAAATTAAGACATCATAAAGTCGAAGAGTCTGATGTAATTTTCTCTAAAATGAAATTAAATTTTTATCTAAGAAATTAAAAATATTAAAAAAATATATGGATTAAATTTTATTTTTATTTAATTAAAATAATAAATAAATTTTTGTCAATGCAGTGCTAAGTCCATGCAACTTAATGGTTATACTTTTCTATATTATGATATGTCTAAAAAAATATATTGTCAAGAAAAGCCCAACCATGCTTGCCTCCAGTTAAATATATGCATTCTTGAACGGAGAGGAACAAAAAGTGCACTCTCCTAGAGATGTATATTAGAAAAAAATTATAAATAAAGAAGTAAACAACATCCCTAATTAATTAGATGCCATCCATAATACAAATCTAGAAGATTACGAAGAAGAATACACAGAGGGTAGCACAGAAACGTCCACAATAAATCCATTGCGGACTGTCCTAACTTACTCCTAAGATATCTCCATTTGATCATATACCTCAAGTCTAACTTCAGCTTACTAACGGGCTACATACAAAAACTCTCTTATTACCCTAGTTAGCACAAACTTCTCAGAACTCATGGAATTAACTACTACTAATACAAATGACTTCTCTGCAGCTTCTTCTCCACCCACAGTGGCGACAGCACTGGGCTCATCTCGAACTCCACTTCCTTCCCCTCCCCTTCTCCCTCCTCTTCCACACCCTCCTCTCCCTCCTTCTCCTTCCCCACCACCTTTATCCTCCACACCTTCACCATCCTGTCCAAGCTCGCACTGTAAAGCAACAACCCCACCCCATCCCTCTCCACCTCCAGGCTCACCGCCAGGCAACGCACCGGTCCCCGGTGCCCCTCGATCACCGCCAAGCACGTGTGAAACCCAGTCCCCTCCTCCCTCCTCCACACCCTTATCGTCGTGTCTTCCGACCCACTCAGCACCACCCTGTCCACCGCCGCCAGGCTGAGCACCGCGAACCGATGCCCCTGGAGGAAGCCCCCATGGTTGAACCGCCCCGACACTGCCTCCTTCTCCCATATATTCACATACCCGTCCGACGACGCCGAGTAGAGGAAGCAAGAGTTACTCGAATAGCTCAAAGCCAATGCATTCACCGGAGATGCCTGGAACCTTAGCACCATCGTCAAAGCATGCGAGTTATCCCCGTAGACCCTCCTCCATATCTTGACAGAACCATCCGAGGACGAAGTGAACAAACACCCGTCCTCCTGGTTGACCAGCATGGCGTTGACCTGTGCCTCGTGGGCGACAAACGAGTCGACGCAGGCTTTTTCGGTCAGCCTCCAGACTTTGACCGTCCGGTCCCACGAGCCGGTGTAGAGGAGGCCCTCCGCGTGGTAGCAGGCGAGGCAGGAGATGGTGTCGCGATGCTGGTTGGATTTTTTCCGCGAGAAAGGGAAGAAACTGGGAGTACTGGAGGGGAGCGTGGCGAGCTTCTTGGACCGGAGCCGGTCCGGGCTGGCGGCGGAGACGGACCAAACCCGGACCCGGTGGTCCTTATGGGCGGTGAAGAGGGTGCCGCCATGGGCCAGGATGGTCCGGACCCTGCCGTGGTGGGTCCGGATGTAGCCCCGGTCGATGCAGTCCGGCAGGCGCCAGACCCGAACCCGGTCACTGTCCGAGCCTGTGAAGACCGCGCCGCGGGAGATAGCGATGGAGTAGACGTTGCCGTCCTGGCGCTGGAGGGAGGCGACGCAGTGGTACAGCAGTGACGGCGAGGGCGACCGGCGGAGCGGGGAGAGGTTCCAGGGTGAGCCTCCAGGGCTCGAGGGGGAGAGCGAGGCCACAGTGGCCGACGACGGCCGCGAGAGGCTCAGCCGGGGCTCGGACTCTTTGTTGGAGTGGTGGTGGTGGTTGGTTGGAGATGGAGGACCTCTTTGATCTTCTTCCAGGAAGCTCCAGAAGGTCTTCCGGCCATACAACTCCATGGAATGAGGCCTGGGGAGTGGTGCGAGTCTCTTTAAACTCGTTTGCGGCTAGCGTGGGCTTTGGGTTTTGTAGAACAACGTTGTTTGTTGGTTAGCGAGTCAAGGGCCAATAAGGGCTGTGAAAGGAATGGATGGAGATGGAGATCGATCTCTCCAGTAAAATTAATTGGAGGCAATTCGTGAAGAGAGAGAGAGAGAGAGAGAGAGAGAGAGAGAGAGAGAGAAAGAGAGCACCCTGATCGAAGCAGTAACTCATACTATGTTTAACGTAAAGAGATCTAGAGAGAGAGAGAGAGAGAGAGAGAGAGAGAGAGCACCCTGATCGAAGCAGTAACTCATACTATGTTTAACGTAAAGAGATCTACGTACGGAGATGACTTGAATCGAGGTGGTAGCAACGATGATGGTGCTGGGTTCCCGTAGGGGGGGGGGGGGGGGGGGGAGGGGGTGCAGGAGGTCCAGGACCACGAGGAAACACCGGGTCGGGATCCCGGCTTTGGAGTTATTATCCCCACTGCCAAACCGGTGGGGCTGCCGAGAGCGCCCGACTGGCGAGGGCGAAGCGCCCGCCGGCTAAGCACGGCCGGAAGTGGAAGTCTGAGTTGAGAGATGACGCCATGCCAGTCCCCTCAGTGCTGGTTAATTAACATTCAATGCAATAGCACGGGGATCCGTGTGGATATCCACGCACGTGTGTACATGGCCTCGTTTCATTGCGCTTTCAATGGGGTGGTTAAAAAGTTTGCTTCCCATCAACGCATTATTAACACGGAAATCTTGCGCACAAGTGGCATGCACTGTAGCGCCCCTATCGCACGCGGTGTAGAAACTTTGTGAAAGCAAATATAGAAAACCTTCGATCTTGAAAAAAAATGCCAGATGATAATGCTTCCTGCCAACCAGTGGGATTTTTCTTTCTAATTTTAAGGATGGATTGATCAGAAGAAGGAATTATCTTTCAATCTCAGAGATGGTTTGGTGCTGGTTAATGAAGGACCAACAAGGCAGCAACGTACCCATTGTTAACCATACATATGAAATTTATGTGATAGTATAGCTCCATTCATCAATCAATCTAATATGAACATGCCCATAGCAATTTTGTTAAATTAGTAACGTACTCCTGTGAGCTACTAATTATTTTACAATATTTGTCTTAAGGGAGAAAAACTCCATCTCTTCTAATAAGCCATGCATTATGCTCAAGGGAGAGAGAGGGAGACAAGGTCATACTATTATTATTAGGCTCAACGCTTGGAACTGCACTACATCAAAAGAAGGGAAGAGACGATGAGGCAATCCCTAATTTACATCAGCTAGGTATGTGTTATTTCTCATTGTTGATGTACCCTTGGCTAAATTAAGACGGAAGACTGATAGTTGATAGCTTAAAATAAGTGCAATGAACCTTCTCGCCTCAAAATAAGTGCGATTTATGAAGTTAGGCAATGTAATGGTACATGTTATCAAAAACACATTTAAACCTTTCATTTATTTCAAATAAAAAGAGGTCCATCGCGTAGAAAAGTCAAAATATAGAAAAGTTAACAAAGTTTCATAATTCCTCAAAACTTTTGTGATGGTGCAAGACATCTTTTGGAATTATCGCATCTTTTTTCTTTTTTTTTTTTTATATGAAGCAAGAGTCAAATTTCAGGATTTAAGCATGCCATATAGGGAAAAATTTTGAATTGTTTTGTAAGGTAGATGGATAGATTCAATAATTCTTATTAATTTCATTGAACCTAATCGCACCAATATAACTTATAGGGCTAATGGATTCCATTCTATACTCTCATAAAAGCTTGTCTACATTGCAAGCTTGTTTGGTTGGATATCATAATCGAGATTGAATTTCACTACAATTAAAATTAGAATCATCCATTTCTTTGCCTATTTGGTTCACAGGGAATTGAAATCAAAATCAAAAGTTTGAATAGGTCAAATTTTCAGATGAGTATATAGAAAATATATTAAAAATTATAGGAGATAATTGTAAAATTAAACTCATCATGAGAAAAAGGAGAAAAAAAAGTTTTATTAACAATACTGAGTAGTTTCTATCATAACATGACAGAATTTAGTAAGTAGTGATTGAAAATATTAGTATAAGAATCTAGCTTACTGCTACCGGTAGTGTGATTAAAGAGCTCAAGAATATCATATGAAAAGAGAGAAAAGAGGTGCCAAATGAAAATAAAATAGGAAGGTATGTCAGGTTATGGTTTGTTAGAGTACCGAGGTGGGTTCGGATTTCAATCTTCTTGGCACATGATTTGAAGTTCTGATGGAATCAAAATTGAATTCTAATTCTTTTTAAATAAATATTTAGAATCAAAATCAATAATTTTAATTTCAATTCTAGAAGATCATTTTTATGAGTCAAAAAGGGGCAACAAGAAGTGGACTAGATGACACCATTAAACTCTGTTCAAGCAAAATAGGATTAGCTCCTACCATTACTTGAGTAACCGCTGGTGTATCCTAGCAGTTGGCACCTGATTCGTTTGCTGGGGAACTTCAGAAAATATTTTGCGGTTTTGTTGATGGTCCGAACAAACAAGGATTGTATAAAGGCATTTAGGATATATGATAGAAAGAGCGAAAGCTATGCAATTCTTGTGCTGTCATCAAAATGGTGGATGGATGTGCATCGTTTAGGAAAGTGCATGATGTTATATATCTAGCAACCCATTGGGCCTACTTAGAGGAGGAGGAGGACTATAAAGAAGTCCATGGATAATTATTAAACGATTCGTATGCTAGCAAAGACGAAAGCTTGATGATGAAAAAGTCTAGAAAGGGTCAAAAATTGCAACGATGCTCCAGTTAAGGATGAATACCAGATTATATGTTCGTGGTTGTGGAAAAAGGAAAAGCTTTTCGGGACCAAATAGTCCCCTCGATGACAACTTTCGTATTCAATGCGAGATTAACACCTTGCCAGGCCCAAGTCTGAGACACACAACCTTCTCGCTTCAATCCAAATAGTCCCTTAGATGACAACTTTTGTATTCAATGCGAGATTAACACCTTGCCAGGCCCAACTCTGAACCCTATCATCCTCTTCATCCTTGTTGCTGCTGGCGACCATGCCATTTTCCCATGCATCTCCTTCCAAGCTCCAACCAGTGCTATATGAATTGCACCCGACTAGATCAGAGATGATGCGACTTCCAAAATTTCAAACTCTTAGGCCGGACATTTGGATCATCAGATTGGGTTGATCGAATAAATTTTGGAAGAAAAGAAAAAAAAGCAGTCATATACCATGAGCTGCACCAAAATATTAGTTTCATAGGGCTAAATAAATGGGATGGTGTCACGCCCAGGACCCAGCTAGTGGTGGCTCAAGGGTGACAGCCCACCGCATGCCAGGCATGCAAGGCATCCAGTACAATATCATTTATAAACAAGGAGGGTTAACAACTATATAACATACAAAGTTTAATCCTTCATAATACAAATTATGTAATGTTGGGCAACAAACCAAAGTTCCAAAATAAATCCAAATGGGGTTACATATAACAAAATAAAATCAATTTATATCAAGAAACTCCCCATTACCCCTGTTGTTGCCCCTTATAATTCTGTGGCTCTGAAAAAATATTGTAAGATTTAATGAGTTTACACTCAGTAAGTAAGCCTACTATTACATGATATAGCCAAATAAGAATTTTTATCAAGTCAAATACATGTCATGCTTCCAAATTTAAAAACATTTCATCATAGAATTGTACAAATCTCATATTCGAATAAATTGGAAGCAATTAATATGAAATAATATTTCAAAATACCATTTCAATTTCAAATCACAGTAAATCTCATTTCATACTAATGTCCCACGTCCATGTAATAACATCCCAAGGATGTAACCTCTCTGTACGCTCCCAGTGGAGGAAGGGTGCCGGAGTCAATTAGCATCTAATGCTATATCCTGTCACAGCACATCCCTAGGATGTGTGTTCTCCATATATTCCCCCTGTAGAGGTGGGTCCCGGAGTCATGTAACATGTAGTGTGGACCGTGACGACATATAATATCACAATCACAAATAACATTTATTCGCATAATAGCAAACATATATCAATTTACTTTTCATGTTTTACCAAAATTTGATAATTTTCCATAATCATGTAATAACCTGTTGCATGTATCAAATGCCAATTTAATTTACCAAAATTAACAATAATCAAGTCAAATATTCATTTACATAAATGTGGTACCACAACTATCATTTTTCAAATAATACTATAAATCAATTTTATTATTTCAATAATGGCATAATTTAATAATGATTTAAGAAAAATCATTATAACTGGCTTACTTACCTCACAACGCTAATCCAAAAGCGTAAATCAGCTGTAGGAATCTCTGGGTACCTACAACATAATTTTTTAGATTTTTAAATTTCAATTTTAGGATGTCAAACTGACTCTAACACTTAACCCAATCTAATCCTCGGCCCAACTTGGGGCTTGAATATCTCCAAATATAGAAGCTCAAATGAGGAAATAAAAAATTTCCGACAAACTAGGATCCATGCTGATCCCGACCATATTTTTTCTTTTATTGGGCCGAGCCCAAATTGGGGTCCGAAAATTTAGCCCAAAGGGGCTAACTGGACTGGGCCGAACCCGGCCCAGTCCCAGTTTTTCCTTTTTTTTTTTTTTTTTTTCTTTTCCCCTGCTTCACCCCTGGTTCACCCAAACCAGGGGTGGCTGGTGGCCGGCGGCCTAGGCGGCCGCCGTGGCCCCTCCGGGGTCGGGTGGCCGTCGACGGCCCGGCCGGGCGGCCGCCGCCGGCGGCCGGCCCCTCCCTCTTATCTTTCTTCTTCTTTTTCTTCTTCTTCCTTTTCTTCTCCTCGTTCCTCACTGTGCCAGCGGCACGACCGGCCACCGTTAGCCGGCCGGACCTCACCGGACGCCGCCCCGGCGCCGGTGCGGCACGATCGACCACCGTTAGCCGACCGGACCTCACGGATGCCGCTCCGCACGGTGAGGGCCGCCGGCCGAGCCCGGCCCGGCGAGCCGGCGGCACGCCTGTCGGGCCTGGACCAACGCGAGAGCCGGTTTGGCTCCCGCGGCAGGGGAGGGCCATTCGGCCCTCTCCCTCGATTCCTCCCTTGCCGGCGACACGGCCGGCCACCGCCGGCCGACCGACCCCGCCGGACGGCCCCGCGCCGACGGGGAGTCGCCGGCCAAGGCTCGAGCTCGCGGGCCGGCGGGCACGCCGCCGGCCCGAACCCACGATGAAGGGAGGGCCGTGGAACGGCCCTCCCCCCTCTTCCCTTGCCGGCCGGACCCCACAGATGCCGCCCCGGCGCCGGTGGGGGCTGCCGCCCGAGGACCGGGCCCGGCAAGCCGGCGGGCATGTCGCCGGCCTGAACCAAGCGCGGGAGCCCGCTTGGCTCCCGCGTCAGGGGAGGGCCCTCCTGCGGCCCTCTCCCTCTCGCTCCATGCTCTCTCTCTCCCACTCCTCGCCGGATAAGGGGGGGCTTACCGGACGACGGCGAGGTGTCGGGGACGAGCGAAGGGTGGCACGGTGACGGGAGCTCACGAAGAGGAGGGAAGAAGAAGACGGGAGGCTTCAGTCCTCTCCCTGTCATTCTCTTTTAGCGAGGGAAGGGCTGAGCCCTCCCCTACGCCCTATGTGTGCGCGCTTGGGCGCGCGCATGCAGCGCGCCGCGTGTCGCGCACCCACGTCGCATATATTGTTAAAAAAATTTGCAGGTCGGGGGGGTTTACATATGGGAAAACCTAAAGAGAGGTGACGGATTGGAAAGCCGGGACCATCTCAACCTAAACGGCATACCAAACGTTCCCTTCATGGCTAATGAATCGACAATTTGTCGATCAACTTCTTCTCAAGAAAACGGGCTTGGTTTCGAGAGGAAAACCGAATCCCCAGCTTTTGGTCCATTGAATTTAGCTGTCCACCTTTGACGTAATTGCCTCCAATGCGTGACAAAACCATCTTCCCCATAAATAAATAAATAAATAGCTCTCTGATTAAGGTCGCACCGTCCTTTTTGTTACACAACCAACAGCCTAATATCCCTTGACTTTAATGAGGACATGCATCGTCGTGTGGGCCTCACAAATCATCGATGAGCTTCGCGACTCCTCCTCCACCTAATGATAGCCGGCAGTCGATATTGGTTTATCTCTGCACATCATCCTCTCCACTCTCACTGAGCTTCTCTGAGGTGGGATCGCCTTTGGCCGCTGCGATGACTCCTTCAGCGTTAGTTCACTGAAAGGTCTCCTTTTCCGAGTTCACATCGACCCTTTCCCTTGTTAAAGCTAATTTATAATTAATGAGAATGAAAGCGTAAGAGTTATTATATTTTCTAAGTTAAATGAATCAAGAATTTCAAGAGTTATCTAAAAAAATTAAAAATTATTTAGAAAACCTAAAAGTCATTTAGATATTCAAAAAGTCATGAATTGCTCTGTATATATGGGATAGACCAAACCTTCATATATATATATATATATATATATATGACTATATGTATTGAGTCTAAGTAGTATGGAAAGTTTTATGAAATGATATTATGAAATAATATTTTTTCCACTCCAAGCATTTTTTTTTTAGCATTATTAGAGCAATACCAAAAAATTATAAACAAAGTGGTATCAGAATTAGAGAGCCTGATTAATCCTAAGGCAAGAAAGAGAGACAGAATGTCAAAGAGTCAAAGAGCTAGAGAAGCGAAGAGTAGCTTCAAAGTTGGAAGAAGTTCGTGAAGAAGTTGTTCATATTCTATCCTCCATTAAGGTGATAAGACTTCGGATCAAAAGAAACCCGGTAAGAAGTATGCAAGTCTAAGAAAAGAGACTTTGCAAAAGAAAAAGAAGACAAGAGCAGTTTTTAGATATTAAAAATAAGAGATCTCGTTAACAATACCAATTGAGCAAAATGAAGGATGAAAAGAAAATTAAAGATGTTAAAATATCTGTGCAAGATTTGCATGAAGCCTATAAAGAGCCGAAGAACAAATATGAAAATGTAATTAAAGAATTAAATGAGCTGAAGTTGCAGATGAAAAAAAGAGTTATCATGAAGATGAAGAAAGGATGATTGAAGAAGATACAAGGTCTCCACCTCAGATCAATGAGAAGAGCATTTGTCATAAGAGATTTTTCTTCTAATTGCAGTTCATATCAGTAATTGAAAATATTATGAAAAATTACAAATTAAGGGAGGATGTTTGAGTTAATTTGTAATTAATGAGAGTGAAAGTCATGTTTATATTTTATATATAGGACAATATGTATTGAGTTTAAGTAGCATGAAAAGTTTTATGAAATGATATTTCTTCCACTTTAAACATTTTTTTTGAGCATTATTAAAGTAATACCAAAAAATTATCAACACCCCTCGTCTCCCCCCGGTGTTGGATCAGCGGTAGCCACCAGTTAACGATATATTGCAGTCTCGCACTTTAGACTTGTTATTGAGCTAACAAATTATTGGTAATACTGCAGACAAGTTGACATCAGGTTCGGCTCTTGATCCCACCGGGTGCCGTGGGTTTGTACTCTTTGTGGCTGTGTCCATCGGCACGTCAACGCAGCAGTGGCCACCTTTGGATTGGCTCTCTTGGTGGACAATTGCTGGGAGCTATTGCGGGAGCTAATTGTTTGGACTGGTTAGTTTACGCTTTATTACTACAATGTGGTTAGAACGGTTTAAACACGAAACAATGACGACAAGAAGGACTTTAATGGAGATATCATTTGTGGCAATTGATTCTAGGCTCCTCCTACCCGTGACAAGAAGGACTTTAATGGAGTAGGAGCCCTTAAGGGAGTGGTGATGGAGATGGTCACCATCTTAAAACCCTTGCGTACACCGTGCCCCAGACCGTTGTCGACCCGAAGAAGGGCTTGGTTGGGACACTTCTCCGATGGCAGGCTCGGTCTCAGGTTGGTTTATGCCAGCTCATGACCTAAACCTAATAAAATAATAAGATTAAATAATTTTTTTAAAAAAATATATATATAAAAAAATAGCAGATGAAAAAAGAAAAATAAAAAACCTTTTGCAGTCAATATATTTTTTTTATTAAAAAGTCAAACAATCTTCAATCAAGATGAAATTTCATAAGTTAATTATTTTTAAGGTATTCTTTATATCCAATAGTTCGATATTGATTTTGTTTCTTTATTTTTTTAGCTCTAATTAAAATATATTTATTTTATTTTTTTATAAAAATTCATCTATATTAGATAAGTGATTTTTTTTAATGATTTACGGTATTGCTAAAATGTTTTTTTATAATTTCATTATTGATTTGAATAATGAAAGATTTTTTTGGCATTGTAGTTTTTTTTATTTTTCTTTGCATTGAATTTTCATGTCTTATGATTATATTTTTTAATTTTATATATTACTCTTTGATTACACATATAAATTAGTTTGGAGTCACTCCACGGAGAACTGGATCTATTGGGTCGGCCCCCTGGTTGCCGGTGGGCGGGCTGGTCTGGTCTGGTCCACGGCTCTTTACTCATGCGCTCGAACCGCCGCCCCACCAGTCTCAAATTTGTTCCTAAAGCTGTGGGACTTTTCATGTTGTTTTCGCAGCGCGATATATGCGCTTTATTTGTTTGTTTATTTATTTATTTATTTATTGCTGTCAGCTTTACTATTGAATTGTTCAATATAAAGAGAAAGCATTGTTCAATGTAAAGAGAAAGCATTATTTAATCACTACATGTCCCATCAACTTCATTCACACTTAAGGCTGCCAGCAGGAGCGCCAGAATGGGAAGGCAAGCAGGCAATCTCGATCACATGGGATGTACCGCTGCTTCTAGGTGGCCGAAAAGTCAATTAGAAATAGTTTAGAGGAAAGGAGCTTAGAGAGGGATGCTAATTGGTCATAGATTAGGTCTACCTGGGAATCTCTCTTCAGGACCTTGAGGAAACTCTGGTGCAGTTTAGACAGAAGTTTGAAAGCTTGCTAAATGCTGGAGCTACTTCTAGGGCCCATCCAGTGCGTTGACACCCTTAAATGCAAAGGGTAATGAATCATGAGGATGATTAAAATAGGGAATGAGGAACTTAGAGGATTAAAGCATCTATGAGTTGTGAGTATGGTTCTAGCATAGATCTTTGATCGACCAATAGAAGAAAGGATTTTGTACAACTTGGATGATGGTGTTAAATGTTGTTTAATTTCTTAGTTAAATATGCTAATCAGATATGTAGTCAACTCAGAATATTCATTAAAATTTTGATGAATCAAATTTAGGTATGATATATTACCTACATATCTTTTAAATTTTTTTAATGTTATCTTAGTCTCCATATAAACATCATGATATAGAAAGAAAAAAATCAGAGATAAATAAAAAGAGAACCGAAAGGCATACAAATAATACATCATAACTAAGTTTCATTCAATTTTGATTAAAAAGAAAAGATGAAAGGCTTATAGCAAATTTCTATTCACCATGTAAGCATATTATTTGTATATGTATTGTCTTATCACAATGTTTTTTCTGAAAACTCCTCAGCTCCAACTGATTCATATAAAACATGACGCACGTCTATTATTTGCTCGCATAAACCAATAGTGTAAGGCCCGGCCTGATTGAACTACACTTGGTCTATTTGATCGATCTGGCTCCATCAGGAAAACAGAGTATAGGCGTTACGCTCACGTGTGAGCCGAAAGCAGAGGAGAAGCTGTTACACCACCGCCCCTACAATCTTCAAACAACTGGGATCAAGATGGTTAAATCACCTTAAAATCCCTCCTCCCCTAGCCTCAATGTGGAGCTTGGAAGAAGAAGAGCCTCTTTTCTCCTCTGATCCAGTTTCAAGGCTAATCTTTGGAGCATTTGTGGGTTTGCCAGTGCCTTCCACTCCTCCGGCATCGATCTCTAGCAAGTAACCTCCATCCTTCCCTCCCATTTTCTCATGTTTTAGCTTAGGAGAAGAGTGATTAGGTAGGATTTCTAGTGGGAATCAAGGAACCTTGATGATTATATGTCTCTATTTCAACCTCAAAATAGAGTTATGGAGGCGATGCGATTGTCGGCATCTTCCACCTCTCTGGTAATAAACTTCGAGAAGTGATTCTTTTGTTCCCTCCTTGCTCTTCTCTCTTTGGGAACCTAAATCCCAGTGGGTCACCGGCAGCCATCGGAATGAGGATCATGTTGGGTTGAAATGCCCTATTTTTAGGTGGGAATTGACCCTTACGGCCATGTTTAATGGCAAGGATCCGAATCATGAGTCAATCGAACTCTTGCTAATATTTAGATCCGTAGATGGCCGGCAATGGTGAAGAGATTAATGCCAAAAATCAGCTTAATTCCCTGGGTTTTTAGCCATGAGAACGCCGTGATCTTGTTTGGGTTGTTCGACCTTTATAGTCTATTGGGCAGTCGAATTCAGGTGGGATCACAACCGAACCCTTGCTGGGCCTAGGGTTCTACTGTGGCTAGAGCATCGCTGGGCTCCGGCAGTGCCTTGGCCAACCAGAGCATTGGCAAGGCTTGGTCCATGGTTGTAGTTGCCAAAACTCGGAAGAAGAGGTTTGTTCCTCTTGTTAGCGAAATGGGCTTATTTGGTGAACCAAGAAGAATTAGGCCATTATCTATTTGGGTTCAACCTATTTTGAGCTTAGGCAATAGCTTATTAGAAGTCAAATTGGGTTGAAATCTAATTAATGGGACTATTTTAAATTTAAACTAGTTATGAGTAGGTTTGAGATGGGTTAGTATTTAACTATTAGCCTAAACAACCCTTGACCTAAGCATTAAGCTAACCCGATTAGCTTTACCATGAAATTGACTCAAGCTACTTGGAGTCTCGTTCAAGCTACTTAACCAAATGACTTAAACCATGTGATTGAGGTAAGTTTAGATCCTAGGCTTGGTTGAGACTCAGGTTTAATTCGACTTTAGCTAAGATTTGGTCCAGCCAAGTTTAAGTGTGTTGAGGGTTGGGTCCGGACCTAGGCTAGACAAGTTATTTGGGAATGTAATTTTAGCTATCATGATTGTAAATGTAAGAATTTAAAATTAAAATACTGTGGTACAGGTGATCAACAATCAAGTTAATTTGATCCCATCTGATGATTTAGTAAGTAAGGTAAGTGAGCTAATTACAAATTAGTAATTTAATAAATTATCTAACTCTAAATATATATAATTTCTAATTATTATTAAAATTTAATTTTGCACTGATAATTGTATGTTAATAATTTTATTCTATCACCATTTTTTCATAATTAATTTTAGTGCTTTATTATGTGCGGTAGAATATTAAATTTTAATGACTTTTGCTAATGTTTAATTTTCTATTAATATTTAATTTACACATAATTATTACAAAAAATCACTAATTCAAATAAATAGAATATAAAAGTTAAAATTTATATTATTATGAAACCAAAAATACTAATAACCAATAATAATAACAACAATAATAATATATTTATATATATAACATTATCTAAGGAATTGCAAGAATAATTAAGTAAAGGATTAATTGGTTATAAATTAATATAGAATGTTAAAACATGATACTCTCGGTCCACTATGATATGATTTAATGACTTAATAATAGATATCGGGACCTACCTCCATAAGGGATATACGTAAAGGATGCACTTCCATGCATATGGTTAAATGTGGAGCTCTGCTCCTATCATAGTAATATATGTGACCATAGTTCGTAACCGTGATGTATATGTAATAAGATGATATATAAACTTAAAATGATGATTACAGATCATATAATAAATATGATGACATGAAAACTTTAACAAACGAAGGCATACACATCTTGATTATGATAACATGAGAGTTTGAAATAATGACAGTATATTATAGGAAAACTAGTTTATAAATACTTCAAAAATCCTAAGTATTCTTAAGATATGTAAATTAATAGTTATAACATGCTAAGCTAATGAAAGTTTTATATGTATTAACTTCTTGAATTGTAAGTTTATAATTAGTTCTATTTACTAAGTATAAATTTATTAAATTATCTTATGCTTTTTTTTTTCATTGTCCAAGAAATGAAAAGGGATCTGACTAGAAAGCAATACCTGTCAGCTTGATCTACTTATTTTATGAGTTATTTGTTAGCAGTCAGAACACTTATTTTTATTTATGTTATTTAAGTTGTAATAAAAATTTTATTTTATTCACTATAAATGTCAGCTCATAATTTCTTCTAACATGCGATGAATTATTACATCTTAAATTCATCCCAGCGCCGAGGCATGACAAATGGCATTCCACTATTTCTTGCTAGTGCCGTCCTCTCATACTTCCTTCCAGAATCTGGCATCTTTGCTTGCTCTTAGTGCCAGCAATAGCATCCAGAGGGCCCCTTCCACAGCGTCTCTCCACAAGCCCTTGCTTGCACTGATTCTTTCCAGGCAGAGCTGTGCTCATCTCCTCATCATAATTACACGCATATATCCTGGTGCATTTTATGTTAAAAGTTTATGAAAGAGGAGAAATAATATAGAGGCTGCCAGCCTTTGTATTTAATGTGAGAACGTGTTGTGTTCTGCTACATATGGTAGCCTCTCTTAAAGGAATGGAAGCAGCTTCCTTGAAAACTCATCTCTCCAAAGCCCATAAAAACCACATCTTGGAAACTACTGGATTCTGTGGTAGGCACTGCATGCTAGTTTGCAGAGAATCCAGTACTAAATGAGGAATTCTTCTTGTTTGATCTATGGTCTGGTTTGTGTGAGAGAGTCTGTAGCTAATTTTAATTAGGATTTGCTGCAGGGAAATTTTGGACCAGTGGAGGAAATAGGTGAAACCATGCTGCTCTCATTCTTGGAGGAGTGCTTACATTAGGAATGATGAGTTTGCTTCCACATATAATTGAATGAATGATTTAGCTGCTTCAGGAGATGATCAATGAATAGGCCTAATACACATGTCATACTAGCGATATTGTTTAAAAAAATTTGTGCAATTTTCTCAAGTATAATGAGAAGGATATTCATGGTTTCATGTGGCCATAGACTCCGTAAACTCGAATGTGAGAGGAATGGGATTATAAGAATGCAGAGCATCTTACGTCTTCCATACAGAAGTTCATGAACTAAATAATTTTTATTAATCTTAGTCATTTTCTATTCTTGAGAGAGGTCAAGGGAAAAAAAAAAAAAAAAAGCTTTCATTATAAAATAGTCTTTTGTTACTATGCTTTCAATTGTATGCGAGGGATACCGTAAATAAAATAAAATCCAAAAGCATAAGGGATGGTATAAATGGCTGAAGGCATTGAAAGAGAGTATTGAACGAGTGAGATCAAAGCCTAGATGCAAAAAAAAAAATATAAAAAAATATCCTATCTAAACCCCACAAAATATTATTAAAATTATAAGTAAACAAGGAAGATGCGAAAAGAAAAGAAGAAAGGCAACTTGACGTCCGGATCAGTGGAATGGACTTTAATGATTAGCCCCTATAAACTGACCACATACCTTTAGTTCTGCTGAACATAATTATCTTTCTACTAAGCACAATTAGTTTCTTATATAACATAATTATTGTACATTGAGAGAGGTTAAAAATTAAAGAAATTTGGTATTATGAAAAAGGTGATCAACAATGGTTAAACAAAGTCCAACCCTCTCAAGAGGTCACACATAAATTAAGCCAAAGAAAAAAGAATATACAAAAGTTTTATGAGATTCTATCCACTTCTTGGAGTTGAGGTTTTCTAGCAAATTAAAGTTTACCATTGCCTTGTGAAGGACCAAGGATTGATACGAATTCTTTCTAAGAAAAAATCTTAAATTTTTCTCGTTCCTCTTATGCTTCATAGAAGTTGTAACCGGCTAGTTTCAGGTTTCCTTTTATTAACTTTGTTAACCAGCATTTTCTTCCTTCTTCATTTTGACTAAAGTTCAAAAATAATGAAAGGTAGTCTACTCATTCTCAGTCGTTATTAATCCTAGTCGTTGCCAATTGTTTTGAATGGCCTAACAGGTCCAAACCCTTGGAACCTAAATCAAATGGCTGCATCTTCCTTTTTCGGCTGGATAGAATGTACGTGGTATGAAGGAGACGAGATGATTCATGCCGCATAGTTTGACTGAAAAGATAATGAAGGACAGTGGAGGATCTCATACAAAAATAAATACATGGAAATAGGAACATTCCAGCCAGAGAGAGACAGAGAGGAATAGAGCCTGCTTCATTCCTCTACAGATGGGCAATCATATGCCATCTTAGCTACTTTTGTTCATCATCCTTAGTACGTGTTTTCAATGCCTTGTGCAGGCGAATAATATATAGCTGAGATTTGGTAAAGCAGTGAAAGATCTTAGCAATATCCCATAAATTACATCTCCAATTGGCTCTCTTTGTGGAGAATGCTTGTATCTAAGTGGTGAATTCTTTGGCAAGCTTAGAAGAAGGCAATTTATAACTTTTGCTTTCATTTCAGGATAACTATTCACTTTAAAACTTTCTTCTGTTAAGCAACTAGACTTTCTGTGTTAGATTTTGAGATTGTACATTTTCAAAAATTTGACACTCTTAGTACAAATAGATCTTCCTTCATTTTCTTTAAAATAAACATTGTTACAAAAACATTGGGATTGTTTAACCAAATACAAGATGTTTGCAAAGCTATACTTTGATGAGCAGAATGAGCTAAAGAAAATTCTTGAGCCAAAACTTAATGATTTTACTTTTTTTTTAAAAAAAAATCTGTTATTATATGCTATTCGTGCGTTTGTGAAGATATTACAGCAGAATTTTTTTGAAATCTATAGAACTGTTCAAATCTCAAGAACTGAAAACTTGAGAATGTGTAAATTAAAGAATTAAAAATTCCCATATACATTTTCAAGATGGGTTTTCACTAAAAGTTTAATTAAACTAGATGATAATTTTGAAATAAAATAAGTCTGATTAGGAATTTCAATATGAATTTTTACCGAAATTCACCTTTCATGTGGGTTTTCAAAACCACTACTTTTTTTTTAGAGATTTCAATGTCTTGGAAATGGTTAATTACCTTCTGTCTCTCCTTTGATTGATAATACCTAATGATGAAATTTGGCAAAATCTTAGAGTATGTTTGGATGAAGGATTTTCAGAAAAAAATTTATTGAAAGTAAAAATTTTAGAATTTCAAAAGCAAAATTTCTTGTTTGGCTACTCTCAATAGAAGATTTTTAAAATTTCATAAAATTTATAAATTCCTTAAAATGGTTATTTACAAATTCCACCCTTAGAGATATCATTTACAAATCTCTTCTAAAAATTCATTTGAAAGTGGTCAAATATTTAATTTTATTTACATACCAAAATATTTACATAAATATTAATAAAATTTTATTTACATAAATATTTATTTTATTTAAAATATTAATATTTTATTATTAATATTTACATAAATATCATTAATTAATTAATTAATATTACATAAATAAAATAATATTTATTAAAAATAATAATATTATTAATATATATATTAAATTGTTATATAAATATTATTAAATTAAAATATTTATGTTATTAAAATAATATTTAATTTATAATTTATGCAACTAAATATTATTTTTGTATTTTATAATAATAAATATTTATAAATATTTTATGATTAATTTATATATTTTATAATATAAATTTATTTTAATCAATAAAATATTTATAACGAAAAAATAATTTAATTAAAAACATTTCTAATGTTATTTATAAATATTTTTATTTTATTATTAAATAAATATACTTTAAATAAAAATAATAAATATAAATATTTAATAAATATAGTATTATATATAAATATTAATATTTCATAGATATTACTAATATATAAAATAATATTTAATAATAAATATGTTCTATTAATAACACAGTATTAATATTGAAATGATAAATATTGATGAGTATTGAAATAAATATTAGATATTTATTGCATACATATTCAATATTTACATAAAATATTAAAATATTTATGTAAAATTATATGAATTTATATAAATATTATAAAATAATATTTATAGGAAATTTTATAATCCTCAAACAAAATTACATTCTCAAGAGCAATTATTTAAACAAAAAATTTATAAAATTCTAAAATTTTGAAATGCTACATTTTAAAATTTTAAAAATTTTTAAAATGCCTCATTCAAATACAACCTTAGAGAATTTTTAAATTTTCTCTTTAAGATATGTTATGCGTAACAAGAATACCACCGCAAGAAGATGACCACCTTTGCTATAGAGTTTATAGCATCTTGATAATCAAATTGACAATGATGAATATGTTGGATGTTTTTTTTTTTTTTATATCCATGGTTAGAAGGCAAACGTTGACAAGGCATCATTCAATACGCATTTTTTTAAAAAAAATAATAAATAAAGAACATACAAGCCAGATAGTTTTTCTCCCTATGAATCTAATGACAAGGTGTACATAATTAATGCAAAGACATTTAGCTGGAATGACCGCACCCCAGAGCGTGCTTGTGGTTTACAGGGCATTTTCTTATGTAAATAAAATCATCCAAGTAGTAGAATGCTGTAAAATATACCTATCATGGAATCTGATCTACTGCTCCTTTAAATGTCAGTGTATAGAGTTTTCTAAACTGTTATAATAAAAATTACCTTAAACAGCAAACCAGGTACTAATTAAAACAGCAAGGAAATTGAGGAGGTACTCAAGAACTTAAAGAATAGGCAATCGATGGAAAATTTTAAGTAAGGCCAAATTATTTGCAAATTAGCATCTTATTAACTTAAAGAATGACTTCTTAATTACAAGAATTTGAATCATACTTGAGGGTAATGAATGATGACGATAAAGCACCGGATGTTTACAGATTCTTGTTTGCTTTTGCTGTGGTTCGACAGCAATCATTCATCAACATTTGGAATCAGAAGCGACCAGCACCTTTGGATTAATTTTTTCTGGTTGCATAAAATTCCATGTCCATCAGGTTACTGGATTACATCTATCAAGAAATAAGACCTAAAGTAAATTAAATAGCACCAAAATGAGATCAAACTCATGTCGACGTTTCCAATTAAGGAATGAACAATAATTCCATTGCCAGCAATAAGAAGCTCAAACATAATTCCATTGCCAGATATAAGAAGCTCAAACATACAATAGGCCACTTCTGGCAGGAAAAATGCATTTTAAACCAAATTAAGCGGAGAAGTCTAGCAAAATGTCCCTCATGGATGAAACACAACATATTCCAAGTGACAATACACAATTACTGGCTTTTTTCTTCTGCTTTCTTCGGCTGTAAAAGAAGCAAAATATTAGCAATGATGCTTAGGCAAAGAACAAAATACAACAAAAAAAAATCTAAATTTACTTTAACAATATTACTTTAAATCAAGGTTCGTTGTGCTAGAAACCGATATCATATCAATACAGTTCGATACAGGTTTCAATCTAGTATGGAACATACTATACCGAACCGATGGTATACTGATCAGGTAGACCAAGAAGCCCCAAGCCATAAACTGCCCCAAATTGAGCCAAACCGTTTTATTTGGTTTGGCTCAGGGTGATTCTGTTCAATTCGGGGTTGGTTTGGTCGGTCCTCTTGTATCAAAACCGAAAAGCCGAACCGTTCCGATTTCGGAGCAGTGCGCTCTGAACTGCCTAGTTCGGTTCACCCCGAACTGCCTAGTTCAGTTCGACATACCATGCTTTAAATAATACAAAAAATAACAATAAAAATTAAAATGGTTGAGTAAATGAATCATGGATTCCAAGTGAAACAACTACATTTGGTAGAATCTGGCAGACTGTAGAATGATGCAGCATCTAGACATGGTCGATGAGGAACAGAAAATTGAGATAGTCTTTTAGTGAAATGGCATAATAAGAGATAATTGTATATTTTGAACTTTTGAAAGTTTTGAGATAAAATCTTAACCAGAGAATCCACTCAAACACTTAAAAACTATTGCGCTATATGTATCTCCAACATCTACCAATTATTCCACAATAGATGCCTCACAAGATAGTGAACATGATGGTTGGTAAAAGTTGGCTTTTAAGTACACAATGTAGGCCTTAATATGTGGTAATATTAGGGTTTGAGTTAATACAAAATTCAAAGGAGCTAGGTTTACACTTTCCCTTTCTGTCTCTTAAGTACAAATGGTAAAATGGAAGCATTTGATCCCCCTCACTGCTCAATCGCAGGTATACTCTCATCAACTCTGGTGAGCACTTCCTCATACATTAAATGCTATATATTCTGATGGAAACTATGCTACCTGCTTTGATGATGATCAACCACCGGCAGGATTATAGAAGAAATGGGAATTTCTGCTAAAATAGAGTCCCAATAAATATCATAGAATTCTAAGATGGACACAAGGTTGTAGATTGGCTTTTCATGAAAATCTTTTGTCCCTAATATTGAAACACTGCCATGCAAAACAAACTCTGCTAAGTTATTGATCAAACTGGAACCAGCTATCACCTCATCAAACATAATATTGAATAAAATCATCCATACTGTTTCAACAACATAACCAGCTGAAATTAACGAGGCTGTTTCAAGGATCAATATCATAATATGGCAGTATAGTACAGAAAGGAGTTACTTTGAACCTTTTGGGTTTGACAAGCCTAACTTAAGAGCTACCAAAAACTAAAAGAGATGCACTCAATGTGGCTAAACCCTACATTTTTCATATCCATTTGTTCTCAGCACATGCCAATCTTCTCTCGCTCTTGCAATGTAAATCCCTCTCGAGAATGCTAGCTAGACGATTTATATTCAAGCTTATTTTCTGATACAAAGAAATGAAGAGAATGCTTCTCTTCCCTTGTAAAAATATTAGGATAAGTATGTTAACGGCTAAGCCACTAAACTTTTTGAAAGAGAATCCTCTGATGGACCATTTGGAGAGAACGCAACTCAAGAACCTTCTCGTGCTCTTCATCACCTTCTTCTAACCTCAAATCCATCTCTTCTAAAATTTTATGTTCTTTCCAATCCCGAGGTTCCTTACTTGTCAACCCTCATGACCAAGGGGCTCATCTTAAGCTTAGTAACCTCATGCTCCCTTAATTTTGCCTTCTTGTAAATTCTATGTATCTCTTGTACATAGCTTTGTAACCTTTGCAAATTTTCTTTAATAAACTTAGGGGGCCTTTTTCCCCCCTATTTGCATCAAAAAGATTTAAAAGAAGATCTGTTTTGACAAGCTGCTTACTAAGCATGTTATGAAGCCTTCGATCCTGTGAGATCTCCATTACTATATTTTCCACATGTTGATGCATGACAGTCTCAAAGTTGAACCTCCATCAAGAGCAGATGATCAAATTTCAGATATTATCGAATTTTCCTTCTGAGACATGGATTTCAAGACATCAGACTTTAATGTCAAGAAACATATATCTAAAGCAGCATAACTGTTTCACACCCCACACCAGGTTAGCTGATCTCACTCAAAGTGGCTGTGAAATTTGTGAAAAATAACAAGTACACTCCCACTGTTTCAGGTTAATTTCCATCTTCTGTCTAAATTCACAGATTAAGGGAATTGAAAAACAATCAATAAAACAAGCCGTAGAGAATATGAATTTGAGAGTTCCACTTCCACCACAAAGAAATCAGCATCCTGTCAAGTTTCTAGCAAAAAACTACCAAGTATTTACAAAACTAGTTAATTGAGGACTACTTGCAAATGCTCTTTCAAAAGAAATGCAAATAACTCGCAGAAGTTTGACCAATGTGTTTACATTATTTATACATCCAACTTAATAACATTTACGAAAGAGTGAGAGAACGTTTTAAGTAAAGTAAGTTTTATGTTTGCTGTAGCACGTTTCTTTCATCCGAATTTTACCATTAAACAACCTTTTTCTTCTCTCTCTGGAAAAAAATAAAGGATAGATATTTAGTTGTCTTATAGCAAGTAGATTTTTTTTTTTTTTCCTTTCAAATATAACAAGTATGTCATTGAGGGAGGTTTCAAACGCCATTAGCTACGGTTTGATGCATCATCCCTCGTATAAGGTACTCTTCTTTGGCCTTGTTCCACATTAGATCAGACCAAAGCTTCCAGCACCAATATAACGGGAAAAAGTAAAGGGGAAGGCAAAACAAATCGCGTACACCATATGCTCGATGATATGCCTGAACAAGGGTAGGCGAAGGCGGTGCCCTATTACCTTTGTTCCGGGGAAGTCCTGGTGGAGCTCGTCCTCGGGGATGAGGACAGGCCACGGCTCGCCGGCCTCGCGGAACATCTGCTCGGTCTCCAGGAGCTGGCCGCGCTCGAGAATGCGCTGGCGGATGGCCTGGGCCGGGGTGGAGGCGGCATCGATGACCTCCTCGACGCCGTTGATGTAGGTGACGACGATCTGCGGGGGGTGGTCGTCGGTGCGGCGCTGCAGCTCGACCTGGCACGCCGGGTTCGACTCCTTGGCCTTGCGCGCGTTGCACTGCGCCAGCAACTCCATGCACGCCGTCTTCCGCGGGTCCAGCGCGTTGTACTCGATCCGCACCTTCGACAAAAACTTCAACATCCTTTCTCTTCTTTTCTCTTCCACTCTCTCTTGGATTCGACGGCTCGACGATTGGAAGCCTGGCTTCTGTCTCAGACGAGGACGGGCAGCCCAAACGAGCCGACGGGGAGAGAAGGGGAGAGGGAGACGGCGCCTACGTCGCGAGCATCATGCATCGGCCGTTAGATAGTTGATTAGTGGCTGAGATACAAGTTCACACTTATAACTAGAGAGGTAATATTATGCTAATTTATCTTGTTATAAAATTGGATCAGATAAAAGATAGTACCAACTGAAAGATAGATTTATGTATTTAGAGTAATTATAATGCACGTTTAAACATGCATGATCCTTAAGAGAATGTCCGCATGAACATTTCTAACGAAAATCTAAACCTAATGAAAATAAAAAAATAAAAAAATATTCACCTTTTAAAAATAAATGGTTGATTTTAAATTATAGCACCATAATTTTAAATAAATTAATGAAGAATATAATTATACAAGATAGTAATTTAACGGGCTGCAATTGTTTTGTTGATATAATAATAATTTAATTTTAAAGTAATTGATATCCAGCCTTTTAGATGATTGGGCTTTAATGTTTAGCTCTTGTTGATCAGCTGCTTAACATCCGTAATATAAATTTTTTTAATTTTCAATCCTCATTGCACAATGATGGTATGTATATTTATGTTTATTGTATGCAGTAAAAATATAACTACGTATGATGAGAAATAACTATATGCAATAAGAATATAACTATGTATGAGCATACGGTTATCGTCTTACTACACAGTGACAAAAACTAGAAATTAAAGAAAATTAGAATAATGGATCAAGTGTTATGTGGCTAGTTAATAGAGGCTAAAAGTTAAAGTCCAATTCATTGTAGACATTAATTTATCCTTTTATTTATATCTTAGATGCTAATGCTAAGCAGAAGCATCATTAGTCAACAAAATAATTATGTATGCGTACATAATTATCGTTTCACTATAAAGATTGAAAATTAAAAAGAATTGGTATGATGAATCAAGTGTTATGTCGCTAATTAATAAAGGCTAAATATTTAAGTCCGATCCACTGAAGGGTCAAACATTAATTTATCCTTTTATTTTTATTTTAGATACTAACACTAAACAAGAGTATCATTAGTCAATAGAACATCTAATCAAATTTCAATACAACATTATTGTGCTTTATACTACCTACTTTTATCTCTCTCACACACACATGCAAACATAATTATAAATATTCATACTTGAGCTCACCTAGTTCTAATTTTTTTTAGTTCCAACAATGCTATCATGTTCTTTGTAGGTACCTCAGAGGAGGACCATTGTTCATACCAAATTTTTTTTTTATTCTTTTCTTTCTCTATTTATTATCATATAATGTAATTTTTAAAAATTCTTGTATAGGCAATAACAAATAGAATTCATGTCTTAGTCTTCTTAATGGAGTAATAAAGCATTCTATCGAATCATATGATCATTAATATAAATAAAACAAATTTGCTCTTAATATAATATATTCATCCTTATAAATTTTGATTATAGTACTACTACTTCATTTTATACTAGATATATATGAAGTTTGATAGTAGATTTTCGTACAAAAATAAATAAATTCTTAATGAATGAACTATAAATTAAAAAAGTATCAAAGAAAATGATGGGTATGCAATATATATATATATATTAAAGAAATAAAAATATTAAAAAAAGAAAAATCTGATATACCATATCCTAAATTTTGGTACTGATTAATATTATAACCTTTAGAGTTGTACGCATGTCTTAGCTTTTGATCATGGATCTATGATCGTCCCAGATCTCTAGGATCGGTGCATGCGTAGCTTCTTGTAGGAATTGCATGCAACCTGCCCATCTCGGCAATTGCAATGCAGTATTATGTGCATTTACTTGCTATGACTTTATAAATTATGATTCCCTCCTGAGGGACTGTGACTAGTCTACCAGCATCTCCTTTCGAATGAGCCAAAAACTGATGCTTCTGCTGCTCGTGGCCTTCGCACCAAAAATGATGTCAATGGAGTTAAAAGGCATGTAGAGCCAGCCAAAGCACAACAGGCCATATTATCAGTTATCTTCTTACTGCAACACAGCCTTTGTCACGTATTTACACAACTGGTTTTCTTTGCAAAGCGTGGGTACTTGATCTTTTGACATAACATGGTGGGGATGCTTAATCCTTTGTCATGATGTGGTTAGGTACCGTAACTCGAGCAAACTTGAAGCGATGGAGTCCTTTTAACTTTTGTGTAGATCCTGGCCTTGGCCTCAGAGGTTAGCATGCTTTCTTTTTTTTTTTTTTTTTGGCTGCAAGGTAAGGAGTTAAACTACTCTGAAAAAATACAACTGCACCAAAAAAACTTGTAGCCAAAAACTTGTATTTTTTGATGGTCAGGATGGTTCATAGATATCCAAAAACCCCAGCTTTTGATGAGACCCACTTGCACAAAATATGAATTGCTCTCGAGTTAATGAGCATCTTGTGCTTCCAAAGGTTCTTCCATACCCCAACATCCTCTTTGGAAATGAAATGATGGGTGATGAATCTGATGATGTCCAGGAATCTGTTTTGTACTAATAAATTCAATATCAGTGTTATGCAGTCGTCGTTTGGAAATTTTGTTTTTCATGATTTTTTTTTTATAATTTTTCTGATAAATTTGGCTGCAGCTTTGCAATTGTTCTGAAAAGATGATTAAAATGATTCTTTGTTAAAAGAACAAAAGAAAAAAAAAAATGTTTAATTCGGTGTGAATTCCCATCTGTCGCCTTATTTTTGCTGCTGTTGTAACTCAAAAGCTTGAGTTTTGAACAGTAATAATATATTTTTTTTAAAAATTAAAGCAGATTTGGGTTAATGATTTGGAGATTCTTTAGGACATCTATAGCAGGGAAAGCAGTTTATGTTCATCCTATTGTATAAAGATTCAGATCCCTGCACTTCAAACTTATGCCCCCATGATTTGAGGAAATGTAGCCAGCTAATTTCGCTGTGGGTTTCAAGAAGCCAATATGTTGGTCATCTCTGCATGCCTTGGTGATACCAACTTTGTCCTGGCTAACTTTGCTGGAGAAATGGTGTGTGCTGTCCCTTAATGTTCTATGTTGGTATTTTTGCTTCCTTGTTTATTACACTGGATTGATGCTGGATTGCTGGCTCTGGTCCACTCTTCCTGCCAGAAAGTGGTGGCCTTTGAGGCCTTTAAATGTTTTAGTTTGATTTATGTGGTAGGCCAATGGACATGCGACGTTGTAATTGCCACCTATTGTGTGGGCTCACCACTTTTGTTAGCCATGAGACGTTGGGCATGTGTTACATGTGCGCGTGGTCACAGCACGTAGCCAGCCAACATCCTGCATTCGTCTCCCCAAATTTCTTAATGGGCCTCTCATTCTTTCAGCCGTTGTGTCTCCACAAAACATTGAGCTATTGGTGATTTAGTCTATTTTGACTGCTTATTCTAAAGAGTATGGCCTGAGGATTTACTCTGAAATCATAGTGATATAGGAGGAGGGCACCCAGCCTGATATGGAAATTCCATCTGATATAAGGAAAAAAGATTAACTATCATGTTGAGATAATAAGAGCCAAATCTCTCCACCAAGAACAACTGAACTACTTTACAACGTTCCAGGCGTGCTTTTCCCTACCACGAAATGCCATTGCTTAGCATACTGTATTGGAATTAACTACAGGGGCCAGTGGAATGGACCAAATCGATCCCTCGATAGCCCGCTCTTATGTGGAATTGTTCGCAAGAGCTCCAAATGTTGATGGGGTCGAGCTAAATATCCAGAACAAATGAGGTTACTTGCGGTATGACTTGTAACCCAATTGCATGAATCGAACTCCATAATACGGATCAAGAAGACCTCAGACCAAACATGAGGATTAGCAATGGTTTCGGATGGCCTTTTACGTGGTGTTTAAAGACATATTTTGTGCCAGATGGGTTACTAATATATGAGACATTAGCAAGTGAATATATATATATATATATATATATATATATATATATATATATATATATATATATATATATATATATATATATATATATATATATATATATATATATTGACATCCAAAGTTGAACCTCCAAATTAATGGATGAAACTCGTCCTCTATTGATGGTAGAGCACTTTTGCGAGAGGAAGTGAGAGAGGTTGAAAAGCAAAGAAAACAAAAAGAAAACAAAAGACAACAACCTTTGTAACAGAAAGCAAAAAAGAAAAAAAAAAAGTTTGAAGAGAATCACGAGGAATCCTTCAATGCTGCAAAAGCTTAGGATTTATTTATCCATCAAGTTTAAGATTATTTTTATAATTATTGGATAAAATTCTCTTGAATATAATCACTTAATAATAAATAGCTTAATAAGCTTAATCTCAAATAGGATGGTAGATATGGTAAAGATCATTTTAAATTTTATTAGCTTTTATATAAATTGATCTATGCTTGAAATGAAAAAGATTAGGAATGAATGAATAATTTTAATAAAAATTTTATTTAATTAAAGCTTTCTTTTTTAGGTATCGATCTTTATTGTTTGAACCATTCTCCCACGTATTGTTATCGATAGGTTAGAAATGATACGATATTTGTAATAATCTTAAAAAAAAATTAGAAATTATGGGATGCATACTTAAATTTTAGTTTCTTTATTACTTTTTATTAAAGAGGAAAAAAAAAATCAATTAACACTGTCCATTCCAAAAACCTCTTCCTGTATAATATCAAGATCTCTGGAGGGCTTAGTTGGCTGCCACGTGTGCACGTGCGTGAGATATTGCGATACAACGAACCACAGCCGACGCCCTCACCGCTTAGATCTCTGGAGGGTCTCAGATTAGTCCGCGAAGAGGTAGCCAATTTCCTGTATGCGACTCACACGATTGGCACCCCGATCCGTGCCACGCTAACGCGCTCCCCCCTCCCTCTTCCCGTACCCGTTCCCCGGACGACAATTTTTGCCTGATTTCCCCAAAACCGACTCCTCCGCCTCTTGCTTCCTTCCTCTTTCTCTCCTCGACTCCTTCCTTCCATTTCCCCCCTCGCTTCCTACCACCCAAATCTCTGATCTGTCGTCCTCTCGGATCCCTTGCCGGTTCCATACTCGATTCGCGTCGATCGATTAATTCCCTTCTTCTCCTTCAGAAATCCAAAAATTAGGGTTTCTCGTCAGGTTTTCTTTTTTCTTTTTTCTTTTTTTTTTTTCATTCTTCTCTTTAATTTACGGTTCGTTAGCTGATTGCGAGTTGTGATCCGTGGATTTGGAGATCATACCATAGGAGCACAGCCGTTAAGACCGGAATTTATTTTGTAGGAGGATGCATGCCGTGCAGAGATTAGTTAACTCGTTTCTATAAGGTTTTGAGTCGATTCGAGCAGTTCGTAGCGCTTTAGTTGGGATTTCGAGATTATAGGGGATTAGGGTCTATTGTTAGATTAGTTTCTTCGATATGGATTCGAGCCGGAGAGCTGTGGAAGCGTATTGGAGATCTCGCATGGTTGATGGAGTGACGGCAGACGAAGATAAGGTCGCCCCAGTCTACAAGTTAGAGGAGATCTGTGAGCTTCTGAGGACCTCTTCTGCGGGCATCGTGAAGGAGGTATCGGATTATATTCTCAAACGGCTTGATCACAAGAGCCCCATCGTCAAGCAGAAGGTATAGATCTTGGGCCATCTCTCTCTAATTAGTTTTGGTTGGAGAATCCGAATTAAAATGAGAAATATTTTTTTCAATGCTTTGCATGTTAAATGGAAACTTTGGAATTCTCATCTTTACCCCATAACATCAAAAATTCTAATAATATGCACTCGTATGATTCATTTCTGAACATCAAGGCTGTCTTTTTTATTGTTAAATCTATGCGACTCGATTTTTTAGGTATGCCACAGATATTAGCAAAACAATAAATCATAAAATAGTGAGTGATGGGTATTACATCAAATATTTCGGTATAGAAAGATGAGTATGCTTGGCGTCTGAAGTTCGTAATGATAGTATTTCCTGATTCTGTTTATGTTTATTGCAAGGCATTGCGGCTGATCAAGTATGCAATGGGGAAGTCTGGCAATGAGTTTAGGAGGGAAATGCAACGGCACTCAGCAACTATTCGACAGTTGTTTCATTATAAGGGCCAGTTGGATCCCCTGAAAGGGGATGCCCTAAATAAGGCTGTCCGTGACACTGCTCATGAGGCAGTTCAAGCTATCTTTGCTACTGATGACTACAAGGCAGCAGCACCAGCAGAAGGTCTCAACAAGCGCATCCAAGGCTTTGGTAATACAAATTTTGAGATGACAACAGAAGATAAGAAATCTTTCCTCAGTGAAGTGGTGGAACTTGGTAGCACCACCATCAAGCAGGGACTAAGCACTCTTGCTGCAGCCCATGGGATAAGGAAAACTGACAATGGGAGTTACAAGAGCCCAAATCTACGAAGGTCTCTAACAAGAGAAAGAGATAGCCGTGATAAATATGAAGGTGAGGAGCACCATAGGGAAAGCTGGACCTCTTCTGGAGTCTCGGAAAATGTTTCTGGAACATGGAGCTCGGATTTGAGAATGGCCACAACAACAGATGAGGATACCAGTTCAAGTCACTTAGGGGTTAAGAGTCATGAAGAGAAGCTTTTGGAGACTATTGTCACTTCTGGAGGTGTGCGCCTGCAGCCAACTCGTGATGCTCTTCAGGCTTTTCTTGCTGAGGCGTCAAAACTGGATGCAGTGGCTATGACTCATGCACTTGAGATGAAGCTTCAATCTCATTTGTGGCAGGCACGTTGTTTTCATCCTTTGAGTATCAATTATTGTATAAATATAGATCATCTGCACACCTGCTGCACTGACTCTTTTCATGGAAGCCTGGCTTCCATGTGGCACACATTTGTGTCTAGATGGTTTCTGGTTGTTCCAGTTATATTTAATATTTCTGATGGATGGTATCTCTGTGAGAGAGATTTCAGACCTCTAAATGAAAACTGTTTTGTACATAAAATAGAAGATGAGGTACACTTGATAGTGTATCTCGAAATTCTATTTTAGAGGGGGCACGTGTTTTCTTGACTTGGCTTACAAGGGATTCTGAATTCTGATGGAATCCAACATTGTCTAATTCAATTGAACAACATTGGACTTTGTTGTGGCCAGTTTGAGCAGTCAAATGAATAGAGTAGGATGATTTAGAATCCTTTCAATCAGCAAGCTCAAATCAACCCCACATTGTATTGACAAGCTTTTGGAGTACATGTGTAATCACTCTAATATTGGATTTTGAGAATTTATGATTGCTATAATAATGAAGTACATCTCTCACTTAGATTGGTGCTTACTCTTTTCAACACCAAGGTTAGAAAATTTATAGTTTGAATAGGATTACAATTCCTGTTCAACTGCAAACCATTTTATTGCCCGTTGGCAATTTGAATAGTGCACAAGAATTATGGTCTTAGGTTGATGTTATGAGTTGGTTTCTTGGATATGCCATTTTTAACATCAAGCTTTCTGTTTTCATTTTCACTGCAAATTCTTCTTTGTTGGCCCTGATTTATGAACGCGCAGAATCATCTCTCAGGATTAATGCTATAAATCTCCATGTAACTGATCCGATTTTACATGAATAAGTTGATTTCACCAGAAATAATTACCTTTCTTGGTTCATTTCTATACATTTGGCTCATCTTGGCACATTATAAATTTGATATACATTTAAATTCCTTATAATAGTGGAGAGAATGAGACATCCATGCTTGATTATTATGTGAAAGTCAAAAGCCCCTGCTTCCTGCAGACATACACAGTCAGAGACGACAATGTTGAATTCTTTTAAGAGAAAGAAGATTCGTATTCAAAGTTTCAAACTTAAATTTGGTTTGGTTTTGTCAGGTCCGGATGAAAGCTATCTGCGTATTGGAATCAATTTTGAGGAAAAAAGATGACGAACATTTTTCTATTATAGCATCTTATTTTAGTGAAAACAGAGATTCTGTTGTCAGGTGTTCTCATTTACCTCAAATTTCTCTGGCAGAAAAAGCAGTCAAGGTAAGCCAATTTATTATGATTAATCATGTTTTATTATTTGAAAACAAGCCTGTTTTTCCCATTTGGGCCTTCTCTTATTCATAAATTTGTTTCTAACCACTCCTGCCGGAGCTTTGTACTTCCAAAGTCATCCTTATCCAATTTCCTGCGAAACTTGGTACACAAGAGTTGAGGTTTTTTAAAAGCCGGCAAGAGAAAGACTTTGTGAACTTTGTAAATCCCACTTTAAATGAAATTTTCTAACTACATGTTTTAAGATTTTTCTCGGTTTTCAGAAACAAACTCAGAGACCCATCTTTTATTATCATATTTTGTTATCCAAGTACATGCATGAAAAGTATGTTTATGCACACCACATCCTGATTTTATGCATAACCACTAAGTTCAGTTTAATGAACCCTTTTTTGTTTTCTGAATACAATTTATCACAAGGATGTTCATTTTTTCAATAGTTGTCAGTTACCTATATTGCTGCATTGCAAGACATTCATGAAATATAAACTATAAACTATATTGAATCTTCCTCTTAAAAGACGATAATTTTTGATAGTGGTTGTATTTTTTGTCTATTATGGACTTGGATTTAAACCTGTGAAGTCTGAGAAGATGGGAATTTATAAGTTTTAAATTTAAACTTATAGTTTATATTTATGCAAAATATAAACTATAAACTATACAACAACAACAACAAGATTGAATTTAAATCTACATGAAAAGAAATCTATAAGTTGCATGAGCAACCTATCCAACATCCACTGCTTGATCTCTGGTCATGTAGGTCATTTTTCTAGTTTCAATATTTAGAATCTCAATCTTCGTAAAGAATCTAAGTTATTCGTGCATGCAATAGATGCCATTCTGTAATAATCTTTTCCTCATTAATTTGCCAGTCAGGTAGGTGAGTTTGCCATTGATATGCATGTCACCTCCTTAAAATCTACCATTCTGTTGCCTGCTACTGTTGAGCTTTGCTTCATAATTCTTTTGAAGGAAGAGAAATGATTCTTTATCTCCTTATTTTTATCCTTTTTGTTTCTACTATATTGGGCATTTGAATAATTTTTTTACTCTAATTTGCTAGCAATAAGAGTATACCTTGCTTTGGTAGCAATTAGATTCAAATTCTTCTACGACCCTTGTATGCGTGAATGTTACATGTTGACATGATTTGATTGCCTTTCTTAAATTCTTTTTTACATTTTTATTTCTAAGGCTGGAAGCAGTTATATGATTATTCACTTGGTCTTTGCGCTTGCATGTTCAGTACATGGGTATTCTGAGTTTGTGTTTGTAGTCCATTACCATCACCAAGGACCCTTGTCCATACAGTTTGTTTGATTTTGCAAATTTATTCAATGCTGCATATTGTCATGAGTCTAGCCAAAGAAACGAGTCCAAAGTTTTCCCTTTCATGATGCCAAAAGCTGACATGAGTCATAACCTATCAATTTGTGTTATTCACTCAGATGGATTTTTACTTGTTTACACAAATCCTGAGTTTTCAATTTAGCATGCTGTAATGCATGAGTATGCACATACTATGCATATACTAAATCAATTACAAGATGGAGCCATCTTATTTTTGCTGGAGCAAGAATATGTCTAGGATTTGTTAGTGATTATTCTAGAAAAAAGTTGTTCACGAAGGGATTAGATTAGTCATTTGCTCAGCTGGTAAATTTGCTTAGTCTATCCTAATTGAGGAAGCATAAATGATCCATGGCACGCAAACTGTAGCATCATTGTTCTTGTACCCGATACTAGACCATTGATGTTAGCTTGTGTGGTTCATGCAACATCCTTCCAACCCCTCATGTTCGCCAGCCAATGAATGATTTGGAATGGACCATTTAATTACAGATAATTGGGGTTTTTTTTTTTTGTGGTGGGTGGGGGGGTCAAGAATTGTCAAATCTCACTCAATATGACTACACCTCTCACAAATATCTCCCTGACAGTGATATCTTAGATTTTACGCTTCCTTTGTCATTGTGTGAGCTGCATGGGGCAAAGCCAAGGGCAGAGTGAGACAGTTGTATAGTTTTTTTCCCCAGCTGTATCATCTCTTATTTGAAATGTATACATGGTGAAATTTAATCTGAAAGCATAACTTGCAGTCAGGTGTTGACTTGGATAGGATGTTGATGCATAAAAGAAAATAGGTATGCCATCTTGACTTGTAAGTGGGAAAAGATTGATTAATTCTGTTAAACAAATTAACATAGAAGAGGGAGGGGCATTATTGCAAAAAGGTTCGCATATATTGCCATTCAACCCCAGACACACATGTGCACACACACAGAGAGAGAGAGAGAGAGAGAGAAAACTTGGACAACTTAAACTGTTAAGTCATTTTTCAGTAATTCCATATGTTGGGCTGTGCCTGTGTTGCCCTTGGTGTCCTGTCCGTAAGTGCAGCCTTACTGTGGCATCTCTATGGGCTCCACCAGCACCAACTATGCTTCATTCGAATTCAACACATTGTCAGATGGCCCTTTTTATGTAGCTCATTCGATCCCCATCTCGTCATTCTCTTTTTCAGAATCAAAGAATCAAATTATATTCGATTAAGAAAAGGTTGGTTTTTCAATTTAGTTATTTTTAAATGGCAAAAGAAGAGGAAGAACTTGTTTGACTGTGAAGTACGAGCTGTAGAGATCTGTAATATCTAAGACAATTTGAGATTGTAGGGCTGGGTGGCTTGCTATTTTGACACCATGGACACTATAATATTCTATCCTATCTTCTGCTATTAGTTCAGAAATTCTGAGAGAAGTAATTGTCTTGCTTTCATTTAGGTCTTAGGTCTTCTAGACGGGGAGCAGACTTCTGGAGCAAGGAATGCAGGAGAGCAATCAGGTGCAAAAGCTATGCCTGCCCCTATTGTTCAGATGCCAGACTTAATTGACACAGGTGACCCCGAGGATTATGGAAATGAAGCTTCTTCTCAGAAGCAGGGGGACCAAAGCACTAGGAATCTAACACCACCTGCGTCTCTGGTTGATGATCTTTTCGGAGGTGACCCTATTGTTGGACTAGGCACAGCTGGGGTTAAAAATGAAGATGATCCGTTTGCAGATGTGTCATTTCATGTCACAGAAGACAAGGAACATAATGACCTTTTCTCTGGACTGACAGTTGATGATAAGAAATCTGATATTGAACTCAATATGCCTGCCAATAATATGTCTGAATTGCTGGACGTTTTCGGTGTCAACTCGGGGCAGCTTCTACAGCATACAGGAGCAGATAAAAAGAATGTGAATGATTTGATGGCTGGTTTGACTCTTCATGGAATGGCCCAAGATAACAAACAACCTGGCCCTGCTGGAACAACTGGAGGTGCCTTTCCAGGAGTCACTTTCTTAGACGGAAGCAGTCAGCCAAGCCAGCTACCTACAAATGGAGCATTGAATGGCATCCTTGGTTCAAATGCCTTGTACGCCCAGGCTCCCATGCAGTATGGCATCCCTCCAAACATTATGTTCAATCCAGCTTTTGCTGCCCAGCCAATGAATTATGGCGCAATGGGAGCTTTCATTGCTCAACAACAACTATTTCAAAACCTTGGGAATCTCAACTCTGGATTTGGGCATGCAGTTGGGAATGCTAATGGAGGTGGTTACTCTTCAGCTCTCCCTGATGTCTTTCAGCTTTCAAATAATCCAGTTCAAAGCCATGGTCCAAACATGAACAGCTTGAAGAAAGAGGAGACTAAAGCTTTTGATTTTATATCGGTATGGTTCTTCCATATGCATGCTTGAAGTGACAAGTAAAACTTTGCACACACTCGTGTATCGTGATGCTTACATGGTCAAATGAGTATCTGACAAGAAATTTCTAGCACATGTAGGAAAATATATGGAAGTCGTATTTTGTTGCACAAAATTTTCTGGGTTATAAAATAAACTCTTTTCTTTCTTTCATTAGGTTTTGTCAACTCTGAACCTTAATCAGAGATTTAGTCATATAAAAATCTAAAATCACATAATATATTAGCTTCAGTTCTTCATCAATTTAATGCTTCCTTATCAAGTTTACATATATCATGTGGCCACAGCTAATAATCTGTGCTGTTAGATCCCTGTGAGCCTTGTACGCAGCAAAACAATAAACTAAATCCTAGAGATGAATGAATTATCCACTTTTCCATATTACTTGAGTTTCATATGTGCCATGCACTTAAAACTGTAAGTCCTGCTAAATTCAAATTTATTCTATATTCCCAACCTTTCTTACCCTAGAGATGAATGAATGGTCTACCATTCCTTATCACTTGAGTTTGATACGTGCCATGCACTTTTTATAGAAGTGCTGCTAAATTTAAATTTATTCTATATTCCCAAGCTTGCTTCCAGTTTCAAGTACTAATAGCATGTATCCCTTGATCGACCCTTGTGTCTCTAAAAATGTTACATGTACAGTGATCTAGTGCTGTAAATTTTCATAAAGCCAGCGAATATGGACCATATGCTGGTGCTACTAGTAGTTTAGTAATGCTCTTGATGGTTCTTCCGTTATTAGAATTTTGTTTGAATGTGACAAGATGACTGCCCTGCCGTAACGTCTTTTTTTTTTTTTTTTTCCTTTTGGCAGGATCATCTTGCAGCAGCCCGTGATTCAAAGAGAGTTCTATGAAGTATTTTGATAGCACATGTTTTAGTTGCGTGACATTACCAAAAGGATCAAAACTGGATGGATGCTTGATGGAAGTTCCGCGTGTCATTCTTTTGCAATAATGAAATTTGCACCTCAAGTCATGAGTTATACTGCCCCTTGACAATTTTCATATTCTACTGTCTAGCGTCGGGTATATAGTTGAAAATGCGGTGTTGTAGAGAGGATGGTTCTGGGTTGCTGTATTTAAATTCCGAATTTGGGCCAGGTGCAATTTGCTATTTCACATTCTCAATAATAAATACTTTGGCGCTTGTTTCACTTTCAATTGCATTTTGCCTTTCATTATTTGCATGCGGATGAAATGAACTTCTGCATTGGATTTTTTATCGCGCAATTTCCTCTTTTTTCTGTTGAGAGGACCATTAAATTCAACCCATGTTCAAAGTACCTTTTTAATCGTTCCACTCGTTGGTTTCTGCGATACTGCGTGCGTTCTTCAATGCCCAAGCTCCACAGGTCATCTGTAATCTTAAATGTAGCACTTGTAATTTCCTCTTTAGATGTGGTCATGACAATGCCCCCATCCCGTCTGCATTGCACGTGGTGATTTCTAACATCCGGGTGAATAATAGGTGCTGTATTTTCTTCTCTTTTTTTTTTTCTTCTTTTTTTTTTTTTTTATTTTCTCTTTTTGTTTTTTCTAGCTCCTTGTTGAATGGTACCATGGGCGCCAGCTAGAAGTATTTTGGCCCATGCAACTCTAGCGTGTTAGGCCACAACTTAGCCACTTGTATCGCACAAATTCTCATAGCCCCTAGCTTGACTTGTTGCCGAAGAATTCCGGATCTGATAGAAATTCCACCTCAAAACTTTTCCTTGACTCGTTCCCTTTCCGTTTCAACATGCAAACCAAGAGCTCGAAGAATTCCGGATCTGATAGAAATTCCACCTCAAAACTTTTCCCTGACTGGCTCCCTTTCCGTTTCAACGTCCAAACCAAGAACCAAGAGCCCGGCTTCACTGAGATCAGAGGAGAATTAAGCCGCATCCTTTTTCATTGGCCTAGGTATTTACTCTGCTACTCGTGTGTTTTAAACGTATTGGGCGCGAGCAGGAATTTGATCTGAAGTTTTTTTTTTTATTTTTTGAACGACACGCTTGAACTCCGGAAGTTCAAAACCAGCCTTATCTCGAACCGCAAACGTCGCTAACTATATCTATGATTTTTTCCCTTCCCTTCCCTTCCCTTCCCGTTTGATTCCACCTGAGGCCACATCTCTCCACCATTCGACTCCCTACGTAGCGCCAAAGAAGAGTCTCCAACAATGGAAATTGGCCCGTCGAAAGATGAAGCAGTGAGCCTCCCGGAGCCAAAGAGAACAGCCAAAGAGGAAGCACCAAGCGCTCCTAAGCCAAAGAGAGTCCAGAGGAGAACCAAATTGGCCACCCAGGTCGTCTTTCGTTCTCTGGCGGCGATGGCCACGTTCGCCGCCGCTACGGTCATCATCTTCGATGAGCAGACCACTGACTTCGGCGGCTTAACCATGCACGCTGACTACAAGTCCTCTTCCGCGTTCAGGTGATCCTAAACTCAAATCTCTAACACAAGACTTTCTCTTGTCATGTCATGGATATCTCTCGTCCGGTGTTTTCTATTCATATTTTACCATCAATCGCATGCTCACAGGTTCTTTATGATCGGGAATTTTGCGGCTGCTGGATATCAAATGCTGTCACTGATTCTGGTCTCGTACAAGGGGACCAATTTCCTCGTCAACCTTATGGATTTGGTACTTCCTTTATGCTCCTTTGTTTATTTATTTATTTATTTATTTATTTATTTTCAATCCTATGTTCTCACCGAAATAAGAAGTTTTGTCTACTAGCGTGCGCGGCTTCGGGTTAACAATCCATCATCCTTCGAAGTTCTTTGCACAGTTTGGCCTATTTCTCATATACGGCAATCGAAACCAAAGGCTGAGAATAGAAAGTCCAGACTACGGGGATTAAATATACAATAGCATTCAATCTAGGGAGTTGATTTAATTTTTCTTTCTAAATAAAACATATAGTTGCCATTTCAGTTAGATTATAGTTAGATAGATGTTATATTTTAGTTACATATCTTTCTTTGTCGCAGATGGTAATGTCATTGGTAGTGTCTGCGGCCGCGGCTGCGACAGCAATCGGTCATGTGGGAAAGAAAGGGAACAGCCACACCGGGTGGATGGCGGTGTGCAATTTCTTTGAGAGGTTCTGCAACCGGGTTGAATACTCCATTGCCTGTTCCTCTACTGGATTTCTCTTTCTTCTCGTAGTGTGTGCTCTGAATGGAACTCCAAAATCTGGGAAAAGCAGCGACTAAGTGTCTCTTATTGAAGTTCTAAAGTTTATTGGATCGGATCGTGTGGCTTTCTTTTTAGGCAATCCACTTAGATCTACGAACTATCTATCTAGGTACCGTCAACTGAGATTGTGGAATAAGAATTGTAATCTCTCACATTATAATTATTCTGCAAATTATTGTCTAGATTTTGTTTGGATATCATCATTTGGACTGTAGTTTTGTTTTGTTTTCTCCCCCCCTCCATTTCTATAAAATTTTATAACCATAAAATTTGATTATTATGAATAAATAATTTGATTTAAATGAACTCTCTTTATACTTATCTGATTGGTTTGATCAAATATGAATTTTAAGAAGGATACTAATTGGTTAAGTACTTTTCTTTCACTTAAAAGATCATCATGCGCATCTGTTTATGCTTTTGAATGTTATGCATGATATGCATTTTAAATAGGCTAAAAATAAGGATGACAGCTTATATGCTATAATATATATATATATATATATATATATATTTGACTACATTCGAATGTAAATAAGTTTAGAATCCAATGATCTTCTTTATCTTTGGATTCATACGGATCTTAGCTAATCCATCTAAATCCAAAGATGAAAGAGATGATTAGATCTAAAGTGTGTGTATATATTATTGATGATGATGATTATGATGCTTTCATTCATAATTCATGATCATCCTTTTTTAAAAAAAATTTCATCCATAATTCAAGATCATCCATTTTTTTAAAAAAATATGGAGATAAGTGGGCCCCATTTAAAATCATACCGATATTTCAATCAAATCAAATTTGGATTGCAAATCAAATTTAGATTGCATTAGGATTGTATAAAAGATCTTCTAGAAAGATCTAATCCAACAAAAAAAGAGAATTCTTAAAGAATAACACTAATTTTTTCTGAGCTAATATCTCAGGGAAGAACTTAGTGAGAACTACTCTTGCAATTTTTTTTTATTACAAAAAAGTAGAATTAATAATTCATGATCATCCTTCTTTTTTATTTTTTATCTGCAGTACTATGATTTACTTACGGCAAAAATAAGAAGATAGGAGGTCAATGCATGTCATATTTTTTTCAGTTTTCTCTTCCTTTTCAGATTTCTTTCCCTTGCTATATGATCATGATATTGCTATGCACTTCTACCACTTTGTAGAATGGCTATATTGATGTGTGACATGAGATAAAAGTTGTGATTTTTTCTTCTTTTTCCTTGAGAACCAGAGCTAAATTACAACACCGCAGAAAAGGAAATTTTAACTTACTACTAAACAGTTTCAGCCAGGCCATTCTTTTTGTTTGCATGCAACCTTGATGAATGAACTGGGGTTGGGACGTGGGGCAAGACCCCAACCGTCCTGTTCTTCAAATTATTGTGCCAGCTTAAACACCTACATTGTGACCCACTTTCAACCTACCTGTTTACCTTACAATCTCTTGGGCTGAACTTAGCAAGAGAACAAGTTCCTTTTTATTCTACTTCAGACTGCATCGTATCTGAACTCTGATGGCATCTGAGCCCTGAAACGCACAGTATGTTTGATTACATATGATTAGCCATGAAAGTTGGGGATGGAGAATGCCTTTCTTTTCGTACAGTATTCTATTCTGCTCTACATTCTATGAAGGAGCGAGGAGAAGACTGGCTTGGTGAAGTATATCGTGGATTCAAGTAGTTATACTATTATCTTACAATGGGGTGGTGCCGTGACCAAAGAGAAGTTTAAGAACATAAGAAAGGCATGCTTTGAACGGATGGAAACAAAGTTTGATATTTTTATAAAAAAAAATGTTGGAAAAAAAAATTCTGAACCTTCTTTACAAATGTAAGTTATATAATAGAATTAAATATCATCACTAACGTTATGACCGCTATAGCATACGTAATGACAATCCTATTGTTGAAGAATAATCTCATGTTGGGTAAGTTGGGAAGTCTAATTAGCTTTATTCTCATGATCAATTCACTTAAGAGCTTAAGCTTTTAAATTAGATAGTTTAACATGATATGCTATCAGCCAATGCGTATGGGAGGAAACGTTTAGAAATGGTTTCACATCCAACAGGTTAGAGACTAGTATTTTAGTATCACCGATAAACCATTTTATATATTTATGAAATAATGAAGGTGCAAGAAATCATCGTTAGGAACGCTGATTACCATATAATCCTCTTCCTTAACAACAATGTATGATATTTTTATGGCTAAAATATACTTTTGATCCTCAAACTTTCACTCAAAATTCATATTGGCTCTCAAACTTTCAATTGTTGCAATATAGTGCATTTCAAAATTTTATTATTTTAATCAGTTAAAATTAATAAAATACTTAATATGTTGCTCTGATACAAATATGTGAACCAATTGGTAATATGGTACAGTAATTATTCTGTTAATTTTAATTAATCTTATGAAAAATTAAAATGTAACAATATAAAGTTTAAAAATCAAAGAGATTAAAAATATATATTCATCTATTTTTATTTGCAGGACTAATTGACTCTTCCCCTGTCTAGTTGAACAGATAACTTGAGGACTCAAGGAATCTAAACTTTTCTTCTTTTAATTCAATGGAACCTTATTCGTGGTCCTCCACTGTTCCCCAGTTCGGCTGATTGCGATAATTGATGCTGCCACCTTCCTTAAAGCCAAGGGGGGTGCCCAGCCCATTACCAGTTGCATGAATGGATGCTAGACTTTACGTAAAATATCTTGGCTGCCTCCAAGGCCAGTTTTTATATCAGCAGACAGGTTTTATAACGTAATATGATCTTCACACCTACCAACATCACAGTACCACAGTGTACGTCATAGGATTAGGCTGCCTTCGTGTACGTGTCTTCGTCTAGCTTGCATCAAACACCTATCTGCTGTTTCCCAAGAACAACGAGTTTATATAATCATTGGTCCAACACTTTGCTCGAGAGACGAGCACGCCACGGAAGGTTACCCGCGAGGCGAGCACGGCACGGAAGACTACCCCGTTTCTATAAAATTATAAAAGACAGGGGGTTTTATGTAAATTTGGCTGCATTCCAATCCTGACCGTCTGATCAGTCCTTCCATTTCAGGACGGACGCTGATCATGAGACTCTCGCGGAATGGCAATCCTGCAATTTGCCGTTGAAAGGTGGCGATGCCCAAGTGCATTAAAAACTCTCGCTAACTTCGGTGCAAAAGACGAAGGAAGTAAACACTGTAAACTGTACGCCGGAAAGTTACTCCAGGCTATTAAGGAGAGAAGTGGAGCTCAAAGCCTCTGAAATCCCAATGGAGAGGTATTCCAGATCTCTTACATTCTAAAGCTGGTACAAGAGAAAGGATAGGTCCCTCTTGTTGTTTTCCTTTCTCCTTTTCTGGATTCCTTGTCTGTTTCTTTCCTTCTCTGGTTATTTTAAGCTGTCATTCCCTTTTCTATGGCTTTCTATGGTGTTATGAGTTCTCAAACTTTCCTGTAATGATTCCTTGCTCTTTAATCCCCTCATGCATGTTAGAAATTTTGAGTTCCAACTTTCCAAGTAGATTTATTAGTGTTGTAGGCCACTGAATCCTGCATTTTTCTATGTACTGTCTGAAATTTGCCTTAGTACTGATCTTAGAAGTTTCTGCTTAGAAGAATGATGTATCAAGGCCAAATTTGAGCAGTGAATGCAAACACAACCAAATTTCAACAAATTATAAAGGTCTTCTTCATTATTTGTCATCTCCGTTGCTGGTTTTTGGGATCTCTGTTTTTTTTTTAATTAAAAAAAAAACAAGAAACCTTTTGTTCTGTCGGTGTAACAGGTTTTGTCGGATGAGACAAAGAAAGTAGGAAGTCTTAATTGAATTCAACAAGCGTTCATAGTCAAGCAAAGAAAGTGAAAGGCACTTAAGCTTTTGGCCGTAATTTCAGTTGCCTGTAGTTTTTAACAACAGAAAAAAGGTGTCAATTTGGTATACTGTTTTCCGAGTTTTCAATTAATTCTTGTTGAGTTCAATGAGATACATTTGTGTTTTCTTTAATTCCCAATTCTCTGTAACTCCCCAACTCAGTTTGCCAGAGAATGTGGATGCTTGGCGTCTTTTAACTTGTCTATGTTCTTCTTGAAGTTTAATATACAGAGAATAAGTAGCTCATTGTGAATCAGTAGTTTTCTGCATGTTCCCTGGCAATGTGATGATTAGATGTTCTTGATTTATCTCATATGACTAATGGAATTTTGTTTAAAACCGGCATTCTTAGAATTGTGAGAGGCATCAATGAGATGTTAATTAACTTGCAATGGTAACTCACTGCTTTTCATATTAATTAATTCACTGGGCACTCTTTTTCTTGTTCTCCCCCCATTACAGGTTCGAAGAGGTTGATCCTGTTGAGATTAATATGGCTCGATATCAAAAGCTCTCTCAAACCAAAGCCAATAGACTGGTTTTGGTGATGTTGATAATAGGCTTTCTTGTCTTAATATTTCAGACTTTCACACTATTGTCTAGAATTTCTTTGTCACCACTGTTTCCTGCTTTTAATCTCCCTGTTACTGAAGAAGGAAGCTCGCCTAGTGAAGAAACTACAAAGTCGGTGAGGGTTGGAAAGCTTTCTCTTTTAAGTGATTCAAGGAACTCCAGCAGCATGACAACAGTTCTTAAAGAGGAAGAGAAAGCTAAAACTTCTAACATGGGAGGAGAGACAAACAATGATTTCAGTAGCCAAACATATGGGAAATCACAGAAAGATTTTATACCAGATGAAGATGATATTGACATTGACCTGGATGAGGATGAAGACCCTGATAGCGAGTTCTCATTCGACCTTGGGAATGGTGTCATGTTAAAGAAGGTCAGGGATCCAGTTGGTGGTTTCATCAAACTTGAGAGGATCATAGACCCAAAATATGTTGCTTCTCCAAAGAACATTGGAGAACCAGCTAGTGGCTTTGAATTGGCATCAGATGGCATCAGCAAACCAGATCCAACTTTTGAGTCTAAAGATATAAAAACCCCAGACTGTGAATCAGTTTGCTCTCCAACTGCAACTGGTCTGGTGGCTTCCCATGTGGATGGGGGAGGACAAGAGGTCTTGCAGACGAGTTTAAGCAAGCCTGTTATAAATGAGGCATCCAGTGTTTCCTCAACAAAAGATCAAAAGATGGGTATTGTTCCAGCATCAGGACTGCAGGCAACAGAAATACCTCCTAAGAATGATGCCTCAGTGCCCCTGCAAATTGGTCCATCCATTTCAATTAAGAAAAGGAAGCGAGTGATGCCCCCAATATCCATTTCAGAAATGACCCTCCTGCTGCTTAGAAACCGAGCTTCCTACCGCTCAATGGTGTGTTTTTATTGGATTTACAAACTTTAATCTGACAAAATGACATCCATTTATCTATTTATTTTAACAGTGAGTTTTATGATCTGCTTTGTTGCAGAGACCTCGATGGCCTTCAGCGCGTGACCAGCAAATATTAGCTGCAAAGGCACAGATCGAGAATGCGCCCATTGTAAAAAATGATCACAAACTATATGCTCCAGCTTTTCGAAACATTTCGATGTTTAAAAAGTATGTATTCAATGTTGTGAATGTCGATTATCGTTGTTTCATAGTCATTCGCTCTTTCAAGATTGCAATATCAGATGGCATTATAAGTCATTTGCTAATTCTCAAAATTCAGAAAGCAGCTATGGCTCTTTAAGAATTTTTTCTTGTTGCACTTAAGAAAGGCAACAGCAAATTACAAAATAATCGATGTAGCATTGCGGGATCAATTTATAATTATGGTTTACTTTCCCTATGTTGAACACTACGGTAGGAAAAATTCACAAAAATTGAAGCGCCTATTCTTCTCCATGACCATTATATGTAACAGGTATCATCAGTGGAACTTCTTATAGTACTGATTTGGTTGCAAGTTAATATCTATATGGACAATTTGCATGCTTGAATTATATGATGTAATATATTTTCCCAAAGGAAACTGACCTGTCACGTATGCTGTGCTGAATTTTAGTTGTTCCTAAAGAGTGTTAGTAATGGAATGAAGAATAAGTATTTGAGTGCAAGATACGTTGATTCCATAACTATAGATTTGTAGATATAAAGAGGAACTTATGATTTTTATATGGGTGAACAGGTTTAACTCTGCATCAATGATTATCATTAATGACATTTTCACTTGGTGCAGGACATAGGAAATGACAAACTAAACATGAGAATCATGTGGTATTATTAATTTTCAGTTGTTTCTTCTGAGAAAAATAAAACAGATGATCACAACAGTAATGTTTCACCATCACATGAGATTTTTCTCATGGTTGTTGTACCTTCTTTGCAGAAATTTTATAACTTTCTTTTCAAATGAAGTTATAACATGCACCTTAGGTTTGAAATCAATATATATATATATATATATATATAAGAGGAGAGAGAGAGAGAGAGAGTTGGACTTGACTACTCTTGCGTGTAGCCAAACCTCAGATCTTGACACCCTTTCCATCCTTAGGAGTCACCCCCACCTTTTCCATCTTTGGGATCCATGATTTGTATGGATCCAAAAGTGAAAAGGATGATCGGATTTCAGTTTGGCTACATGCGAGTGTAATCAAGTCCAGCTCTCTCTCTCTCTCTCTCTATATATATATATATATATATATATTATTTATAACAGCTATTGCAATAAATTAGACATATGGCAGATTTTTTTATATATCCAGACTATAGCCATGCAATGGAAGCTGGTTACTTGATCTGAGCCCTTCTGTTCTATTGGTACTTTGGGTTGTTGAAGTGCTATTTTCAATTCACACAATTGCATTTAACCTTTTAAGCTAACAGCAAAGATTGTATGGGATGCCTCTGAAAATAATAGATTATTTATACTAATAATGACTCTGCTTGCAGGAGCTATGAACTGATGGAACAGATACTCAAGGTCTATGTCTATAAGGAAGGCCAAAAGCCCATATTCCACCAGCCACTACTCAAGGGTATCTATGCTTCTGAAGGATGGTTCATGAAGCTTATGGAATCGAACAGACGATTTGTAGTGAGGGACCCCAGAAAAGCACACATGTTCTACATGCCTTTCAGTTCCCGTTTCTTGGAGTTTGCCTTGTATGTGCCCAATTCTCACAATCGGAGAAATTTAGAGCAGTACTTGAAGGACTATGTGAATATGATTGCAGCCAAACACCCTTTTTGGAATAGAACAGGGGGAGCCGATCATTTTCTTGCTGCCTGCCATGACTGGGTATGCCTTTTTAAGACTTCACTTTGGATGTATTGGCACCACAATTGTCTTTCTTAAAATATATAATTTGTCATGACAAGAGCTAACCATATTTGCATGACCTTTATCTCCACTTGAGTAATGGATGCCTTTCTACCAATTCATGTAAATAAGAGGAGGGCCACATTTCCCTGGCTTTCAAATATATCAATTCACATAATGTTTCATTTCATCGAAGTTAGAATCGAGTACTCCTCTTTGGTGATTTTGAGTGAATCCACCTCTTGCTTATTATGAATTTGTCACTAAGAAGTAAAGCAAACCTATCTTATGCATCATTTGTAGAATTCATAATATGTTTAAAGGTTCTCGGCTAACACTACTTTCACAGGCACCATATGAGACAAGGCACGCTATGGAACGTACCATCAGAGCCCTCTGCAATGCCGATCTCCGTGAACGCTTCCGACTCGGCAAAGATGTCTCTCTCCCTGAAACATATGTCCGTTCAGCAAGGAACCCTCTTAGAGATCTCGGGGGAAAGCCTGCCGATCAAAGGCCTATCCTTGCCTTCTTTGCAGGAAACATGCATGGTAGGCTCCGTCCAATTCTACTGAAGCACTGGGAGAACAAGGACCCTGACATGAAAATCTTTGGGCCCATGCCTCCTGGGGTCAAGAGCAAGATGACTTACATCGAGTACATGAAGACCAGTAAGTACTGCATATGCCCAAGGGGCTATGAAGTTAACAGCCCACGAGTAGTTGAATCGATCTTCTATGAGTGCGTTCCAGTGATTATATCAGACAATTATGTGCCTCCTTTCTTTGAAGTATTGAACTGGGAGGCCTTCTCTGTTATTATACCAGAGGAGGATATACCTAGGCTAAAGGAAATTCTTCTGTCAATTCCCGGAGAGAAATATTTATCATTACAGATGGGTGCAAGGAAAGTTCAGCAGCACTTCTTATGGCACAGTAAGCCTGTTAAGTATGATGTCTTTCACATGATCCTGCACTCAATCTGGTTTAATAGAGTGTTTAATATCAGAGCCAGATGAGGAGTGGAGCTTTGGGAGATTGGAGATTGCAGCAGATGGGCAGCTAAAAAGTCTCAAATAGGAAAATCAGTTGGTGAATCTAGTCTGAAGCAACCTGAAAGGAGAAAAGCCAAATGGTGATCAATCTATTTTGAAGCTTTATTTTTTCCCTCCGGCGATCTGCAAAGGAGAATATTGACTGGTGATGTAAACAGGATAAGGAAAGGTCTTTATGCTTGTGAGAGCAATAACGAATGCAAAATCTTTGTGGTTATTCAGCTTTTGTACAGTAAAATCTCTAGTCTTCTTGTTTACATAATAAATCATCCACCATGAGTGGACTCGTAGAGCTTCTGCTATGACCAAAACAAGGTGCTTTGCTTGAATTTAATAACAGATTAAGATCCGGTATTTGTGAAAATAGGAGATTAAAGAATGCTGTCTCTACCAATGGCATGTGAAGATAAAACACCAACTCCTCGCGATCTCTTCTCTTGGAGCTGCCACTATCACTTGATTTAACGGTGTATATGGCTTTCCTGTGTAGGTGTTGCCAACTTCAAAGGAAAACAGCCTGATGGAACGTCTCCTTGAAGGCTCTTTTTTTTAATCCAACAGTATGGATAAGTTTAAGTGACCCTTGACATGGAACCATCTTTTTATGAGCAAAACAGAGCTAGTCAAGGCCAAGCGAGTATCACACCCAGTTGCATGATTCATTCCAAAAATTTTCAATCCGTTTAAGATGATATCCATAATTCCTGTGTCAGAAACTAGGCATGGATTGCATCATTTATGAATGCATGATTAACAATCTATACCTAAATTGCTTACAAGTATTCCTTCGAAACAATGGTCAGATGAGTTAAAATTTTCTACAAGCTCTTGTGTAAATAAAAAAATGAGATAGCGCTTACAACATTCACAAAGACTACATGATAGAAGGCTTTGGCAAAACCATATCATACTGGTGTCAGCTCCCTCTGTTGCTTGCCTTATACAAACTTTGAGACAGAGAATGCATCATATCTATCTTTCTTTCTTTTCTTTTTCTTTTTCTTTTTTTTTTTTTTTTGATCCATTTGGATCGGTCGGTACTCATTAATCTGACGCTGCTGCACTAGTCCCATCAGGCGGGCTGATGGTAATCCACAACAACGATAAAGTAATGGCGAGAAGGCCGGCCCAGACGTAGACGATGGTGGGGATCCTCCCCCTCCTCCCCATGAGTCCTTTAGCGAAGGGATACATGTGAGCCAGCACCCAGAAGCTAAAGAACACGCCACCCATCAACTTGCTCCAATCCGGGATCACGCTATACACCGTCCGTGAGAATCCCACCACCACAGCTACCAAATTGATCACTATAATTGTCAGTGGTGGTATGAACAAGCTCGTCCACTTGATGGCGTGGAGGTCAGCGTAGATGTCGTCCTCGTCCTCGTTGGCTGACTTGGAGGTGAGCGTGAAGGAGATCTCGATGCCGGCGATGACCTTCAGAAGGCCCTGCAGCACCGCAGCGAGATGGGCGCTGGTGCCGCCGATGACCCAGAACTGCTCGTTCCGCCACCATTCTTCCAACGCAATGCCCGACCACTTGACTTCGAGGAGGGCAAGGAGGGTGAGGCTGATGGTGATGAGGAGGAGGTAGATGAGGAAGGAGACGTTAAGAGTCTGGACGATGAAGTGGCCGGAGAAGAGGGAGAAGGCAGGGAGAAGACAGTAGACGACAAGGAAGATAGAGGTGAAGGGGTAGATGCCGACGTTGAGGTAGGCGATGCGTTGGAGGAACTTGAGGCGCGAGGTGGCCAAGAAGGCATTGTTCTTGGAGAAGAAGATCTCCACGGAGCCGGTGGCCCACCGGAGCACCTGGTGGAGCCGGTCCGTCAGGTTGATCGGCGCCGTCCCTCGGAACGCGTCCCGCTTCGTCACGCAGTACACCGACCGCCACCCTCGGTTGTGCATCCTGTACCCCGTCACCACGTCCTCCGTCACCGACCCGTATATCCACCCTATCCTCTCCCCCCACTCCGTCTTGTCCTCGTACCTATAATAGATATAGGAGGTCAATGATTAGATTTCTTTCTCTCAATACCAGAGACAAACAGTTGGTGGGTGGGCATTGCATTAGTTACCAGCAGGAGATGACGGAGACGGCTTCGGCGACGGTGTGGGCGTCGAGGGGGGAGCGGGGTACGAGGAGGGCGCCGGGGGGGCGGCCGTTCTTGACGGATGGGTGGTCCGCGAGGGGGCGACCCTGGAACTCGGCGACGGCGATGGACTCGCAGAAAATGGCGGAGTTGCCGAACCGGCGGGGCAGGTCGAGATCCGAGTGCCCGGCGAGGGGATGGGCCTCGGCGTCGCCGGTGCTCGAGGCGTCGTCAGGCAGCTCGTGGGAGGGCACACCGACCTTGGGCGGCGGGGGCGCGGGGGACTTGTACTGCCCGTAGAGGCCCGAGTATTCGTTGGCCCGCGGCGGGTTGAAGCCGTAAAGCGCGTAGCGGCGGAACAGGCAGCCGGTTCCCACGTACATGGGGCCCTGGAGGCCGTCGAGGGCCCGCATGTTGCCGTCGAAGAACACGGTGTTGTGGTTGGCGTAGCGATCGGAGGGGTCGATCCCCTCGAAGCGCTGCGGGAACTGGATGTAGCAAATGCGGTCGCCGCCCCGGTCCATCATGTAGCACATTCCCTCGCGGATGGCGAGGGAGTTGTAGATGTAGTGGTCGCAGTCGAAGTTGAGAATGAAAGGGCCGTTGGAGAGGATGGCGGAGGCGCGGACGAGGGCGTTCATGGCGCCCGCCTTCTTGTTGTGGTCGTAACCGGGGCGTTTCTCGCGGGAGACGTAGACGAACATGGGGAGCCGGACGTCAACGCCGGTGAAGTCTATGTAGAGGTGATCGCCGGGGGCGCCGTAGTGGGGGTCGTGGTGGGGGGTCTTGATCATGACCTGGAGGATGCCGGCGTGGTCGCCCTTGGAGTGGTCGGGGGAGGGGATGGCCCAGGCGCCGGGCCAGTGGGTCCCGTCGGCCATCCAGACGGCTTTCGTCACCTTTACGGATTCGAGGGGCTCGCCTTTTTCCTTGGCGAGCTTCCGCTCCTGGCGTTCTTCCCGGACGTTGTGGGCATCGGAGCGGCGGCGGATGGCGTCGGGGAGGCCGTTGATGCGGACCTTGAACTCATCGTACTCGCGCTTGATCCAGCGGCGGTCCTTGACGAAGTCGGGGCGCTTCTTGTTCTTGGTGGGGTCGCCGCGGATGGCGAAGTAGCTGTCGGGGTTCCGGGGCTCGATGTTGTGCTTGCGGCAGAAGGGGACCCAGACCTCGGCGAAGGAGGCGGCCTCGGCCATGGCCTCGAAGGTGAGGAGGGCGCCGCCGTCGTCGGAGATGTAGACGGAGAGCTTCTCGACGGGGTACTCGGTGGCGAGGATGGAGAGGATGGTGTTGGCGGTGACGAGGGGGGGCTCCTTCTCCGGGTCGGCGGTGGAGATGAAGACGTCCATGCCGGGTAGGTCGGAGCGGCCGTGAGGGTTGGCCGGGGAGGGGGTCTCGAACTTGTCGCGGAGGGCCAGCAGGTCGGCGGCGCGGTTGATGGGGTTCAGCTTCGGCAGCTGGTCCAGCAGCCAGGAGAAGGCGAACCAGAGCTCGCACGTGATGGACATCGCCCACAGCCACATGGCTTCCTCGTTCGGGTTCCGCACTCGCCATGACAAGAAGAGAATCAGGAACACCAGCCGGAACACCACCAAGAGCCTGCGCGCGTGTTGAAACATCCTTCATCCTTTTTCAAAAGAATTTTTAGACATGTAATGGATATGCTTCGTTTTTTTTGTTTTTTTTGTTTTTTTTTTTTTTTTTAATGCCAACCAAAGCTCTAGTCCCTTCGTTACCTGTAAGGGCTGAGCACGGATGGAGGAATCTTCACTTTCCTGGTGAGGGGCTTCCAAGGCTTGTCCATGAAGTCAGCCATACTCATCCCCGCTCCGTCGTCGTCGTACGCGCCCTCGTCCTGCGTCCAGAACGCGTTCCCGATCCCATAAGTCCCCTTGCTCTCGAACAGCCACCGGTTGTGGTCGAAGTCCCTCGTCTCGCTCCTCAGCAGCAACGACTGGTTGTTGTTCTTCAGCATCGACATTCCCCGCTCCAACTTGCCCCTATCACCGGCACCGCCCCGGCCGTCCTCCTCCCTGTCCCCGCTCCGCCGGCCCGGCCGCTTGGCCCCGCCCTCGGGCTTGGAGGCGGCGGGGCCGTCGGCGTAGGGCTGGTTGTCGGGGGTGGGGGGCATGAGGACGGTGTAGTTGACGTAGTCGCTGGGCCCGCCGGAGGAGGTGGAGGATAGCTCCGCTTGGTGACCCAGGTCGATGTCGTCATCGCGCGAGAGGCTCACGATGCGCCCGCTCGACGTCCGCCGAGCGAACTTTATTGGCGGTTTCTTCGTCGGCGATGACATCCCTCTCCTTCTTTTTATCTCTTTGTTCTCTCTATCTACTCATCTCTGTAGAAGATATACGTATGATGAATCTCTAACATCGAACGACATCCAGAATTTTGATATGTTTCTTTTGATGAAGAAGGATGGCCGAATGAATTGAGGAATGTAGCTGAGAAAGGAGGAAGAGGTTGGAACGGAGAGAGAGAAGGAGAGAGAGAGAGAGAGAAGGGCGTGGTGAGATCGGTAGGAACGGATGGAAGGAAGAGGTTAGTGGCTTAGAATGGAGGTCCAGGATACTGTGGGAGTGCGTGGTACGGAGGGAATTGCGAGACTTCTCTTCCTCGTTCAGTCATGGCATGGAGGAAATTGCGCGGGAGAAAGGAGAAGAGCGTCGTCAAGGAGGGAATTGCGGGCTTACGCGCACGCCGCTGCCTCTCGCGCCTGCCACAGTCGAGGCACTGAACATAATTCGCAGGTCTAAACCTATTAGTGCTATCTTTAATCTTTATCCAACAGTGAGCTCGAATATAGACCTGGGACCTTTTTCTCTCGTATTATCTGAAGATAGGGGACCACAGCAGCCACAGTGAGGCAAGGACGGTGTCAAAAAGTATACTTCATCTTCGATCAAAACTATCATATTCGAGCTCACTGTTTGTAGCCATCATCTTTAAATGCTTTCAATGGAGAAGCCAACAGACTCTAGCATCAACTTCCAGACAATCCGCCAAGCTTTAGGAAATAGGAACTGTGAAGAAGTGAACTAATTCACTGGAAGCGTGGTAACACGTTGAGAACTAAAAGGTTTCCGCTCCATGACTCCAGCATTATACACTGTTTGCTTGGCTCATTATATATTATGTGACACACAATATGTAAGCTTAATTGAGTGATAAAACAAGAAGGCAAATTTTAAGTAGACCAACTGGAGTGAATTTTAAAAGCTATATGCTCCTTAGCAATTTCAGCAGATCAATGGTTTAGTTTCCCACAAGGATGCATCATCATAAACTAAAAATTCTGGTGCTAGAGGACTGAACTTGCGTGTGGCTGACTTCCCCTTTGTGTACCTGGGCACCCGAGCAGGACATGATGCATGAGGTTATGAAGAAGCTCGTGGCATGAAAGGAAAAATATATCTTTGCGGGCATTGGCAAATGCAGCGCTTAATGCCATCCCTAGTTATTGGGCTTCGGCCTCCAGGGCACCTGATTCTCTGTCGGACAAGACTGCCACAATGGCCTGGCAGTTTATCTATGAGAAATCTCATGCGCATCGAGGGCCTCATGGTATCAATTAGGATGTGCTTAGCCTCCCCAGAGAAAAGGCTGGCGTTTCTTTTAAAATAAACATACGATGGGCTGATGGCTGTCTTGCAGCAGCATAACAAGCCTCGGCTGCGGCTGCTGGGCGACAAGTATGGCTGTCTTGAGACAAGCTTCGGCCATATTATAGCCCCAGCAGTGGGGAGAGTGCAAAGGTCCTGCGGTCTCCACGGGCTTATGTCATTCCCACATCTTATAAAGGAATTTGGAATATACTTGGCATAGCCAAGCTCTAGTTAACAAGGGATAAGCGTCTTCACTTTATTTAAAATAAAAATAACATGTATCTTTTTAAACACTCTGATAAAACAATGATACAGTTCTTTTGCTTCTAACCCTTAACAATGTTGGTGCGGGTAATGTTTTCAGGTTTCCTGATGCCAACGTGTTACGTGCTGGTTAGGCCTACTCTCCTGAAATTTTGAACATTTTACGGCGCAACATATCTACACGCAAGCCAACAAAAAAAAAAAAGCATAGCTTGGATAACGATAAATAAATAAATAAATAAAATAAATTTAAGCACACCCCAATATCAACAACAACAAGAATTCGTGGTAGGAAACAAGAACCCATGTAAACATAATTGAACCAGGTCAAAGCTAGCCATTCATGTCAACTAGTCGCAAGCACCGTTAAGGCAGATGAAAAACTAGATGTTCTACCATGACTGGATCTGGATCCATATGCATCGATCAATATTTGTGGAGATAAAACTGTTTAACCAACCGCAAGATTTTCACCAGGTAGATGATGACCGAGCCATTGTATAACTCCCACCATCAAACAGGCTCATTGCAACGTATATGCAGCTGCTCCGTTTCTAAAAGCCTCATCAGAACTAAAGCAATACCCAAAAAATTAAAAACCGCAGAGAGGGGAAGAGAGACCTCAAACCTACAACTCTTTAATCCAAATAGAAAATGGCATTTATGTCCTTCATTTGTTATGGCAAAGCTTCCTGTGTCATGGTGGATATCATGGCAGATCTTCATGTATCACACTGGATCTTCATCATCATGGCGTACTGCTTGCTCGGGTAAATTCATCTTCATCGCTGACAGAAAAAGGGAAGATGAAAAAAAAAAAAAAAAACCTGCAAACCAAAATGGCAAGAAGAGGTCAGACTCACCAATGTGGAGCCCGAAGAGAACATTCTCATGCACGTAGACACACAAAAAGCAAGCATGCAAGCATAAACGCACCCACCAAAATGACACTCACAAACACAAGCCCCCCCACAGAGAGAGAGAGAGAGAGAGAGAGAGAGAGAGAGAGAGACCTGTGTATCATATATTGTTATATTAATCATCAAGGTAATAATAAGATCCAGCAGCTTTCTGCTCCCTATCTTTTGTAGAATCCAACTTGTTTATCCGAGGTCTGTAGTTAGTTGGATCTCGCCTGAAAGTAATATCAAGGTGCTGTTCCCATGATAAACAAAACATGCATTCTCATGGTTAATAACATCAAAAATATATCAAGAGGTTGCAAAATAATATGGAACAAGAATGAACATGAGTCTTTTTTTTTTTTCTGAAAAGGAAAATTGTATCCATCACATGTATTATAAAATAACAGCAACATTAAAACTGAATAAACCAAAGAAAAGAAATTGAACATGTAACAGATACAGGAAATTGGAATTGGAACTAACTTGCAGCTTTCATCAAATAGGAGCTATCCCTGTTACCCTTTCTTATTAGCAAGTATATTGGATGAAAATTATTCAGGTTTCACTTATCAAAGTTAATGAACAGAAAGGTATGAAATGGCTAGATGAGATTATATTCACAGATAACAAAAATTATTTATATAAAAAGCTGATTTGCAATCTGAATATGGAACACAATTTTGGAACAGTACAACACTAGAGCACCACTAACAGTAGGCAGGACTCTCAATTTCAGGACTGTCATGTCAAATGCACGACATCTAGGCACCTTAGCAGAAGACTTGGGGCACTACAATACTTCGTTCTTGACAAGGTACACCTTGGCACTTCAAGAGATCATCTTTTCCATATCACTGATTGCCATTATGAGAAAAAATACTGCCACATCAGAGATGTGCACCAGCTGTTCCACATTTATACGAGAAAAAATATGTTACAAACAGACATTCCTGCATGATAAATTCTTATATAAATATGGACATGTTGCTTGAGCTTCAATGGTGTCACGTTGGATATTTTGAACACCTCAACAATTGACACAAGTCACATATCCAAGTAACATTTTATGGAAGATATCTCTTGGGTTCCTACTGGAGATAAACTATTTGCAATTTACCAGGTTGCCCATCATTCCAATGCATTTCCATATAAATCAAATATTGCTTTGTTGGGCATTTTAGCAAAAAACCAAATCATAGAAAATTTTAAATTCATTTATAAGAAAGAAATCAGCTGCATCCTGATGTTTACCAAGTAGCCACCCATTAAACACCAGATGCAGGTCCATGTGCATTTCCCCACCTAGACGCTATTCTTAGTGGACCAGCATAATGTTGGCCAGCAGGTAATACACCAAAATATTCTTATTAGGATCTTTTAGTGATTCTGTTTTGATTGGGCTCCTTAGCTCAACTTGTCTCAGAACTCAATGCAGTTCAATGTATATTCCACTCTATTCTTCTACATCTCAACTCTTCCCTAGACTCCTCTCCAAATCCAGAGGAACAATGATTAAGCCACATTTAGCAAATAGTAAATAGGTTCCTACGAAAGCACTTTCCCATGGAAAAGAACTTTCCCATCCAGACCATTGAATGCAACTTCCCGTATGGCTGCAGAAAAGTGGGTGCTTTTGGGAATGGGACTTCCCATTGGCCAGATTAAAAACCTCAACCAAACATGAAGGGATCAGGGTCTTTCCCATTGAAGACGTTCTCCCATAGGAAGGTGTAGCAACCAAGCATGACCCAAACAGAAAGCTGCCTTTCTTGCCAGCTGTTCTGGTTTTCAAGGTCAACTGCAGGCCTCACCCAGCAATCAACCAGAAATTAAAAACATACAGAAAATTAATGTCAAAACAAGAACTAACTGACGAAGAAGATTAGAATTTAGAACCGTAAAGGTCACAGATATAGGTAACGGGATTAGGTTTGCATATCATCAAATTCAAAATAACTATAGATAAATAGATGAAAGAACAGAATGTACCAGATAAATATGATGAAATCACATCATATATTCAGTGACACTTACAGATAAGAAGCGGTTCATCCCAGATACCAAAGACTGAGGTGCATTGGCAGTACAATCCATAGAGGGTCTCCCCTCATACACAATAACTTTGTCAGCCAAGTAGGTTGCCATGATGAAATCATGCTCAACAATGAAAGCAGTTTTCTTTGCATGGAGGATAAACCTTTTTATCACCTTTGAGGCAACAATACGCTGCTCTGAATCGAGATAAGCACTAGGTTCATCAATCAGATATATGTCTGCAGGCTGCACAGCTAACACCAATCAAAACAAAGCAAGAACATAAAAATGAAAACAATAAATACCAAACAGGACATACTTCTAAAAAATTGCATTCCTAGTACCCAAACATTTTTTTTAACGATCCAGTAGTAATTATGAGACTATAATCTTATCCTAATCAATATCACTCCAATGCCACATTCAACATGCATTACACAAAAATTAGACACTCTGAGTAGGTTTAATAACACACCAATCTCCTGTGTTTTTAATTTCAAATATGGAGCTTTTTGTTAATGAAAGATAAACATATTGTATGATGTATCCTAGTGCCAACCTAAATACATGATGACATGAAGCAAAATAATGTCATTAAATTATGTTCCTTTAATAAGATAATGATTTGCATACAGAATATACCATCATTGCAGCCATTTGTTATCCATCATAATCATTGCCTTGAATTATAAAAACATCCAACACAGAAGAAACTGGAACAATAGACACATGGTTGTGACCACACATCCAAGAAAAAAAACAGCTACTCTTTGCAAATGCTTGGACAGCTGCCCTAGATGTCCTTGTTAATATCAAACACGAGAGGGATAAGTATAACTCCTATTATAGGACAAGAAAACATTCTACATGGTCATTATCGTTTTATATGGTACTTGTTATGTTTTAATTATCCTTTCAAAATAAAATCAAAAATTAGATATTTAATGCAGAAAACAAATTATGGAAAAACTATCACCACTGATTTAGAAATAAAAGAATGAAAAATATTAATAGTAAATGCATAAATTACCAAAAAATAATTATACAAACCTTCCCAAGACAGAGACACAATGCCACCCTTTGCAGCTCTCCGCCAGAAAGATTTACGACTTCTTGGTCCATTAATTGATCGATTTGCAAAGGTTTCATGACATCGGATGTGAACTGAGGATGCATATATGAATCCCGAATTTTTTGATGCAGCAAGTGCCTTACAGTAGATTGAAATTTTGGACTGATCTTTTGAGGCTTATATGAAACATTGAATTCAGGTATTTCAACATCTGTACCTTCCACCACATCAGGCTTTAATAATCCAGCCTGTAGAATTTGCAACAAAATCGAAATGCAGAACCATCAAAGCAAAGTTAATAGTCAGTATACTACAATATCAGTATACTTTTTAGTTTTTTTAAAGAAAGTTTGGATGTATCATCCCTTGGGAGCCTAGCCATTATAAAAGAAGATGAGCAACCAACAGTGTACACCAATACTTGTATATGAAGAGAGGGGGGAGGAGAGAGAGAGAGAGAGAGAGAGAGGTATTGCATAGAGTGATGATGCAACAAGTTGGTACAGTAGGATTATTCCAATACATCAGAAGTGACAACTATGTGCAGTTAAATCTTCTTACATGCAAACTTTTGGGTATTTAACCAAATCATGTAGCTGTGTCACTCATTATCCAAATTTTCATCATTGGTCGCACATGATTAAATAACGAAAATCTAAATTTCACCTTTCATTGCATGTGTCTAATTTTAAAGCATGTGCAAACTCCACAGAACATTTACCATTATATAAAGTTAACTCCAGGAGCTAGGCGTGCAAAGCCAAACTCCATAATTGAAATTTCCATCTAGGGGACCCACATTGCAAATATGCATGGCTACTGCACCTTTCTCTCCAAGCATCATCCCCAAAATCCTGTCTTCCTCCCCTCTTTTCTGGCCAGAACGTGCATAACACATGCAAAATACTAGCATATTTGAATTATGATCCTGTCCCATTTAATTAATTTGAGATTGATGAGGCCAGTATGTCACAAGTAATCCACTGTAATCAGAAATTTAGTATTCCAATCTAACCTCGCTCTCACCCTCCAATTTGATGTGGAATGAAAGCAACAAATGTCTCTCATGTGTGCAATTTCAACAGACCATCCAAGCCTGCTCTCATATGAGATCATAACCAGAAATCAGCCTCCTCAAATGGAAATCATACAGATCTTGCTTTGTGAGTGAGGTCATATAACTCAATTGGGTTAAAACAATTCGGTTCAAGTTTAACTTGCAATATGTACCAGAACATCCGGTAGATGACAGCTATGAACCGCACAACTTCATCACACGTCATGGAGGAGTGTGGAGTGAGATGTTTAATGCAAATCAAGCATATTTATTTCTAATCCTCTTAAAGTTATATATGACAAGTGGACTCCCTTTCACCTGCAAGAGCATGCTCCCTTCAGTTCCCAAATACCCTCATCCAAACAGCAATTACCAACACAATTAGGCTAACTTGCATTATCAGGTCAAAAATGAGTTGATGCATACAACAACAGAAATGCAGGTCAGAAGACAAGACAGTGCATCATACCAGCATCCGAATAAATGTTGTCTTCCCAGTTCCATTTTCACCCAGCATGACAATGATCTGAGAATCAGTAAATTCACCCTCGATCACAGACAATTTGAAATTACCCTGGGTTTTACTCATGGTAGGATATCTGTATCGTTGGTATGTCTGGATCTCCTCAGCACTCTCTTGAGGAGTCTCAGCAACCTGGAAAGGGCAAAAATATCAAACCATAATACTGGAATAAAATAATTGTACAGCAAATATTGATTGCAATACAAATTATCACCTTAAATGTGAGTGATTCATCTCGAAAACGGAGATTTTCCGTAGGAACAAAACCAGCCAAGAAAATATTAATTCCTTCTCGGACAGAGAATGGTAGAGTAACAACTCCATAAGCCCCTGGCTTTCCATACAAGCAACAAATGAAATCTGACAAGTAATCTAGGACACTGAGGTCATGCTCCACAACAATAACGTAGCTGAGAAAGAGAAAAGGAGTTATAGAATCTTAGTCCACGGTGGAACCATTAAAAAAATGAAAGATATTAAAAAATGAAAATAGTCAGTACCTGTTAGGTCTGAGCAAGGATCGAACAACTCGTGCAGCTTTAAGCCTCTGTTTTACATCAAGATAACTTGATGGCTCATCAAACATATAAATTTCTGCATTTTGTATAGCAACTACAGCAATTGCAAATCGCTGCAACTCCCCACCTGATAAATCACCCACATTACGATCAATAACCTGATTCAGCTCAAGATCAATGCACAGTTCTGCCTTCATCTCTCTCTCATCTTTTTGGTCAAGCACCTGGCCAACATTCCCTTGAACAGCTTTGGGAATGTGATCAACATATTGGGGCTTAATAATTGCCTGCAATATGCCTGAAAGTAATTAGTTAAAAAAGAAAAGCTGCAAGGATAATAGTTCTACAATGAAACTAGAAACCAGAAATGATCATGATAGTTCTAGCAGTTGAAATTATAATGACAGCTAGACCTGCAGATTGAAATATTTAAATAATGGCAGACTAGTAGATGTGCATGGTGAAGTGCTTGTAATAGCAAAGCAACTTACACAAGTTTACAACTTTTCATGTGAGCAGTTATTAGAGAAGAAGTTCTAAACAGCAAGGGTATTTAAAACTCAAAACTAGCCATATATCCATTTTGTACTTAACAGCTGAAAATGTTATGTTACAATGACAAAAGCATTCTATATAAGGCAGGCCTTAGCATCATAAAATAGAGGCTATCAATCACTTAAAGCAGCTGGGTCCACTTGATGGCCAAAATCATTTTATATCACCTATACCTGCATTCTCTTCAAGCTATTCATAATATGGATATTTGAACTTATAGCTTCATCACAAAAATCTAGACAATAATCCACCAGCATTATAATGATCTTCCTTTGACGTCCATGGCGTGTCACAATATCCCAAAGAATTTCCTAAAATAAAATCAAAAATTCCAAAGCATGTACCGAGAAGCATGTGCTCTTTCACTATAAAATGACAGCTGCAGCACCACTTAAAGGGCATCAGCCACAGTGAGCTAAAGTTCAACCAATACTTTAATATTTAATGTGCGTGTGTATCGAGAAAGGTTCAAACTGCACCAGGTAGAAAGCTAAATATCCCAAAGTTATAAGATGCTATAGCATAACAAGATTTCTCCTAAAGGTACAGTAGATCATTTCTAAATTGCAAATCATACAAAATTTGAGGTTACATAACAATACATTTTTCTAAGGGAGGTAATATGATTTTTTTTTTTTGTATCTAAATGTTAAAATTAATGTTTTTCCATAAAGTTAATCTCCAAATACAATGTGACAGAACTATGTAAGCAAGCATTACAGCCTTGTTCAGAATGTGCAAGAAACCAGGACTCAATTGAAAATGAAAAGAATATATCCACATCTAGGTCCAATTAAAGTTACAAAGGAAAGACTTAGTCATCTGATAATTAACATGATTGACATCACAAATGCACTGTAGCTTGAGCAAGCATTCATATCCAACTAACTGGTTTATGATTAACATAAACCTATAATTTACCACTCACAATGGTAATATAATATTTTATTACATGAGATATAAACAATGAAAAACTAATAAGGAAAAATGGGTTCAGACCCAGCGTCCATTAAAATCAACTAAGCTTGAGAGCATATTCACCTTCAAATTGTCCTCCAGAATGCGTGTAAAGTAATTCTGGAGCTCAGATCCTCGGAAATATGTCAAAATTTCCTGCCAATCAGGAGGATTCTGCAAAGACAGGAAAAATTAAGTTAAGTGCACATAAATAAATCCAGAAACCTATATTGATGAATTAAGTTAAATGGGTGTTACATTGTATCGACCCAAGTTGGGTTTCAACTTCCCAGCCAAAACCTTAAGGGCGGTTGACTTCCCAATACCATTTGTTCCAACCAAGCCCAACACTTGACCAGGTCTTGGAACTGGTAACCTGCAGTTAGAGGGTTTTATCAGTGTTTTTCATAAAAACTCAAAATTACAAAAAATGGATAAACATTTCATTTTCTACTAACCTGTGCAACTTGAAGGTATTTGGTCCATAGCGATGGGTTGTATCTTTATCTAAATCTTTAGGTAAGTTGATAATCTGAATTGCCTCAAAAGGACATTTCTGCATCGCAAGGAAATATAACAACAAAATTTAGGAGACATACCGACAGAAAATGTCCAGAGATGTAGAGCAGAGAACACATTAAAGACCTTGACACAGATACCACATCCAATGCATAACTCCTCAGAAATGAAAGCAATTTTTGATGCAGGAGTGACTTCAATGCAAAGTTTTCCTGCCAAAATAGGAGCAACATCAGTCTTACAGAGCCCAAAAAAAAAAAAAAAACAAAAAGCATTCTTATAAAGGGACTACAATCCAATAATAATAATAACAATGACAATAATAATAGAAAGATAATAATAACTATAACAATACCAACTAGGCTTCTTTCAAAATGGAGGAAAAAGTACTAATAATAGAGAAAGAACCCCTCCCACTAGAGAGAGAGAGAGAGAGAGAGAGAGAGATCTACCATCAAAAACACACTACAACCTGCAAAGGTCTATATCAATAAATTAAGCAAGAAAAACATTGTATAAGAGTAAGATGAAGACATCTACAAATTTGGAAGGTTAAAATTAACCATCACTAGTCAAAATCATCATTTTGCAAGGTTAACCAAATGATGGCTTCTGCACTAGAGCTTCCAGCACAGCTCACTAATCAGACTTCAACTTGGAGGATAAAATGTTTGGAGATCTTTAAGTAAAACAAGACAACAATAACCTCACTTTTTCCCCTCTTTTCCTAGGCACAGCCTTAGAACTCAGAAAATCATCATTTGCTTGCTCTGCTACAACATTGTCATAACATCCACCTTACTTTACTGCCAACTTCACATGGCATTTTTAAGGTAAGTTACATTGAAGATGCGCATTGTGAAAAAAATGGCTCATAGAATTTGTAGGTCAGATAAGCTCCAACTCCAAGAAGCAGAACCTTGGGGCATACATTCCTGCTAATATTGTAGCAGGAAATCTGAAAAGAAAGGAATTGCCTGAGGCAGAATTAGAAGGCATTTGAAAGCATATTTAGTTGGACATTATCTATTGGATTGAGCATCCTTAGAGCTTTTGTGCCAATGTTGACAACCAAAGACTGGACTGAATTTCCACTGCAAGATCACATGATTATCACGGAAAATATCATTACTGAGATTCAGCTAAACTATAACTCGATCGAACTATGTGGAAAATGGAACACATTGTTTGGCACAATTTAGATTCAGAACTTTAACTTAGTACAACCCTGTGCAATACCAGATTATTGCTTGCAAGATGCAGATCCAGATATCCAAAAAGAGGAACCTTGAGAATGTATGCCTCCAAACATTTTGGTGAGAAGTTCCCAAAGAAATTAAGGGTATGTTTGGTTGCAAGGAGAATTGCTAGGCAAAAAACATTTGGAAAGCTTATAGCTAGTTTTCCAGAAAACTTGTCCTTTCCCTTTAAAAAGTTCTATTTTTCCTTTTCCTTTTCCCTTTCCTTCGATTTCCTTGCAACCAAACATGCCCTAGCAAGAACTAAGAATTTGGAAGAGTGTTTTGTTAGACAGGACGAACTATTTCTGGAATCCTGATAAACTTCTAGGCACATGATGGAGGCAAAAGACTAAATTGTATTTTGTTTACATCTGTTTCTTTGCATGTTTCTTGTAGTTTACTTATACCCCTTGTCTTCCCAATCAGCTCTCCTATTCCTTACATAAATACTTTTCCATCTACTTGGCTTCCTGTCATTGCCTCCCCCCCTTCCCCCAGCACACAAAAAAAAAAAAAAAAAAAAAAAAAAAAAAAAAAGAAACCACCCCTCCGCACACACCCACACCAAAAGCCACCTACCAGTGCTACTCCACTCAAGGCTATCATCTTGGCCAGTATCTCAATGGAGATATGTTTGTATTGGTATCAGGCATGCAATGATATGGTCTAACTGATAATGTCAACCCTTATTATCTTGAATGAATGCATGTAGATAAATCAAAATATATTCACCAATAATATCTTCAACAATCAGCTGATTTTTCCTAAGCTATCCATTACATTCTTAAGTTTTTAGCATTAAATATTCAAACTAATGCCTTCAAATACTGGTCTGCACCAATGCACATGGCGTATTGTACCATACTATATCATACCGGTACCTAAATAGTATGCAATATGGAGAGTATACTGAGTATTGATATATTGAACCAACCCCCGAGCATTCCGACACTATGCCAAGATGGTTCCAATACAAAGATTGCAAACCTTGCTTCAAATAGTCACCAATTTTGATATTGGCCAAGATTACATTATCCCAAATCCTATAGCAGTAGCCAAAATCCCAAAGATCTCAGTCTCTTTCCATTTTTGCTAGCTTCCAATATCAGATGAGATAAATCAAGATCCTGATCCATCATAATACCAACCTATGTTATATGGACACAAGTTCACATGTTGCGTGTGGATGCACATCTAAGCATCAAACCTTTTCCAGTATATAAAAATTTCTTCCCATAGAACCCTGTCCTAGAGTCATATACCAGAGTCTGAATTTAACCATCAAATGCAGGTCTTAGGCTAAATTAAAGTGTTCAAATAACATAAGTATCAACCACCACTAAGATTTTCAAGAATTTTGATATTTGAAACCTTGCCTTCTCTTCCTCTTCTCACCAACCACACCCTATCCAGACTACAAGGCCACTTAATTCTGTTTCTTTGATGCCTCCCCATCCTCCTCCTTATATCACCTTCCTTACCTTGCCAACCTGCCCCTCTTCGAATTCCCATGTTCAAATTTCATGTAGGCCCCATCTCAAAACAAACCAAATTAGTATTCAATATGGAAGCTGAAGTTAATAGAGTTCAAATCTGCATTTAGAATCCATCATTTCTTAATAGATTTTGGTTTAGAATTTTCACAACCTTGAATCATTTATTCTACTTTTGCCATATTCTATAATAACTAATAAGGCATGCCCATGCATTTTTCTTTTTAGTTGTTTCTATCCTGTCCTTTATTAGATAACTTTTACTCCTTTGACAAGTAAAAGTAGCAATACTTTGAAACTCGCATGTGAACATCTCTTTAAGCATATGTGCTCTAGAGAGCTATGCATTCATGCAGCTTAACAGAACAACAGTGAACTGGTTAAATTAATGGTTCATAAGAAGCCTAAAGAGTGAGCCTCAGCACAATAGTAAGGTTGTACCATAATGAATCAGGGTTATGGGTTCAAAAGGTGGAAACAACCATTCCATACCCAGGGTCAGGCAGTGTACATCTGACCTATGCATCTTTTGAATACCTCCCAGCCATCAATTTCCATTTTGCATATTTTGTGCTGGTGCCTCCAGCTTCAAGTGAATTGTTTTGTTCAAAACTTAAAAACCTACCATCAAAAAGAGTATTTCCTCCAATATTACCACCACTACCTTCGGTAGTGTTCAGCAATAAGGAAACTAAGGAAAGAAATTGAAAGGGATGATTCAAATATGGGCATATTATGCATAATCATGGGCTAATCTAGGCACAATAATTAATCAGCCCTTATTTATGTTAACATTTTATTTCTTTTCCTGGCATCCAAGCAAACCCAACTATCTGCATGTTGACTAATTCCGGGCAAACCTACATAAGTAACTTTAACAGACTCTGGTTAAGGAGCTGTAGAAGCGCAAAAGGATTCAATAGAGAATTGGAATTATATCAATTCTAATCTCATTTACATGCAAGTTTTCAACATATCACCCTTCAGCCAATGCAATATTCTTGCACCCTAAATTATGCCACAAAAAGTACTAGATCCTTCTACTCCTCACAGGAATTGACTAGCTTTTTGCATGCTAACAGGTCTACATTAACTTGCAACTTGTAATTTTCGAAAATCAACTCTAACAGCTCCAAAAAGTTAGAAGTAAGAAAGGTCAAGACAGTTGTTCAAGAGAACCCTCCTGCCGAAACAAAACATACAGCACCGCATCTCCAATTCTTCCAACAACACCCAATAAAAAGACAAGTTTTCTCTGCTCAAGGAACCACTACGGTCTTTATAAAGCAAAGATTAAATTCAGATTTTAGATTGAAATTGTAGATTTACTGATACCGATACAAAGCTACTCGAGCAGATACCGGGAAACCAGATAACCAGCCTCAGAAGCTCAAAATTCCTTCAACTAACCTTAATATTTCCAAATTCAGGAACTTAAAATTACAAAAAAAAAAAAAAAAATTGCTTACACACGATACTTCCAGCACCAAAAACACAAATAAGACTCCCCTTGAATCAAAGGCGGCTAGATATCAACGATCCCGAACAATATTTCACGAGAAAAATCGTAAATTTGAGATCAAGAACGCTTTCTTTTCGCGAAATAGGAATTTAACAAACCAGTTTTCACGACGGGGCAGCTCTTCTTGCACTCCTGGCGGCACTTCTTGGGTTTGCAGCGATCGGAGCTGACGATGGCGATACGAGTCAAACGATCCGCCATCGCTCAGATCGCCCTCGCGCGGTCGCGCCGACCCAAAATGAGACCGCGTTCAGAGAAGTAGCAGAGAGGAGGCTCCGGCGCCGTCAAGCAAATCCACGACGAGTGAACCCGATTGCGATAAAGAAGAGAGGCGCGTGGTTGCCTCCCGTTGCTGGTGCTTGCCGAGTCGAAACTTGAAACCCTAGAACCTTTATAATCGGAAATCGAAGTACGAAAGCGGGGATTCTTACAAGAGCCGGAGCTACGGTACGTCGGCGTGCAAGGGAACTGGACCGGCCCAACAACCGGGTCGGCTCTATACCGTCCGATATGTATCCGATCACTATTAATGTACGTTTCTAAAGCAACACGCCGTCAAACGCATTTTTTGGTTTATACGCGCTTTTTTTTTTTTTTTTTTTTTTTTTTTGCTCTTTTTTGGTTGATGTGAGCCATGCAAAGTGCGTTGGTCAAACGCATGCTTACAAAACCCCACGAACTCTCACTCACTGCATTGCATGCCTTTTGGCCGATTGTAGGACAAGCGTTTGGAGCTTCGTGATACCTCCTTTTTTTTTTTTTTTTTTTTAATAATAAAATATAAATTATTATTCATATAGTATGAAATATTATATTTATTTATCATACGTTTTAAATTTTAATAAACTACGAAACCATACATGGCTTTTATATGTATTAAATATTATAAAATTATATGCATATAAAAATTTTTACATATTTTAAATTTTATCAAATTAAATTTATAAGGTTTGACATGTGATAATTGACTACTATAAAATTAGATCTATGAAAAAGTTTTTATGTATTTTAAATTTTTTCAAATTAGATCCGTTTAACTTGGTACTTAGTATATATTTTAAACACTATAAAATTATATCTCTGTAAAAAAATTGGATATATTAAGTAATTTTAAGTATATCAAATCATATAAATATAATTTGATAGTATTTAAAATATATAATAGTTAAATATAATATTTTAAATTATATAAATATAATTTAATAATATTAAATATGAATTTATATTCTTTTGCTGCAAATTAATTGCATTTATAATGATGAGTTTAGGTGCTTGCATGTTAGCATGGATTTCTACTGCATTGCCAGTGATACAACGACGTTGTACTTGTGACTTGTTGTTGATGTTTATGCTATCTACGGGGATTCATGCAATGATATCGTCAGATGTACCATCTGTACATAGGTTGCCATGACATTTACGTAAGGAATCTTTGAAAGGAGTAAAGTTTATGCCATTTGATGAGCTTTATAAGGTGAGGCAAAATATGGGATAAGACCAAAAAAAGTTCAACCACAAGGAAGGATAAATTGGCATGACGAAAAGGACCCTGGAGTTTTCCATGGGGAAGAAAAAGCACAAGGATTTTTTTTTTAATTTTTTCATATGTATATTCTTGCAAATACCATTCATTATATATTTAAACTTCAAAATAATTGTCTGTATATGCCTCTCACGTTATTTTGTTTTGCAACAATAACCCTCCATCAGATTCTTCACTAAAGGTGTTAACGAATAATCATTTTAAATATAAAATGATTGTAATTATCTTTTCTTTTGTATCACCATCCCCAAAATATTTAGTAATTTTATAGCTCTTTGCAATTCAAGGATATCAACACAAAAGAATGATACTATTATTTTACACTTTGAGGTCATTTGGAATCTTACGGATGAAAATACAGACCACCTCACGTTACAATGTAACTAAGTTTCATGCAATTGATTTGCATTGGAATCAAAGCCATACGTTTGAAAGGTTACAATAATAAGATCTTGTTTAGAAGATCTATTTATATTATAAAAAACTATCATTATAAATTTAAATTTCTAAATTATTATAATTTATAATTATATTATAACATAATATTATAATAATATTTTCTTTTATGACATAATAATAACATATTATTATAATAAATTATAAATATTATAATGCTATAATATAATGTTATGATAATAGCATTATAATTTATTGAATTATTAGATTAATATTGGTAATATTATTTTTATATTTATACTAATAATATCCTTAATTTATAAATTGTAATTATATCATAATATCATGATAGTATTATAGTAATATTTTATTATTAGTTAATAATCATAGCATATTGAGATATATTATGATAATATTATTACAAAATTATCAAGGCTTTTTCCTTGAGATCCCTGTACAAACCTTTAGTAACATCTCTCAAAGTTGCAGGAAAGAATCTGATCACATGATTAATCGATAACCATTTTTTACTATGAATCTTTGTGGATGGGTCAAAATAGTTGGAATTGCAAACTCCTAATAAAATCCTTTATTTTTATAATAAATTCCTTATTAGATAGAAAGATGGGATAAGAGAAAAATAATAAAATTTAATAATAAAATGAATTATCACATATATTTGTGTAGAAAAATGAATGGGCACACTTAATTTATTTAGTTCTACATTCCTTGCTCTTATTAACTACTTAGTAACTATTAATTTTTAATTTTTTTATTAAATTAATATATTAGATGCTATACTATAGCATCATATGATATTATAATATTATATTATAATTAGTACAATATGATAATACATTATTATAATAACATTTAAATATAATAGAATAGTACTATATTATATTATAATATTATTATATTGCGATATTAAATGTAACTATTCTTGCATTTCAAAATTATGAGTTGAATGCTTGCAAGGTAACATGCAGCTAGTTTAGCTTGAAGACAATTTGCATATTTTTAAATCCCATTTACAACACTCCAAATAGCTGTGATGGTTTATATTGCAGCTAAACATGCTCTGCAATTTGAATTATAGAATTCCAAGCAACCCCATAAATCGTTTACTTATCAAAAAATCATATTTATTGCAAAAATATAATGATTAGGGGTATATAAGTAGATAAATATTCATAGAGGATAAATATGTAGTGTCATATTTACTTTGTATTCATGCAAAAGAAAGCTAAAAGAATAATAATTAATAAATAAAAATGATGCAAAAATATTCATGAGTTTTGTGGGGCATCACTAAATATGTAAAAAGATTTATACCAAACTCCCCTTGTTACTACAATCTTCGCTCCCCTTGCCAAAAATAAATAAATAAATAATAGCTTGCTAAGTTAATAGCTAAATCTAAGAATTTACATTACATGACTTAGGTAAGTGACTTGGCTTTGTAAGTTATTAATAATCTAACAAATTTTAAGACATATAAAATAACACAAATCATAAGTTCATGCATAGATTTAATATTCTAATTAATAGGGCTTGTTTGTATTTGTGGGTGTTTTTTGGTCATTTATCTAACATGATTTTATTGTCAGCTATTAAGCATTTAACATAATAAAAAAATTTAAATAATTATATTTATTATAATAGAGGATACGCTAAAATACAATCTGTTAGATGGTGATCGATATATATTTTTTGTTTTTAAAAATAGATATTAGTTGGTAGTTTATGCAATGAAAATGATAATGGATATATGGTACAATATATAGTGATGAGACAAAAGAACGTATTAGTTTAATTTATAGGTTAAAATAAGTCGATTTTAGGACCGTTGGACATGGCTAATTAAAAAAGAAAGAAAAATATTTGCTTGGCCATTATCTAATTCTATTTTCACAGGTCAATGGATATATCCATACAAACTATCTTAAGTACGAATGCTTTTCTGTTTTTTGTAGATATGTTATGATTTGTTTATCCTTAAACTGATTGGAATAACATGTTAATGCTAGTCAAGTAGTATCAAAATAAATAGATTTAAAAAATAAAAAAATATAGCAATATTTATTTCAATAGAAATGAAATATCATATGCTATACGGACATGCTGATGTTTTTTATCGATCCTTAAGTCTTTTAGAACATCAATCATGAATTTAATAAAAATTAAAAAATTGATAATATTTATTTTAGTTTTAAAAAAAATATTGAGTGTTGGCTAGGAGGTATCTAGATGTTTTTTTAGTAATATTTGGATGGATTTCTTATCATTAACCCTCTTGGCTAGGAGGTATCTAAAATATGGTTTGAATTTTTTTTATGGATATATTGATGGTTCTTGGTTTTCTTAAACTTTTTGAAATAGAATATTAGATGGTAATCAAGCAAGACAAAAAAAAAAAAAAAAAAAAAAAAAGCAATACTATCCATTGAGGTATGAATGAAATATGGATATTGATTGGAAAATGAGCTTAAAATAATATTTTTCTCTAGATATGTTGATTATTTTTATCCATACTTAAACTTTTTATAATAAAATATCAAATTTTAGTATGAAAAGTATAATGAATTTAAAGAAAAATAAAGAAATGTTATAATATTTATTTAAGTAGAAATAAATAGCCTATGGTAGCTTGGAGATGGTTTCAAGTATTTTATGGATATGTTTATAGTTTTTGTTTATCATTAATTTTTTTTAAGAAATAGAATGTTATCCGAGACCAATTTAATAGAGTCAAAATATAATAAATTTAAAGGAAATGAAACAAGAATTGCCATGACATTCATTTTGTTACGAATGAAATATGCATGCCTATTAAGAGGTGGTTTGATGTTTTATATTGTTATATTTATTATTTTATTCATCATAAATCTTTCAAAATAAAATGTCATCAGGTATCTATCTAATTGAGTAAAATATGGTAATTTTTTTTAAAAAATACAAGAATTATTGTGACATTTATTTATTTATTTAGTTTGAATGAAATATGCATGCCATTTGGGAGGTACATGGTTTGATGTTTTTTGTGGGTATATTTATCCTTTCTATTTATCATAAATATTTTAGAATAAATTATCATCAAACACTAGCCTAATTGAGTCAAAATATGATAATTTAATATATATATATATATATATATATATATATGAATTATTATTACATTCATTTAATTAGGGATGCAAAATGCGCACCAGCTGGAAGGTGGTTTAATGTTTTATATATATATATATATATATATATATATATATATTTATAGTTTTTGTCCAGTATAAATCTTGAATGTTGTCGGATACTAGCCTAACTAAGCTAAAAAATAAAAAATAATTTAAAAAAATATAAAAAATATTATGATATTCATTTAGTCAGGAATGAAATATGCATGCCAGCTAGAAGGTATTCGAGAATTTTCTGTGGATGCATTTATAAAATTTTGTCTATGGTTGAATCTTCTGGAATAGGATGTCAAGTGTCAATTAAGTGCCATCAAGAATACAATGAATTTAAGGAGAAAAAGAAAAAGAAAAATTAATTAAGTGGACTAATTTCAATTGGTGAACTTAGCTGGTTAGCCTAATGAATATTAAAGCAAACCCCAATTTTCTTTCATAGGGCTAATCCTGTAATTAGGCGTGATTTGAGGGCCGGTGTATAATCCATGCCGATAGAATCAGGCTGCAGCGTGGGAAAAAACTTCCCCTGTTTGGACCCACAATATCAGCTGCAGCATCTCAAACTGCGTACAGCTTAAGACCCAATCGCTCCCGAACACGAAGTACGGTTGGCAACAAATGATCATTCTATCACACGTGTCAGATATCGAGAAAATTTTAATTGCCAAATAATGCGTTTGGTGTTCCATTAAGACGCGGTCGATCGACGCTCTCCAAGCGACGGAAGATATAGCTATCAACCAGCAACCCGACCGACACCCAAACCAGACCCTCTAAACCACTACTGGGAACAACCGGTAACAGTATACAGGTGGCGGCAAGGAAACCGCCGTCGTCGTTCCGTGGGGTGCACTTAGAGGTCTCCATCCACGCATAAACATATAGGAATAAAAGAGGAAAGGTCCGAAGGGAAATCGAGTGCGGAACGCCCGAACCTCTCTCCTTTTTCTCGACTTCCTTGCCTCCCTCCCCTCGCCTCCTCTCGCTCGCTCGGCGAGAGGCCGTCGGAGCCGTCGCCACCGGAGCCGGCTCCGGGAGCCAGCAAGCCTAGCCCGAGTCGATCCGATCGCCTCCTCCTTCCTCTCTTGTCGTCCCCACTAGGCGCGCTCTCCCGAGCCGGCTCCATGGACGCCGACCACTCCACCCACAGTGGTTCCAAGTAAGCGATCTCGACTACGTCGCTTTCTACCCTCTACCGCCGCTATCTCTCCGTCAACTTCTAACGGTTTCCGTCCGCAGGCACCACCACTTTGGAGGGAGCGCCTCGTATCAGGGTCTCCATGAGGTGTTATCGTCGTCCGGATGGAACCCGGCCCAGCAGAAGCGCAAGCGGTGTCAGGTCTCATGCCGTCTTCTCCGTCCCCTTCTCTCTTGCCCTTCCCTCCTCCTTTTCTGATCCTTAGTTTCTTTCTTCTTGGTTTCTCGAATTCCTGATTTGGTGGTTTAACTTATTCATTTTTTTTCCTTATTACGAGGTTGCATGTGGATTGTGATTGCGTTCGCTAAAAATGCGATCTTGTATTTATTTTTTATTTTTTCGAATTCTGGGTCTGCTGGTTTGGTTTGCTTGATTTGTTTAGTATTTTGACATGCATGTTGATTTGATTTAAATTTGTGAATTAGGTTTGGTATTGTTGCGATGAATGGCTGAAAGTTGTTGGTTTTTGGTTATTTTGAGTGATGGAAATCGTCGGCATTATTTTTTCCCTTAGGTTTTATGGTGGAGATGATGATTGTGTCTTCTGGAACTTTTTTCGTGGCGACTTGACTGGGGTCAACTCTTCAAAGCCTGGCTTCTTTCTTTTTTTTTTTTAATGACTTGGTAAATTAAAATATAGAAAGAATTACATGCAGAGTCAGGTAGAAGGAAAGGTTCAGTGGTGGTTGGCGCTTTGCTTTGAAGGGTACAATTCTGAGTTGCTGAAAAGGAAAAAAAGAAGTAAACCTTGTTGAGATAACTGTTGCTATCATCGTCATATTATTAATATTATTGTTATTTTTAGCAAAATTATTAATAATAATAACATTGTTATTGTTGCTATTAATTATTACTATCATTATTAATATGAGGTGTTGAACATAGACTCATTACAGCTGTCCCCCCACCAAAAAAAAAAAAAAAAAAAAAAGAAGCAGCTAAGTTTGGACTACTGTAGAGTTGTATGTTTTGTTTCAGCTAAGCATGTGTAGAATAGAACATCCACTTAAGGAGGAAGAAGAAAATGGATGATGTGCCTACTTGATGACATGAGGATTAAGATGATACTTAAAATGAAGGCAATAATATTCCAGATGCAGTATACTTGGAAGACCATTTTTGAATGAATCAAAAAGTTGCCTTAAAAACTGTCCTCACATCTACTTTCTTCGTTCTCGTCGGGTCATTAAAGCACTTTGTATTATATGCAATCTACATCATGGATTACCAAACACAAGCAAAAAAAAAAAAAATATAAAGATCAAGTTGTTGTTATGGTGTGCTTAAGGATCTATATGTTCCTAGGATAAAATGAACCAAGGAAATATTGGAGAGCTTTCTTCTTCTTTTTCTCAGGCTGCAGTAATTTTTTTCTTGTACAAACATTTTTTTGTGTGTCATCATCTTCGTCTTTTTCATCATTTCACCTCCTCCCCCTCCTCCTTTTTTAAGTGTCTGTTATGATTTACTTCTTCATCAAGATGCTGCAGAAATTCTCAATATTTTAAATATTCTTTTTAGTTTCAACAATTTTCTTTATCTCTCTCCCAATCCCTTAAGAATTTTGAACTTCTGCTCTTGTTAAATAAATCGGATATCTGGCATATGCCTATTGCTTAAACTGTCCAGTAAACAAGCTGAATAGGTGCTCCTTCTGGTTCAACTTGTGCCTATCATTGCTCTGCCTTGGTTGGTGTTTAGATGTAACAGAAAACGAACTAGAAAGAGAACTTAGGATCTTGGTTCTACTAGCCTTTTGTAAATGACTTTGATCTTGAGATTTGATCTATGACTTTCGATTTCAAAGGTACAACCTTCTCCGTATAAAATGGAAGTTCACTTTGATATGTTTGGTCCTCTCTTTTTGTACTACATTGCTTGTTCTATGCAGTGCAACTTTATTATTCTTACAGAATTTGTTAGGAAACATCACTTGGACAACCATCCTAGCTAACAATAGAATTATAATCTGATCTGCTTGCAAGGGGCATGACTCATAACTCAGTATCTTGCTTTTGCATTTGGATGAAGTTGCCTCAGTAAATGTGCAATTTTTATATGGTAGGCCTATGAGCCCAATTCACACTCAAGCAGCTTCAACTCATTTGATCTTGTGCTTTATATAAATTTTCTTTTGCTGGTGCATTAGAGTGAGGTGTAGACATTTTCTTGCTAAGTCTTTCTTATGAGTCAAATTGGTATCTGTGTTGCACAATATTGGCTCCAAAGACTCTCTGTACCAATTATCTTGAAATCCCACCGATCCTCCTAGCCTGACCCCACACCATCCTGCAATCCCACTCAAAAAAAAAGGGGGGAAAATGAACCATGAAATGAAGTTTTGCTTTTATTAACTGGCATGAATGCCTTCTTCGTATGGCATGCATCATCAACATCATTTTGGCAGCAGTAGCTGCAATATGTGCGCATGTACGTGGATGTGTGAATGTGCAAAGGGAGGTTGGTGATTTTGAATGATTTTTTGAAGGGTCCTTCTTGTGTTGACAAAGGGTTGATAAAACTTTGCTGCAACTGCCTTTAAAAATAAAATTAAAAAAGAAAAAAGCAAGAGAGGTAATGATCCTGTAGATGGCTGGCAGTAGCAGATATGGCTTATTCCCTTAACCACCGTTCAGCGAATCCAGCTAATCGCTGTCTTAGAATCTCCCTCAAGGACCACCCTTGTGGCAACTCCATAATGCTTCATAACTTTATGCGAGTGCATATAATTGGCTTCACTTGGACCCGGGATCAATTTCCATGCTTGACTTTTGTTCAAGTCTATAATATAGAGGTTATAGCAAAGAGCATTGTTGATGGGTCGGACCAGTCCAAAAAATAATGGGCCCAGGCTTGGAACTTTGGACCTCAGTGTGGCTTAGGACTAAGAAGTTGAAGCCCAAGCAAGTTTGGGGTAGGCTTGTGCTTAAGATATTAAGAAAATCTAACACAGGCCCTGACTTGGCTCAAAAGAAAATCAAAAGCTCTGGCCTAGTATGTTTGTGCTACTTTCAAGCTGGGCTAAGATCGAGGCCTAAGCCTACTGTTTCCAGCTCTAGTTCAGACTCAGGCAGGCCCTGTAGGAATTTTTGGGTTTTTGCTAGTTTTATATGTGAATTTAGACATGTGGTGCTCTATTTTCCTCTGGTAAATTTTATTCCTTGGGTCTGTAAGGACAAACTACTTGTTTTATTTGGTCATTTGGCTGTTATAACTTATAATTTTGGGTTTCTTTGAGAATATCATATTGAATTTTGTGCAAGAGATCTTGAATGTAGTGATTTCAACTCCGATGTACAAAAGAATGGTTGGCTTATGTAGAGAATATTCAAGGAGGAAAAGTTTGTAAATAATATCTAACCTGTTACAGGATGAATACAAAGAGGAGGAAATCATGCCTCTACTATAATTATGTGGTTGTTTTGTTAAAATATTGTAGCAGACCTATCACTAAAACACTAAAAGTTGACTTTTGGAGAATTTGTTCTGAAGATGGCTTGGTTGTTCACTTAGCTCAAAAGAAGCTTAAAAATAATTTATTACAGTTCTGTGCCTGTGTAGAGAGAGAGAGAGAGAGAGAGAGAGAGAGAGAGAGTTTGACTTGGCTACACTTGAGGAGATCTCTACTCAAATCTGATGAAATTTAGATTTGGACAATGAGGGTGTGACATTGATGATTCGAGTTATTAGATATAATCTATAACTTTCGAAATGTTTAAATATAAAAAATTATATGATTTAGAGACCCTTGGCCCATGCTTTAAGTGGTCAAATAAAAAAAAAATTGTATTGTTTCATGTTATTTATGTTGTCCAATTTTTTGACCATTTAATGAATGGACTGAAGAGTTTCGAAGGCATGTAATTTTTAGTGTTTAAACATTTTACGAGTAGCAGATCACATTAGTGGCTCGGATTATCGATATGGAACTGCCACTATCTAATCTAGACCTGACCGAATTTGAGTGGTTATCTACTTGATTGTAACTAAGTCAAACTCTCTCTGGATACATATGTATGTATGTATGTCTATATTATGTACATTCATGCACACATATATGCATATAGAGACACATAGTAATGAAGTTTTGTGATTGAAATTGAAGAAACTCGGACTCACAATCTGAAATTCACTTGATGTAAAAGTTTGCTGGCATTGTGTCATGATTACGCTTAAGGTTCTGGCAATTCATTAGCCATGAAATTGTGCATTATTGGCTTTTCAGATGTGCAAACAGGTCGAGCATTTTTGTCAGGATGCAGATTTAGACATGATAGACCTGATCAATATCAGCTAGTTGTATCCACTTTCAATTTTTTGTTTTGTTAGATTGGTTCACCATTCTCAAAATTTTTTACCGCCCCCTTCATCAACATCATTTTACCTGCAAACTAAGCTGTTTCTTTTCAGATGCTAAATTGGCCATGCCAATAATGAAGACAGTTTTGCCATCCTGTTAAATGTTCATTTTTTTTGGGCAGATTTATGGTTAAGCAGAATGTTTATTGTTTGACAATACAGTATTCATTATATTGTATATCTACAATCACATTAACTCTCTTTAAATGCTCTTGCCAATAGCAATGTGATTATTAAGATTGGATCTGCATGAATTTCAAGGATGACGCTGACTTTGTTTAAGAGCTCTATTCAATTCACTGAAATGTACTATTAGTGAATAAAAAAGGATCTAAGTTTCCAAGAACTCCACTGACTTCCAATCTTCTTTTTAATGATAATAATATTAATTAAGAAATGGACCTGCTATTCTAGAAGCCAGGTGACATGCCTCTTTATAGTATTTTACTTGACTATCTATATATCTATATGTTTATTAGTGTACTCTTTCTGTTCTTATGGTCATTTTTCATTCATTACTTTAAGATATTATGAAATAACATACATGACTTCTGTAGTTTTGTGTTCCTTGTGGCTGTATCTAGTGGATTATCTATTTGCTGTTTGGGAAGAATTTCTATTATGTTTGTTCTACAATTAAAAGATTTTCATGACATGTGATCTAGAATTTGCAGCTTGTTTTTGTCTTTCAAGATTAACATATATAAAATGTTCTTCAGAATGAGTAATCGTTAAGATAAATGGTTTCTGACTTCTTGCGTACCAGAAACCTGTCAATATCTTCCACACCATATACACTATATTTCTATCTTGAACATTTTTCTTTCATGAGACCCTCAATTTGAACCAATATTGTTTGTATTAGTTGTATAATTTTTTTATGATTTTTCTTTTTTTTTTTTTTTTTATTGGGGGGGTGTGGTTTGGGGTATTATTATCATATGTAGTTGTCTGATAATTTGGTTGTTCTGTCTCTATACGTTTTTATTATATTTTGTTTCATATGTTTTTACACAAATTCATCTTTTCTCCATTTCTATTTCTTTAGTATGCTTCTCATATTATTAGTATGCTTCTCATATTATTAGGTTAAGTAGGATAAAGACAGAATACATATTTTAATATAATTAGAAATGAAAATGAATGTATAGTATAAAGTAGGGATCATGAAGTTACTAACAATGATCATTTTCGGTATTTAGGATTGATTATTCATAAGGAGAGATTGAGGATGATGTTGTCAATAGGATTAAAGCAGGTTGAATAAAATGGAGAACTACAATTAGAATATTATGTGATTATAGAGTATTTGTTGAGTTGAAGGAAAAATTTTATAGGACAACCATAAGACCATCTATACTTTATGGCACGGAATGTTGGGCAATTAGAAAAATACACGTATATAAGATGAATATAGTGGAAATGAGAATGTCAAGATGAATGTCTGGTAATACAAGAAAAGATAGAATAAAAAATGAGACCATTCGTAAAAAGATAGATGTTGCTCCAATCGAGGATAAATTAAGGGAATGATGACTTAAATGATTTAAACATGTGCAACGTAAACTTAGAGATGCACTTGTGTGGAAGAGTGACTTAATATATGTAAAGAAAAAAAGAGGTAGAGGTAGACTGAAAATCATATAGGAGGAAGTGATAAAGAAAGACTTAGAATTTTTACATCTTATAAAAAATATGACTCAGAATAGAACTGAATGGAGAAAAAAGATTCATATAGCCAACCCCAACTAGTTTAGGATTAAGGCTTTGTTGTTGTTTTTGTTGCTGCTGCTGCTGCTTCTCAGATTATGTGCGCAGCTTGCTTTGGCTAATAAAGTAGAGGCATCCAGGAGATCAAAGAAGCTAGTATGATAAGATCCTATTATATCATGATTTTTTTTTTTTTTTTTTGGGTATATCCAAATTGTATAACATGACACATAAATATAGATATTATTTTATATTTCGAAACATTGTATCAGTACGATTTCATGCTCAGCCATGGTTCAATTTTTCTGTTGCATTAGTTGGTGGACTTTTGAAATAATTCTAATAGTTTTGTACTTAACTAGCAACTTGTTTACATATTCTAGGTTGTTCCTCATGAGGTCATTCAAATAGATGGAGATGATCATCCAGATTCAGTTATGATCATGAATGAAAGCACTTCTGACTACAAGAATAAGCAAGCTGTGGAATATGATATGGATAGGCAGAAGGAAGTAAAGGTGTGAGCAATTCTTGCATGTCTACAATATACTTTTCATGCTTAAAACTAAGTAATTTGCGATATCTGGTATCATTGTCATTTGATAACGTGGATATAACTGACTCTTTTTTCCATAAATAAACTTCTGCAGGGTTTATACTCTAATGATATTATAGGTTCTAGTTCAAATCTTGGTGTGCACAACAGTATTCCCATGAATACTGTGGAATGCCCCGGGCTTGACTTTGAAGATTTTACCCATTTGATTGAAGAGGAGGAATTTATCTATGATGAAGATGATGAAGACTATGAATATGATGCTGAGTTGATTGATAATGATAGTAACTATAATTTGGCTGCTAAATTTGATGATTTGGATCTACCTACCGGGGTGGAGGCTTCTGTTCCATGGTGGCAGAAGTCTGAACCTGAAAGGCAAATTGATTTCAAGTCAAGAGCTCAGATTGAAGAAGAAATTGATACCAAATTTAAGTCATTCAAGCAATTCGATACTGTTGAGGATTACTCAGACCATTATTATGCCAATTCATCTACATCAAACAAGGTAAGCTGATTTAGTATTTGAATTCTCTTGTTTCTTGGCCATTCTTAACTTTTTCATTTTGGCATATTCATATCAGCCATCAAAAGATTGGACAAAGAGGATTCAACATGAGTGGAAGGTCTTGGAAAAAGATTTACCAGGTGAGTCTGTGACCTGTTGGAACTGTTGCAATTATAAACCAACATGTGATTCATTCAAGTAGCAATTTTTTTGGGTCATCGGTTGAAGACATTTCTGTCTATTAATTTCTTATTTATATTTTCTTTTGTTTAATATGGTTTTAATAAAGAGGGTGGATCTTGGTGCAATGGTAAGATTGCTTTATTATGACCTGGGTGTTATCGGTTTAATACATAAAAGCAGCCTCTCCACATGTTGGGGTAACGCTACATACATATAATCCTCCATAGACTTCATATTGTTGAGAGCCTCATGCATTAGACTGCCCTTTTTTTAATATAGTTTTAATAATACATTCCTCATTTATTGTGAAATAAATCCTTTTTTTTTTCCTTTATCTACATAAGTATGTTTCCAGTTGTCACGGTTGGAAGAGAGAGTGACTAAGTTGATATAATGGAACCCAAAAGGATTATGTCGCAAGAAAGATGAGATATCTAAGTGAGATCTTGTTTTGATCTGAAAGAGGAAGACTTAAAGCTAGTATTAATGCATGAATTATTAAAAGACCTTCTTTACATTATCCTTGGCGGGCATGCGTATGAGCAATATGCTACACCTGAAATCTAAACCAACTATCTACCATATGGAGAAACATGCAAGTTGTGGTCCAGGGTTGACTAGAAGGAGATCTTAAGGGTCCTGGGAAAAGGAGAGCTGCTAGCAGAGAGGTGAGGTTTTTGCCAGGATTCTCCTTCTTGAGGCAGATCTTGCAGACAAGTCTATGGTATAATCAGCAGAGGAACTTTATGAATAAGTTGGTATCTGCTTGGCTTTTGTTCACTCTGTTGTTGGGTCTCCAAGCTGGGTGAACTTGCATCTTGAGATTTGCCATGGGGGATATGTTAATGGTCTGCAGACTTGTCCTTGAGGATGGCTGCTGCTGATTTGACTTTGTACATGTATACACATTGATGTAACTAGTCCAGTTCTCCATGCCTCTGCTTTTTGTGAAAAAAAAGATGGAAGTTTTTTTTTTTTACCACTAGAATCTGGACCATGTTATTTAAGACCTGAATTTACACCCAAAAATATACAAGAGTTTTTGCTTGAATGGTTACACCCAAAAATATGTTGATGTGGAAATTTCTTGCGATAGTCTTTTCCGGCATAATCATCCACTACATTCTCTTGGGCTTGTTGTGTAAGCTGCCTTCTAGTTTGAATATCTGTGGCACCACAAACTGTATTTGTTACTGCAGAATCCTTTTATTGCACCACTTGGAGGTATGACATCATAAGTACTACCAAGTTTTATTTATTTTGATTCATTCAGATGGCTCTGGTTGCTTAGATTGCACAAGGATATGTAAGCTGATGTTAGAAATTCATTTAATCTTGTTCATTTTCTAGTGATGATTTTATCTAATCATATTCGTTTTTGTTTTGCACTTACTTTTGCAGAAACAATATTTACTAGAGTCTATGCAGATAGGATGGATCTGCTTAGGGCTGTTATTATAGGACCAGCTGGAACTCCTTATCATGATGGCCTCTTCTTTTTTGACATTAAGTTTCCTTCTAACTATCCACAGTCACCTCCGGTATGTGAGTGACTGTTCTCCACTTACTTTCCTGTATCTCAAAATTGAATAATAAGAGAACTTTCTTAAATGCTGTGCAGTTAGTACATTACCACTCAGGTGGACTCCGAATCAATCCAAACTTGTATGCTTGTGGGAAAGTCTGCCTGAGCCTTCTAAACACCTGGAGTGGCAGTGGTTGTGAAAGGTGGAACCCATCAAATTCGACCATGCTGCAGGTCTTGGTCTCAATTCAAGCTTTGGTTCTGAATTCAAAGCCGTACTTCAATGAGCCAGGATACTCGATGACTGCTAACACTCCCCAGGGAGAGAGGAATTCCTTGGCTTACAATGAGGAGACCTTCTTGTTGTCCTGCAAGACAATGTTGTACTCTCTTCGGAGGCCTTTAAAGGTGAGGACTATTCTTCATCATCTGTAACCCCTCTTGTTATAAATACAATTGAATATATAGTCTAGAAGGCTGCGGTACCCTCTGGTATTTCATTCATGATCAAAGAAGCTAAGAGCACTTGCATATTTTGAACATCTGAATCTTTACACATAAATAAGCTGTGTAACTTCATATTTGGCTTCTTGCAGCATTTTGAGGACTTCGTTGCCGGCCATTTCCGTGAGCAGGGACGTGCTATCCTCCTTGCATGCAGAGCCTACATGGGCGGTGCTCAAGTTGGGTCCACCATCAAAGACAACGTGCAAGATTTTGATGTGGGTGATATGACCCCGTTAACAAGATTCAAGACCACACTGCAGAAACTCTTTGAGGACCTTTTGATGGAGTTCACTGTCAAAGGAGCTGATTGTGGTGTATTTCTTGCTCAGAAAGTCAAAGCTGGAACATCTGCTGCCACCAAAGCCTGTGATACTACACTAAGGCTTTGAGTTAAATTTCCAGTCGCGAGGAAGCAATTTTGCGTAGAACGTCACAATAGTTTACATCTTTATCCCATATAAGTTCATATTGGAAAGTGGGAACAATTTGGAAGTTTCTGTGCCTCTAGTTATGTATCTGGTAAATAGGGTATGTTGATACCCCCTAGACTGAGGTTTTGATGCTTATGGAGGAAGCTTTAGGAACCAATGACAATGTTTGGAATATTGATAGTTTAGTTTTTGGTGACCCTTCCAATCAAAGGTTTACTTCTTGATATCTAAAGCCGGGGAAATAACTTTGGATGGAATCGTGTTCTTTAATATATTGCATGTCTTCCGAGGAATTTAACAAGATATTCCTAGAATATGATGATGGCATGCTAGAAATTTGCTTCCTGATGACCATAAGATAACGCTTTAATCTAAGGTTGGTTCCTTGCTCTGATATTGTTGTGATGCTGTAATTATTGCATCATATTACTGAATATTTAAGGATTCTGTGGTTTTTTCCTAACATCTATAACTTGCAAAATATGCTGCGTTGGAAAATTATATAACATAATACTATGCATCATAATGTATTGAAGTATGTAATAAATTATTAGGATTTTATTGTTCTACGGTATATTTTGTGTTCGCAATGTCTTTAGGGCATTATCCTGCATTTTAATATGTAAAATTATAGGATGCATCACTCCACATGCTTCTTTTCCATTGGCCATCGATCTTGCCCATTGTCACTATTTCGAGTAGAGAGTTATGCTTGGTACACTCAGTAGGGTTATGACTGCACTGTTGAAATCATGCTAGCCTGGAGGTGATTCCTAGTATTTGTACCAAATTGTTGATTTCCGGTCCGCCTCTCACCATCCTCGTGGAGTAGTACCTTGATGCCTGTCTAATCTTTTTCTATCTGAAGGTATCAAAAAGAGAATACAACACGGTCCGTTACTACTTAAGCCAATAAGAAGCCTGAACCCTTTTTCTTCCTCACCCCTTATTTTGGGGCCCTGAAACAGAGGATCTGTGGTTGACTAGAAGCACTGGATGGTTGCGACGCCGGGATGTAGCTAGGTTATCGAGCCAGCACTGGCATGGCTTGAAACGAGGACTGGAACACCCCTGTTTCTGGCCTTGGCCATGAGTGGGGCTCTTAGTCTCCTAACCTCTCAGATTCCAAAGAAGTTGAAGGTTCGGGAATGAAGACGTGGTGTTGGAAAGAAATACGATGCTCTATTCTAAAACTAGAACAGGGCATCATAGTATGCTTTCTTTATATTCAATCTTTGATTCTTTTGAAAAATCCCAGGCTCCAAAGATCCTTCTTTGAGTGTTAAGAGGATGCTCTACCGAGATGATCCCGAAAATCTTCTATCACTCCATTTTTTTACGCAGCCTAAACAAGCACTGCCACTAATATTTAAAGTCTCTGAGAACATCCTTGCAATCGACCGTATTGATTCTACCATTTTTGAATCTCGCCATTCTTCTACCGTTGCTGTTTGAAGATGCTTCCGGATCTGAGCCGCATCATGTTCTTCAATAATATGATCTCTGAATTGTTTAAATACTATAAAACCTTTTTCATCGGCCACTTTAGGGAATGGTGGAAAATTTGCCCCACCTTTCCATTGACTTAGCTTCGGCAACCAAAAAAAAAAAAAAACCTACGAAATATGTGTTTACTTAGGAGAAACTATGATGAGTTGAGTTTCTCAATTACAAAAAGTCATGACTCTTCACTATCGAGACAGAATACATTACGGTTACAGAAGTCAACAAGAAAATGATTTAACTTCAAGGTTTATTGAAAGAATTAAAAAAGAAGTAGGAAAGCAATGTTCTATATTCCGACAATCAGAGTGCAAGTGAATATTTGGCTTCAGGGTTTATTGAAAGAAATGTTCTATATTCCGACAGTCAGAGTGCGATCCACTTGGCGAAAAATCCATCTTTTCATACTAGAACAAAGCATATTCAAATCAAATATCATTTTATTCGGTCTCTTATGAAAAGAACAAAGCTCTAAAGCTTGAGAAGATTCATGGAAATGAAAACCCTGTAAATATGCTTACAAAAACGGTAACGATTGACAAATTGAAGTTGTCCTCTGCTTCAGTTGACACGTAAGCTTAGAAAGGGAGAGAAGAGTTGTTGCATTGATCTTGTGTGAAAACATAACTAAAGTAAGTCTTTAAGTGAGAGATTATTGGCGTGATTTCATAAATCTTGATGATATGCATATGAAATTTAAGGAAACAATGTGGTTAATTAGTGAAATAAATCACTATGATATGGTATAAGATTGTTGGCATAATTTCATGAATCAATAAATCTTGGTGCTCTACATACGAAATTCAAGGAAACCATATGGTTAATTAGTAAAATAAATCACTATGATATATGGTTGATCCGTGTATGCCATTTTAAGCAATTTCATGTGAGAGAATTAGGGTGCAAGCATATATATGGTATCACGTGTATTTGCAGTATGATTTATTAGGAAAGCCAATTAAGTGGTAGATTAATAGGGGAGTGCCTGTGGAGCCTATATAAAAAGGCCCTTCCTCCCATTATTTTTTCCTTGTCCCAGAGTTCAGAAATTAAAGAGTAATGTAGCTCTTTGAATATTTTGAAAGATAATGAGATTATCTTAAAAGTGTGAGAGAAGAATAATTCTCTTGGGTATATTAGGGATCAGAGTTGTGAGGTTCTGAGTGTTGAGTATTGTAAATACTTGTAGCAATTTTTCTCCCTATAGTAAAGATTTGCAGCAGCTTCGTGGACGTAGTCCATATTGGGTGAATCACGTAAATTTGTATGTTTTTATTTTGTCTGCTCTTATTTTATTATTATTTTTATATATTTTTATTACTTCACAAATCTGATATTTTAGAAAGATTTATTTCCTAACACTCGGTTGGCTATAGACATTTCTTATGGTTTTTCTAATGGTCGTGCAAGTCTGGTACGAGGGTCTTCCTCAAAACAAGCTCTTTGATGGGCAGATATTACCAAACAGCATGCGGAGAATCCTCAGATTAGCAGGGTCTTCGTAGATGAAATTGAGTCTTTTAGGAAACAATTTAATCATCAAAACAAGTTCTCGGATGAGGAACCTTTAAGAGCAAGAGAAGAATCGAAACTTGTCTTAATTGGCCACACTCTAGGTAGGAGATTAGAGATTCATTTTCTTACTAAGATACTTACGGAGAAATGGCGTTTAAAGGAGGATTGTGATATCCCAATTTAATTTCATATTGGATTGAAAAGAAATATGTCATGTGCTTATAACTTAAGTCTACTTGTTACTCATTAACTTCCACTCAAATTTTTGGGCTACGTAGTTTCAACCCGCTAATGAGTTAATTGGGCTAGTTTGTGGACTTGGGGCATTACAAATGGTATCAGAGCTGATCCAAATGTACGAAAGTTGATGGGCTTGAGAAAAGGGCTACCTATGGAACGATGGTGGAGTCATGCCATGGCATAGAGCCACCCTTGCAGCACCAACGATTTGGCTCGGGGTTAGATACCAACGATCCGACTCAGGGTTAGATCTGGCTAGGTTGTGGCATGCGACGAGAACGTCGCATTATAAGGTGGAGAGATTGTGATACCCTAATTTAATCCTACAATGGATGAGAAAAAAATATGTCATGTGCTTATAACTCAAGTCCACTTGCTACCCATTACTTTCACTCGAGTTTTTGGGCCACGTGGTTTCGATCCGTTAATGAGTTAATTGGGTTAGCTTGTAGACTTGGGGCATTACAAGGATTTTGATATATTTTCTTTTGGCAATGACCACTTTGTTTTCTGCTTCCAAAATGAAGAGGACCTGCAAAAAATGACAACTCGGGTCCTTTGATGGTGGGAGGACAAGTGCTTTATTTGGAACCCTGGAGATCAAACTTCAAGCCCTCTTCGGACCTAATTTTTTTTTCTACAATGTGGATGCGCATTGAGGAATTGCCAGTGAAATTGTGGTCCAAAAGGCGCATTCTGGAGATCACAGCAATGGCTAGGAAACCATTATGGGTTGACAATGTTATAGAAAATCTGAAGCTTCAGAACTTTGTTCGAATTTTTATCCAAACCTTGTATTTTTGTTTTTTGGTGAAATATATGCCAATAATTTTGAATTGTTCCTTATCCCACTTCATGAAGTAAAGTGCTGGGTAGAGTTCTATTTGGGTTGTTTTGACTTCTATGATACTCATATCCCATCCAAACCAATGATCTGTCAGTTATTGTTTTGACTTCCATCATCATAGCCACTGCCAACCCCCACCTCCTTCCCGTCATCATTGTCACCATAATACTGCTATTATTATCACCAACTTCGCCATATTGTTAATACCATATCACCATCATTACTTTTACAATCACATCATCATTATTATCATTACCCTCTCTATCATATAATTAGCATCCTACATTATTATTACTATAGTCACTATCTCAACTACATCACCACTACTATCATCGGCTCTAATATATTATTAGTATCCTTACCGCTATTATTATCGTTACTGTTATTATCATTATTATTATCACTTATACTGCCTCTGTGACTATTATCATCATCTCCATCTTCATCTTCATCATCATATTTTTATTTTAAAATTAATTGATTATATATTTTAAAATAAGATTGTTATTTTTTTATTTGAGAAATAAAAAAGTAATGAATTAGCTCTAGCTCAGGTTTTTTTTCTTTTTCTTTTAGAGAGATAGAGGAAGGGAGAGGGAGGCATTGGCCAAATTAACTTTAGGCCATGGGTTTACAGAATTAGCAAAAGCTTGAATTTACTTTTATATTTTATGAGCTTAATCCTAATTATTTTCTCTCATGTAGAGGAAAAGATGCATAATCACCTTCTTAAGCATCAAATCGGAGACAATAGTCCAATTAGTCTGTATTGCTAAAACCACATATTTAGTTTCTAACACATCGGCTAAGTGTTAGTCTACATCATAACATAATAACCTAGGACTTCACTTCAAAGCATCAGCTGGAAGATGTTATTCAAATTTTTGGCCCCATATAACTACCTAAATCTACCTAGTAGATATCTAATATAGAATCAAATATATTCCAATAGTACAGGCTCTCATATACTATGCTCATTTAAGCTTTAATATTCTTACCAACCTAATGATCCAAATCTAAATCCAATAAGAAAGACCTAAAGCCTACATACAATATTTTGCTAATCCACAGCCATAGGTTGGCTCTATTTTGATATAATTTATAACAATCTGCTTCACCCACAAAGATTAGTTAGAATATATTATTTAAAATCTTCGCCCTGCATTCAAGAGATATCCGATACACAACTAATAAAAGATTAAATATTTACTAGATTCTTACATGCTCCCCTATTTTAGTCTCCACATCTTTGCTAGGCTAAAGGTTCAACTTTAGTCAAATTAAATCACAAACATAATCAAATCTAATCACACCAATTCATGATTAATCCTGAAAGAGCTTGTCTGCATCATATCTTAAACCTGCAGGTTGAGTTGGTTTTAATACCATTTATAACAATTTAAAATTTCACTTAGAAAGGCAAGGCAGAATGTGTTAATTTAGCTCCTTTGACCCATATATAAATATTCAAGATATTTTTTAATCCATAATCAATGTGGGGCTTAATGCATGCCAACAGCATGGGCTTTCACAACTTTTGATCGGGTTTGAAGTAATCTAAATTATGAGTCATTGACATTTTAAACCATAAAACCGACTCAAGTAATTGAGAAAAAGGCTGAATGGTTAAAGTTATGATTACATAATGGATAGTTTAAACCATGCAAATTCTAGTGAATATTGTATATTGATCAAATGTAGTGCTATAAGATCGAGTTGGACTCGGTATTAAATCATGTCTAGCATTTGGAGTAATTCATATTGCTTGCCAATTCAGGATGTATCAGCAAAGGATTGCTTTTAGCTTGGCACGGCAAACTATCATTCTTTTCTTTGTTCATCAATAATACTCTATTTAAGAGTACTTAATGACCATTCGTATAACTTGTCCTACTACGGCCCATTGAAGCTACTGCGTTGTTGTTGGCCCAGTTGATGGGCCGGGCCGGGCCGGGTTTGGTTTTCCTGTACCTTCTCTGGAACCTTCCTTAGTGCTCGTTCTTTTAATTTAAACTCCCACGCTAAAACCCTATGTGAACCCTCCAGAAACCCTAGCAGCCCTCCTTCCGCTTCCGCACAGAGGACGAGAGACGATGCGAACGGCGGCAATGGCATCCGCGGCGCTGAGGCGGCTGGTGTTGGCCTCCTCCCGTCCGTCGATCCTCAGCCGTGCTGTCTCGGCCGGTCCCGTCCTCTCTCGCCGGCCGGATCTCTCCGTCTACCACCACCCGGTCTCGCGCCCCTTTACCCTGGCTTTCGATCTCTACCGCGGCTATGCCGGCGGCCGTAGCAAACCCGTGCCGTCCGATGAGGACGAGTCGAAGGACGATCTCGACAGCGAGGAGACGATGGATGAGGAGGAGATCTGGGACGACTCCGACGGCTCAGAAGACGTGAAGCTTGACGAGGACGATTTCTACAGCGATTCGGAGGAGTCGGATTGATTGGAGGAGTTTGTTTCGTCTTACCTTTCAACCTTTGATGAAACGGTTATGCTTTTATCTTGGATTTTTAAGGGTCTGGGTTTTTTTTTTTTTTTTTTTTTGCAAAAATGTTGTGACTCATACTTGATATAACGCCGTCTTAAGTCCATCTGTTTATCCAATTAGTTTGAAATTTTGTTGGCTCAATTTAAATGACTTCGTTAGCGGATTAAAATTATATAATTTAAAATTTTAAATAAAAAAATATTATCTTAATTAATTTTATTAATGAGATAAAAATACGTAGCTTATATATATATTCATCTAATGTGAAATTATATTTGAAATATCATGTTTGATTTATCTCTTAATATTTTTAAGTCATGATAATTTCTGTAGTAATCTAATAAGTATTAAATTTGCATTGAGTAGCAATTTTTGGATACAAGAACGCAGATTTAGTTATACCCTATGGAAAATTTCATTATTGAGTCCTGTACGAAAGAAGCTCCATTGCTAATAATCCTATATTGAGAGGACATTCCCTTGTGCGAACTTAAAAACAGAGACTGTTTTATATTATATGCAGCAGTCACCTGGTGTCTTTTTAGCTTTAGTTAGATCAGATTCCTAGTAGACGTATTCTGGGCCAGTTTCTCGCTGGGCATCCATTCAAATTGGACTGTCTCATTTGGCATCATACAAGTTGGACTGAGAACAAGAATATCATCTCTTATTCCAAATTGAGTGGATGGCGCATTGTTCTTTGCTTGTGTGTTTTCATGCACTGATTTATTCCACTTTGTGAAGGTCCCTGGTTCCAAATTGAGTGGATGGTGCATTGTTCTTTGCTTGCGTGCTTGCTTTCACTGATTCATTCCCTGTTTAATGTTATGCTTGGCCACTAGTCTGCTGATTGACTGGATTCTCGAATCAGGCTAGCGCTGTAGGGATTTGGATTGAATTAAAGCGAATGCAGAAATTATACCATTTTCCATTATCAAGTTTTTCCAATAAGCTTCAACACCCAAATAATCAGTTTAATCGTTCAGATTAACTTTCAATTTATTCAGCCACCGTGCCCTATCTGCAGAATAGCTGAACCATCAAAATTCACGAATAACCAGTGTTTTTTCTGAAGCTTGCTACCCAAAAATGTAACATTAATGATGTTGCTTGCATCGAGTACTGATCATGATCAAAGGATTGATGCAAAAATTATTGGTGCCGAATATCTCGGGGGAACACTCCAAACTTTCAAACCAGTCGGCTGGGTTCTCTACGAGCCTTACCATTGATTGAGTGCGGAGTCCCCACAAGAGCATGAAGTGGGCTTGTTTGGTACTGCATTTGTTTTCTATTATTGTTTTCAATAATCTAAAAAGAAATATCATCGGGACTATAAGTGTGGTGAGAGCTTTTGTTTTATATATTAATTATAAAATCGTTGGAGCTTTTGATGGTAAAGATTCATTGCTCGTAAAAATGAGTGAAAATAAAAGGCAAAATATAGAAGAAGCTCTGTGTAAGGGCTATCTTTAATATCCACCCATATATTGTATTTCACTAATTTGTATAGAAACAAAAATATAAAATTGACATAGATGTCAAGCTAGTCCTAAGATCATCACGGGTAGGCTGTTTGTCTAATATTCAATATATATTAGACATTATTATGATTTTTTTATGGTACTTATTCTAATGTAGAGAGAGAGAGAGAGAGAGGGGGGGGGGTGTTCATATATGTTGTATTTCACTAATTTGTATAGAAACAAAAATATAAAATTGACATAGATGTCAAGCTAGTCCTAAGATCATCACGTGTAGGCTGTTTGTGTGTAATATTCAATATATATTAGACATTATTATGAGTAATATTCAATATATATTAGACATTATTATGATTTTTTTATGGTACATATTCTAATGTGGAGAGAGAGAGAGAGAGAGAGAGAGAGAGATAGATAGAGAGGGGGAGAGTGCACGCATGGCTACTCCTAGGAGAATCTTCATTTAGATTTTGTTGGATGATGGGGATTTTCTTATTTAAGTTGTTGGATATAATATACTCTTCAAAATACTTCACATTAAAAATTATATAATTTGGATATTGTTATATGATTAATATATATATATATAAAAGAAAAAGATAAATTCGATTACATTCGAATGCGTTCAAGTACAATATCCTGTCATCTTCTTCATTTTTAAATGCACACAGATTTCTGATCTATCATATTTTTTTTACTTTTTTTGATTCTGAGGATTCATGAACTATGTAGATTCAAATGTGAAAAAATGATCGAATATAAGCTTGAATATATTCGAATGTAATTAAGTATATATATATATTTCTTGATACATAAATTAGATGCTTTTAAATTATATAATTTTTTATATATAAATAATTTAAAAATAGTAAATTACATCAAACAAATGAGTTGGATCATTAGTATAGAGGTTTCATCATTCAAATTTGGATCTGGTCGAGTTTGAATGATTATTTTCTGCGGCCAAGTCAAACTCACTTCCGAATTGAGAGGAGGAGGAAGAATTTCCTTGGTAAATTGCCGGGCAACAATATACTTCTTTGTGTAAAATTTGGATCTGGTCACGGTTGACTGGTTATTTTATGTAGCCAAGTTAAACTGAGAGGAGGAAGAATTTCCTTGGTAAATTGCCAGGTAACAATATACTTTTTTGTGTAATTGCTGCCAAGTAGTTGATGTAAGGATAATATCTAAGGCAGGCATCGACGAAACAAGTTTAGTGCAAACAAATTTATAGGCATTAGAATCCGCAACCATATAGAAGGTAGTGATAAGAATGCAATTTTTTCAGTGGCCGATGTTGGAACAATCATCGACTCTGAAGTCCGACTGTTGGAAGTGGTGATATCAGGATGAAGCTTGGACTGTCAAAAGATTCATTATGACTATGAGTCTCAAACGTGCTAGCGTTGGATCTCCATTCACGCTTCCAAGTCCCACCCATCATTCTATGGGGTAACATCCAAAATGCCACTCAAGTGGATTGCAAGCATAAAATTTTCAGGAAAGAAAAAGCTTGCCACTTTAGTAGCTGGACTGATCATTGTTTTTCCCTCAACAATCACCTTTCCCTTGTTCACATAAAATATCCAAACCCTTTGACAAAAGAAATCGTCAGCAATGCAGATTGACGTCTCCCTCTCTCTCGCGCGCGCAAACTCATTGGTATTTCCACAAACACCTCGCATATGGGAAAAGCTCTAACAGCGCGTAAACTCATTGGTATTTCCACAAACACCTCGCATATGGGAAAAGAAATAAGTTGACTAAAGAGCTCTGTTCGTCCATGCCCGTTCCATCTTTTCCATCAGCTAGCGAGCACATCCCATTATTTCCGACTCCTCGCCCTCCTCCTCCACCACCGCCAAATCCAGATCGATCTCCTCCCCCTCCTCGGACTCGGAGTCCTCCTCCTCCGGCTTAGTTCCACGCGCAGGGTATTCGAGTGCAGCCGTGCGAGGAGGAGGACGAGTCAATGGGATGGACGGTGACGGACGGAGAGGTCCGGGGGCGGTCAACATGGCGCCAATGGGGATCGACGGCATTCGGATGGATGCCACTGCCACGATCCCCCGGCATCACGGCGCCGCCACCGTCCTCCGCAATTCGGCTCGGTGATGCGATTCGGCCAGCTTGAACTTGCCTGGAACGGTATTTATTTGAACACGAACCTTCTCACATCTGGCATCAAAAAAATTCTCATGGACATTTAGCTGTATATTAAATTTTTCATTAAACTACGAATTTAGAGCAATATTGTGGTAACTCAGAAATCTCACGCAGAAAAACCAGTCAACCAATTTCTTTGCTTTGTTATGTGGCACAATTTTTGAACGCACAAGGCCAAGTTACTTACATAAAATATATTAAGCCATTGTTCTGAATCAATTGATCTTAATATGCTCCACCTAGTACTGAAAGTTGTCATTCTGCCAATATTATATTTTCTAAATGATATCTTATTAAAAGCCTTCGTTTCCAAGTTAACCTCCAAAAATCGAATAGTTCCAGCATTATTTTGTGAACAACAAATGATTTGATTCAAACAGGATGTTATGAACGTTTGATGATTCGCTTTGTGCTTTGTCTTTCTTTAAGCTTTGCAATGTCTATCTTCCCAAAAATAATCGTCTACAGTTTGTATTTTATACTTGTCCATCTGTGTGAGATTTTAAGGTCACCGTGTGCATGAGAACTCGTGCTCACCTTTGTTTAGTCCCATTCAAATATGCACAGGATAAATTTTAAGTTTTTATATAAAATTAAAAAGTTTAGATAATATTTTTTAAATTTTTTAAATATAAAATTTTAGGTTGTTAAAAATGGTATTAGAGTCGGTTCAGCCTTGATTCATGTGGATTGAAGGATATTATAGCTAAGTTTTATACATTTATGATTAGATTTAATTAGACTTGGATTTAGTTTTAAACACTTAAAATGATAAGAACACCATGACTTAAATAAAAATAGTATATGAGAACTCATCTTAGCATGCATTTAGTTTCACATTAATTATATACCTAGTAAATCTTGAATATTTATATAAAATCAAATAGTCTGAGTAATATCTTTCAGCTAATATTATTAGATGACTCAGCTTAAAGCCTATATGGACTAAGAGACATTATAAACAGTATTGGAGTTGAATTTGAATGTTTAATCTGGTGAGGATATCATGATTTAAATAGAGAGGAGTATATGAAAGCATGTGCTAACAAATATTTAATCTCACGTGAGTTATATACTAAGTAAATCTTGAGTATTTATACAAAATTAAGGAGTTCAAATAATACCTTCTAACTAATCATTTTTGATAAAGCCTTAGGTTCTTATAATGTAAAATCTCATTCAGTCTTATCTAGTTTGAATCCTTTTTAGCTTCATCATGCAAATCAAGCCAAGATATAATCTTTCAGAGTGACCTTTCATGGCAAGTGCAGCTGCGTTCTTTTTTTTTTTAATTTTTATTTTTATCCTTTTACCACGATTGATTGTGATGTCGAATAGACCATGCGTTTGTATGTGTATCATGATGCAAGCAAAGACACAAGTCCATGCTTTATCTCTTAGGCAATGACCCTAAATGAAATCCCTAACCCGTGTGGCCGATGCAGCTAAAATCATGGTTGGGGACGCATTGGTCGTAGCGTGGGAATGTGGTCATCATTATGATAAGTTCTATGATGTTTTTTTTTTCGTGAAATCTAGGACCATAAGCTTGATTGGCCCAACTCAACGTCATATTTGAATTAAAATTTTAAATTGAAACCAAACCTATTAATTAATGTAATTTCATAAAAAAAAAAATTAAATCTAATAAATTGAATCTAACATAAAATATTTGAATGCTAACTTAAATTGGATCAGATTAGATTTGTAATTATAATACAATGAAAAAAAAAATTAACCTGCTTCCAGTTTTCTGATTGAAATAGATTGGGTTTGAATCAAATTAAGCTTTTTTTTTTTTTATTGACCTAAATTAAATTACAGGCCAAGTCAGGTTAACTTGGAAAATTTAAAATTGAGACCGGATGCGAAATATATATCGCATTTAATTTTTGAATTTAACTAAATCCACAAAGCGAGCAGGTTTAATAAGGTCGGCATCAAGTGCTCATGGGTCGATCCGCGGCATCCCTTTGGTTCGTGCGTCATGGGCCTCCACAATTACGCTTTGCGACAGCCTTCCTCACGCGCAACCCTAAGGGTACAATCGTAATTACACCCCATCGATCCCCTACCCCAACCCTAGCCGCACCTCAAATAAATTAGGGTTCTGGCACGGTTCACCTCTTGCCACAGGTGGAGCGGGAACTTGCCGGCGCGAAGTCGTCGTCGTTGTCGTCGTCAAGGTCGGAGAAGATGGTGAAGTTCTTGAAGCCCGGGAAGGCGGTGATTGTCCTTCAGGGCCGGTTCGCGGGGCGGAAGGCGGTGATTGTGCGGTGCTTCGACGAGGGTACTCGCGACCGTCCCTATGGCCACTGTCTCGTCGCCGGAATCCTCAAGTACCCCAAGAAGGTCATCCGTAAGGACTCGGCGAAGAAGACGGCCAAGAAGTCCCGCGTCAGGGCCTTCTTGAAGGTGGTCAACTACAGCCACCTTATGCCCACCCGTTATACCCTGGATGTGGATCTCAAGGACGTGGTCACCCTCGACGCTCTCCAGACACGGGACAAGAAGGTGACCGCCTGCAAGGAGACCAAGGCCCGCTTGGAAGAGCGCTTCAAGACCGGCAAGAACCGGTGGTTCTTCACCAAGCTCCGCTTCTAGAGAGAGAGGTATACAGATGAGAACCTTCCGGGGTTTTTTTCTTATTTTATTTTTGATCGCCTCGCTTAGTCGTCGTTATTGTGATGGTTGGTGTCATTTGGAGTTGTTACGGATCTATCAGAACTGGCTCATTACTGTTTTTGATGGGTTCTTTTCTTAGTCGGTTTATGATGACTTGATTATATTTAGGATGAATGGATCCAGATGTGTTCAATATATGAAAATGCTTCTATTAAATCATGGTTTTTAATCCATTTATTTCTGTTAATTGATTTTTGATGATGCTATGATGATCCGGAAATTAAAAGATTGAATGATGCTGGTTCATATGTATTGATGACGGTACACTACCTTAATCTTTACCAGCATTGGGAGTTTGCTTTTTTTTTTTTTTTTTTCAATTTTTTTCCTTTATTTGATAACTAACGGTGATGCAACCTAGATGAGTACTTGAGTGTTGTAGAATATCAGATCATGCTCTGTCAAAGCAGTGATTTAGATGAGTTATCAAAGATATATAATGGCTAATTTTGTTGACATCACATTAACTATCTTTGCAAGGAATTATGTGGCAGATATAATTGGAAGTTTCCTATGGGAGGGAGAAGGGAATGTTAAGGTTCTCAGTATAAGAGTTATTTGAGCAGAACTCAGTTTTAGTGTGTTTGATCATATAGATTACCATCTTATTAGATTGATCTTCTACTATGTTCTGATAATAAGTCATGGATGGACAGAGACCTTTGTTTTTTTGCAATGGAGAGTTATGTATGGTAGAATCATGGTAGCGATTTCTTTTCTAAACTGAGCTTGAGCAAGACAAATTATTAAATGGCAAAAATTCTTGATAATGCGAATGACTTAATATTCTCTTTGCCCTGCCCTTGCAGAATCTGCATTGTTTGACTTGATTGCACTAAATGCGGATGCATCCTTTGGGCTCAATGGTAACTAAGTTTTGTAATACAATACAATCATAATTGTAATGCATATCTTCGAGGCAGCTAACCTCGTGGTTGTCTTGAAAGTAGTGTGATTCTTCTTGTAGAGTGAACAATTGTGCAGTGATTCAGCTTATAGTTGATTCTCTCTCTCTCTCTCTCTCTCTCTCTCTCTCTCTCTCTTTGGTGCGTGCCCACTCACCCATACCTTGATTTCTAGCCATCTTCCAATCCTGTGAAGTTTTTTAATAAGCCCCGCTTACCCATCCCTTTGATTTCTAGCCATCTTCCTATCCTGTGAAGTTTTTTTATAATTGCTTTGGAAAACATGGAGCTCTGGGATGCATGAGCAGGCATGATTTTCCTCATATGTGTAAATTGGTATGCTTTATCTTGCAACATCCATCCATATATCTGATCCCTAGTCAATTTTCTCCTGAAACTTAATGCATTTAGAAATTAACTTTGTTGATTGGTTGCATTGTGATCTTCCTTTTTCCCCTTTTTCATTTGATTTTGTCAACTGCCTATTTTCTTGGATAAGATGTGATAGGCGCTCTCTTCTCTCTCCTTTTCACATTGTGCTTTTCTCTATTATTTTTCATCCATTGTGCTCTTATAATTTTTGAATTATTTCTGTGCTGATTGCGTTCCCCATTATCCCAAATATTGTCAGACATTTGTTTTCTTTGTTGAGTCTACATTGAACATTATTTGTGCATTTTCTCTCCTAATTGGTTCTCTTTATTATTGTATTCTTTAGGTTATTTGAGACAGTTTATCTCAGGCAATGTCTCATTGCATATCCGAACTCATTGTCCATCTTAAAACTTCTCTTCTTCCATTACTGTCATTGCTCTGAAGAGAATTGCCACCAAGGATGTTTATATGATTGCGGTGATCTCAATGCCATGTAAGGTGAGCGCGTACAAAGGCGCATCCAGTAAGCTTTTGTGGAAAATAAAATTAGGTTTATCATGCTTTCTACACTCCTTGATGTTAAAAGCATGAAGACTACCTTTTAAGGCTTTAAATGCCTTACTCTCTAGGCATCAAATAGCTAGTTGAGTCAATGACATGGCTCAGTGGTTGATAGGGAATAAAGAAAAATCTGAACTACTTATCTGGTAAGCTAAAATTCAAAGGGTAGAGAGAGGCATATGTTTGGATCTCAATGCAGGTAAAATTCACACGTGCGCACACACACACACACACAGAGACAGAGAGAGAGAGAGACTTAATGGGAATGACAAGTTAGGTTTACTCTTAGTGATCTTAGAGAATTCACCTACATTTTACCAAATTGAAATGTGGCGCCACACCTCACAACGCAGCACAACAATATTACAATTGGTTCCTTTCTTTTAGAGGCCCTTTAAATTACAGCTTCTTTTAAAGGCCCTTTAAATTACAGCTCGTGTCTTTTGCCTCTAAGCATTGACTGGGAAAAATGTCAATGGGCTCTGTCAATGTTTAGTTCAATTGCTGCGCCCTTATGTTTATGTCTTTGATTTATCGGTTTTTTTAGTGTTTATGTTTAGGCTCATATTGGTTTAACTTAAAATGAATTAAGGATTAAGGGTAGATGTTTGATGTAAATCTAATCTAATAAAAAAATATTTAGTATTACTATTAAAAATTCTTACATTGATAATTACTCCATCATACATATCTTTTATTATTTTAATATATCTAACAAATATTTTTTTATTTTTTAATATTCATCATAAAATTTTTTTAGAATTCTATTATATATCTTTTTAAAATTAATAAAAATCATGTGAAGATTCTATTTTTTTCTCTATATTTCTTCATTAATCTTTTAAGAAAAAAATAACTTTTTTTAATCGATTTTTTTGATATAAAATTAAATTAATTCTTTGATATTTTTATATTACATCTCAATACCTATGTTTAATTATTTTTTCTTAAAATTTTATAATATAATTCATAAGTTTAATATCATAATAATTAAAGTAATTTTAAATATATCTTTTATTTTTATAAATTGATAGTATAATGTTTCTCTTTCATTTATTAGATATCTTTTTAATTTTTAAAATATTATTAAATAAATTTATTACTTAATTTACTCTATCATTATCTAAATATTTTTAAATTTTTATAAAAATCTTATCATGCTTTACCGTTTTACTTATTTTCATCTTGATTTATTTTAAATATTTTAGATTTACTTTAAATATTTTAATTTTATGAGTATACATCATAGCGAGTAGATATTCTTAATAGCCTAAACTAAATAAAAAAAAAAAAAAAATCTACTTTGGTATAAGACTTATTATTGTGGTACACTTTTTAAGCAAATGACACTTCACCGAATAGCCTATTTAAATTAATTTTAAACATAGCCCATCAGCAAGGAAACCATGCATGAGCCGAACCAGCCTGTACTGGACAACGACCACTGATCGCTAGCTAGATGTCACTTCGCGATACAATTATAATATATATATATAATGGTTCTTGCACACCTCACCCCACCCAAAAAAACAAAAGCAGACCTAAGTTAATCAATCGTAGAAGAAAATGTTCGAACAGGAAGATACAATTCGATGCCACGTTGCAATTAGATGTAGCAACCAAACCAAATCTCAAGGAGTCGCAGGCTTGCAATCCGACTCCAACCCCCCCCCCCCCCCCCCCCCCAATCCATCGCAGAATCATGTGGAACTTTAAATCAGTGCTTGGGTGATCTGATCAGAAACACCCTCATAACATATTCCTACGATTCCAGACCTCTGTCGGGAATAACTTTTACCAGGAAATCTAGTTCCTGTAGTATATGATTGGAAGAATTGCAGCTGGAGGCTCACAATGCTTCCATACGGAAATCAGCCAAGCCAGGTGGAGACATTGGTGGAATGGCTTTCTCGTGGACGCCACCAATTTCCAATATCCTCCTTCCAGTTACTTTGGATTCACTGTTACTGCCTCTTCTCAAGGTGCTGGCAGAAAACGATTGGCCTCTACCAGACCTCGCATTAGGAACTTCAGAAGAATTTTTGTTCTGAAGAATCTCCATAGAAGATAAAAATTTCTCCTTGTTGAGTGTTTTTGCAGACCTGATTGCAGAGGTGAAAACACCAGACTCCTTCAAACCTTGTATAATGGCCTGGGGTTGACATATGGGTTGCAAGTTAGTAGTAGTAGGGTATACTATGGAATAGGTAGAGATTTTAACTCTACAGTTCTTTCATTAATTTAAGACTGGAAGTTACCATGGGAGTATATATTCGGGTCAAGATTCCCTTCCTGAGAAGCTTCAAGTTGAGCTGTTTGTCCATCCATACTATGCGTTCATGAAACCTGAAAAGGAAATGATAAGTTGACCGACAAATGTTTAAGCATTATAAACCATCCACATATACCGTGCTTTTGTTGTAGGAGAATTAAAGCTAGCTGCACAACACAAACTAGGTAAAGTATGCACACCAAAGCTACCTCAAATGATTAATCATACTCCATCTATGGTTTTCTTTCTTGCGCAGTCTTACATATCTTGCACATGAAACCAAGAAATTCCGAGTACCAACAATCCAGGGCTACATATATTGCTTAAAGAATAAGAAACTCTTCAAAAGGAACTATAAAAAAAATGACAATTTCATCATCATAACTCAAGCCTTTTCGCATCAAGCTGAGGTCAGTCATTAAGAACAGCATGAATTGAGAATATTTGCGCAAGGATTGACCAGATATTTTAGGACAACTCAATAATATTAAGAAAGGTAGTTAAGGGAATTACCATCGCAGCATTTCCTCCTCAGTGGCTGTTGATGCAATGATGAAAGCCTACCATGCCAACATGAAGTTTGTTAATCATGCCATCAAAATGAAACTAAAACATCTAAAAAATAGAATGTAACTAATCTTGCTCAAACCATGGCTGCTTGATGGTCTGTTAAGATGGCAGATGTACTAATTTTTTATTCACCAGTTAAAGACCCATGTCTGATAAAATCTCCAGCATGATATTATTGTTAATGAATTTGCAGCCATAATCTAAAATTGAACTGCTACGACAACCTTTTATGGCAGATGATATCATGTAGGAATGTGCTAACAAGTTCCACAAAGGCTAACTAAGATGTATAGTTCAATGCTTGTTGGACATGCTAAAGATTAAATATGTACATACATCAAAAACTGACTCATGGAGATGTGTTAAAAATATATTCTCATGAAAAGCTGATGTTGGATAGGTTTTCCTAGTAAAACCTACGTGCTGACACAGCTTTCTTCTTTAGTTTATCTGTAATGAACTTTTTAGCTTATTGGACTCATTTATGCACTTTCTATATGTGGCAAGCTTACAATTATACTCATTTTATATAAAGGAAATCTCATGTGTATAGACAGTCTTATGACTGTATCACTTGCGATCCCTTCCACTCTAACAAGGCAATTTAATTTTTGTTTCAAGAAACAGGTTCATGGATTGAGTCAGTAATGAAAGAAACATAGATATAGATGTCTAATGGTCAATGCCATCAGAACATTACGTATGACAGAAAAGTTTAAGATCCTGCTTCTATTTGCAAATCTGAAACATTTTAACTTAAGTTGTATGAATTCAACTGCATAATTTGAACCTTGCTAGTTTATACTGTAAATAAAATCATGAGTTGGTGAAAGAACACTCACATCTCTATCGAACTCCAACATAAAACATCTCTTAACATCCTCCTTTGTTGGTTTACATCCACATCTATCACGCCTTGACGTCAAGTCTGAAAATCTGGTATATGTGTAATGCAGCACTGCAGCCTCCTCCAATTTGATCTCACTATCAAAAATAACACAAACACTCAAAACTCATAAGAAATCCTCCTTTTGTAATCAAAGACAGAAAATCAAATAAGATTTAATGCTTAACATCACTTCTCTAAAATACTTTTGAGGCATTAAAAGTTTGCGAGGGACAGTCACATCTATAATGATTAATTAGGCTGCATAAAGTGGAATTTTTCTTACTTTGGGGTCTTCATATAATTGTGCCATCTATGCGCACCATTAGGACGAAGATATTCTTGAATACGTGCAGCTGATTTCCCATTTCCATAAGTAAGAAAGTAGTTTGGATTGCCACGTGTTGCTTCCTTATATAAGCCAAAGTATGTTTCTTTGGGAAGATGGTCATAATTCTTCTTAAACATGGAAACCTGTTGGGCCACAAAAAAGGAATTTGCATATTCAATATAACATTCTGAGGATATTCCAACAATGTGCCTGCCACATTAGAAGATGTAACAACAAACCAGCTAGTCGATTAGCAAATGAAACAAGAGAGAAAAAAGACAATGTGTATGATGTAGTTTTGATCGGCTTCATTTTGAGTTTAAGGGCCTTACTAGGGCAGACCACATTGTAAAAATTTTGAGCAACTAATTGCAAATGCCTGGAGGCCTTTCACCATCATTAAAAGAACAAAAAATAGCAGTAACACAAATACACGCACAGCTGTGCGTGAGAGAGAGAGAGAGAGAGAGAGAGAGTGCACATGCAATATCTTTCAGAGATAAACCACAGCAGAAGATTGGAAATTCGAATAAATACAACTCAACTAAGCCTTCATTCCAAACTAAATAGGCCTGGCTATTTAAATCCTTCTACTTCATTCTACTCCATTTAGGGCCATACTTTTTGAAACATTTGCGATTTTATAAATTTCAAATGTATCTGCTTGTTAGTTATTTATTTTTGGCGACAACATAATTTCAGTCCTTCACATCTTTTACTTCGTTAACTTCACAATTTTCAATTAGTATTTGAAAATGCTTCTTAACTGAAAGCAAGATATCCAGTAACATGGTAATGACATATTTGTAACCGGATATAGTGAGGATTACAAGATATTGATGAAACATTATAACGTTGATGAAATATAAAACAAAACTGAAGAGTATACACTGGCTAGTTCCTATTTCAAATAAGCTTATGGATGAATCAAGTTGAAAACTCACAAACTCTCAACAGAAGCAATCGAACATCATCAATACACAACTTGTTATTCTCAAACAATGAAATGATTTGTACACAACATTTTTGAGCTGATAGGCAAGTCAAAACAGTGAATGAAGTATCCCAAACCACTTGATTGTTGCCCATGTACAAATGGACCACCATGTCATTTTCATTGGTTTAGAATGTTTATTAATAGGTAAGCCAGATTTAGCCACAACATCTCTGATTTGCAAATATCCTCATCAACCATTTGAGCTCCAACAGCCCAACACATTTTAAACTACATGAAACTGAAAAGATGCATAATTGAATCAACTAAGAGTGAGGTCAGGTTTGGAAGAAAGGGGCATGAGACATTGAGTACCTCAGTAAAAGGATCTTTAATATCATCTCGTTCAATGCTACTTTCCTGGAATCCAAAAGGCAAATCAAATCTACAACATAAAACCATCTATTCATATAAGAGTGGGGGTCCCGCTTACATAATTTGGAAAGATAACTGTATCAACATTGCCAGGTACATCTGACAGCAACTTCCTTAAAGAGTACTCTCGGGCACCAGCTGGATGCAATAACTCGTCAGTGTCAAGATGAATGATCCAGTCCATACCAGCATCCTTCCATGAAAACAAACAAGAGAGCATATTTATGTTTCCATTTCAATTACTATCATAAAAAGCTAAAGTAGAAATGCATAAAAATTATCATGAGGAATAACAAATGCTGAGAGCAGAAGCACTTCCACTTCAAATATATAGCCATATATGAAACAACTCTAACATAATATCAACAAAGGAGAACAAGAAAGACCAGATGCAATAATCTGGCTAGTCAACTTTGCTAAAAAAAGAAAAAGCTGCTTGACTTGGCAATAGCAATAGAATTGGTCATACCCGTGCCATAACAATAGCCATCTCCATATTCAGTGATTGTTTCACAAATAGTTCATAATTGCATGGTTTGTAAAAGAAGCCTGACAACCAAGTCTCATTCCAGATACGGCTATGGGTCAGAAGAAAACGAAAACATGTTAGCTGGTATTCAATTAATTGTGATAAGAAAAATTCAATTTAGTATTGGACATGTTCTCTTCAACAAAGTAAATTAGTATGTTTAAATGCAACATAGTGCTCGAATTCATATAAATCTAGGCGCAAAACAAGCTATATGCCATGCAAGCATAACATATTTTGATCAACAACTATGATATACAGTTGGTCCATGCTTCCTTGCTATATATCTAAGCTTTCTTGGTAAGTCAAAATATTATTTGTATTATAACTCCAACCGTCACTTATTTTCATATCCACCTGAAGTCTATTATTGTCTGCCTAACCTATTCATTATAACCTTCTCTGCAGACCTAATAAGGCCAAAAGTAAAGTAAAAGAAATTGACCTTTTAGCCTGTTTTTCCTCAAGCTCACGAGTCCTGTAGATGACTTTGACCCCCTGTAATATCAAATGGAAACACAATATCTTGCTCAGAACACCAGCAGTTAGCTCATTGAGGATAGTTGAGAAAATACCCAAAGCATATTATCGTAAAACAGGTGCCAATACTAGGCAACTCAAAATGGCCATTAAAAAAAAAAAAAACTCACAGGAATAGATTCAAGGACTGCTGAAACATTAGGTTTTGCAGCCTGCCCTTCAACAAATAGAAAGAAGTTTGTAACTCCAATGACTTTGTGATAATACAACCATGGTAGAATCTGCTCCAGGCCAGCTGCAGTGCTTGTTGTGATACAAATCTGCATTAGCCAAGAGGATGCCTTTAGGAACCTACAAGCAAAAGGCTGTTGAAAAGTGGAATGGAGGAAACCAATCTATGAAGGAACTAAGCAGGTTAGCCGATATGTTTCACAATTGATGCAACGAACTAAACAAAGTTTCGCACCTTTTCATTAATTTTAAAGAGGATATAAGCCCAATAATGGGAAGTTCTAAGTATGTATTTTGTTGGAGATTACTAGAGTTAATTAAGTGAAAAAATTAAGATCCGAAGCGTGTTAAACAAAATTCCAGAAAAAACCCAGTGCATTGAAGATCAAACGCAATACTACAACAAAACAAGCCAATCAAATGGGGATTTATCATAATCAAAAACTGAATTTTTAAGCATCACAATAGAACAATGTCATCCTCAAAACAATAGCAAATGCCCTCCCGGTAAATCATCAGTAATTCAAAGGAAATCGAAGACGAAGACATTCCATGAGCAGTTCAAAAACAAATCGCAGATCCCAATTTTAACTTCAACCGCAACTACTCCACCTAAAGCGTAGTTCCACCAAAACCCACCTCAGATCCCATCATAAAAACCCACAGATACGAAAATTAAAAGCAAAATTTCAAGCAAAAAGCCGACCTTGGGGCGCGGATCGTAGTCAAAATCAAAGTTCCAGCCGCGGTAGAATGGGAAGGAGGGGGAAGAGCTCCTGCCGAGTATCTCGGTGCAATCGGACGAGGATGAAGACGAGCGGAGGGAAGAAGAGGAGGAAGAGGATCCAAGGGGACTGTTCTCCATGCCAGGGAACCTCTGGGTGTCGGTGGGCCAGCGGGAGGCAGGATCCTCGAGCCCCCCGCGCCATTGGAGGACGAACGCGAAGCAGGCGAGGGCCAGGGGGAGCGCAGTCAGGAGGAGGAGGATGCGAGAGGAGAAGCTCGGGTGGCCGGAGGCGGAGGAGGACGCGGCCGGCCTCAGAGGGGCGTTCAAACCCGCCATTGGAGGAGAGATCGCCCCAGTGAGCAGAGAGAGAGAGAGAGAGAGAGAGAGAGAGGTAGAAGTCCCGGAGACCGACCACCTTGTGACGTGGGACATAATAGAGGCATGAGCTTTTTTTTTTTTTTTTTTTTTTTTTCCTTTCTGCGCTCCGTTTCGAATCAATTAATTCAATTGAATTCCATTGATGGAACTTAATTGAAATGAATTTGAAATACGCATCATGCGTTTACAGTTGGTTGAGATCGAAATGTTAGCCCAGTTTTAGTTGTAGAAAATATATTTTTTTTATTTTTTATTTTTTATTTTTATTATTAATTTATTTTTTAATTTAAAATTTTAAAAAGTATTAAATGAAAGTTTGATAACAAATGGCAAAGAAAGTTGACGGTGGTGATGAATGATATAGGTATAGTGGAATAATAGTAACGATGATGAATAGTAAAAATGATGGACGTAATAGTAATACATGATGAACATACGGTGATAAAAAGCAATAAGTATAGTGTAGATACGGTGATGATAGGATTATAATGATGATAATAGACGGTGATAAAGAATAGACGGTAAAAATAATGATCAGTGCTAAAAATATTATGATAGGTGATGTTTTTATAGTGGTGATAGTAGCAGATGTTGAAGATATAGTAGTGGTAAGGATGATGGTAATGAATGGTGCAAATATAATGATTGTGGTAGAAATATAATTGAGAAGGATAGCAATGATTGCTGTGCAGAACAAAAGATGATTAACAATGAAGATGATGAGTAAATGGCAGAAGTGTGGTAATAAAAAATATAAAGAAATATTATTTTATTTAAAAAATAAATTTAAAATAATTTTCAAATCTAATGTATATTTGAAAAATTAAATTTTTTTTTTTAGTTTTCTATTTAAAAAATATTACGTTTGTATGTAAAATCTTTCTTTTTTATTTTTTATGAAATAATTTCAGAAAAAATTTCTAACCAAAATATAAAATTTTATTATTTGAACTAGATCAAAAAAAATGAATCTATATAAAATTTTAATATTATCCCTCTAAATATTTATCTTTTTTATCAAGTTAATTCTTTATAATTATTAAAAATGAATTGAAACCTCATTGTCGTAACATTGATGTTGTCATAGGAGTGATGCTGAGACGCGGTGGCAGTGGTATGGTTTAACGTTTGTGTTTTGCATTTGAGAATTGAGAAAGTGTATTATGTGACATGAAAGAGAAAGATAGAAGAGGGATAAGGATAGCAATGAAAATGAAAAAATTCGATCCTATGGAAACCATCTCAACTGAGATAGGTTTGGAGAGATTAAATGGGGGATGAGAATACAGATAATTTTTTTTTTTGAAAATCCATTAGATTTGAGTTTGAGGATAGGGATTGAGATCTTCGTCTCTAAACCTTAACTCAAAGTTTAATTATTTTTTTTTTTAAAAAAATTACTTTTATATCCATTTTTTTTCTAAATATACCTTGAAATCCTCTTACTTACCTTTTAACTTTATTTAATTAAAAATTTTACACATTCATGGCTCCTAATGTTATGGCTTTGTTTAAATTTTTTTTGAAATAAGTTTTTCAATGTGCCTGAAGCAATTTTAATCTTAAAATATAAATATTTGAATACTAAACTATAAATTAATTTTTTATAACATTTTAAAATTAATAATTTTATTGCTTATTTAGTTAATTTATTATATTAATAGATATAATTCATCATTTTGCTTTATTTCTTTAATTCTGTAAATTTTAATTCTTTTTTTAAAAAAAGAAATGGGGATGAGATTTCCCGCTGGTAACAAATAGTGAGGATGAAGATAAAGAAAAAATCAAGCATTAAAGAAGAGGTGAAGATGAAAATAAAGAATGCACTCTCAAAAGAGATATTATAATCTTTTTATAAATAAAATTTATAAATAAATTTTAGCCCTCCAAATCACATTAATTATGGAATGAATTTTATTTATAAAAAATTAGTTTTTAAGACCGCTTAAAAGCATTTCAAATAAAAAGGATCACTTGAAACCAGGAATTTCTTGTTTTTAAGTGATCCCATGCCGACTGTTTAAGATTTTGTTTGTTAGCATAGTAATTATATTGTCACGCTCCATATACTCTATATCCACGTTTAAGCTGCATTACGGGCGTTCAACCGCTTCGATCGGACGCCATGATTGAACTGCCACAACGACCATTCCGTGGGTTTGGTCGACTGGATTGTCGATATCGGTGGGTGACGTTTCAGTTTCCCTTTCTTTTTTTCCCCCGCCGAGTATGGTTTTTGAGGCCAGCCTCGAAATTATTAGCAGGAAAAATATTTCTCCACTAACTGCCACTCCTTGTCACTTTATAATAATGTATGAAATAGACATAATTCTATCAAAAAAATAAATAAAATAAAAATAAAGATAACTATGCACAGATGCATATTTAATTATATACAAGGGAGTAAATACAAGAAAGACTGGTTTCCATTATTTTATCCGGCATGATTTGTACCTTATTTTTCTACTCCTCCAGTTGATTGCCAGAGAGTAATCTCACTGGTTCGAATCTCATTGGTTCTGTTTCAAATTGAGTCTCACACCTCCTCCATGTTCCTAAATGTCAAGCTAGACCTTGTTTCTATCAGGCAGAGGCCATTCTCTGCTCCAAGTGCTTCTGGATTCTGGATCTGAAATTGCCTTTGGACAAAGAATCAACCATACTTTCTCTGGAGGAAAAAGATATGCAGTTAGATGCATATAGTATTCTCCAAGCATTAGAAAAAGTTGAGTTCATTATGTTGATAAATGTCAGAAAAATCTCCTAACTAAATCAATAACCATCTTGCAAGTCATGATCCTGTTCAAAGTACATGCAAGTCAAGATATTGATGTGTACCCCAAAATGCTTATTCTCTAATAAGACATCATGACAATCTGTAAATTGTAGCACTGAGGTTTTATTATCAATTTAAGGGTTATATGTGAACAAAAGGCCCTCTTTTCCAACATTCAGAACTCTGGATTTAGGTCTGCAGAAGGATCAAACTGGATTAATGTCCTGTGCATTCTCCAACAGATATGGGGTTTGTCGGTGATATGGTGTGTCTTTTGCTCGTTTTAATAAATGATAAATCTGCCTTCAAATTGTAGCATGATAAAAGGATGCCGGGCTAATTTCCCTTCAGAAATCAAGAACTAGCCTTCCTGATTTCCAAAGAAACACCACCTTGGCTGTTGGATCTTGGAAACTCATGATTCCTTTGAAGAAAACATTTTAAATAATTAGTAGCATGGGAATCACATCATATGCAGATGACAATTTATCCTGAAAAGAATGCCAAAGAGAGAACAAGACTGATGACTGCATTCGCATACAACCGAACAATGTCCAAGTAAATGCCAGATACCAACAAGCAGCAAGCAGCAGCAACAACAGTAACATCAATTTTGATGATAAGTTCTCAACCCTACAGAGGTGGTGATATGAGTTTCAATAGTTGAGACCCATCACATATGAGGAAGTTTCAACCACTGGAACAAAAAGTAAATTAAATGGGGATCATTGCAATTAAGTGGTAATGCATATCGATGATGATGAAGGATATGGCACAGACCTTATACACAACACTGTCAGCTTCAAATGACCTAAATCTGTATTATTCTAGCTGAATGAATCTGGTTGAGCATCAATCTGAGAATTCCTCTTCTTCTTCTCTACTGCAATGGAAGAGTGATGTGATGTATTGCTCTCCTCCTCTCTTTCAAAAAGATTGCTTTTACAAGTGTCCCTGCCCTTGGTTCCCAAATCATTCCTTTTGACCTGATCTTGCCGTAAACTGCAGAGCCTTATCTTTCATTAGCTGTGAAGTCCACGAACCAAAATGGTCTAAGACCACTGATCAGGACCTACTCCACATCTCTTCATCTCAGCCCAGATGGATCGAATGACTCTTTGATATGTCCACTGCACATAAAAGTTTGATACCGGATTGTAAGTATCACCATCAACTTTGCAACCATATCTCTCATTCTATACAATAAAGCTCTAACCTCCTCTGGTTTATTACTTATTTTTAAAATGGCATTTTTTACAATACTTCTGAATGTATCTAGATGGTGCTGTAAATCAAGAAAAGTTCAAAGGCATAAGTAGGCGGCAAAAGGGCTGAAAGCATTGAATGGGACACTTTGAATGGATAGGATTAAAGCTCGGTTTTGAAAAAAAAAATTAAAGAAATACTTTAGCTGAACTTGAAATATAAGAGTAAGCTATAGTATTTAGAAGCCAACCCTTTGCTTACATCTCATACAAAAAAGTTCATATATCATTTTCATCCTTCTTATCTTACAATGGTGCTTTATGAGAGAGTTATAGGTTGCTACATCTGGGAGGCAATGGTGCTTATCCATATCACCAGAAATTTCAAGGGCTTCTGGAGTTCTCTTCGATCTGATTGACACCTTTTTTCCCACATGGAAGCAAACGGTTCCACAGCAAAACCTAGCTTCCCTGCCATGGTCAAGGAATTAATGAAAATGCCATACATGGCCACATCCAGTCAGTTCTTGGAAGAGATTATATCATTCCAAAACCCTATAGCATCATGTAAGCTTCCCAACACATAACAACCATTAAGAATTAAGGTGCGGATCCTTTGTAGTACAAGATGGTAGACTGTGAATAAGAGATAACCATCTGTGTTCAAGATGGAATATACGGTGACTATCCAAACATGCACGGTACTTTATGGTATAAAGCTTGCACCGTAGAGGATCTTATTTCTAAGAATTATGTTTTTACTCTTTATAACATGAGGGAACTCATCTTGCTTACTTAAGAAAGAGAGCTTCTACCTCTTCAACATGTTTGTATCTGTAGAGAGGCATCAAAAGTGTCAGAAGGCAACCATGCCATTCTGAAAGCCATAACTTTTCCTCTTGTAAAGTACCTATAGTTTCTTGTACCTTATGAGCACCTGCTATCTATTCACTGTAATTGCAAAAAGTTTGCTCATTGATGATGGACACAACTGTCTCTCTGGGAATTTCATCAAAGATTTGCCTCATTAACTTTATCTGCTTCATCCTACCCAGAATGTCAAGCATCTCATTGTAAGCCTCCGATCCATAGCACAAACTTGTTGGTTTGCCTAGTTAAAAAAAAAAAAAAAAGAGCTAATGCAAGCTTCCAATCCGACCAATGCCTCTGAAAGACCTGTGCAACTAAATCCTCAGTTAGTGAGAGCACAAATTGATTGATCTACCTTACTTGTGTTTTGATTAGATTTAAGAATTTCTTGTAACATGGCAGTATATTTAGTGATCGAATCATTCTCAGATGCTGAGCGATCAGCATTAGGCAGTGAATTGCTCTCAATTCGTGAAAATGAATCATTATGTCATCATCCACACTGTGTGGAGATGCCTGAAGAACTTTTGTCTATATAAATATTTGCAGGGAACATAGCCAACACTTCTCCTTTCCAGCTCATCTTATTTATATGATGTGTAACTTGGAAATATAGAAGATATCCATTTAGGTAAACTGTGGGTGATAAGTAGCTTGTTACCCAAAGCAAAATAATAAATTGTAACATTTATCACATAGATATCAATTAGCAAATTTCATACATGTATAGTATATCAGCAAATTATGTAGAAAGGAAAAGAGCTGATAAAGTATTTTTCCAAACAATTCTATCAGCGATTTGCAAAGGAAAAGGGGGAAAAAAATTCAAGATTGGACCACAAATTGTAAATCAAGCTAAAAAAAGGGGTAAAAACTCTTTGGGAAGAGTGGAGACACAGTTTTCATAATATCCATAATGAAAAAAAAAAGGGAGCAAAATGGAAGAAATTTAAAAGGAAATTACCGAGGCTAGAGGAGGAAAAGGGAGGCCGGGGACGAACAGCAGCAAGACGGCCGCCGGCTCCCAAACGAACGCATAGAGTTTCTATGAATGTTCCCTGAGAGAGGATTATAGCCCTTACGCCATTCCAAAAATCACAGCCGCACATCGAACGTTCCCCGAACTCAGACCGATGAGCTCCCGATGGTGGAGGATCCTGTGAACCGGTCTGACGACAATGCACTGTAATCAACGAATTCGTAGATGACGCGTAGAAAATGTAAACTAGTCCAATGGTTGGTTTATTACGCTGTGCCGTGTTCCACCGTACTAGCCGATTCGACCTGGAGGATGCCTTTTATCTTGGCGCCAGCGCTCCCTCTTCCCGCCAAAACCACACCGCCACTAGGTCTTCCCATCGCCGCGAAGCGAGCGAGTTTGAGGCAGAGGGGAAGAGAAAGATGGATGCGTTCGGGGGATTCTTCGTCGACGAGAAGGCGGTCCGGGTAGAGAACATCTTCCTAGAATTCCTCAAGAGGTGTGCTCAAAGATCTCTGCTTTTGTTTTCTTCTTTTTCTTTCTAGGGTTTTCTCTTAATCTCTTAGGGTTTCCATCCGATTTGATCTCTTATACTTTTTCTTGTTGTATCTAAGGTTCAAGCTTGATCCCAATGCCGTGGAGCCCTTGTACGAGTCGGAGATTGAGGCGATGAGGTCTAAGGAATCCACCACCTTGTATGTGGATTTTTCCCATGTCATGCGCTTCAATGATGTTCTCCAGAAGGCCATCTCTGAGGAATATCTCAGGTAAAATTTCTCTTCCTTTTTCCCCATCCTTTGATTCGGATCCAAAGAAATGGTATGATTTTGTCCAATTTTTTTCCAGATTCGAGCCCTATTTAAGAAATGCTTGCAAGAGGTTCGTAATGGAGCATAAATCGAGCGAGAATAGGCCTGCCATCATCTCCGATGACAGCCCTAATAGAGACATCAATGTCGCCTTCTATAACATTCCATTGTTGAAGAGGTATTGCTGGATTCTTCGATTTTCTGTGCCTCTCGAACTTTCCCCCCCTAGTATTCTTCCGTTGCCGGAAAATTGCTTCTTTTACTACATATAACTTGGTTGGCAAACTGGAATTCTTGTAGACTGAGGGATCTGACGACATCGGAGATTGGGAAGCTGACCTCAGTGAAGGGAGTCGTAACACGGACGAGTGAAGTTCGACCTGAGCTCCTCCAAGGGACATTCAAGTGCCTCGAATGTGGAGGTGTTGTCAAGAATGTGGAGCAGCAGTACAAATATACCGAGGTGAATTTATTTAATTTCAAAATCTTGGCTTTATTCAGTGATTTATAACATATGAGCTTTTTGTCTTGGTAGTTTGCTCTATGTCTTTAAAAGAATTAATTTGCCGTACAAGATGTTTTGCATTGTGATCTTCAGTCACATAGAGTTGATCGTAATCTTATCGATTGCAATTTTTTTTAGCCCATTATCTGCATGAATGCAACATGTGCGAACCGAACTAAGTGGGCACTGCTCCGGCAAGAAAGCAAGTTCACAGATTGGCAGAGGGTACGGATGCAAGAAACATCTAAGGAGATACCTGCTGGATCTCTCCCTCGTTCCCTGGATGTCATCCTCCGACATGAGATTGTCGAGAAGGCCAGGGCAGGAGACACGTAAGTTTGCTCACCACTCAAGTTACTTATAACTAGTATATGATTTTATGTCTCTTCTAATCCTTTCATTTTGGGCATATCTAGGGTCATCTTTACAGGTACTTTGGTTGCGGTGCCAGATGTGATGGCATTGACTTCACCTGGTGAGAGAGCAGAGTGCCGGCGAGAGGCTCCTCAGCGGCAGAATGCATCCAGTGGTCATGAAGGTGTCAGGGGCCTTAGGGCTCTGGGAGTAAGGGACCTCTCATATCGCCTTTCTTTCATTGCAAACTCTGTGCAGGTTTGAATATTTTTGAGCTACAACTTTGGAATCCAATTTACTGTTATCACTCTCCTAATCTAGATTTTTCTTTTCTTCGAATTCCATCCTTCTGGTGTTTTAGCTTGCAGATGGTAGAAGGGATGGTGACGTCAGGGACAGGAGGATGGATGGGGATGACAATGATAAACAGGAATTTACAGTAGGTTCTTGAATTTTAATAGCTATATTTCATTTCACAACTTTGATTCATGCTTCAAAACTGCTTCAAGGTTAGAATTGTGAATCCCAGGTCATGGTTAAAAGCCTAGTCATGCATGAATCATTGTTCAGTTAACTATTAAATTTAGTCAGCCACCATTAACATTTATGATCTTGTTGAATGTCCTGAGCACCATTTGCTTTTTCATTTGCCTTGACACTTTCCGGATTTAAGTGGAGATTTTGTTCTGTCCACTTTGTCAGGATTATATTTGCCTTCCATGTATTTAATATGAATTCCTTTTTTTATCTTTTGTTCTTACCTCTATGCACAGTTTCCATTATGAACATCTTGTACCCATATTACATTTACATTTACTCGTGTTTGCTTGAAACAATCATGCTATGTTGTGCTCAAGTTGGCTTGCATATTTTTTCTCCACCACTTGGTCTTGCTAAATTTATACATTATTTGACTATCATAATTATCTGTGGCAGCAAGAAGAGGAAGATGAGGTTATGAGGATGAGAAACACCCCTGATTTTTTCAACAAACTAGTTGATAGCGTATGTCCCACTGTTTTTGGTCATCAAGAAATAAAAAGAGCAGTCCTTCTCATGCTGTTGGGCGGTGTGCACAAGTTAACCCATGAAGGAATCAACCTTAGAGGTGATATCAATGTGTGCATTGTTGGAGATCCAAGTTGTGCTAAGTCTCAGTTCCTAAAGTATGTATCTTCATCTTTGGCTATTCCAGATAGTATGTTTTTCTCCAAAGATTTGACATTTTGATTAATGAGCAAAGTTTTGCAGCATTGGAATCAACAGCTGATCCGAGCCCTCAATATTAGCTATTCAATCAAAAAAATACTACCATAAATATTTGTGCCTAAGCAAGATAGGCTTAGATGAATGCAATTTGTTTGATCATTTAGACAGTCAGGACAGCTAAAAAAAGTCCTATCATCTATTAAAGTGTCCAACTGGTTGAATTGTTAAGATTGATGACCTGCGGAAACATAAGTCAGTAATGTGCCTATGAGCGTGTCCTTTGTTTCGTTCCAATGTAGATGCAAATTTACATATTTTAAGTAATCTTCTATTTATTTATTTTCTGCATGTATTATTTTATATGTATATATATTTGGTTGATTTTTGTATTCTTACCTATCAGTGTTCATTCAACAGGTATGCTGCCAGCCTTGTTCCTCGATCTGTTTATACATCAGGAAAATCCTCATCTGCCGCAGGTTTGACAGCAACAGTGGCTAAAGAGCCAGAGACTGGCGAGTTTTGTATTGAGGTATTGATGACTTGCAATAGCTGTTCTATGTCTTTTAAGTCATCATATCTAATACGCATCTTTAAAATGAAATTACAATTGTTTAATGGTGAGCCTGACATGATGAGAAAATGGATATACACATTGATGCACTTGAAAAGTTATCATGGATCTGGTTGTTTTATGTTAAGTCAAGTGATCTCTAGTTACATTATTAAGAACTGACTGGGTTGTTTTTCTTCTGGCCTTCTGGAAAATTTCTAAAATTGTTCTCCATTTGGTATTTATCAACATCTTCTGTGGAAAGACTGAAGAGCATGTCTAGAGCATTTTGGCTTTTTTCTTTTGCTCAATCTAGTGATCAAATGCAATGCCTTTCAACCAAAAAAATGCATTGCTGTTTTCTTAAATGGAGAGAATCTGAAAATCACTATTATCTTGTGTTGTCTAGATTGCATGTTCAGGTAAATGTCATTCTGTTTTTAGTTGATTGTTATTTTGTATGGCACAGGTTTTGCTTTTTACAAGGAGGTGCACTGATGAAAAGTTTTGCTAGAGCATTGTGGCATTTCTTGTTTGCTCAAGCTAGTCATCAGATGCAATATATTTTCCCTTAAATGAAGAAAATTTTGAAGTGCAATAACTTTGGATAATTATTAAATTTTATGATCTAGATTGTGATCATATCAAATTTCTGCAATTTTGAATTGATTGCTATTCTTTATGATACATTTTTGCTTTAACAGGCAGGTGCACTGATGCTGGCTGACAATGGTATATGTTGCATTGATGAATTTGATAAAATGGATATTAAGGACCAGGTAGAATTTTTTACTGCAAATTGCTTTGGTATTTTTGACAAGTTGAATGTGTGGAGTTCTGATTTCTGTAGTTGATCTTAAGGTTGCCATACATGAAGCAATGGAACAGCAGACCATAAGCATCACAAAAGCAGGCATACAAGCCACACTGAATGCTAGAACTTCCATTTTGGCAGCAGCAAATCCTACGGGAGGACGCTATGACAAGTCAAAACCACTCAAGGTATGCCTTTCTGGAAGGAATTCAGAGCTTTTTTAATGAAGGTTGAAAATAACAATTTTAAAATTTCATTTTTACTAAATATGAGTGATATGGTAGCAAATGATGTTATGGACTCGGTTTAAAAATTTTAATTGGAACTGGTCCTTGAATGTGATCTTTATAGAACTTTTGAATTAAGTCATGACAAATGATCTTGATTTTCTCTATCTTCTGTGCAGTACAATGTGGCTCTTCCTCCTGCTATTCTTTCAAGGTTCGATCTAGTATATGTTATGATTGATGAACCAGATGAAAACACCGATTACCATATTGCCCACCATATTGTGAGAGTTCATCAGAAACGTGAAGATGCACTTGCCCCTGCATTTACCACTGCAGAGTTGAAGCGTTATATTGCATATGCAAAGTCTATGAAACCTCAGGTATGTTATTTTCCTTGTTTATGAGGGCTTTTTTACCTAAAATAATGTGTAATATTCTCCATGACTTAATTCTTGTCTGGATCATATAAATGCAGCTGAGCTCAGAAGCAAAAAAAGTGCTAGTGGAATCGTACGTAACTCTTCGGAGAGGGGACATTACTCCTGGAACCAGAGTTGCTTATAGAATGACTGTTAGGCAGCTGGAGTCATTGATCAGGCTATCTGAAGCCATTGCTCGGAGTCACTTGGAGAAAGTAGTATGTACATCTTGCCATGCCCTATACTCATGATTCTTGCTTATGCAAGCTTTCCCTCTCTCTTAAGTGGACTGCTGAATGATGTCATGCTATGAGTTTTCTGCATCATGCTCATTGGATGTTCTTTTAACAGCTCATTTCCTTTTTTCTGGGTTAATTCTTGTAGGTGCTTCCAGCTCATGTTCGCGTGGCAGTAAAACTGCTAAAAACATCCATTATAAGGCAAGAAAATTTTCTGTTCTTCATCTGGCATTATGTTTTTATTGCTGATGCCTAAGTTAGTATACACGCATATCATGCAGTGTTGAATCAAGTGAAATTGATCTTTCTGATTTCCAAGATCACGAAGATGGTGATGGGAACAGAGCTTCTGATCAAGGTGCTGCAGAACCAGCTCCTGCGAATGTCGATCCAGCACCAGAAAATGAAGGTGGACTGTTATATCAATATAATCAATAAATACATTTGATTATGTATTTAATGTCATGAGATTAAGTACCTATATTTTAATGGAAAATCTTAATAGGTAATGAACAAGGGTCCGAGAGTCAACAGAAGAAAAAACTGGTTATAACTGAAGAACATTTTCATAGAGTTACTCAAGCTCTTGTTATGTGCCTGCGACAGCATGAAGAGGCAGTAATGCAAGATGGTATGAGGCACTATGTTGCCATGTCTTCTTCTTCTTCTTCTTCTTCCTTTTTTCCCTGGTAGTCATTATTTTTTTCTTTGCACTTTTTTAAAAGAAATTTGAACCATCCTTTTCCCTCCTGTTGACACTGACAATAAATTATCACATCACTGGAAATGTAACCCTTGGGTCATCTGATTATCAGTTTAGCCTTTTTTATTGTATTATATACTTCACTAGAACTATGCTACTAGATGACACTGAAATTGATTCATTCAGAGGTGTTAGCGGACAAAATAGTCACATGTTCGCTTTCATGTAGGTCATGCCAAAACAGCAAAACAGAGCCATAAAATTGTGTACTTAAGTTTGCTGAAATGTGCAAAGCCACACAATAAAATTTTAGCACAAGTAATATTACTGGATGATGTAGTCTCTGGTAACATTCATGCATGTTGACTGCATATGTGCATCATGTAGTCTGGCATATTAATTAATGAGTTTTGCTATGGTACTATTATATTATTTTTTTCACAAACATAACCAGATAAATCCTGGTCATCCATGAAAGAGGGGTACATGAAGAAATAAACAAATTCAACCGATTCTAACCAGTTGCCCCTTTTTTTTCTGAAATTTGGAGAAAAAGAAGAAAAAAGAGAAGGGTTTTACCCATTCTCTCTGTTTGCAATTCTCCCACTCCCAATCTCTCCTTTGATCTTCTCCAACATCTTCTTTGGCACCAGTGAGGGCAGAGTAGATTCAGACTGGATTTTTCTGGGTTATGTATTAACAGTTTGAGCAGATAATGCAGAGAGAAAGACAAAGGGTTTTGTTATGTTTGGATTGTTCTGAATTAACTATTTGAAAGGGAAGACAAAAGGTGGCTGGCTGAGATTGCAGGAGAAAGCGGCACTCTTTTATGGTGGAGAAGCAGAACACATGAAGAGAAAAACAAAGGATTTTGCTATCTTTGCCAATTAATTATTGGGAGAGGAAAAAAAGTGTCTACAGGGTATCTATCAATTATGTCCCTCAAATTTCATCTATGGCACTTGTTTGGCTATAACTAGTTGTTCTTAGAAAAAATCAGGACCATTCATTCTACTTTAAGTAGTTAAAATAATTGAAAAAAAATACCTTAGACTTTAGTAAGCACTAAGCACCATAGCAAAACCCATTAATGAACTCACAAAACATATAGGGTGTCTTTGAATATGCATGTAGAAAATACAACTATCATTACATGAAAACAACCTTTAAGTTTGGTTCCCTGTAGCACCTTCCAAAGAGATTGGAAAATAACTATTGTTTTTGGAATTTAATATGTGAATTATCCTACTTTCAAGTCAAATGCATTACGCCTATAGTTGAAACTAAGACCACAGTTAATTTTTTGGTGGTTCAATGCTCCTATAGGAGCAACATGATATATTGAGAAAATTTAATCTTTAAATTTTTATCAGAGAAGTCTATTTAGTTAGGCCCTGCATAATTTGAGAACCAAGAATTGGGGATTGCAATATTTAAAAAGATTGTAGGCGGCAGATGGGCGTCCATTCCTAGATGGAAGCCAAGAGGTTAGGACAAAATAAAAAATGAAAACTAATATAAAGATTAAGAAATGTAAAGAAAAAAAATAGTTACAATCCAATAAATGAAAGGCAGCTTATCAAATAAGATGCAGTAAGTCAATAGTGCCATCTTGATAACATTCAATACCAATGATAAATCAATCTCAGCCTCCATACTCAAACTTGATACAAGATATTAAGGTCGGCACTTAGGCAGCCGAGGGGGCAATTTTTTAAGAAAGAGGGATGGTGTTTCTGTTGTGGGGTTTGTGCAACATCTTTTCAAAGCAAAGAGTATGTTGCACGTGTCCCTATTTGGTTTCCCACCTTGTAAATGGAAAGCACTTGCTATATTTATGGATTTAGGTATTTCCTTTTCTTTTCTCTTTTTAATGGGACCTGTAGGTCTCATAAATAGTCTATAAATTTATATAGCGGACAGAGTCCTAGTATTTCTAGGAGTGAATTTGGGAAAGCTTTGGGCAGTCACTATTTGTAATGGAAACTTGTGCACAAATTCAAAAATTTTACAAAGAATTGTCTTGCTTCTATACTTAACAGTCTTACGAGTTCATAGATAATCATTAAGAGCAGCCTTGTTAACCGCAGAGTCTAAATGCCTAGGCAGCTGTCGTGAAATAATATCATCTTATGAATGAAAACTTACTTTTAGTGGTATAAAAATTCATTAACCATACATGCCCTAATAAACATATGCACATATATACGTGCTTCTGATTATATTTAATACTTCAAGGCAAAAATATCCTGCATAATCTTTGTCTTAAGTTTTCCTTGCTTTTGTTTCCAGTTAAGTAATTTTTTGAAGTTGAGGGTTTAGAAAGTAGTAAATTGAGATCTATTCCTTAAGGAGGTGCTACAAAGGACTCTTCGAGTCTTCGGACACAGACTATAACTTCAAATTTGGATAAATTATTTTCAAGCAAATTGAGTCCCTTGCCTCCTGACTTTCAAAAGGCATAATTTTAAGCACAGATTTTTTGAAGATGCATTACCGCTAGTTCTCTAGCTTTTAACTAATTCAACTGTGGACCGTGCTTAGGATTTGTTATCCTGGGGATAGCGATACACCACATGATAAAAATATTATTTAAATCCCAAGCAGATCTCATTGTCATAATTTTTTCAAGAGATTTTATGAGAATTTAATTTTTTTTGTTTGGTCTGTGCTTTGTGTCATCTGGAGACTCAAGGTTATGCTTGCTTTTTGATGGACATGTATGGTTCTCAAGAGGCTCTCTGATGGCTCTACTCCCTTCTCTAAAGAGTGGTTTTTAAAATTTTGCAGGAAGTGGTTTGGCTGGTATGAAGCAAGGTGATCTAATTGTTTGGTATGTGGAGCAGCAGAATGCCCAAGGTGCATACAGCTCCACTGAGGAGGTGCGAGAAGAGGTCAAGTGCATCAAAGCTATCATAGAGGTATGTACTGAACAACAGAGAATGCAGAAACTTTGACTCCATTTTATACGTTCACTACTTGTCAATAAACTTGAACTGTGGAAATGATATTAATGCAGAGGTTGATACAAAGGGAAGGCCATCTGATAGTCATAGATGACGGGACAGGCTCAGCAGATGCAGATGGTGGTGAAGCAAGAAAATCCTCTGAGAATCGGATTTTAGCCGTGGCCCCAAATTATGTCATTGATTGACAAAACAACCATAAAATTTTTAATATATCCTGTAAACAAGGCAAAAATATCTTTGGAAGAAAACAAGCTGAAGACATCACACACTACAGTTGGCTGTTGCTTATCCTAGTTGTTCGATGGCAGACCATGTTTCTCATCAGCATCCAGGACAACAGATACTTGGTGAGTCACTGTTTATTGACGATTCAAAATTTATCGTTGAAGCATTAGGGCCATTGCTGCAGATCTGCAGGTGAGAATTTTATTGTATTGAAGAAAGGAATGAAATCTCTATCTTCTTTTGTTAAAAGAACTTTATTCCAAAGCTGGCTGATAGGTCATGTCTTTTTCTTTTCATGTATTTTTACAACTATGGCGTAATCAAACTGCAGCTTAAGCTACATTAGTTGCATTTATATGATATCTTTTCCAAGGACGGTTAAGTTTTATAAGATAGCAATCTCATTTCTATTTTCTTTTCCTTCCATATGAAGAACAGAGAGCCCAATAAATAATGGTTTAATCCAATTGTTTGTTAAATGCGTGAGACATTCGCAACTTTATTGAACTCCCGTCTTGATTGCCATGACCTAGCTTGTCAGCTCTATTGCAAAATAAATGATATGGTCCTGATTGTTCAAATTCCAGAAATTATCAGTCTGCACTTCTATCTTAGTGGGACTCAAGCTCCTTGAAGTTTTAAGCAAATTTTATTTTTTTTAATGCAAGTTTTAAATGAGCAAGTTACGGCCTAGGACCTCATTTTGAAAGATGATTGAAGGTATGTGGGATTAAATGCATCATGAATTCTCACATTCTTTTTCCATTTATATCATGATTGGTTAGTGGTTAGCTTTGAAAGAGTTAGTTCCATGAAGTTCAAATTCCAGAAATTATCAGCCTGCACTTCTATTTTGGTGGGACTCAAGCTCCTTGAAGTTTTAAGCAAATTTTATTTTTTTTAATGCAAGTTTTAAATGAGCAACGGCTCAGGATCTAGGTGATAGAAGGTACGTGGGATTAAATGCATCATGAATTCTCACATTCTCTTTCTGTTTACATAATGATTGGTTTGTGGTTAGCTTTGAAAGAATTAGTCAGCAGTGTCCCCTATGTGGAGTTTGTCTCCTGTATTGAGTTTGTTCTCATATCACTCGGTCCAAAAGGATTACTCGCATCGTTTATAATAAGACTCCATTCGAAAAGATTAGATGTGTTATTTGAATTCTTTAGTTTTATGTAAATATCTAAGCCATCCATAATTAGAACGAATCTTTTGATTCTATATAAATATCTGAGATTTACTTGAAACATAATTGATGTGAGATTTACTTGAAACATAATTGATGTGATGTGAGACTTCAGAAAATTGCAGAATTATTTGGGCAGAGCTTATTGATTGGTGCATTATCTGTTCGTATGGTATTGGAGGTTCTTGTCAGTCTAGGGTTTGTTTGAGAGAAGTATATAACGAGGAAAAGTTCAAGGGAACGAAAGAAATGCAACCTTTAAGTAATTTTTAAAGTATTTAATGAGAGGAGGGAAACCTTCATTCCAAAATTGTTACCTTAAATTGGGAGGGTAGTGGAGGGAAAGAGAAAGAGGTACAAAAACTCTTCTTCTGCTTCTAAAATAATTATTTTCATTTTCTTTCCTTCCCCTTCCAGCCAAACAATAAGAAGAGTATAATCACTCTTATTTATTTTTTTCTCTTAACCTTTTTTTATTAAAACATTCAAATAAGGGCAGAATAATTACTAGTAATTATTTTACTTTCGCTATCCTTCCCTTCACCTTCCTTTTAATTACCCTTACCTTCTTTTCCTTCCAAAGCCCCAACCAGATAGTTTGAATTCCATAGTATTTGCTGGAACTTTGTATCTAATATCTGGTAGGATTTCCTGAATATGTTACTCTGTTTTGACCAGAAAACATTGAGACCCAAAACCCTTGATCCACAAACTTATTGAAGTTCTTAACCATATATCATGCATTAATAAGCGGCTCATTAGCTTTTAGACTAACAATATGACAAATAAAGTTACAGAATACACGTCAAGAAACCACATCGCAGTTGGGATTAAACGTCAATGATTAAGTAGTGGGATCACCAATTAATAGAATTTTCATTTTACTTATTCTTTTATCTTTCCTCAATTCTCACTAAGTCTAGTAATAGAAAATTAACTTCATCATAAAAAAATTAGGAGTACTGTATTCAGTTTGCTACTGAAGTCTCTTTGTGGCTGTACTGAAGGAAATATTACTTTCTGAACTCAAGTAAATACACATGCACACATCATTGCCCTTCCGCTTGTAGAGATGATACTTGAAAATGGTTTTTGTATAGAATCAACCATTAATTATGCATAACATCGCTTTCGTGAGCAAACTGGATGTTACGAGCACTTGAATTGATAAATCAAAAAAGTTGCTTTCTCTCCCTGGCCCAGGGAACTAACCACCCTGTTGTCATCATATGCTCCGAGTTCCACTAGCTCTCTTATCCTTATAAAAATCTCTAAATTTAATTTATTTTCCAAGTTGGTAGCACATCATCTCTTCCTAGCATTGGATGATACTCACTATTCTCTCATTGACAGATATCTAAAACTAAATTAAAATTACTGCTAAATACAAAGATAGCAAAGAAGCTCCTGATATATCGTGGATTTGTGGAGCCTTATTCTCTTTGCGTGCACAGATTGGCTTGTTTCACACCGCTCCGTTTCTTGGCAGCCCGTCTATTCCACTGTAACCTCAGAGTTGGGTTAGGGTTGATGTTTAACCCAGCCCAAACCCGGCCTATCAAAAATATTGATGAAAGAAAAAAAAAAAAATATGAAAAATAAATAGTGATGAAAGAAAAAAAAAAATGAAAAATAAATAGTGATGAAAGAAAATAAAAAATATGAAAAATAAATAGTGATGAAAGAAAATACAAAATATGAAAAATATATGGATGCATCGATTTACATGGTTTGGTCAACGTAACATTCACTAAAATAATGACTGATCTTTTCCTAGCCATATTGTCATTTTTTTTAATTATTATTATTATTATGATTCAGCTTTGCTACATATATTTTTAAAATTTTATTACATTGAGAAATAGTATGAAAGTAGGCAAATCTTTGGAGAAAAACATAGATTATGGTTAATCCATCACACTCTAATATGTACTTCCAATATGTTCATCTATTACATGACTTCAATTATAAATCCTTCATCTACTATATTATTTTCAATAAATCTTAATCCAATCCAACCTCAATTCAATTCAAACCAATTTAATTTAAACTGATCAAGTTAGAGCTTAATTTAGTAAATATTAGTTCTATAAATGTGCTCTAAAACTTTTTCTTACTGTAAAATTTGTATTCAACAAAATTTAACTCTATTATCACCGTACAATACAACTCAACCTAACTAACCTAATGTGACCCAATAAACTTCACCCAATCCATATTTAGCTTATGATGAGATTGTCCTATGGGGTTAAAGATATCCTATCTTTGAGATCAGAGGTCAGATTGGGTTGGACAAGGATTGAGTGGTTGGATTGGTTTAGGATTTACAAGACCTACTTATCATGCTTGGAAGTTGCTCCTCATTAACTCTAGACTTCTCTCATTAACCTACACAGCATGTGACTCGTTCCGCACCAATCATTTAACGTCAATCTTATCACAAACAAAATCTTGGCTTTAGGGCAATGCAACACTCCAGCAATTCTTGTTGGTTCTTTTAATGGCGCCTCTCCCAGTAGCAGTCCTCCTGGCTTTGGGTTGCTAATAATTTCCGCCGCAACCCTCGGGGCGGGTGGTCCACTTGTCCCATTGATGAGACCTTATATTCCTCCCACCAAGGCGGCGACTAGGCTCACACGGGAAAATTATCTAGGTTTCACCTACTCAATCAACCATTAGCTATGCTCACCACCCAAATATTGGGCATAAACTTTTCAATACTAGCAAGTAGAGAGGGAGAGAGAGAGAGAGAGAGAGAGAGAGAGAGAGAGAGAGAGAGAGAGCCATTGGCTGAAGTACTGGAGAGGTTGGTCTACGTGCAAGAATCACGATAGGACGATGTTGATATCACAACTCCCCTGGATAGGTGGTTCTGTTTAATGACCGAGCTTGTCATCTCAACGTCCAGCATGGTCGTATCATGCAAGCATTCATTCATTCATACTGTAATTGACAAGGGAATGGAAACAAATTTGTACGTGGATAGCTGCAGACGAAATTCATGTTCAATAATTGAGATATGCGTCAAAAATGGACGGAAACAATAATAGCACAACCTGCTTGCTTAATTAGCATATTCCCCAGAGACAATTACCTCCCCGTCCTCATTCATGGAAACTACTTATTTCTGCTGACTTAGCAAATATAATGTTATTATTTGTTTCATGAGGGCATCCGGAGTACATTGAAAGGTTGAAACATGATAATTTTTGTCAAGACTACTGAACCTTAACATAAACAATATAGTGACAATCAAGAAGCTAAATCTCATAAGACTATCATAAAGTCATCAATCTAATATATAAAAGTTTGTATTTCAACCTTAAAGTATGTATCAACATATCTCAGTATATCTATAATGTTAAATGAAGTCAAAACCTATACACTACTCTCACTTCTAATACCTTACTCTCATATCTAAATCCAACGATATGCATCATCATCACCCTCTAAAATATGGTAATGGAATAATGAGCTAAAAGTCCAGTAGAAATTCTTCACATATCATCATGAATATGCAAATAAAACCAAAAATAATTATGTATCAAGTTATATTTTTACAGAAAATAACATAACATATCAACAAAACTACCTGTAAAACTTTAAACTAATTATGTTCAAATACTACATAAATCAAATTAAATATCAAAATCATTAACATAATCCGCATATCCATATTACAATCTTCTGCATATTGAAAATACATATTAATAAACCACATGTCAGTAGTCCATGTTTAACAACCTAACCTGATGATATACGTATGCATATATTGGTTCCTATATTGATGCTTGGCGTGTTAAACTCGGTTACATTATATCTATAGACCATGGTGCTGCTGGTATAGGTCAATATAAAATCACACCAATATTGTCCGAATTAGTACCACGTATCAACAATAAACATTAGATCCATAATGTCAATCATTCTTAGTATTGGACTAAGTCACTCTGCATACTAAAGATACAAACGGATAAAGCTCATACCAGTAGTCTACATTTAACAATCTAACCTAACGATATACACACACGCAGATTAGTTCTTATACTTTTTGTCCAATGTAATAAACTCAACCACGTCTTATCCACAAATCATGACTGGTTCTATACTGGCCTCTTACGACTCTTAAGCCCTTCTCCAGTGTCATTGGTCTAGATTAGTAAGGAATTATACCAATATTGCTAGGAACTAGTACCACATATCAATAGTAAAAATCATACACATCTCAGTGACTAGTCCATATGCCCACATTATAACTCATATCCAACAAAGTCAAATCATACCATATCCAAAAATAACATATTTCAATATATTTTGCTCATAAATTACAAATCAAAGCCATAATCATTCATAACCAAAATAATATACCACCACATATAAACACTCCATAATAAACCATCTTGCTCGATTAAAACATATCGAGAAATCCAGCAATAAAACCGTAATGTATGCAGGCATGCATGACATGAAACATATTGCATAATAGCAGGTATAAAACTCGTATCTCAGATCGCTAATCCCAATAGTCTCCTCGATCAAGTTAAGACAATGATCACATATAATTAATATAAATAAATAAATAATTCACTAAAATTCATAATTCATAAGATTACCATTTTGCCCTTCTAATCCACATTTTAAAAATTACCACCTTACCCTTCCTAACTATGCTTAACTAGATCATTTATGACTTAGTTAAGTCATTTGGTAACTTAATCAATTAACTTTTCCGTAAAAATTACTAAACTAACTATTTACCAAATTACCCCTTACTAATCTATGCTTAATCACCTTATAGTATCCACCAATTATTAATCATCAGTGATCTAATCAACAAATTAAGTTATATTAGCTTACCTTAATTAAATTAGTTCACTAACAAATTAATTTAATTACTAAGGAACTCTATTGCCATTTCATTACCAATTTCATTAATTTAATCAGCTTAACTATGGTCTAATTGGACTAAACCCAACTTGATTTGGTTTGAATCTAACTCATTCATTACCAAATCAGCAAATGAATTCAGTGATTTGGCATAAATTAGTTTTTGGTTCACTAATCTAAATCACAAAGGTTTCAAGTTTTCTTGATTGGCCCTTATTCTGGAGATTTGGTTCACTTAATTCAATTCTTGATTCTTCCCACTTTGATTTAACCCAACTTCCGGTTCTCAGAAATTGAACCAGTTTCATAATTGAATCAAAACTCTTTCCAGATCTTCACTTTTTAACTAGTTTGATCTTATTGAATCGAATCACTTTTCAATCGGCCCAGAATTTTGTTGACTCATGGATTAAAATTGGTTTAAATTCAGCCAGATTCAAAGATAGAAGAATTAATTGAGTTTGATTAGAACAATTGGTCAGGTCCAAATCAAATTTGGCCTGCAGATAATTACTTTAACTTGTCTACATTTATCAACTAGGCCTAAACTAATAACCTAGTTTAACCTAACCATTAAGCACCCGGCTCACCATCATCGGTTCACAGAAGCTTAAAGAAGACATCATCTCCTCCTCCCATCCAGTTGACACCCTCCTCCGACTAAATTATGTTCGGCCATTTCCAACTCAAAAGCGGCGGCAGCGATCTTCCTCCAACGACGACCCTAAACGGTGCGGGCCGCCTTGAAATGGTTGGCTGGAAACCCACTGCTTCAGAGCCTCCGCTGCGCCGGAACATAGACAAGATCGGTGACGACCGATCTTTCTATTCCTAAGATCACCGGCCTCCATTCTTTGCCGCTCACCGGTAACAGGCTTCGACCATATCTACCATCTCTGGCGACTTCGATTTACAATCTCCCATCTACTAACCATGTTTTCTTCTAGAACAGAGTTGAAAGAGAGAAATAGGTTGCTCGGCCTACCTGGTAATCGCTCAGTCCTTAACGGCGGCAATCGACGTCGGCTAGCTGATCTCCAAATTCTGGCAACCTCACTTCCATTTCAATCTACACAGCACCCAACATCTGGATTACCATGGGTTATAAAGCAGCAGAAAATTATATTTAAGAACAGAGGATTGAACCCAGCTAGAGATCTGGCCAGCTACCATCTTGCCGGCGCCGATTCCAACTCCGGCAAGGTCCGGCTAGGCTCCAAGAACCAGAGAGGGTGAAGAGGAAGAAGAAGAAGAAGAAGAAGAAGAGACGAAGAAGAAAGGAGAAGCTAGTTAGAGAGTTTGTTCATCAGTTAATGGGAAGTTTCTAAAGTTTACAAGAAATGGAAGGGAAGAGTTGATGAAATGAAGTTTAAATGATGATGGAATCTAACCATTTCCTTAACACTAATTAAATTTATCTAAATTAAATCAATGGTTAAACTAACTTAAGTGGGTTGGTTTAATTTTAAATTAATGAGCTTAAATCAAATTAAGTTGGTTCAATTAGACTAGATTAATTCATTATAATTTTTTATAGTATTAGAGTGAATTCAATCCATTATGTATGTGGAATAGGAGGCACTGTAAATAAATTTTATGCATTTGTGATTGAATTTTGATTCCAATTTGAATTTCGATTCTTAGTTTGACGAGGATGTCCGTTCTCAAATGAGTATATATACGTGAGTCCATGCTATTATGTGTTTAATTCAGCATTAACTATCTTGAACAAGAATCAAGGAGTTTGATTAATACTTTCTTTGTTAACTTTTAGGTAAAGTCCTTTACTGTTAAACTTATTAAGGAACTTCGAGATATTTGTTTGCATGCATTGTCATATACATAATAATCTTGAATGTTTTAGCTAACTGTTTTGTGGCGGTGAAAACTTCTTTTTTAGCTAGCTAGCTTAGAATATTGACCAACTGATTGAAACAACTCTTAGAAAGAACCGACAACTAAGTTGTTTATCATCAGCTATTTGAGGGAGCTATTTCTATACAGCTGAAACCAACAACTGCACCGATTGGCCAAATTCAACACATATCCCGATCACATGACACCACACAATAATATTTCCCATGCAAAAAAATTAGCCCTTTGATCTAACTGATCGGATGGCTGCAGTTGCCGAAATCAACATCAAACATGTGCTATCACCATAGGCCCTCTCTCCCAAAACGTCATCAGCCAATGGATGTCGATGCCTCTCAACTTGATTTAGATCCCTCACCATCCTCTCAATTTCATGGACCCCGCCGCATTATATAACTTCGATCACTACCTACCACTTTTCTCTCCCTTCCCGATCTTAATAGCAAAACCAAGACTGGCAGCAACATATCAATACAAACTTAACCATCAACCTTTCGTAGCTACGCGTTGCGTGTGTGGGAGAGCCTTCTCAAGAGAAGGTGGTAGAATGAGACCAAAGGATTGGTTTGGGTTCCCGTCCCTTTCCTTCCCCCGCCTGACCTCACCCGTCCGCTCACCGCCCGGTAATCGTTGGGCTTCCTACACGTACGTACGTACGTGGGTTCTTGGCAGACATGGGGTGCGCCACCAAACGGACCCAGCTCTGCCTCAATAAAAGCTGTTCTTATCTCCATGGCCACCACCCCCTAAATAAAGCTATCAAGGATTACCATCACAACGTTCTTTACATCAAACCAAGAAACAAACAGCCTCTTGGTTGAGTGTCATACACCACCAACCAAATAGTGTAATCAAACGAGAGGGATAAAAGGACAGCCAGCACAGAGATTGGAACAACACAAAAGGAATGGACCCCAACAAACACAGCCTCTCCTCAGAAGCCTTTCTTTTCTTTGTTCCCTTCTTTATAAGACATTACACTGCACAACGATTACGATGATAATAATAACAAACATGATAGAATGACCCAAACACCTCCCAAAATTGAGAAAGCCCAAACATATACTGCACAATACATAGCTTGCCCTTCTTCTCAGCAACGAAAACAAGAACCCAACATAAATACAGAGGCGAAATAGAAGAAAGAGAGTAGAGAGGACGTAAATAGAGGACAGAAAGAATAACAAATCATGTAGAACGTGGTATGGAGGTAGTTGTACAAGTCCATGGGGGGTGGTGTGAGCTAGCTGGGGATGGCCGAACCAAATCTCAAGGCTTTGGCGGCTCCTCCGCCGGCTTGGTTGGTTCTGGCGGGGCCTCGGCCGGGGGGGCGGGGGTGGCCTCCTCGGTTGGAGGAGGGGGAGGGGTGGTGGCCTCCTCCGCCTTTTCGATCTCTTGTTTCTTCTCTTCGACCGCTGCCGGTGCCTCCTCTTTGGAGCTGCTCTCCTCGGCAGGGGCGGCAGGCTCGGCGGCGGAGGCCGGGGCCTCTTCGGTCACGACGAAGGTGGAGACCTTCTCGAAGACGAAGAAGATCGAGCTTGTGACGTACGTAGAGCCGAACTTGGTGGCGGCCTCGCTCGCTGCCTTGGAGCCCGGGAACTCTGCGATATATATCACTGCCATCAGCTGGCTATATTTTTCTCCTTTTTTTTTTTTTTTCTTGAAAAATTATATAAAAGAAAGCCTTCGGATAACTAGAAAGATTGCGTTTGTGTTTTATTACCAATCTTCACCAATTCCTCGAGGAATTTAGTGACTGCCGTCGAGTTCTTCTTCACTCCAGCATCTGTGCGCTCCTTCACCAGTGTCTGCCAATATTAACAATTTCCACACTGTCAATAAATGGTTTCTTTTTTATGCGATGATATGATGAAACCTGGATGTAAATCTTAAAAGAAAAAAAAATTGAAAAGAGACGTGCACGTAAGACTATTATTAACGATTTTAAATAGTTCTACTGAAAAATAATCTTGTCGATGATGTTGGTATATTTCTTTCATGTGCTTTTTATTTATAGAAGGCGGCTTTACCTTGATCTCAGCTGAAGAGGCTTCATAAACCTCTACTACTTTGGGCTGGAGCTCGGTCTTTTTCTCTTCAAACTCCTTGTTGATCTCCTCCTGTACCAAACCAAAGTATAACGTAACGGGGACAAGAAAAGCATAGAATAACAACAAGAAAAGAAAGAAAGAAAAAAAGAAAAAAAAAAACCCCACCTTAGACGCATCAAACGACTTGCAAGCCTCGGCAGCAGCCGCCTTCTTTCCGTTCTTCTCAAACACCTTCTTGATCTTTGGAAGGACTTTGGACTTCCAGTAACCCATCCTTTCTCTCTTCTGTCTCCCTTTACCTCCCTTTCCTCCTTAATTTGCTAAAATTTTATATGAAAAACAATCTAAAAAAAACGCAGACAGCAGCAAGAGACGTTATATATTAATTTCTCAAAAGGAAGCAAATAGCATATAGCCACCATATCACATAGATATCAATCAAACCATAAAGAGAGAACTTTGAGAGAGAGAGAGAGAGAGAGAGAGAAGAACACACACCTAGATCTCTTTTCTTCTCTCTTCTCTTGCGATCAGTAAGCCGAAATCACCAGCCGTATGTACAAAACAAGAGTAATGGCCAGGGAGCCACGAGGCGTGGCAGGGAAATATAGAAAGACCTGCCACCTAAACAACCCTGGCTTTGCCCAAAATTACGAGGGAAACCCGGGGGCCTTCCCCAATGATTAGCTTTTATAACGTTGGGTACGTGGCCACGGCTTTTAGCTGGAGAGGCCGTTGCGTGATGCGAGCTGTGAGTCATCATGGGAACCGCATGATGCGGGTACGGAGGCACATGATCGCCCCCTCCAATGATTCCCCCCGCCACGGGGCCCATTCATCAGACGGTAAGGATCCGTAACAGGAGCACACGCAAAGGATGCTTCAATTCGCCGGAAAATAAAGGAAGGGCGAGCCCGTAAATTGAAACGTGAAAGCGGGGTGGAAGATTAAGAGCCCAGGGAGAGACAGCTGGCATCACACGCATGCTTGGGTGGCACTCCCCGATTTGTGGGTCCCACCGACCCAAGTAAACGACAGATGCGGGGAAACGAGCTAAGGAGGAGGGGAAACGAGATTATTATTATTATTATTTTATTATTATTATTATTATTTTTTTTTTTGAACGGACGAACGTCCATCGGGCGTGGGCCCGGGAGACCGTATCGGGGTCCCTCCCCTACCACGTGGCTTCGCTGTCAGCGGGATCCAAGGGGCGGTGTCGTCTTTGTTTGCTCCCGAAATGCCCCCACCTTCCGCCATCACTGCCTTCGAAGCAAAATTTCTTCTTAAATTATGTCCGATACTTGTCGCGGGGCATCGGTGACCACCCCAGCGAACGGTGGCAATCTCACCCCAAAGCGTACCAGCCTTGCCCTGGAGGTGGTTGGTGCACTAACCCACCGTAGATTGTGGAGGAATTGGACAGGGAAGGATACCCTCATCAAAGATGTTCGCCGTATCAAATCACCTTTTGAGGAGGTTAATGTTTATGTTTGGTACCTCCTACCTCTTTTCCTTGGCTTTTGTTGGGGGGGGGGTAATTTGATCAAATGGATGATAGAGTTGCACATTCAAGCAACACTTAAATCAGTGGAACTCTTATGTAGTGGGTTAATATATAGTCTAATTTTAGGTTGGCTATGTAGAGATTGGCCATTTGTGATCCGTTAGGAGTAGTCTATTTATGTTTCAAGTCAATTATATTATGTTGGGTTTGGAGTTAGATGGTTGCTCAATCTTTGCTTGAATATAATCTAAATTGAACTCATTTTGGTTGGATTTCATGCTAACACAGGGCCGGGTCTAGGTTCAAGAGAACCTATTGTTTGTTGTAAACTATATTCATATTTCATAGGAGCAATAAATGCATGGGCCAACTCAGAGATTGACCCACTATTGTGACTCACAATTGACCTACTTCGGTAAGATTTTGATTTGACATAATGAGTTCGAGTCATGAATCCATTGGCCGACCTAACCTATTTATTTAAATATGTTAAATTTAAGTCTAGAGCCGAATCCATTTATTAGTTGATCGAGCTTGTTTAAGCCTATTTAACCGATTTAAAAACTGTGTAACTTATTTAAAATCAATCTAACTGTTTAAATTAATTTGTCCTATTTGTTAAACGAGCCATATAGGTTGAATCGGGATATTTATTTAAACATGTCAGGTTTAAGTTTGGATTTTTAACATACTTAGTATATGAATTAGATTTGGGTTAGATTTTTGACTCAACTCGATTGCTATCCCATTTCAAATGTCTATATCAATATTTTGGACAAGCATGTTTAAATTGTAATATAAGAATGGCGACCATTGATGGTCCAAGCGTGAGATCTCATCTTAAACACGAGAGGCAAATAATGACCATAATTTCTAAAAAAATTACGGGGTTACAATCTCCGTCCATTGAAAGAAAGAAGACTCCAGGTTAAGCTGAAGATGAAGAGAGTTCCAAATATTTAGATCAGCTATCATGAAGGTGAACATTAGCAAATCTTCACCAACTGCTGCTTTAGATGATTAGATCTTCGGATGCTCAAAGATTTGAGCCAATGTTTTGGCAGACTGGATTCGCTGGTTGCATGGCCCAGACGAGGACAACGCGAGTGACATCCAAGGCACTCCTCCTCCCTCACAAGAATCTACACTATTCCATATTCTTTCAGGGTTTAAAAACTAGTCTGCCACTGCTGGACTGGAAAGGAATCAACATCCAAGAGACTCAGCTGTAAACCCTCCCATGGCACCACTGCTGCGCTGCCACCCGTTGTGGCCCTCCACTTCTCACCGAGAGGGAGACTAGTTTTAGAGCGCACAAGAGAGGGGGTTTAAAAACTAGTCTTGCTGCTGTTTGTCTCATGCGATGGGAAAGCTGGAAAGGAACAGCAGTCGATCGAAAAGAGTTGGGAGGATGGAGTTGGACTGGGGACCACCAGCCAGCATCTCGGTGCGCCCCACACTCGGATTCCGCTTGGCTGGTCACATACGCTTTGCTCTTGAGCAGTCATCTTCCTCGCACGAGGATCCTGATGTTTTAGCTCAAGCATAAAGAAAGGAAGAATAAGAAAGGGCTGAGATGTGCAAAGATGCTACTCGTCTTGAGGGGTTGTCTGATCGAATTTAGGATGAGGTGAGACATTTTTCTGTCTTGCTGACATGTGCCCTCTAAGTGTTTCATTCTTTCAAGCAACTCCTTATGAGTTGTCCCTTGAGAGAGTCCAGTCAATTCCCACTAGCCCATAAAAGGAGGTTATTGAAACTTGAATCAATTAATTAGCAGACTAAGACTCACATAACCCTTTTGTTTCAATCACTTTTTGTAACCCCCCATCTAAAATTTTTTTAACGTTACACGGCGTGGGTGCGCTACACGCGGTGCGCTGCATGCGCGCAAGCGCGCGCGCCCACGCGTGCGCACATAGGCGTAGGGAAGGGCTCAGCCCTCCCCTTGCTGAAGAAAAGATAGGGAGGGGATTGGCAGTCCCCTCCGTCTTCTTCCCTCCTCCTCTTCGCGTGCTCCCGTCACTGTGCCGCCCTCCGCTCGTCCCCGACACCTCGCCGCCGGTAGGTAATCCCCCCTCATCGGCGAGGAGAGGGAGAGAGAGAGAGGGAGAGGGCCGCAGGAGGGCCCTCCCCTGACGCGGGAGCCAAGCCGGCTCCCGCGCTTGGTTCGGGCCCGGCGGCGTGCCCGCCGGCTCACCGGGCCCGTTCTCCGGACGGCGGCCCCCCACCGATGCCGGGCGGCGGCCCGATGGGATCCGCCGGTCGGAGGAGGGGCCGGCCGTGCCACCGCAAGAGAAGAGGGGGAGGGCGCGTAGAACGACCCTCCCTTCACCGTGGGTTCGAGCCGGCGGCGTGCTCCGCCACCCCCGCCGGTCCGAACTCGGCCGCGACCCCGTCGGCGCCGGCGCGTCCCGGCAGGTCCGATCGGCCGTGGTGGCCGCCGTGTCGCCGGCATAGGGGAAAGAGTGGAGGGAGAGGGCCGAATGGCCCTCCCCTATCATGGAAGCCAAGTCGGCTCCCGCATTGGTCCGGGCCCGTCGGTGTGCTCGCCGGCTCACCGGCCCGGCGCTCCGGCCGGCGGCCCCCACCGGCCGGGCGACGTCCGGCCGGCCAGCGATGGCCGACCGTGCCGCCAGTATAGTGAGGAAGAAGAAGAAGAAAAGGAAGAAGAAGAAGAGGAAAAGAGAGGAAAGAGAAGAGAGAGCGGGTGGCCGCCGGCGACGACCCACCTGGGGCCGGTCGTCGGTGGCCAGTTGACCCCGGGGAGGGCCGGCGGGGGCCCCAGGCCGCAAGCCATCTGCCACCCCTAGTTCAGGTGAACCAGGGGTGAAACCGTGAACAGAGGAAAAAAGAAAAAAAAATCAAGGACTGGGCCGGCTTCGGCCCAGTCCAGTTAGTCCCTTTGGGCCAAATTTTTGGGCCCAAAATTCGGCCCGGCCCAATAAAAAAAAAAATGATCGTGATCAGCATGGATCCTAGTTTGTCGAAAAATTTTTATTTCTCCATTTGGGCTTCTATATTTGGAGATATTCAAGCCCCAAGTTGGGCCCAGGATTAGATTGGGTTAAGTGTAGAGTCACTTTGACATCCTAAAATTGAAATTTAAAATTCTAAAAAATGATGTTGTAGGTACTCAGAGGTCATACAGCTGATTTACGCTTTGGGATTAGCGTTGTGAGGTAAGTAAGCCAGTTATAATGATTTTTTAAGTCATTGTTAAATTATGCCATTATTGAAATAATAAAATTGATTTATAGTATTATTTGAAAAATGATATTTGTGGTACCACATTTATGTAAATGATTATTTGACTTGATTATTGTGAATTTCTGTAAATTAAATTGGTATTTTATACATGCAACTGATTATTACATGATTATGTGAAATTACCAAATTTGATAAAATATGAAAAGTAATTTGATTTATGTTTGCTGTTATGCGAATAAATGTTATTTGTGATTGCGTTATTATATGTCATCACGATCCACATTATATGTTACATGACTCTGGAACCTACCTCCACAGGGGGAATATGTGGAGAACACGATGTGCTGTGACAGGATATAGCATTATATGCTAATTGACTCCGGCACCCTTCCTCCACTGGGGGCGTACAGGGAGGTTACATCCTTGGGATGTTTATTACGTGGACGTGGGACATTAGTATAAAATGAGATTTACAGTGATTTGAAATTGAAATGGTATTTTGAAATATTATTTCATATTAATTACTTCCAATTTATTTGAATATGAGATTTGTATAATTCTATAATATGATGAAATGTTTTTAAATTTGGAAGCATGACATGTATTTGACTTGGTAAAATTCTTATTTGGCTATATCATGTAATAGTAGGCTTACTTACTGAGTGTAAACTTATTAAATCTTACAATGTTTTTCCAAAGCCACAAAATTATCAGGGGCAACAACAGGGGTAATTGGGAGCTTCTTGATGTAAATTGATTATATTTTGTTATATGTAACTCCATTTGGATTTATTTGGGAACTTTGGTTTGTTGCCCAACATTACATAATTTGTATTATGGAGGATTAAATTTTGTATGTTATATAATTGTTAACCCTTCTTGTTTATAATGATACTGTACTGGATGCCTTGCATGCCTGGCATGCGACGGGCTGTCACCCCTGGGCTACCACCAGCTGGGTCCGGGGCGTGACAGCTTGTAGTGGTATCAGAGCAAGGTTTGACATTAGGGCCAAACACATGATTAACTCTAGGCCAAATATTGACATGACATAGGAGGGTAATAACTCTAGGAGAAAAATTCAAGTGACTTGTTTAAAAATGCTTGAGATTTGGTGGTTTATTATGATATTGATTGGAACCTAACTGTAGCAGGATTTCATAATTGCATCGTCGCACCAGTGGTCAGCGGCATGAGGGGGACTCTCAGGCTGGTGACCCTGACCAGCAGGGAGGCCAGGAAGCCTCAGCAGATGCGGGTTCCGTTGCCCCAGTTGGCAATGACCCACAACAGTTGCAGACCGAGTTACTCCAGGCCTTCTTGGGAGTGACTCAGGCGGTACAGGTCATGCAGCAGCAGATTCAGCAGATACTGCCTGCTATATCTGGCTCTACCATTCCGCAGACTCAATCTGCCGCTCCTACTCCTCAGACCCAGCCGGCCTAGCCCGATCAGTCTGCTCAGCTCGCTCCATCTCAGTCCTGGCAGGGAGGGGGTCGTAGCTTCTCCGAGTTTAAGAGCTTGGCCCCTCCTCCCTTCTCTGGATCCACCAACCACTGGATGCGAAGAGGTGGATAAGAGAGATAGAGAAGGCCTTTACGGCCCTTGGCAGCCAGGAGGAGGAGCGGATTAGATTTGCTGCCTACCTCCTCCATGGGGAGGCATATGATTGGTGGCTGATGTTGGAGCAGCACTATGGAGGTCGGGCTATCTCTTGGGAACAGTTTAAGGAGGCTTTTTATCGCCAGTACTTTTTCAGAAGTGTGCAGAGACAGATGGAGTCTGAATTTATGAGATTGGAGTAGAGGAACCTTTCTGTGGCCCAGTATGAAGCCGAGTTCAGACGATTGGCCCGATTTGCTCCAGATTTTGTTATGACTGAGAGAGCCAAGATCACCAAATTTACCGAGGGACTGCACCCCAGGCTGAGGCAGACAGTCAATGATTTGAGCTCTCCACTTACAGTGAAGTGGTGAGCAAGGCTCTGGTCATTGAGAGGGACATGACTGCCATTCAGCAGATGAGGGAGCAGCAGATGAAGAAGAGATGACCTCCTTTTGGCCAGTCTTCAGGGCAGGCTAAGAAGAAGAAGGGTTTCTTTTAGGCTCCCTCAGGGCAGAAGGATAAGGAGACCCGCTATCCTCATTGCGGGAAGGCCCATCAGGGCAAACAGTGCCGCAGGCTGACTGGTGCCTGCTATATTTATGGAAAGATGGACCACAAGATGGCTACCTGTCCCCTCCGGAAGGACCAGCAGCCCCCTCCAGATCAGGGAAAGAATCAACAGCAGCCCAGGACCCAAGGGAGGATCTTTACCCTCACTCAGCAGGACGCTGCTGCCTCTAACACTGTGGTGACAGGTATGTCTGTTAAATTAAATTATTTCTTTAAAATTATTGCATTCATACCTGGTATAATGCATGGATTATGATAGTAGATAGAGAAAAAAAAAACATATGATACTGCATAACATCTAAGTTAAGTTAATCTTTATGACAGGTATGTTTAAAGTAGGCAACACTTATGCTCAAACTTTAATTGATCCGGGTGCCACACATTCATTTGTATCCGATAGTTATCTTGCCAAGAATGCATCATTGACACCCGTTCCTCTAGAGCAAGAGTTGCATATTGCATTTCCAAATGGAGATGTCATGATGGTAGACTTAGTGTGTAAATCCTGCCTGACTGACATGGAAGATAGGAGGTTGAATGCTGATTTGATAGTCCTTCCATTGAAATTCTTTGATGTAATCTTGGGGATGGACTGGTTGGCCTCTTATCATGCTTCTATAGACTGTTTCAGGAAAAGGGTAATCTTTAAAATTTCTAATCTTCCTGAATTCATTTTTAGTGGGAGTCAGGAACATCTGGCTTCGGTATTAGTGTCAGCTCTGCAAGCTGGGAAATACTTAAGAAAAGGTGGTCAGGGGTTTCTTGCTATGGTTAGAGACCTTCAGCAGGATGAACACCAGTTGGAAGATATTCCAGTGGCTTGGGAGTTTCCCGATGTCTTTTCGGAGGAGTTGACTGAATTACCCCCGGATCGTGAAGTCGAGTTCACTGTTGATTTAGCCCCTGGCACTGGACCTATATCCAAAGCTCCTTACCGTATGGCCCCAGCTGAGCTAAAAGAGTTAAAATGTCAGTTGCAGGAGCTTCTGGATCGAGGATTTATCAGACCTAGTGTCTCTCCTTGGGGTGCTCCAGTATTATTTGTCAAAAAGAAGGATGGCAGTCTTCGGCTCTGCATTGATTATCGAGAAATTAATAAGGTAACAGTGCGGAATAAGTACCCTTTACCAAGGATTGATGATCTATTTGATCAACTTCAAGGAGCTCAGGTGTTCTCAAAGATTGATCTTCGATCAGGGTACCATCAGCTTAAGATAAAGGCTGAGGATGTTTCTAAGACTGCATTCAGAATTAGGTACGACCATTATGAGTTCTTGGTGATGCCGTTTGGGTTGACTAATGCCCCGGCAGCATTCATGGACTTGATGCACAGAATCTTCAAACCATACCTGGATCAGTTTATAGTGGTCTTTATTGATGATATCTTGATATATTCTAAAAGTCATATGGAGCATGAAGACCACTTAAGGATTGTTCTGCAGACTCTTCGGGAGAAGAAACTTTATGCCAAGCTGCAGAAATGTGACTTCTGGATGAGCCAAATATCCTTCTTGGGTCATATCGTATCCAAAGATGGTATATCTGTAGACCCTAAGAAGATTGAGGCTGTCGTGAACTGGTGTCGGCCTTCCAATGTATCAGAAGTCAGAAGCTTCTTGGGGCTGGCTGGTTATTATCGCAGATTTGTGGAAGGCTTCTCTCGCATTGCTTTGCCTCTGACTCGCTTAACTCAAAAGCGAGCAAAGTTTGTTTGGTTAGAGGAGTGTGAGGGAAGCTTCTAGGAGCTCAAGCAGCGCCTGGTGTCAGCCCCTATCCTTACTCTTCCATCTACATCTGGAGGATATACTTTATTCACTGACGCCTCTCGAAAGGGATTGGGAGGTGTTCTGATGCAGGAAGGAAAGGTGATAGTCTATGCCTCCAGGCAGCTGAAGCCTTATGAGCAGAACTATCCTACTCATGACCTGGAGTTAGCCACCATGATCTTTGCACTGAAAATTTGGCGGCATTATTTATATGGGGAGACTTGTGATGTGTATACAGACCATCAAAGTCTGAAATACATTTTCACCCAGAAGGAGCTAAACTTGAGGCAGAGGAGGTGGCTGGAGCTACTAAAGGATTATGACCTGAACTTGCATTATCACCCAGGGAAGGCCAATGTGGTAGCTGATGCCTCAAGCAGAAAGTCCTCTTCAGAGCTAGCTTCCATAATTACTTCTCAGCCTCACATTCACAGAGACCTTAAAAAGTTGGAGGTTGGTTTGCGAGTACAGCGATATGATAGGCTTGTTGCAACACTTGTACTCCAGCCAACCCTGATTGACAGGATTAAGTCTTCCCAGAAAGAAGACTTGGAACTACAGAAGATAAAAGAAGCTATGCAGTCAGGAGTTCAGAATGATTTTCAAATAAATGAGGATGGATCCCTGAGATTTAATACTAGGCTCTGTGTGCCAAATGTGGAGGATCTAAGGGCTGAAATTTTGAGGGAGGCTCATTATTCTCCTTATACTGTTCACCCAGGAGGCACCAAAATGTACAGAGACCTACGGAAAAATTTTTGGTGGAAAGGAATAAAAAGAGAAATTGCTCAATATGTGGCCAAGTGTTTAGTGTGCTAACAAGTGAAGGTCGAACATCAAAGGCCTGCGGGACCTCTTCAGTCTCTGATGATTCTCCAGTGGAAATGGGAGAAGATCACTATGGATTTTGTGACAGGTTTATCCAAAACTCCCAGAAGCAATGATGCGGTCTGGGTTATTATTGATAGATTGACCAAGTCAGCCCATTTTCTGCCGTTCAGAGTTGGGGTCTCTAGTGAGAGATTAGCCACCATGTACATTGAGCAGATAGTGAGACTTCATGGTGTCCCAGAGTCGATTGTGTCAGATCGGGATACCAGGTTTGTGTCCCAGTTTTGGAAGAGTCTTCATAGGGCTCTGGGGATCAAACTGAATTTTAGCACAGCTTTCCACCCCCAGACAGATGGACAGTCTGAGAGGACCATACAGATCTTAGAAGATATGTTGCAAGCCTGTACAATGGACTTGGGTGGTGCTTGGGACAACCACCTACCTTTGGTGGAGTTTGCTTACAATAACAGTTACCAAGCCAGCATCAAAATGGCTCCATTTGAAGCTCTGTATGGTAGAAAATGCAGATCTCCCTTGTGTTGGAATGATGTGGGGGAAAGGAAATTGTTGGGCCCTGAGCTAATTCAGCAGACAGTAGAAAAAGTAGAGCTGATTAAGGAAAGACTCCGAGTAGCTCAGAGCCGACAGAAAAGTTATGCTGATGTTAGAAGAAGGGAGCTGGAATTTCAGGTTGGGGACCATTTCTTCTTAAGGGTTTCACCAACCAAAGATGTGATGAGGTTTGGACTGAAAGAAAAATTGAGTCCACGATACGTTGGGCCGTTTGAGATCTTGAGCAGAGTGGGGGAAGTGGCTTATAGCCTGGCATTACCTCCTGCACTCTCTGGGGTACATAATGTATTCCATGTCTCTATATTGAAGAAGTACATTTCTGACCCCAGTCATGTGATAGAAGTGGAGCCCATTTTGCTAAAGAAGAACTTGACATATGAAGAGCATCCGATACGTATTGTGGACCATAAAGATCAAGTTTTGAGACGGCGTAGCATTCCTTATGTTAAGGTTCAGTGGAGTAATCACTCTGAACGAGAGGCTACGTGGGAACTTGAAGAGGAGGTGAAAAAAAATATCCTCATCTATTTGTATCTGAATAGATATTTGCATATATGCACAAATATTTGTATATATTTGTATTTACTGTTGTATTTTGACTAGAAAGATAGATAAATACAGCTAGTAATTTTCATTTTGGGCCTCAAAAATTTTATTCGTGTTATGTATTAATTTCGAGGCCAAAATTTTTTATAAAGAGGGGAGGATGTAAACCTCCTCCCCCCACCTGAAAAATTTTTTAACGTTACACGGCGTGGGTGCGCGACATATGGAGCGCTGCATGCGCGCCCGCGCGCGCACACATGGGCGCAGGGCCCTCGCTGAAGAAAAGACAGGGAGGGGACTGGCAGTCCCCTCCGTCTTCTTCCCTCCTCCTCTTCGTGCGCTCTCGTCATCGTGCCGCCCTCCGCTCGTCCCCGACACCTCGCCGCCGGCAGGTAATCCCCCCTCACCGGCGAGGAGAGGGAGAGAGAGAGAGCGCGTGTAGAGAGAGAGGGAGAGGGCCGCAGGAGGGCCCTCCCCTAACGCGAGAGCCAAGCCGGCTCCCGCGCTTGGTTCGGGCCCGACAGCGTGCCCACCGGCTCGCCGGGCCCAGTCTCTGGGCGGCAGCCCCCACTGGCGCCGAGGCGGCATCCGATGGGGTCCAGCCGGCCGTTACGCCAGCAAGGGAAGAGGGGGGAGGGCCGTGGAACGACCCTCCCTTCACTGTGGGTTCAGGCCCGGCGGAGTGCTTGCCGGCCCGCCGGCTCGAGCTCGGCGGCGACCCCTCGCCGGCCGCCGGGCGGCGTCCGGCGGGGGTTCGACCGGCCGCCGGTGGCCGGCCGTGTCGTCGGCAGGGGAAAGAGTGGAGGGAGAGGGCCGAATGGCCCTTCCCCGTCGCGCAGAGCCAAGCCGGCTCCCGCATTGGTCCGGGCCCAGCGGCGTGCCCGCCGGCTCGCCGGCACGGTCTCTCGGCCGGCGGCCCCCACCGGCGCCGGAGCGACGTCCGGTGAGGCCCGACCCGCCAGCGGTGGCCGGCCGTGCAGCCGGCACAGTGAGGAAGAAGAAGAAGAAAAGGAAGAAGAAGAGGAAAAGAGAGGAAAGAGAAGAGAGAGGGGGTGGCCGCCGGCGGCGGGCGGGCTGGGGTCGGTCGTCGGCGGCCAACCGACCTCAGGGAGGGCCGGCGGCGGCCCTAGGCCGTCGACCATCTGCCACCCTTGGTTCACCTAAACCAGGGGTGAAACGGTGAACAAGGGAAAAAAGAAAAAAAAATCAGGGACTGGGCCGGTTTCGGCCCAATCCAGTTAGTCCCTTTGGGCCAAATTTTCGGGCCCCAAATTGGGTTTGGCCCAATAAAAGAAAAATATAGTCATGATCAGCATGGATCCTAGTTTGTCGGAGAATTTTTATTTCCCCATTTGGGCTTCTATATTTGGAGATATTCAAGCCCCAAGTTGGGCCCAGGATTATATTAGGTTAAGTGTAGGAGTTAGTTCGACATCCTAAAATTAAAATTTAAAAATCTAAAAAATTATGTTATAGGTACCCATAGGTCATACAACTGATTTACGCTTTGGGATTAGCGTTGTGAGGTAAGTAAGCCAGTTATAATGATTTTTTAAATTATTATTAAATTATGCCATTATTGAAATAATGAAATTGATTTATAGTATTATTTGAAAAATGATATTTGTGGTACCACATTTATGTAAATGATTATTTGACTTGATTATTGTGAATTTCTGTAAATTAAATTGGTATTTTATACATGCAACTGATTATTACATGATTATGTGAAATTATCAAATTTGGTAAAATATGAAAAGTAATTTGATTTATGTTTGCTGTTATGCGAATAAATGTTATTTGTGATTGTGTTATTATATGTCATCACGGTCCACATTATATGTTACATGACTCCGGGACCCACCTCCACAGGGGGAATATGTGGAGAACACACATCCTAAGGATGTGCTGTGACAGAATATAGCATTATATGCTAATTGACTCCGGCACCCTTCCTCCACTGGGGCGTACAGGGAGGTTACATCCTTGGGATGTTTATTACGTGGACGTGGGACATTAGTATAAAATGAGATTTACAGTGATTTGGAATTGAAATGGTATTTTGAAATATTATTTCATATTAATTGCTTCTAATTTATTCGAATATGAGATTTGTATAATTCTATAATATGATGAAATGTTTTTAAATTTGGAAGTATGACATGTATTTGACTTGGTAAAATTCTTATTTGACTATATCATGTAATAGTAGGCTTACTTACTGAGTGTAAACTCATTAAATCTTACAATATTTTTCCAGAGTCACAGGGGCAATAACAGGAGTAATTGGGAGCTTCTTGATGTAAATTGATTATATTTTGTTATATGTAACTCCATTTGGATTTATTTTGGAACTTTGGTTTGTTGCCCAACATTACATAATTTGTATTATGGAGGATTAAATTTTGTATGTTATATAGTTGTTAACCCTCCTTGTTTATAAATGATACTGTACTGGATGCCTTGCATGCCTGGCATGCGGCGGGCTATCACCCCTGAGCCACCACCAGCTGGGTCCGGGGCATGACACTTTTAATAAAGAAAGAGATGCCAACCATATGGTTTCCCTTGTCAGCAAATCAAGAATGGTTGTAAGTTGCAACCCTTCCAAGGTTTGAGTAGAATGCAAGAAGCTGAACTCTTCAGAGTTGCAATGCATTGACTAAAGAAATTATATTATGTTCCACCACAAACGGGCAAGAATGCCATCACATTTATTATTATTATTATATATTATCCTAAGAGGCATTACATCTATTCCTACTATTATTTTTGAAAACATAAGTAGACTAAGGAGATAAAGACTTTTTCTTTACTATTTTCTTTATGCTCATAAAGGATATTTACATAGTTTACAGGGTACGCATAAGGCAACTGTCAATGTAGCACAATTCTACAATGTGTTACATAATGCAACTTTAAGGTGTAGTGCAACTATACAATTCCATATATAAGGTAACTCTATGGTATAGCATAATTATACAGTATATAAAGCAATACAATAGTTATAATGTTCTACTAAAGGTAGTACAATAGGTGTAATATTCTAATATTTCCCTTCAAACTAAAGGAGCTATCATAGACACCAACTTGAGTTTGATAACTAAATCATGAACATAATTAGACTTAATGAAAATATTTGCAAGCTAGTTACTAGAGAAAATTACGGTAAGGATGATAGTGCTATCATGACTGTGCTAGTGAATAGAATGACAATCGGTTTCAATACGTTTAGTGCGATAATGGAAGACATTGTCGCAAGCAAACTGAATAATACTTCAATTATCATAGAAGAGAGGAATAGCTTTAGAAGAAGGAACGCTTCTACCACTCAGTAGCTAGTGTAAACAAAGTAATTCTAAAGATGTATTGCCAATCGCTTTATACGCAGCTTCAGTGCTAGATCTAGAAATAACTGTTTGCTTCTTACTTTACCAGAAAAGTAGAGAATCTCTAAAAAGAAAACAATAGCCTATAATAGACTGTTGATTAGCAAGAACATCAGTCTAATTTAAATTTGAATAAGCAGTCAACAGAAAAGAAGAATATAAAGCAAAATATAATCTATTAAAAAGTATATCCTTGACATAACAAAGAATTCACAATACAGCTTTAAAATGAGTGGAACGAGGAGTCGCTATAAATTGGCTAACTAAATGAATGACATAGACTGTTAACCAGTTGTCTATATAGAGTAGCATCAGAAAGAAGTGTTCCATTAGTAGAATTGAGTTGAGCATGCAATCCAAGAAGAGTAAAAGCAACTTTACTTTCTATTATATTAGTTCTAGAAACAGTTTCATGAATACATCTATATTTTTATTTAGTCCAACCATTCTACTAAAAGGTACGAGGACAAAAATCTGATTGGTCATGAACATTGTAAGGTGCTGCTCTCCACGAATCCTAGCATACTCCGGGTTAGGATAGCTGAAGAATGGTGCCTTATTATTTCAAAAACTTAAGATGATTTTATTTTTCGTATTCTATGGCATTATTAGTAAGTAGAACTTTGACTTTTTATGAAAACTTAGTAGTATCCATATTGACAAAAGTGCAAAAATAGAAGGCAATTTAGATCTATGGTGCAATCCACCTAAACCAAGAAAAATCATTCATAAATAATATAAAATAATGAAAGCCACCTATAGTAAGAGTAGGAGTAGGTCCCCAAAAGTGAGCTAAGTCAACCAGTTCATTAGATGTAGAACCATTCATATTAAAAGAGAGAACTATTTGTTTGGCTAGCTTGTAGGAAATACAGTTAAAGTGTTCATCTTTAACAAAACTTAGCAACCTGTTAGAGATTAAAGATTTTAACTTACTAGAAGAAATATGACCTAATTAAGAGTGCCCAAATAGGTAAGACGTACATAACACAAGCAGTAAGAATAGGAGAACTAGTAAGAGGCCCTAAAAACCGATGACTCCAACAACCATCCAACCTTACAATAGTAGGTTTAGAAAGGGCCATTAATTGGTCCCAAAGTGATTTTATCTAAGCATAGAAGTTATAAATAAACTTAGCTAAGTTTCTGCTTCAAATGATAAAGTTTATTCCAAAGCTGATATGTTCGAGCTAGATTAGAGCTCATATACTGATTCCCTAATAAATCCTATATAGCTTTAGTAGTATCATAGTTCCTAAATTACTCATGAATGGAAGGCAATAAAGTATTTTGAAACAATGTAATAATCTAATAGTTTTTACTACCCCAATCCTCAAGACGGTCAAGATATTGTTCATCAGTCTCAATGAGCTTTTTGATCGATTAGATAATAACACTGGTAATATAATGCTATAACTTTTTTCGTTTGAGGAAGCTATATATAGCCTTTGACCTAGTGATATAGTTCTAGCCATAAAGAACAATTTTAATGGTCTGACAAACATCAGATAAGATGTCGATAGTACTCATCTCAAGAAAAAATGAAGCTGCGGAGGGGCAAAACAAAATGATTTTGTAAGTAGAAATAGCCAAAAAAGGAGGCTAAAAATGGATTAAATACACTTGAAAACCCTAGAATCGATCTAAATGTTTCAAAACCTGGTTAAAAAAAAGATGCTCGAACTAATCAAAGAAAAGGTGCTAGTTTGAACCGATTTGTTGATGTGGCGAGGACTGATATGCCATTGAAATAAAACCATGAGAATGGGTCATGATGGGATGAAGAAGCTGCATAAGAGAAGCTGTATAAGTGTGGGGCAGTGGCATAGCAGGAGCGCCTGAGATTTTTAAGATCAGGTTGTTAAAGCTCTCCTTCTTCACATTTAGGTTCTTCCTAAGAAGAAGATAAGGATTTCAAGAAAGATGCCAAGGACTTCAAAGGAGGCAAAGGATTTCTTGGCTTTGATATCAGGAAAACGTAAGTAGACGAAGGAGATAGAAACTTTTTCTCTACTATTTTTATTATACTCATAAAGGATATTTATATACTTTACAAGGATATAATAAGGCAACTGTATAGCATAATGCGACTATATAGTGTGGTATATAAGGTAATTTTATGGTATAGCATAATTATACAATCCAATACATAAGGCAACTTTATAGTGTAACACATTTATATAGTGCAGTATATAAGATATACAATAGGTTTCGTATTCTAATAAAGGTAGTACAATAGGTGCAATGTTCTACTCATTTTTTCGAATTAGTTATTTTTTTGGTGCTTTCAATTCAAATGGTTTTAAATTGGAATACATCTTTATACCAAAATCTTAAATTATTTTAGAAATTTGAGTTTACGAAATAATTACGGTAAATGCTGCCATATGCTCTAAGTTATTTGTAAAGAACCTATTCTCTAAGCTCTCAGAATTCTATTTGGATTGGAGGAAATGATTTTTCGTGAAAGATCAGTAGCCTGTTATGCTAATGTTAATAGCCATGATAACTTGATCTTGCTGGAAGGAAAGAAATTTTGGATGCTTTCTCAGTAAGGATACCTCCAATGCAAGGATTGTATGGATCATCCTCGGACTCTTCCTTGATTGGTCTATCCTCTGTAGTCACCAAGAGCACTCTGGCTTCTCAAAAGTATGGTTAAGGATCTATCAATTATGCTCACTATTTCTAATGATTGAGAAGGAATTACTTGAGGAGGTGGTGCTGATCTCTTCCATCGGCTTGGTGTTGCTGTCTTCATTGCACTTGGCAAGCCTTTATCACAAATATCATTTTTTTATAAGCTTATGGCCTTTGTTTTGATGACAGAGACAATTGTACATTCTTGTCTCTACTTCCTTTGATCTATTTTTATGCGTCCTAATCTCGTTATAATTCTAATGTATAATACTCCTTCCCATCAATAAAATCGAGCGTCTAGTCCTCCCTTCAATTAAAAACAAAACAAAAAACACACACACGCACACAAAAAAAAAAAAAAAAAAAAAAAAAAATCAGGAGATGCTTCGATGGTATGGCCATTTGCAATCATGTTACAAGACTTCAGTTTGCTATTGATTATCCTCATTATTTAAGCTTTGTCGACAAGCCTTTTGATATGACGTTTTTTTTGGTTAAAGTCTGTCAGAATTGATAATATGGTACAATGCGGATGCTAATCCATAATTGCTCCTGCCAGAAAGCTAGTGAGAAAAAGTTAGAGGGTGGCCAAACGGCTAGCGGTGGCAACGTCCTGGATGACTTGACTCAAGTTGGATTTAAGGAAAACTTGGTTGGTATCCAATAACTCCTATAGAAATTTCCATGGAGGCATCATTTATTTGCCTCCATGTATCCTCTGGATATCGCTAGCTTTTACCTGGTACTTAGCATAAATTTGGTGATACATCTCGGTGGAAGGAATGGCGTGGCCAAGGGTAGAGTTTGCAGCAGATCGGCAGATTAGAAGGGATCTCTTAGCGAGCCATCTGGGCTCAACCTTTTACGATTCAAATCTTAAGTTGAACATGGACCGTGGGACCTCAATTTGGATCCAGTTATAGTGCACCAAAACTTGCTATTGTGGCAACCAACTTCAATCTGAAGTGATGTAGATGTATGATCGAATTGTATTAATGATAGTGAATAGATTTAAATTTGTAAATCCAAACTGAAATCCTTATGCTATTGGCTTGACCATTCTCCTGCAAACATATATGCTGACATACATGCATGCATGCATGGATGCAAGCACGCACAAATAAAAGGGCTTCAACTTGGCCATATCTTCTGCTAATTGTTCCTCTCTTCTTTGCCTTCTCATCCTCTACCTGCTCATCAACACATTCTGAATGCCTTGACTCTATTTCCCCATCAACAATATTTATGTTTCTAATTCGTAAAATGCGAAGCACACCACCATATTTGCCCTCCCTTTTTACACTATTTAAGCAGGGACTGTAGGGTAGCCTTCACTCCAATTTGATAATGACGAGGGTCCAGATGCCAGGGCTGAGAATTATGTAACTCTGACAGCATTTGATAATGGAATCATAATATTAATATAACAAAGATATCTTCATAAATTAATTAACTATCATAAAAAGTGTAGTGCTGATATTTTACTAATTGAAATATGAATGAGAAATTACGCTTAGTTTTGGTTTTAAGGCACTTCCTACAATAGAATGTGGACTACAGCATTGGTATATGTTACTCACATTTCAGATAGATCCAATGCTATGCTATACTCAACATACCTCAGAATATTACAGCAATTTGGTTGCATTTGAATCAAGTAATATCCTGCTGCCTTGTGAATTGAGGCTTACCCCATTACTTACATCTTTGCTTAGCGACATGAAATTTAGAGCTTGGATTTTGGGTTGTGCGCCTTCTATTTTTACCTGAATAATAAAAATCTAGATGAATCTCCCTTCCCTACTATCTTTCTTCAACTTAAAAAAAAAAAAAAAAAAAAAAAGCTAAGGGTGTGTTTGGCATTGCCTTTGTTTCTTATTTTCTATTTTTAAAAATAAAATTATAGTAATTAAGAAAAAAATATTTGGTACTATTTTTTTTATAGTTCTAAGAAAATGAAAATAAAAAAATTTAACTTCTATTTTTTAAAAAAATAAGAACCTTTTTTTTTACTACTTCTATCATCACAATTGTCACCTCTATTGTAACCATTACAATTGCCGTTCCTACTACTTTCGCACTGCTATTATTCTTTTCATCACCATCGCTACTTTTGTAAATAAGAATCTAGTGTACACATTTATATGCACATATCTATTCATCATAAAATATCAATATATTATACTATTTACATTCATAGTTGAATAAATATATGATGCGCATCAATATAATCATTCCAAGAAATCATAATCTTTTTAAGACAAATTTATCAATAATATCTTTAATTAGATTTATTATGCATAAAATTAATTTTGCTAGCTTATTATTAGCTCAATTAAAACCATGCATTTGATCATGGCGTAGTACCAAATCTCACCATGCGGTGGCCTATGGTAGGAATCAAATTAATCAAATATGATTGCACTTCAATTTGCGATGACAGTCATGTTTAAACTGCACTATAACCCGTGATGGCCATAAATACCCACAATTAGTCCACTGCCTTATTAACCACATCATCATTCATATTATTTACCAATTCTTAATTTATTAATTTAATGTAAATACCTAAGCACATAGAGATGAATTTCTTTATCATTTTATCATATTGTATAAAATTCATAATTTGAGCATTCAATTGACAATCATGTGAAAATTTTCATACATATTTATGTATGTGTATGTTGGTGTAATCATACATGTTTCGATAATATATATATTGATGATATTATTATAATTATGCACATAAATTAGTATGAAAATTATGTTGATATAATCACACATGTGAAACTTTAAAGTTATATAGGCATGTCATGCATTCAGCCTAATCGGCATGTTGGAGTGTGACAAAAATATTAAAGAAAAATATTTAGCCTTTACATAATTTCCATAGTATCACTTAAGAGTTATGCAATCATATTATTTGTTTAGCCCTAGGTTGGGATGTGATATATAAATATAGATATAAATTAAATAATTAAATTTTATGACCATCATAATAATCTAGATATCATTAATGAAAGGTTAATTAAGTTAATGTTACGTTAATATGAATACTTATTTTTCTTATTCGCGGTGCATTGGATTAATAAGATTATAAATGTATACGAATATGTCAGATGGTTAAATATCTTTGAATATTTCAATAGATTTGGATATAGGAAGAGATATCATCCATTTCACTTTTACTGCTGCAATATTTTTGTCTCCCACGCGCCATGCCCAAATAGAATTCCCCTGGAAGAATAGCAAAGAAGCCGTGCAACTGGGCCACCCACTGTCACGACCTAAAGGGGCTGAAGCCGATGGCGATGGAGGCCACTTCAAAGTTCAGATGCGAGATTGTTCCTCTTGTTTGCTGGTCTCATGCATGGCTTGGAGGTCCAAAGGTTTGACAATCTACACCGGGTGGGACGAGATGATGGATCCAGTTTAGCTTCTGACAACGATACCTGGAAGACCGCACTATACTTTCCATGCTCTACGGTTTGGCACACTGGGCAATTGCTCTCACAGAAGCAGCATGATAAAATTTTATAGTTCTATTCCACCTCAAAAACAACTTTTAAACTAATGGTATCTTTGATAAATATTTTTAGGCTGCCCAATATCTTCTTCAATGGGAAAAGAGATGTTGAGAAAGAAAAGAACGTGATGATCATCTCCATTCCGTCAAAAACGTGCCCCACTTACCTACTTAATGCCTTTTATTCAAACCTCTCCCTAAATCCATTCCGTCAAAAAGGTGCCCCACTTACCTACTTAATGCCTTTTATTCAAACCTCTCCCTAAATCATCTGAACGTTCATTCTGGTCAGCCATTTACTTCAAGCATTGCAGGGGACCATTTGGATGGATTAGCTGGTTACATCGTTGAAAAATTCAAGCTGCTGTATAAAGGGATACATTATATTTACTTCTAGTCTGCTAATGTCTGGGAAGCATTATGCTTTGGTAACAAGGAAGCATCTGCTAACTAAAATCATGGACAAAAATTACATGGCTTAAGAATTTAAGTGAAAGTTAATTGGTAGCAGATAAATTTGAGTTATAAGCACATAATACTTTTTTTCCTACTTAATGTGAGACTAAATTTAAGTATCACAATTTGTTCGAATCGTTAGTACTACAAAGGCAACTTTATGTCGTGACGAAACTTTACCATGATCCCATTAACTTTCGTATACTTGTACCAGGTCTGATACAATTTATAACGCTTCAAACTCACATGCTGATCCAATTAACTTTGTTAGCGGATCAAACTCATATGCTTTAAAAATTTAAAAAAAATTAATTGATAATAAATAAACTTAATTTATAAATATATAATAATTTTTATTTTTATTTAATATGAAATTAAATTTCAGATAACAATTATAAACCCTAGGCATAAAAGAGCAAGGCTTCAAAAGGCTGACGAACGTTGGTTGAGGAGTCGAGCACAACAAGATGCCATAGGAGCTATAATTACATTGATCCCTGTCCGTTTGTTGTAACGAGCCGATCTCTACCGAAAAATTCTTCAAAAAAATGTGTTGTTGTGCTCCGAGGAGAAGCCGATAGCTGGATAATGGATATCTTAAGAAGAGGAGGGGAAGAGTTAAAACAAGTGCAAGAATATAGGGACCGGATTGATATAGAAGTGATTGGAAGAGCATGTTAGCTTAAGGTTTGTTATGACAGCGAAAGATCCTATACCACTCTCTTTGATAATGGGCATGGAAGGAGACAAAAAATAAAAGATAGTGAAACAGAAAAAAAAAATATATAAAGGATTTACATGATTTAACCTACTAACATATGTTTACAGATGAAGGAGAGTATATAATTTCATTATCGAAAATATTTGAAGTTTACAAGAACTATTTTTCACTAAACTCTGAAATTACTAGGACCTCTTTCCTATTAGAAGCGCTTTTTTATAAATTCCTAAATCCCCATACACCCAATAGTTTCTTCTTTTGAATTCTCATAATAATTCTCTAAATCATCCAAGATGCCTTAGGGCTTGGGTTTAAGTCGGAACAAGAATCTCCTTAAAATTCACTGTTACTTATGCTTATATAGATGAGAAATACATAGTGCATTATTAGAGTTCTACACATATATGGAAACATATATTGTTTTATTTTTTGAATTCTAAAACTATATGAATTATGATTGAAGCCCTATTTGGGTATGAAAAGTTTTTTTTTTTAAGCTTGTGAATTTTAGGATAAACTTTAATAAACTTCTTCTCATTTTATATTTCTTGTAGGATGGACTGTTGGAAGGAGGAAATGTTGACCTGTGGCTCTTCAAGCTTCTGCAATTTGCATTTTGTCTTGAGAGATGGGGTCTACTTGAACAATGAACGAAACATATGGATCGAATTCAATAACTTCTCGTGATCCATGTCAGCGCACAACAGCAGAAATCGAGGCAAAGTGTCCAATTGCGCTTTTCAAAAGGGGAATAATCTTGACACAAAAAAATGAGTAAGTGAGAGATTAAGAGGGGTGTTAAAGCGAGAGATTAGCAAAGATTGTTGAAGAACTCCGGCCATGCGGTTCCACAAGTAGATAGAGGTACAAATAATTGGTAGGTGAGTTGGTGAGCATCCTTCTCCCTAAATAAGAGATTTTCTATTCGAACGTGAGGGAGAGCCACCATCTTTAAAAAGACTGGAAAAAACCCCCACATTATATGTATATATAATGGATCTACAAAGGTCAGGGACACCATAGAATTTGTTGAATAGCTTAACTATTCAAAAATAATAGTTTGTGGCGCTATGTGACTCATTAGTTTCAAAAGAGGCCTGGAGACTAGAGGGAAAGAGAGGGAACATGGAGACTGAAAAAGGGTAGTACTGTAATGAACGCTTACCAAGGAATATGGCAAACAGAGCAAGGTTACATTAGCTTAATAAGCCACTGGAAAGTTGGAACTCTGAAGCTACACAATCACATGAACTCGCTTCTAGACACCACTATTATTTATAAACAATATACTGCAATCTGAGGTAGGGAACAAAAAGCAAGATCAAAACATTCTACCAGGTACGACCAAACAATGAGAAGAATGTCAAAAAAAAAAAAAGCATTTGCAAAAGCTTTTTATCCTTAACAAGGCCACGCTTATTGCTCTAATGCTCTCTTTTCACGTATAATTCTCCTAATATCTTTCCAAAGATCATTCACCTCTTTCTAAAAATACTCGAAATCCAGATAAGAAGAATCATTTGGATTGCTTTTGCCTCCGCCGCCCCCGCCGAAACTATTTTCAGCGGTCTTCTTCTCCTTGGCGGCAAACTGCCCGAAGTCCACAGGCTCCGGAATATGCGGCGGCGCGTTGCTCCTCACCAACGCCCAGCTCACCCCCTCGAAGAATGGGTGCTGTTTAATCTCGGTGGCACCCCTCCGGTACGCGATTCGTTTCTGAGGCTCCTTCACGAGGAGGCCGCGGATGAGGTCCCGGGCGGCCAGGCTCACCGCCGGCTCGTCCGGGAACCTCAGCGGCTGGCCCACCACGTTGAAGAGCGTGGCGCGATTCCCCGAGCCCTTGAAAGGCGTCGTCCCGTGCAGCAGCTCGTACAGGAAGATGCCGAACGTCCACCAGTCCACCGCACTCCCATGCCCCTCCCCTCGGATGATCTCCGGGGCGAGGTATTCGTGAGTCCCGACGAAGGACATCGATCGAGCGTTCGTTGGCTCGGCCATGAATTCTGGGAGGGATCCGTTGGCGATGCAGAGGTCTGATGATTTGGACTTGCGGTTCCTCTTGGGGAGTATACGGGGGAGGAATGTCGATGGCTGGATGCAGCCCTGCACGGCGTGATCGTTGTCGAGCATTCCATCCATGCTGCCGTTGCTGCTCGATTGAGTCGACGGGGATTTGACGAGCGTCGGGCTGACGGAACACCGCAGCGATAAATCGAAGTCGGATAGCATGATGTGGCCCTCTTCTCTGACGAGAACGTTCTCGGGCTTCAAGTCCCTGTATACGATACCCAGCATGTGCAAGTACTCGAGGGCAAGCAATACCTCAGACGCATAAAATCTATTGCATAGAGAATAGAAACACGAATAAGAAAATTAAGAACTCCAGTTGATCAAATACCAAGAAATGTATCATATCACAAACATGTCAACTTTTTGCACTATTAACTGAACCAAGAATCCAGGACAGGTAAGTATTTGTTTGAGCCATTTATTTCGGGGAAAAAGATCCTGATTTTGTTTCTTCCATAGCATGATTCGAGACAGCCAAAAGGCATCACAAAGAAGTAAAAATTACGTATGACTTGATGTGGATCATGAATCGCTGCTCATACTTGCTCCATTTTTACTCTTGATCCATGTTCTCCTCATTTTCTTAATATTTAAAGATAATACTGAAATTTCTCAGGCTGATGATGTCAGTCTTAAGAATACGTAAACATCTCTTTGAGCAAAAGAGATGCATAATATGAAATTTAATACCTATTTCATGCAATATGAAGACTAAGCAATGGTGAGGTGAAGTCTCGAAGTCCCAAGGCATTGTAAAAAAACCATAATTTGAGATTGTAATACCTATACATATATATGTTTGTATGTAATGAATAACCTGTTAGTTTGGCTTCATCAGAACTCAATACAATTAACAGGATTGTTAACTTCGTAGTGTCAAACTCGGCACCCACAAGCAAAATATCTAAAGGTAAGGAATGAAAAGATGATTTTATCGTAATTTGACAGTCTGAAGGCTGAAGCATTAAGGAGTGCTGTGCATTATCTGCTGTCCAAAAATTCAAAACAACCTAAAATAATAAATATCTAGCTTAAACTGTTGCTATGTGAATTCCACCAACTAAAACTTAATTTACGAATGAAAGATTAGTAGCTTAGATGCATAAGAAAATGGGATGATGCTAATGAACATGATAACAGCCTACACATTTCTATCATGATATTTTCTTAGTTGTCATTAAAAGTTATATATGGTATCTTTACATTTTATAAAAAGTATAACTTTAAATTAAGCAGAATAGAAAATGAAATTAAGATAGCCGGTCCTAACTTGTTTAGAACAAAGGTTTTATTATTGTTGCTGTTTTGAAAGATCTCATATAAAATTTGCCTTTTGATCGGTAATATGCTGGCAATATTTGGTCAATTCCATAGTTTCTTTTATTTAGGAAAGGTTTTACTGCTGTGAGCTTAATTGTTAATCCTTGTCCCAAAAACTAGCAAATGGAATCTCTCTCATTTGCATTCATGGTGATATATATATATATATATATATATATATAAAATCTCCCCTAAACTAACCATACCACTTATTTTGACTTCTGGTTTTGTGTGGACAGGACTAGAATAAGTTTCTGTGGAATCTTCCGTCTTCTGAAATGCAACATAACTTTCTCCAGCTGGAGCAGAACCTCTGCTTTCATTAAATTAATGAAGCAAATTGGTTTCTTCCAATATTTTATTTATTAAGAAAAATGTCAAGGAAAATTCTAAGGTCACACTATGATGCGCTTGCTCCAAGGGGATTTTTATATGTTCCCTAACAACAAAGCAAAACTTTGAGATTTATTCTACTTTATCAGTCTTATCTCTGTTTTACTGAGTCCTAGAAACAACCTTAAACTGATATGCCATTGTGAAAATAATCTCGAAACAGGAGTAGAATATGTGAAAATAAGTACACACACATGTATGGTGCGGTGTATAAGGAGATAGAATAGAATAATTTTTCCCCACAGAATTTAATGCTAAAATGTTAGCATAAAAGTTGGCTGCAGCAAAAAAAAAATTATCACTGTTGGATCTTACAAAATCCAATGCAACCATGAGTTCACTTTCAGCTGAAGCATTCAGATATAAACTTTGGTAGATAAAATAGAAGTAGACAAGCAAAGACAGCAATCACCAAGAAAGAAAGAAGAGAAAGCAGTAAGGCCTAACAGACAAATGCAAAACATGAAATTCATCAACTTAATCGTAAAGGCAAAAAGATATCGAGCATATCACACCAGGAGCTTGCTACATTACATCAATGTGTGAAGAATGGAGACAACTTGTGGAAAAAGAAAAGCTGAAGAAACATACCGAGCAGCTTGCTCGCTGAAATACTTGTTAGGCTGCTTCTGCCGAAGAGAATGGAGGTTGCCACCACTGCAGTACTCCATGACCAAGCAATAAAACTTCTCTGTCTCAAAGTGAGAATACAAAGTTGGCAAGAAAGGGTGATCAAGAAGGCCGAGAATCTCCCTTTCGGTCTGAGCCCGGAGTACCTTATTTCTACTAACAAGTGAGGCCCTGTCCATAACTTTCATTGCAAAGAAGGCACCAGTTCCCCTAAGTTCAACAAGATACACGCTTCCAATATCACCATAACCCAAGCGTTTGAGGAGCCTGAAATGTCCCAGGCCGATGGGGGATTCTCTAGCATTCGCCTGTTGAATTGCCTCCCAGCGGCAGTCACCTCCGGTGTGCCGCCTGACCGGCGCAGAAGCGCTGCTGTCTACGCTGTTACTTCGAGTGCTGTTGCAGCTACTTTGACTAGCGTTGGTATTGGAGTCACTCAGCTTGGCATCACTAGTCTTCATAGCAGCTGTTGTCGTAGTTACCCCCGTTGATGCTGAGGTAGGGGGCGAAGTTGAAGTGGTTTCAGACATTGTTGGCAATTTGGGGCTAGGACAAGGGCCTGGATGGGGGCTTGCGCTCGGGGATGAACTCTGTGTAAAATTTGCTCCATCTTTGACAGCCAGGTCCAAATTTTTATTATGGTAAGAAACTTTTTCTACTGTCGCTTCAGAATTTGCAAGGTGTCTTCGGCTTCGGCTTCGGCTTCGGCTTCGGCATGGATTAAGGTACGTGCCCGAGCCAGGGCCAGCTTGTGGGGTTCTTATTGAATCAATCCTGTCATTAGGAACTGGATCTATTTCCCTGTCATCAAACGACTCCTTGTCTGATGGCATGGCATTCATCTGAAATTTTGATATGTATGAGAATGATGTCAATAATTGATGCACGTTGTGTATAATTCTTTCAAGGAAAAAGAATAAAATATGAGCTAAAGTATTAAAATCCTTTGTACATGAAAGCATCATGATTTCAAAAAAGAGCCGGAATTTTCAATTATAAAAGTAAGTAACACAAATAAAAAGAACATCATATTTTACATTTTTCTTATTTTGATTCATTCAATGAAATGGTCGATGGTTTACTTACCATTAGCTCAATTTTTTTTTTTTCTTCGTTAATTCTGCAAATAATTGGCTACCGTATTTTGAAAATTCGTATTCACTAAATTAAATCGACCCCAGGGTTTTTAATTGGAGGGGAAAAAAACAAAACGATAGAATTGTCAGATATGTTTCAGTTCAATTATTAACAAGAAGATCAAACAGCATGGGCATTTTAAAACGCCAGCCTAGTAACCAAGTCAACATGCCAAAGTGAACAGCATACCAATCATGTCGTGATTAGAATTTCCTACATGATAAAAGCCTATGACATGGTTAATTACACACCAAAAAAAAAAAAAAAAAAATCCCCCTTAAATATTGATAAAATCAACAGTCTCGAAGAAAGAAAGGAGGCAAACCACAGAACAAACCAATGTACAAGATATACCGCAGGGATTCGAATCTCTTGCAAAAACTTGCTCTCAGAATCTGGGATCAGCCTTCAAACAAATGCTCTGCTTCTCTGCCTCCTCTGCAATAATTACGGGCAGAAATCTCTAGCTGTACACAAGAACGTAATCGGAGATCCCTCCTGGGTTCGGGCAATGGGGGCTCATTTCTCCGAACCCATCAATGGAGCTAAGAATTACGGAGAACTCGTGGGGCGGGGAGAGGAAAGCGTGGGGGCGAGAGAGAAGAGAGGAGAGGAGAGAAAAAGGGGAGGACATACGCCAGCCAAGAAATGAGGCGATGGGCGGAGGCGTTGCTAAATATAAGAGAGAAAGAAATATAATATTTAGACGGGAGGGGGAGCGAGAGAGAGAGAGAGAGAGAGAGAGAGAGAGAGAGAGAGATGGAGGGTAGAGACGTGGGAGGGGGCATGGAGGATGGAAACGGTCGCAAGGAGGAGAAGAGAACGAACGGATGAACGTTTTATTCTGGCTGAGGCGTGGCGGCGGGAGAGAATCGAATCAGAGCGGACACGGTGAGGAAGCAATGCGCCATCGTTTGCCGAAGCCGTGTGATTCTCTCTGTACGGGTAGTTCAGCTGTAACCACTTACCTGCCAACAACAAACCCTGCATGCCCTGATGCATTGGAACTAATGTATTGGCTACAATTTGTCACCGTTCTCATGATTTGCATGCTAATTTTATATCAGAGATGTACTAGCAATTGCCACACTCAATCCTAGAAAGTAGGCTGAGTAGTAAGTTCCTTGGACTTTAGCTCATTTATAAATCATGTTTTAAATAAATTTTTGGACTTGCCTCGTTTTGTAATTAAATAAATTTGATTAAATTTATTATCAAATTGAGAATGAGTTATTCATGGATAGCATGATTATTTGCAACCTATTCGGGTATCTACTTTAATGCTGTCGATGCAGTTATCATGATAGTTATTTCAGTTGATGACTTGCAACGTAATGGAAATGTTTGTATGAGCAAAGCAAACTAGCGCAAGAGATATATAATTACGTTGCATATAAAAAACTTGACATTTTGTGTAGAGTAATTATGGTAGGATTGTAATTAATTTTGAAATATTTTTAGAAATTTAAAATCTTGAAACCTTTTTTGCATGAGTAAAAATGAAAGCGCTTTAAAAAAAAGTTAAACTGTCAAATGAGATAATGAGGTTTATTTTTTTAACAAATGAAGCTTTTCATAATATATTCTTATGGGTCTGTCATTATAATATTTGATATTTGCAAGATCTCACTTACCTCCCCTTCCAAAGATTATGTGTCGTATTAATGGCGTATTCCATGATCCTCTAAATCTGTTCCCATTATCCTTTCAAATATCCTCATTATTGTTTGGAAATCAAAATTGGGGATGATCAACCTTGCTAGTATTAAATAGAGAGGTAGCTTTTATTTGAACTTTTATTTGAACACAAGTTGTCCAAAGAGGTGTAGGAACTAATAGCTGCCAACTAGATTTACTTTGAAATTCTATAATCCCATCTTTCTTATTGACCTACCAACTTTCCTTTTTGCTTCTCTAAGTGGTCTAGAAAGATGATAGAGTTATAGGGTATCCTCTAAATCCAAGCATAATATATAAGGTGTGAGAGTTTATACTGGCAAGTATTTAGTTTTACATCGATTATGTATTAGAAAGATTCTTGGTACTTATATAGGATCAAGAAGCCTAAATAATAACATTTTAACTATTTTTTTGATTAGATCCTGAGTTATGACAAATAGTATTAAAGCAGACCTAGTTCATGGCCTATGTGGACTAAGGGATACTGTTGATGGGCTCAATATGTTTGTGACTGGATTCAATTGGATTTGATGTGAATTTGAATATGAACCCTTAACTTGGCGAGGACGCAAAGGCTTGAATGAAAAAAAGTATATGAAAGCTTATGCTAGCGAGTATTTAGCCCCATATCAGTTATATACTAAGAGGATCTTGAGTACTTATAAAGGATCAAAGAGCCCAAATGATACTTTTTGGCTAGTATTTTTGAGTGAGATTATGGATTGTTGCATAAGGAGTTCCATAATGTTCTTACCCATGGGTATGGGATGAATAGATAGTTAGCAAAATCAATATCTTGTTGTAGAATAAGCAAAGTTGATCAATAGTAAGGTCTTTTATTCTCTCTTTTTTTTTCTTCTCTTTTCCTTCCTATATGTAATGGACTTTTTTGAGTCAAATTCTTTCACATATCTTGAATGCATATGCGAAGTGAGGCTTAAGCAAAACAAAATCAAGTAAATTGCTAATGATCACTATTGCATCTTGTCACATAAAGCTAATTGCATGTAATGAACTTGTTTATCAACTATCATTTAAGTTATCTCTCTAGTGGTTGCTATATTTAATTGGAACGGTAAGTGAAGCAATTGAAGCCTTATTTGAATTGGCTGTTAAGGCATCTTTAAGTGGTTATTGATTGATAGTTATATGAGATAGCTGTTGATCAACAACTGGAATCACTAGCTAATCTAAAACGGCCACCAATGGCTAGGTTGTTGATAGCTCATTTTGTCTTAGGATTTGTTTATTTGTTTAAACCTCATGCAAACTTTCTAGAGTTTAGATCCTGGGCGTATCTTAAGGGACACCCATAAGTCTAGTAGAAAGCATTGATACAAATTGAAATGAAGCAACTACATCGCAGATTTATTCTTGCCCAAGGCCTTGTTTCTCTATTTTATTTTTCTATCTTTCATTTCACTTTTTCATTATTAATTTGTAGTCTAATTTTGAACTTCACCTTAAATACAAGCTCGCTTTTCGTCTCCATAACACAAGCTAGGGCTTAACAAGTGCTTTTTCTCATAAAATAGGGTTCAACAAGTTCTTACTTTGCAATCCGTGGCCAACTTCATCGCTCGCAGGTGCTACTCATGATGCTCCGTTACACCAACATGGTGGTCTGAATTCAAGGGCAGAGTTTGGTTAGGGCTAACAAGGGTTTGGTCTATATATATGAAGCACTAAAGATCAAGGTTCTCAAACGCCAACGTCCTTCATAGCCATGATTTCCCCTTCCACTGGACCATGAGATTCTCCCACCAAATCGATGACCACCAGCCATTCCCCTGCTCATGCAAGAGCCCTCAACAAACCAGTGTGGATTCTCGTGATCAGTATCTGGTGCCAAAGGAAGAGAGATTGGGACAATGGAGGGGCTGCTGGGGCTAGTCATAGGGAGGTACCCGGCATCGAGCGGCGATGACGATGGCGCAGGGATTTCGTGTTCCTAGCGATCTTCGTTGCCTTCTAGTGGCCATGGTCATGGACTCTAGCTTGCTGGATTCAACCAAGGAAACCCACCCACTACGGCTTGCTTATGGACTGGACCGTAAAAGAAGTATTTGTTTCTGACCAGATTATGTGAACTCGAGGTTAGGTACAGCATAAATCCCAACCGGATCCATCAAAGTGGTTCGAAGAATAGCAAGTTTAGTCTAGCCAATGCTGAGAGTATCTCCATCATGGAATGTCCTATTCCTTCGGAAGACAGGCTTCAACTTCATTTGTGATTGTCTCAATGGATGATTGGATTAATGGGGATTATGATTATTTTGAGTTTCTCACACTAGAGACGAGGATCAGCTTTCTTCAACTCTAAGGTCTATGATACTCTTGATATTTTCAAGTACAAATGTTTACTTGAGTTTCCAATCCATAGCACATGCATCTAATTTACCTTTGAGGTCTAGGCAGCAAAAGGGTGGTGCCATCAATTTTTCATCCTTTTATCTTAGGGCTCGTTTGATTTATGATAAAAGAAATCATGGAATTTTATTTTTTACAAATTAAAATATTTGATTCATTCTTTTAGGGTCTGTTCGTAAGAATACTCTATTCTCACGTGATTTGAATTTCTGTATTTTATGAAAAATAAAATTCCATCGATACTGTGAGATTTACTTTTCGATCGCAGTGTGTTTTCTTTTTTCTTCCCAACATACCCTTCTTTCCCATCGTATACCTTTTTTTTTCCATTTTTTTTCCAAATCAGCGGTTGAGAAGGAGAGAAAAAAATACTTTACTTCAGATTTACCGGGTATCAACTTGATCTAAAACTTTTTGTCTTGATTTAGAATTTTGGTATATTGATTTCTTAACCATTTTTTATAACCCATATAGAAGTTAAAAAAAATTAGATTACAAAAAAAAAAAGTTTTAAGAACTAAAGGATATAATCGGTATTCTATACTACTTTTTTGGGAAAGAAACTGTTCAACCAAACGTGACAGCTTCATTCTTTCTCAGAAAAATACTTGTTTTTCATAGTCAACCAAACGTGACAAACATTTTATGCCTGAAAATTTAATTTTTAGATATCCTATTTCTATTTGTAAGTCACTTTCTGTGAACCAAACGAGCTCTTAAGAAGATCTGTGGCAGATATTATTGGAGAGGCACGGCATGTTGGGTGTTGTGGAGGAATCCTATCATTTGATGATTCACCATTTTGTTGCTGAAATGGCATGAAAAGTAGTGATTCTCTTCAATACCCATGTAATATATGTTACAATGTTTTACCATGGAAAAGCTGGATGGAGCGAGCATGACGCCATGTAAGTATCAACATATGAAAGAGGTGCCAGATTCATTGACGGAAACCTTGCGGTCATGCTGCGATAGGCCATTTGGGAGCTTATGCATGAAACAAAAAAAAAATTGAAGGCAGGTTATGTATAGATAGATAGCACTCAAAACATTGAGGAAGTAAGTTTAGATTTACCATGGATGCTGGTAAGAATTTTCTTACATAATTGTATGAATGCATGTTGGTATGATCATGTATGTTGGATGATACATGTGTTAGGGATACTGTGATGATCATTTATAGGAATTTATTATGATGTATATTATCATGGTAGGAACATACATGTTAAGACAATACATATGTTGTGGTATGATGTTAATCATGTGTGAAATTTGTTATGATGATTGTATGAACATACATATAGTATTATTATACGTGCTAATGATATAATGTTGAATATATAGCAAACTAATCATGATAGAAAAATACTTAAATTATGCATGATTATAAATTATATGTGCATGCCTTATGCCTAATATCACTTATGATATAGACTACTATGAAGACGTATGTTTGGCTGTATGTTCATGTAATCAAGAATAAAATTTTAATTGTTAAACAACTAGCATATGTAATAGAATGGATGGTGATAGACGTTGGACTAGTCATGAGAAATGGCCGCCATCGTGGGCTAGGGTGCAGCTTTTTTTGTTTGCCACCGCGGGTTAGATCGTGGCTAGATATGTTTGCCATCGCGGGCTGAAGTACAGCTTGATTTGTTTGCCATTGCGGGTTGGAGCACGGCTAGATATGGCTGTCATTGCGGACTGAAGCATGGTTCGATTTATTTGCCTCCTATGGGCTCAAATATGGCCTTAATTGGTTCAGTGTCTATCCAATATAAAGATATGAAACTATATAACCTACTATCTAATAGCTTAATGAAATTTATTTTTAATTAATAAAATATTCATAATGAAAAAATAAATTTAAGTAGAAACATTTCTAATATTATTTATAAATATTTTTATTTTTATTATTAAATAAATATTTTTGAATAAAAATAATGAATATAAATATTTTAATAAATATGGTATAATATATATATAAATATTAATATTTCTTTAATATTATTAATATGTACAATAATATTAACAATAAATATTTTAATACTAATAATAAAATATTAATATTGAAAATAATAAATATTAAATATTTATTACATAAATATTCAATATTTACATAAAAATATTAAAATATTCATATAAATTTATTTGAATTTATATAAAAATTATAAAATATATTTATAAAAAACTTTGCAATCAGATAAAATTTTATTTTTAAGAGCAACCATTCAAACAGAAAATTTATAAAATTTTAAAATTTTTAAATGCTGCATTTCAAAATACTATTTTATAAAATTTTAAGAATTTTTAAAATATTTTAGTCAAATGCAATTTTAGAGGTTATGCAGTTGTGTTCAACCTAAAAAGTTGGTTGGGGCGTGACACCGAGGTTTAAAAAAAAAAAAAAAAAGAAAAATTCAAGTTCCTCTGATGTCTGAACCATAGGCGACCAAACAACCAAGTTCTTTCCAACGAGTAGCTGGTCGAGCTCAAGCTACCGTACCTTTTCGTCAGATTCTATTCAAATAAAAGCCACCCCATAGGACTACCCATCTAAACGGTCGCCACCATCTTCCTTTTTATCTCTTCGCTTTTAAGCCACCGGCAAAAGCACGGCTCTCCGAGCCCCTTTCCCATTTCGAATTTAAAAGGCCCGTGTTCCGCTCACCTCCCCGAGCCCGTCGTACCAATCCATCACCGTTAGCATGCAAGCTCAGTAAAAGAGGAAGTGTCACCTCTTCACCACTGCGGTGACCACAACCTAGGCGATTCAAATCGAGAGGGGAAAAGATCCACGTGGACGAGAGCAACTACGCTCCCCCCGTCGCTGAGATCGTCGCCTCGGACGAACGGCTGCGATCTTCCGAGAATTCAAATCCTCCCCCTTCCCTCCAATAAAATAAAAATAATGCATTTTAAGCGATCGCATTTCCTAGGGTCTTCCTCTTATTCCGCCTATCTTGTCCGAGAGAACCAAAAACCCTTCCCAATTCCCGAACCCTCCCTTCCTCCCCCACCTTTCCCCCGAAACCTAACCATCTTCTCCTTGGAAATTTAGGGCTCGGATAGGTTTTTCTTTGTTCCCTTCTTGACTTTTTCTCCTCGGCCTTCTTGCTTGCTTCATCTCCCAGCAAGAACGGCCGTAGAGGAGCGAGGTCAGGGTTGAGCCTTTTGGACTTGAATTTTAGGGTTACGGTTTCGGGGATGTCGAGCACGAACCGGCGCTCGTGGCGCTCTTCCTCCACGTCTGCTCCCTCTTCCTCGGCGCAGGCGAAGAGGCCGGCGGTGGAAAATGCCGCCAAGGTCGCCGCAGCTGCCTCGGAGCAGGCCAAGAAGAGGGTAGCGCTCGGGAACATCACCAACCAGAGCAATACAGGCCGGAGTGCTGCTCGGCTGCCGGGGACGAAGGGGTTCAATGTGGGTAAAATTGGCGTTGCTTCTTTTGTGCTTTCTTTCTTCTTTGATTAGGTTGTGGGCTGGAAAGATTGCTGTTATGAATAGAATCTGGATCTTCTATTCTATCCTTTATGAGTTCTTTTATTTATTTTTGTTCTTGCTATGAGGTTTGAAGTGATTTTAGTTTGAGTTATGTGGGATTCTTGATAAATATGGATGTTTTGGAAAGTTACTGCAATTATTTTGGTTTCTTTGAATCGATAAGTAGAAGTTAGAACTTGCCATCCTACTTTCAAGTTCATTCTTTAAATAAAAAAAATAATGGCTTCTTTATAGCTAGAAAGTATTGTAGGTTTGCATTTATGGTCTTTTTCCCCGGATTATAATCATATATGGAGTTCCAGAAGTCATAAAGAAAGATTTGTGTTTGAGGGCTCAGAATGCTCTGCTATTCTCATATATGCATACTAGCCTTGGCTATTCAATTATCCTTGTACAACTTTAAGCATAATAAATTATCATCATTTTCCTATATCATTATATAATAATGCCCCACTTTTTGCAATGAAGGCTTGAATTTTCAGGTTCTTTGAAATGTTTTCTTGAAACCAAAGTAGCAAGATAAATGAAAAGGATATTTTTTCTTAATAGAAAACATGCGATTGTTTTAATAGAAACCATTTAGCTTAGGTTTGGGACCTTTATTTTGTGGATCTTTTTCTCCCTCAGCTTGTCTGACTTTGAGCTTTTTGTTTCCTTCTTACCATTCCCTTGTACTCTCCTTGTCAATGTTGCAGCTCCTTTCAGAATAAAGTCCTTCTTCATGCCTCTTTACTGCTTGTTGCGTTAACTTGGAGCATTCCTGTCATGCTTATTACTTGAAGGAATTTTGGTGGACTCATTTTTGATGTACAATGAGTATTAACTCAATTATTTTTTTGGTTAGCATGATTGGATCTTATCATAATCTTCCAAACTTTTCCTTTAGAAAAATTGTACTGCACAAATTCAAATTTTTCTCTGGGTATTGACAAAGTCTCACATTATCATTATACTACATTTTTGCTTCTCGGATTGAATCTGTGCCACAATAGAAATGGAAGCAGCATCAGGAAAAATGTATCTTCGGTGGTTGAATTTATCAAATGTAAAAAATTTTGAATTTGCTAAATGTTAGAAGGAAGGGTTAACTTTAATTTTATGTTGATATGAATAGCAAACTGCAGCCATCATCAGATCACATGAAAAATCCAACCAAAGTATGTGCGTAATCATATAGAAGATTTGCTGAGACAGAACGGTTGACAACACCAATATACAAGAACATACTCGAAAGAAAATGGTTGTAATAACATGATGGGGTACAACTGGATGTTCACATGCTACTGTACCATGTACACACGCACTGAAAGGTGTCAAAAATTGTTTTATTAATAACCTACCGTCAAATTTCTTTGACGCATCAAAAAATCCATCCTTTTTTGCAATGCATGCACAGGCGATTGAATTGGATATAAAATTAAGTGGCAATTAAGAAACGCATATGTAACAGTATGTTGTAGAAGTCATCTTAACCTGAAGTTTATATCTTAATGTAGATGTCTTGTCATATTGCCTCTTCTTCAGTCTTGACTAGTTTATTGAACTCTTGACTAGTCTATTCAAGCCTTGAACTTATGCCTATATTCAATTCATTTTAACTTGTACGGTCACCTTCATTGCCAGAATCGTTGCCTTTATACTGATATCTCATTGCTTGGCTATTTAGCTTCAGTTTCTCTAATTCTATGACCCCTAAATAGGCCCTTGCTTGCACCGATTACCCACTTCTCTGACCATGCGATATATCTCCACCGCTCACATATACATCTAAACCTTGTTGCTACTGCTACATTCTACATTGCATGGAAACAGATGCCAGAGAACCTTCTTTTTTAGAACTATTGGTGTTTGAAGCTGAAACAAGATACTAATTGTCCTTTTATTCGGACTACATGGGATTTCATTTTAGAACTGTCTTCAAAGCCTATAAGGTTTCAACGTTTTATGGCAAATGTACAACTATTTCTGTCCTAAATTTTTGTCGCATATCTTATTAGTCTGTTGAAATTCGAACTATACTTTGAATCATATAATGTTTTTGTGCTTTAGATAATAGTTTGCTGGTTTGAGATTTCAACTTTGAACTCCATGTATTGAATAACTAGCCTATCATGCCTCTTGACTTGAAACCATAATGGTCATGGCCAGTCAGCTCGAGCTGTTTGTTTTCCTTGCTTCTTGGACATGTTTCTTGTTAAATGTTTAATTCAATATTTAATTTTTAATTGCAATTAGAAGGGAAGCACAACAAGTTCAACATTGAATGTAAAGAAGGGTTCTGTGACATGTGTCCAAGATACAAACTTGCCTAGGAGCTCTGTGACGTCATCAGCTGCTGTGAAACCAACTGCTACCATATCTAGCAAGGGCATTTCACTGCCAGAACATGATGGACCAACATCTACCATTGGTACCTGTTCTGCACCTTGTGGTACTGACGTATCTCCCAATCGCTCAGGAGATTCTGTTTCTTCCAATGAAACTATGTCTACATGTGACTCCATGAAAAGTCCAGACTTTGAATATATAGACAATGGAGATTCTTCAGCAGTTGCTTCTTTGGAGAGGCGGGCAAGTGACAATCTCCATATCTCTGAACATGCAAATGTTGCAGGTCTATCTTTCTGACCAATGCACCTCTTCCATTTATTAATTCCATGATTGGTACTGACTTGCAGCATCATAGGTTGTTTGATAAAAGCTTTCCTGGTTCTCACTTATGTTCATGCATTCCCAATATGAACTAAATTAGTTCTATTTTATCAGGATCTACATTGAAGAAGGATGTTCCTGTGGCGATGGAAACAGATGATATTTTTGATGTTGACAGCAATCACAAGGATCCACAGTTGTGTGCAACACTTGCATCTGATATATACAAGCATCTACGAATAGCTGAGGTGACATATTCCTCCGTGTGTGTGTTTCCTGTTCCTTTTGTTCACTGGTTATTGGGACAAGATCTTTTGCCATGGTGGTTAGCAGAATGCAAATTTCTGGTTGCGTTGCATGTCTGTAATACTGTTGCTGAGAAGGCTCATCTGGAAAGGAATATGTTGACGCTTTTTTTATAAGTTCTAGATGCACGACATTACATACCATTCAAACTTTCACTGGGAATTGTAATTTCAGTTTTATAATTTTCATATAACATATTTTCTGTTAAGTCTAATATTTTCATTCCACTGGTTTGTATTCGCATTACGCATCATGTGATGTGACTCTTCTGCGAGTCATCTTCCAGCACTGAATACTAAAATAATGAAGGGATTTCAAATAAACCTCTTTGAGAATCTTCAGTTCTATTTATTGCTCAGTTGCCAGTCACAAATTCTTAGCAGTAATTTCATGCATGTCCCATATTTTTACTGCTCTTTTATTATATAATAATTTGCAAATGTTTGATACTTTTTCTGTGTTTGATAGATTTCCTTGGAGTGAACCCACATTCTTAGAGAATCAAGGTCCACAAACATGTCATGGGGTTGAGTTCCTCGTGATGGTGGTCCAGTGAGGGACATCTGACAGAGATATCTGGTTTAAGTTTCTGTATTCGTGGAAACACTCGTGTGCAGGAGTGATTTGCTGAAGTCAGAGCTTTCTGAATAGTATATAAATAATTATTAACAAATAAACGCATAATCTTTGAGTTGATATGTCTTCTAGTTGATATGTTTACATATTGAGATTTCTTTAAGCTATTGAAATTTACATGGTTGCTGCGTAGCTTGGATTAACATGGAGTTCCAGTAATGCAGGGCCACTGATCAAATTCATTTGGCTCTATTTTGTTATAGAATTTTTCTACTTGAAACATTCACGTGAGATTGTGTGGCTGAGTTCCTTCTTGTTTGTTTCTTTGTTTAAATCTACCTGTGTCTTGGATTCTTGTTCTAATGAAAAATTTAACAATCATATAAAAATGTGAGTTGTACGGACAAGCACATGCTTGTGCTTTTATCTGAATCTCTGAATTTACTTTTACTCCCGGTATGGCAATTGATCTATTAGAAAGCAGTAATCTTTCTGTTCTTTGGACTGTGTTTTTTCTCCCTTAATTGTCATATGTTTCAACTTCACTCTTTTTCTCCTCTGGCAGACTAAGAAAAGGCCTTCTACTGACTTCATGGAAAGGATTCAGAAAGACATAAATGCAAGCATGCGTGCTATCCTAATAGATTGGCTTGTAGAAGTAAATCTATTTTCAGTAACTTATTTTGAATGCCTTCATTTTTTCAGTTATTAAATTTTTTATCTTCATTTGTTTTTAGGTTGCAGAAGAGTACCGTCTTGTACCTGATACATTATACTTGACTGTGAATTACATTGATCGTTATCTTTCTGGCAATGAGATGAACCGCCAACGATTGCAACTGCTTGGTGTTTCTTGCATGTTTATTGCTGCGTAAGACTTACTTCTCTTGGAGTCATGAATGTGATATTTTTGCTTGCATTATTCTTAGCTACCAATGAGGTAATGCTGATCTTTGCAGAAAATATGAAGAGATATGTGCCCCACAAGTGGAAGAATTTTGCTACATAACTGACAACACATATTTCAAGGACGAGGTCAGCCTTTCTTTCAAAACCAACCTATATTTTGGTAGCTCTTCATTTGCTTTCTGCTTAATGTCTACCCTGTGCAGGTTTTACAAATGGAAGCTGCTGTCTTGAAGTACTTGAAATTTGAAATGACAGCTCCGACAGCCAAGTGCTTCTTGAGGTACTATAACCAGGCTTTATTCATCATAATATGTATATATGTTTTGCAAAGTCGTGTGTTGAACATTTGATCATCTTCTTATTCACAAAAGGAGATTTGTCCGTGCTGCTCAAGGATGTGATGAGGTACCATTGTCTCCACTTTTTTTCCATCAGATTCACTCTTTATTCCTTGTGCAGGCTTTTTCATCCTTCTTGCTTTTCTCTTTCTGTTTTTCTTTTTCAGGTTCCAGTGTTGCAGCTTGAATTCCTGGCTAACTATGTTTCTGAGCTATCACTTCTCGAGTACAACATGCTTTGTTATTCTCCGTCACTAATTGCTGCTTCAGCCATCTTTTTAGCAAAGTTCATACTGCAGCCAACAAAGAGACCTTGGGTACATGCCTTTTGAAATTAGATTGCTGTTATTATGAAGAAATATTTAAGTTAAAACTCTTAACATTTAGAAAAATTCCAAGATAACATGTTTCATCTTGTTGTCAAAATACAAATTATGCCACTTGTTATTATAGGTGTAGAACCAGCTACTAGTATTCCGGTATATTCATATTCTGTAGTATAGTTTGTGTTTTGTTTACCTTTCCACCTTTTGTTGATGTTGCAGAATGCCACACTTGGTCATTATACATTATATAAGCCATCTGAACTCTGCGATTGTGTAAAGGCTTTGCATCGCCTTTTCCATAATAGTCCTGGAAACAGCCTACCTGCGATCAGAGAGAAGTACAATCAGCACAAGGTAACTTGACTTTTTTAACTGCTGTGATTTTGTTGAGCAAAATATCTCTTCTCACTGATTCGTAATTATGTCTCTCAGTATAAGTTTGTTGCCAAGAAAAACTGCCCTCCTTCAATACCATCAGAATTCTTCCAAGATCCAATCAACTAGAAGTACTTTTGTGCAGCATCGGATCTGATTCCATGTTGGAGTATTCTGCCTCATGAGTTTAACTGCTGATTGAGATCGCTTAGCCGGTGGAGGCTGCAGTATCCTAGGATGCGAGAGCATTGCTTATGCTTTGGGTTATGTGCTTGCTGATCGGGCGGCATTCTGTTTGTAAATTTCATCTTGCAGCCCCCCTCCCTTTTTTTTTTTCTTTTTTTTTTCTTTTCTTTTGATAATTTTATGATGGTGGTTTTGGCGCTATCTCAGTTGTAGATGTGTATGTGCGTTTTGCCTTGCGTTGTATCACCCTAGTGATATCTTAATGTATATGGAAATCTTGTGTTAGATTATAAACCAGAAGTCTGCTAAAACTAAGTTGCCTTCCAGTCTGGCAAATCATGGGCTACAGCGCTAGTCATTTGCTGGGTAATGGAATAAACTTGTGCACGCGGGTGCTCTCTTCTTTGTTGCCTTCCGGTTATCTGGGTCTCTATTTTGACAAATTATTGCCTCCCTGGTGCCAGATTCCAAGCAGAAAAGTACTCAGAGGCTAGTTACCTTGTTGCAAGGCTGTGATGAGACTTCAAAATTAGTTTAGTAACGAAATTAAGAAAATATTTTTTAAAATAAAAAAATGTTATATAATACTTTTCAACTATCTAGCTTATTAAAAATTTTTATTATAAATTATTCTAATAAAATAATATCATATTATAATAATATTAAAATGTAATACTATAATATGATAATACAGTATAAGATAATATAATAATACTTTTATATGATAATGATTATAAATAAAATTATTATAATGAATTATTTTATTATTATCTAATGATATAGTTCAAAAGCTTTCAAAGGTCTGGAAGAGTTTAAGAAAGTTTTGGCTTGATTACTCTTTCAAATTTTCTTCGATAGATTTGAATAGTGTTGGAGGCAAGTCAAGGCATTCCATCTAAATCTTGACTTGGAAGGTCTTAATACAATGAGAGAGGATCCTTCTCTTAGTGCGACTTTGGAGCAAGCTCTCGTTGCCCTTAAAGCTGAGTGCTCAGTCGAGGCCTTCTTATCAAATGAAGAGGAGAAAAGCAATTAATCAGTGACGTTATTCGAAGAAAATATTGGTTCTTTCAACCTGTTCTCTTATTATTTGTCTTATTTTTTGATTGCTCGGCCTGAGTCGCTTTTTGTGATCAGCTATGGAGCTAATGCATCCATGGAAACTTTATATATTTAATGAAAGTGCACCCTTTTCCTCGAGTATTCTAGCTTTGCTTTATTATTTATTTTGCATATTTCCTTGAATCGCCTAGAGTTGTAACTTATCTTCAATAAGTTGGCACTTTCCGTTTGAGCTAGTTGAGCTGAAGTGTGCCAACAAGCGCACCTCTTAATAGCTCGAGTCTTTTAGGGTGGTCCCTAAGACTCGCATCATCCATGCTTAGATTAGTTGGGCATGCGGTTTGGATCAGCCCAAGGATCCTTTTGAAATCTTAAGCCAATCTCCTATAGAGAAGGGTAGAGGAATAAGTCTCATAGGTTGGCCATCGGAGTTCGGCTGACCTTGAGTTAACTCAATAACTATCTAATCACCTCACATGAAGTGGTCCTTTAGGCTAGTGCTTAGGACTTTGAAATTCAGCCGATCATGGTCGGCCTTAAAAGTGATCAAAATTTTATGGACAAGTCTCTCAAGTTACTATTTGAGCCTCTTATTTTATGGGTACCCTTTAACTGAGCTTTGGTTTATCTTTAATCGGTTTGATTTTAGAAACATTTTGCATGGTTTTTAATCAATTTATCCTTTGAATGGTCAAGCCTAGAAGCATTAGTCAAGTTTGGAGTTGATCAGAGCTATTTGATAAAATCTTTCGTGGTTATTTGGCTGAGTGATCAGATCGGACATTATCATTTTTTCATCAACTCTAGACTTTGTTAGGGCTTTCAAGTCAACTTTTCCCATTTATTATTACTTGTTGTCATTAAAGTAGTGGAGATATCTAAAAAATTAAAGCTATTATTTATCATGTCATTATTAATTGAATGAAATAATATTTTTTTTAATTATTTATAAATAAAATGATACGCATATTTATATTATATGAATATTTTAGATTATTTTCTGAAAATTGTATTTATTGCTTTATAAGTTATAATGACCATTTATGGCGGAAAAAACATTTAAATGTTACGAGCCATTGCTCCAAGCCCAAAGTTAAATATAACAGCAAATTATCAATTAAAAAGGGCCTTTCCCCCCGGCCCATAGCTCTACGCTTCTAATAATATACTCTAACGTACCATACCTTCGACGCCAACCGGCGAGAACGCTTGCCGGCTTCCTCCCTCGCTCTCAAAACTCGACCCCATGGAAGCGGCCGGCGCCATCGGCATCCCCCAACGGGTACAGGCCCTCGCGGAGACCGGCCTGTCCCACGTCCCGCCCCAATACGTCCAGCCCCTCGAGTTCCGGCCGGATCCCAGCCGCCGGGAGGCGGCGGACCCTGGCGGCGTCCCCGTCGTCGATCTCGACCACTCCAGCGACCCCCTCCCGGAGCTCCGTCGCGCGTGCGGGGAGTGGGGCGCCTTCCAGGTGGTGAACCACGGCGTCCCCGCTCGGTTGCTGGAGGAGATGAAGGCCGCTGGCCTCGGCTTCTTCCGCTCTCCCATGGAGACCAAGCTCCGGTACGCGTGCGACCCGGGGGCGGCTGCGTCCGAGGGATACGGCAGCCGGATGCTTTCCAAGGACGACGGGGTGCTCGATTGGAGGGATTACTTCGACCACCACACGCTCCCGGAGTCCCGCCGCAACCCTAACCGGTGGCCAGATTTCCCCCATAATTACAGGTGATAAAAAATTCCTTTTTTTTTTTTTATTCCTTTGCCGGTTGATTTGTATAAATCTAATGGCAGATCGGAATAGCCAAGTCCGTATCTTTCTGGATGGAAGGCCGTGGAATTGAGTTCATAGTTATGCTATGTAATAGATCTCAATTTTGTTGGGTCTTATTGATCCTGATAGGAAATGAAAGATGCCGTTATTTCAAATCTTTAGTTTGCCTATATATGTTATGGTTGCAGAGGGATTACTAATGAGTATAGGCGTGATTGAACTTGGTTATGCTTGTTGGTTTTCAATCCATATGCTGATCTTTTCCAACTCTAGAAGGAAAAACTACCTTATGGGGGGGGGGGGGGGGGCTGAGGGATGGCATATGTAATTGTCTATGTCTGACCCAAGTTTCACAAAAAATGACTTTCACCAAATTGTGGGTGCATTTTGTCCAGGCAACCTGAGCTTATTACTAAGATTTAGGGGGTGTTTGGCATGGGGTTAAATGGATGAAAAAGTTACGGAGTAACATTTTCTAGTGCAAATTTTAAAGGCATAAAAGTTTTTATGTTAATTGTCTTTGATTATGTTTGTAAATGGAGGATGAAGTATTATATGTGTAACTGTTAATTATTTTTGAAACAAGGTTAGTATAAAAAGATAAAAATATCATTAATATTTTGTTAATATCATTAATATAAAAGAGATGAGATGAGAGAATGTGGTAGTATTATTTAATATTTTATTAATCCCAATATTTCAGCCTATTTTTACTCTTTAAATATTTTTTGCCTTTAACCTTGTTAACCTATCCTTTCCAAGGTTAACAATTGAGAGGGGTAAATGGAAGGAAAAGTTATTTCTCTAAAAAAATTAAGCTCATACCAGATATTCTCAATAACAATAAAGCTTTAATTATAAATTAGTTGGGATTGGCTACATGAATTCTTTTTCTTCATTCAGCTAGATTTTGAGTCATATTTTTTATAAGATGCAATGATTTTAAGTTTTTCTTTATTACTTTCTTTTATATAATTTTTGGTTTAGCTCTACCTCTTTTTCCTTATACATGTATCAAGTCACTCTTTTGCACAGATGTATCTTTAGGTTTACGTTGCATATGTTCAAACCGTTTAAGTCGTTCTTTACTTAATTTGATTGAAGCTACATCTATTTTTTTATGAATGATATCATTTTTTTCTATCTTTTCTTGTATTACTACACATCAATCTTAAGATTCTCATTTCCATCACACTCATCTTTTGTACATGTATTTTTTTAACTGCCTAAAAAGAAGTAAAAATTATAAGAGTAACTTTTTACCCCGTTTAACCCCATACCAAATGCATCTTTAGAAAGATGTACTATAATATATGCTATTTGCAGATAATATGATAAGAGAGAATGTTAAATTTTCAATAGTAATTAGGAAGAAAAGGAGACGAGAGGGAGGCATATTAGTAGAAAAAAATGAAACAGAGTATATGTATTATGATTTGAGGAAATGGAGATGACTATAAAATTGGTGCTATTGGTTCCAATTTCTTTATTCTATCATACAATAAAAATGGAGAAATTAATGCAGGCATTCTTAATAGAGTTGGATCTGAGCGGATGAAGTGGAAAGCACATCTGAGGTGCTGCACAACCAATGCATGCCCTATCAACTTGAGGGGAAAACTGATGAAAGGACAATACATTTTGCAATATCTCAATGTCTAGAATGGTAAGCACTAAAGGGGATCTGGTAAAACAATATGGATCACAAAGAAATAAGAATGTTGAATGAATGTGATACCACTAGAGAGGATGGGAGCAGGAACACAGTAGTAGAGGACATGTAGGAGTCACATATAGAACTTACCAATATGGTTTATGTAAATGAGATTCAATCTGAATTGAAATCGAACCTTTGGATCAAAAGAAAGGTCTTCTTGGGTACTGTAACAGTCAAATTTCTCTCTTATCACCTATCAGCTGAGCAATTTTTAATCTCCCCTCTCAACACCTAAAAGTTCTCAAGTGATGGCAAATAGAAACTCAAGTTTGGACCTTGAATGCCCGTGACACTTCTTTCTGATCCAAAGATCCAATTCTTGAGTTGGGTTGCATTGAACAATGATTTGAGGAGGCCAATTCAGGAAAGGTTCTCCAATATGCATTGAAGGGTGGTGAAAGAGAAGGAGAAGAAGCTCTAAGCTAACATGGATAGACACTGTGGATTTTGAAAAAACTGGTGTATGAGTGGAGGGAGCATTCAAAAAAATGATTCCTGAATGAGGATTTATGTAGCCAACTCAGAATAGTTTGAAGAATGTATAACTTTGGCTATTAATCACATAACTTTTAATGATAAGACAAATCGATGTATAGACAAGCAATCCACAAATTACTTGAATCTCTGTTTAAGGAATTTTAGACAATATAAATCACACCTGATGGTCTAGATTTTTGTTTTGCAACATCAATTGTTGAATTTTACAGTGCGTGTGAAGCCCTTTCTTTCAAACCCCATGTATTATAACTGCACCCCTCCATCCACACATTCACCCACCCACCCACATACATAGTCCTATCTGTCCTTACATCATAAAAACTTTGATCCTCCTATGGTGAATTCTGCATCACAAACTTTGGAAGCTGTTGGTTTTTTACTCTTGATATGTACTCTTTTATGTAAAATCATGTATGTCTCATAAAATCATAGTCCCACAGGCCATAAGTGATAGCCATCTATATCTTATAATTCTTCTGCCACTTGCATGATCATGGCGTGTAACTCTCAGCATGCGGACTCCTTTCAGTGGGCGCAGAAAATGTCAATCATGTCTTTCCATCATAAGTGTTTGCCACTTCCTTGCAAGATTTATGAAGTTTGTCTTTTCCATGTTCACAGGGATGTTGTGGTGGAATATAGCAACAATATGAAAGAGCTTGCTCAAAAGTTGTTACGTATGATCTCCGAATGTCTTGGCTTACCACCTTCATATATTGAAAAGACAGTTGGAGAAGTTTACCAGAACATAACTATCAGCTACTACTCCCCTTGCCCACAACCAGATCTTTCTCTTGGTTTGCAAGCCCATTCTGATATGGGTGCCATAACTCTTCTTATACAAGATGATGTGGGGGGTCTAGAAGTATTAAAGGATGGGGAATGGATACCTATTCAACCATTATCCAATGCTATCATTGTTATTCTAGCTGACCAAACAGAGGTATTGATTCTCATTTGTTTAATTGTTATTTATTCGACATAATTCTCTAATAATTAACTAGAAAAATTGGCTTTAAGATCCACCACAGCTGGATTTAACTGCTAGGTTAGGATTCTCGGACTACTTTGTTACTGGTGTGCTTACAAGCATTACTTACAACTTCACCAAGTATGACTTGGCTCATTACTTAATATGCAATCTAGCTTTCTTTAAATAAATTTGCATGTTATTACTAGTTTTTAGGATGTGGTATTATTGTTTTGAGAAATTGATCAACAAATATTGCAAGTATTTTATGACCATTTCTTGTGACTATAATGAAGTGCAGTAGCTGCTGCATGCTTTGAATATTGGCAAACATATAATACACGCTGGAGCTACATGAAATCCAGAATGTTGTAATTTAAGTAACTTTAGTACAAATTATTGAATACTTCATCAGAGGTAAATTAGTGGTTTGTTATCATTTACCTACTCTTGTAAAGTAGGGGGAGTGTTGGATGTTTGTGAAACTGTGATTTCAAATTTTTAGCGTGTATAACCAAACTTCTATCACAGAATATGTAGCATTTGTTATAAAGAGTACATTGCCCTTACTTCTAGCGTATTATATGTGCTGAATTTTCAGCCCATTGCTTATGTATGAGTCTCTTCATTAACTAAAACCTCATGGCTGCGTCAATTGGCAAGGTGACGAATGGTCATTGATGCTCCTTAGGTTTCCTATTTTGCATCTATGACCTGAGCATATTCGAACTTCAAAATTCAACTCTGCGCCTTTATTTTCTTCTTGATTTTAGCACAAATAATTTAGCCATCTTCAATCTGAGAAGCATCTCTTGGCGTAGATTATATCCTGCATGATCCACCTGCCAATGCGGAGCAATTAACCCGATGAAGACCCTCTATAATTGTTTGGAAAATGCATCTACAAGGACAGTTGGGTTATAGTATTAGTCATATGATGGTACTTGCATAATATAGGAAAATATAATTGATGATTGCATAATTCCTGCTGATGCAGTAATAAATGTCAGTAATCTCTATGTTTTATAAATCATTTAGTGATAATTAGAATGATTAGAATTGTGTGGTTAATTTGCAATGTATCTCAAGAAACTATTACTAATTTTGTTTGGTGGGAGTGGAAATTAAAGCTTCCTTTAAATTTGCTATTCTTCTATATTCGTTCATATGATTTTTAAGGAATATACTGAGTCATACCTTCTTCTACATGAATCATTATTTCCTTTGAACCTTCTGCAGATCATAAGCAATGGGTTATTTAAGAGTGCCATACATCGTGCTGTTGTCAATGCCCATCGAGCTCGGTTATCTGTTGCGACGTTCTATGACCCATCAAAAACCAGGAGAATTTCTCCTGCTCTGCAACTTGTCACCAAGAGCTGCCCCCTCCGGTATCAGGAAGTTCTTTATGGGGATTATGTTTCATCTTGGTACAGCAAAGGTCCTGAAGGCAAGCGCAACATTGATGCCCTTCTGATTCAACATTAGAAGATTCCTGCACCGGCACTGCTTCATGAATCCATAAGTTGACTGCATTGTTAGTTTTAAAAGAAAAAGAATTATTATTCAAGGGAACATACCTGTTGAGGTTGTCATTAAGTGGTAAACCTTTTTGTATTCTGGAATTTTGTAATACAACTTAGATCTTTAAAGTTTTAATAAAGTTATAAAGTGTTTTTTGTTGATTTGATATTTAATTCCAAGTATTTGCAGGCTTGGGTGGAAGACTTGAATCAAATAGGTAAGGTACCGTCTGGTGCAAGCCAACCTGTCTCGACTTCACTCCTGCTAGCAATATGAGCTTTAGTGTCATAGCTGCCAATTCATTTATGTAGAGTTCTCATTGATGGAGTGATTTATTTTGGAGTGAAGAAAGTTAGGAGTAAGATAATCAAATTATTTCAAATTATTCAATTTTGCAATCAAATGTTATCTTGAAATATTATATATATAGATTTTTTTTCGTGAAAGGCACATGTCAATCCTTTTCTCTGTCTTGAAAAATCTCATCATCGCTGGAACGATGTCATGCTCAAGTCAATGTCTTGATGCTGTATTTTTTCACCCTAATTGATGGCCGGCCTTTTAATGAAGTAGGCTTTCGGCATTTAGCTTTTGTTGACCGAGCATTTGACACTTGCCCATGCTACTAGGTTTTTTTAATTTTCAACCACTTTTATTGTAAAATAACAATATTGAGCAATAAGATAACCATATTCTATGGGAAGATAACCATGTTCATTACAGATCAGTTGAAAGGGGTTACTTGTTCAAGTCCAATCCATCAAACATCGACTTGTCCTTATTTCTTTTTCCTAAAAAGAAGATTATGACAGGCTGTGAATAAGTTAAGGCCAAGTCAGGCCTGTACTTTTAGTATTGAGCAGAGGTAGCAATTTTAGACATAATTTATAAATACGACTTCAAACTGATGCAAAGTTAGTAGGTTTGGATTAAACATAAATGAATTCAAATAAAAATTGAGCTGATCTGTTAAACAGGGGTTGATCTATTAATATGAAATTAATTCGTAATTGATTCAATTATTAAATGAATCAATTTGTATAACCTAACTCATCAATTTAAATATGATTCGTCAAATCTATTTATTTAAGTTAACATCACTCTTTAGTAATTAATATTTCATTATCATATAGGATCCAATTGTCATTAATATTTCATTATTATATAGGATCTAATTATCGGATGAAAATGAACTGAGATCAATTAAAATTACGTTAGATGGATATATAATTACTTTAGTTATGATTTTGAATATATAATTACTTTATGATTGAATTGGTATTAAATCCGTTATAAAGATTTACGAATTATATGAGTTATACATTCGTGTCAAATAAATTACAAGGATCATATGGAATATATTGTGTAACTCATATAATATATAAATTAATTTAAAATTTAAAATTTTTATTTAATTAATAATTAAATTAGATTCGAATTAATCTATTTATTATTATACTTTAGGGTTGGTTGAACTATTTATAATACATTAAAATTATTTGCCACCGACAGTTTGAGGTTAGGGGTGTGGCGAGCCATCCGCGCAAACCACGCCGTCCTCAAATCCGAACGGAATTGGAACCAGGAAGAACCCGTAGACTCCATAGCAAGGCACGCTACGCTTGTCCTCATCTATTTGGCTCGATCGGCTTTCCGACGGCTCCAATCCAGACAAACCAAAATCTTCAAACCCTAAAAACCCCAACTCTCAAAGTCCAACACCCCCTTGCCATGCGAACACCCAAGTGTTGAGTCGATTCAAGGTTTTACTTCTCGTGCTTTTTCTTTCTTTTGCGTATAAAGTTTTGATTTCACCTTGGAACTGAAATTTTTTTTTTTTTTTTGCTGGTCCTGATCAATTTAACGGCTTCATTTAAGCAAGCTTTGATCGTCCTTTGGAGATGTTCGGCTTGCATTTGGATTCTCGAGTCAATTTTCATCGCTTACAAGAACTTCCAAAGGTTTGTAATTTCATAAAAATACCGTGTTACTGTGTCGAACGACAACCTTGAGCAAGAATGGGATTCAAAAGGGGGAGTAGTTAATTGTCATCTATGAAGGCAACGCATAGGGAAAACCATCAGAACCCTAGGAAACCACAAAGAGTTTTGGTGCATCGCCAGATAATCCTGAAAGATAATGTCTCCTGAAAGATAATGTGGATTGCATACAAGATAGATTACCACTGGATAGATTGCCAATAATATTGATTACTGTGTTTGGTATACACAAGCAATGTTGCAATAATATTGATTACTATATTTGGTATGACAACCAGATTATTAGTAATATAACATCAAATTTTTAAAATACTCCTAAGTCAAATTTATTAAAAATTATATATTATTACATATTTAGCAATATTAAAAATTGATATACTTGAGATTTGTGCAGAAAAAAAAAAAAATCCTATTTGTGCTGTTTTATGGAAAAACAAACACCACGCTATGGTTGCATTGCAATCAAAAAAAAAAAAAAACTTGAGATCTAAAGCAAAAAACACACTATTTGACAAACACCACTGATTTGTGCTGTTTTATAGAAAACAAACACCACGCTACGGTTGCATTGCAATCAAATAACAACTTGAGATATGGAGCCAAAAAAACACTATTTGACAAACACCACATTGTGCTTGTATTGAAATCAAAAAAAAAACTTCAGATCTGGAGCGGAAAAAAAAAATCACTACTTCTACTGTTTTATGGAAAAACAAACGCCACGCTGTGATTGCATTGAAATCAAAAAAAAACTTGAGATCTGAAGCGAAAAAAAAAAATCACTATTTCTACTGTTTATGGAAAAACAAACACGATGATGTGGTTGCATTGAAATCAAAAAAAACTTAAGATCTGGAGCGGAAAAAAAAAATTACTACTACTGTTTTATGGAAAAACAAACACCACACTGTGGTTCCATTGAAATCAAAAAAAACCTCGACATTTGGAAGGGAACCTTTTTATGGAAAAACAAACACCACGCTGTGGTTGCATTAAAATCGAAAAAAAAAACTTAAGATCTTGAGTAGAGAAAAAAAAAAAACTCACCTGGAGTGGAAAAAAAAATCCACTATTTATGCTTTTTTATGGAAAAACAAACACCACTGCAACCTGAATTGCCTCATTGGCGGCGATCTTCTCGGAGGCGACGGAAGGGGAGTTCACCGGCGACGTAAGAGGAGTGGGAGTAGGGTAAGCACGGTGAAGGAAGAAGGGGAAAAACATACGGAAGGATGGGTTTTATTTTCATGGACAAAAAAGGAACAGCGCATTTTTATCCAAAAAAATTATTACCAGATTACCATATCTCCTGTAATCTGAATAGCCACCCCTTCCTCAAGCAATCTGGATTGCCTCATGAGAGGTAATCCAGATTACCACTGTAAGATAAATTATCATTAAAAAAACATACAAAATCTAGGTATCTGAATGGCCTAGTTTAAATTACCGATAATTTAGATAGATTATCGGCTACCAAATGTAACCTCAGTGATTGCTAGTTTCCCTCAGTTACTTGGTCATGTTTTACTAACAATCTTCCAATGGCTTCTTGTGTTTCCATAGATAGCTGTCCTCTCGGTGAAACCTAATCAAATTAATCATCCGGATGGGGTTTCTGGAAATTCTTTTGATGCATTATAAGTATTTTTCCCCCTTAACAGCCATGCTTTCAGCTGCCAAATTACAACTCAGGAAATTTTTTTAAGAGCATAATTTCATGATTCTAAAATAATATTATAGTCTTCGCATATTGTACTTTATAGTAAAAGAATCTCAACTTTTTTTAAAAAAAAAATTCAGGTTAATTGTTTTAGTTATTTATTGAGTACACTTAAATTCAAGCTTACCTGACTTTTTGTGATGTAAGGTGCTCCATCCCTGGCATTCTAGTACATAATTTGATATGTTCTTTTTTATAATCAATTGTAACACTTTAAATTTATCTGCTCGCTCAATTAATCCATTAGTGGATCAAAATTATACGGTCAAAAAAATTCGAGCGAAAATTAATTGATAGCAGATGAACTTAAGTTATAAGTACTTTAAACTTTTTTTTTTTTTCATCTGATGAGGGACTATTTTTGGTTTATTACAATCTTTCTTCTTTATAATATGATATTCTCATCGCATGTTGCATGTTAGTCAGAATCCATACTAAACTGGATTGTTAGTGCTGCAAGAATGACTCACGCAATAGCAGAACTCTACTACCGTCTTCATAGATATCATTTGTAATGCCTCAAGCCTACTTGCTCATTTAATTAATTCGTTAAAGAATCGAAATTATATGGCTTAAAAATTTGAATGAAAGTTAATTGGTAGCAGATAAATTTGAGTTATAAGCACTTTAAATTTTTCTTTCTCATTCGATGAAAAATTATTTTAAAATATTATACCAACAAAAATTTTTCCCCAGCATGACATATTTCCTCTCTTGGCGAGTCTTTTTGCACTCTTTATCATTCTACCATGTTCTTATTTCCGTATTTGAAAGAGAGGAAGTTTATATCTTATCCATCTGTTATCTCTTCCCCTGAAAGCAATAAAACTTTTTGGTGGTGGCCCTTGCTCAAGTTGTAGCACTGTGGCTTTTGCGACCTCTTCTACATCAAGTACTTCATGCACATCCATGATGTTGGATTGAAAGGACAGGCGTGGGCTGCATTCTAAGTTTCAATGCTATCTTGGACTTCTCCCAATATTTCATTTTCAATAGTAATAACATAATCACCACCATGTTTTTTGCACTGATAAATTCTTCAAGCTGATCCTTTCAGTCTCCATGATTTCGTGTTCTTTGCCTTCGTAGTTTTCTTTTATTAAACTTTTATTGCAGCATCAGTAAAGTGGGGCTCCACTATGGACCATCATATTTCTTCTATATCTAGTGAAGGGAATGGCCCTGTTAGTGGAACATGCATATTATATTGGAATCACTATTGATAAATGAATGCGATCCCATCTACCTTCCCAATGTTTGTGATTAGATTTCTTCCCATCAAATTACTTGTTTTATTAATGTGAATTATGTTATGTATCTGTCAAAATAAATATGATTGCCATGCTTCTCTGTGCACTTGCCAAGTGGAGCAAGGGAGCAGCCATTAGATTAACAAGAGTTTACCATGCTTCCTCTGTACCGATTATGAAATATGTGATTGATGTTCTTTGTGAGATCATGGGCAAGTGTGTTGGGGCAGCTAAGCTCAACAATTTTTTTTTTTTTTTTTTTTAAGGACTCGTTTGGTTCACAAAAAGTAATTTTCGAAGTCAGATACGAATAGAATGTCTGAAAATTAGATTTCTAAGCATAGAATGTTTAAACTATCATGTTTGATTGACTATGAAAAACAGGCATGAAAGAATGAAGCTGTCATGTTTAGTTGAACAGTTTCTTTCCCAGAAAAGTAGTGCAAAATACTAATTATACCCTTAAGAAAAAAAAAAGAAAAAAATAGAAATAGGATATTTATTCAAGTCCCTAAACATGGATCGAATCATCGCAACGCCATCCTTCGGCAAATAAAAAAAATATATAGGAAAATCTTCAAACTATCTTAGAAATAGAAAAAAAATAGCGAAATCATAACATGATGCAATCATGAGATTTCTGCAACTCTCTAAAGAAACATACCCAAAAAATACAACCGTAAAAAAAAAATTAAATTTCATGATCAAAAATCAAATTGACACAACAACAAGCATCAATCTATAGAAAAGATCTTAATCAATTCTTACCTCTTTTTCAGTTGACACTCCGTAAATCTAAAGCGAAGAGAAGCAAACGAGCGAGAGCTGAAGCGTTTCTTCTCTCGTTCTTTCATCCATTGATTTGGAAAAAAGGGTATACGATGGGAAAGAAGGGTATGTTGGGAAGAAAAAGGAAACACGCTGCGGTAGAAAAGTAAATCTCACGGCACCGATGAAATTTTATTTAATATAAAATGTAGGAATTCAAATCACGTGGGAACGGAGTATTTCTATGCATGGATTTTAAAAGCGCGAACCAAACATTCTAATTTGCGAGAAATAAAATTTCATGATCTCTTTTACCGTGAACCAAACGAGTCCTTAAGAAAAAGTGAGGGAAAAAGAAATCCTTTCATCAAATTTTATTAATATAATAGATAATTGCAAGGAAGACGAGCAAGGAAGGCGAGTCAAGAATAGAAGATATAATATTACAAGCCCATAAGTGAGAGTTTACCCACTTTCCAAGGCAAAGGTTTTCCTACAAACTGAATGCCGCTAAAATCTTATGGAATGTTGAACACTACAAGACATCCTCCTTTAAGAAGATTCTAACATCTTTCTCTCCATATTTGCTATATAAAAGTCATAGTTAATTACTCTCAAACTTTTCTCCTATCACAACTTGCATAAGTTGTTAAGTAATCTTTTCATTTCTATACTATTGGCCAAGTGTTGCAACACCAACCTTGAGAATGAATAATTGATGAATAAGTAATTTACCGATTCTAGAGCACCTCCATGCAACACCAGTCTAAGGTATCGGTCTGAGAAGAGTTTCGAGCTGTAAGATTAACAGTACAAAGTTGATTACAAACAGAGCCTTTGACATGGGCTAGTGGACTAAGATGATGACTTTGATGGCTTCTCTCGTCTCCCCAGTCCCCTTCCAATATCTTTCTTTCTCCTTCTCTCTCCTATCTTTGAGCAGTCTTATAGCCTACATGCACTCATGGCCTCACTCTCTTAATCAAATGATGTTGATTTCTTTAATATATACATACAACCGTAACTTCAGAGGGCCTCCACATGTGGCATCATCTCTCATGCTTTTCCCACTCCATGTTACCAATAACTACTCCATCTAAAATATACATCCTCCACTTAGCTCAATTCTCAACTTTGAAAGAGAAAAAACATGAAATTGGCTGTAGGCAGTCAAGGTTTTATTTATCTAATTATATAAAAGTAAAAGATTTTCTAATCATGCAAAATATTACAGCTAGCCATCCATCCACGTATCTTAATATTTGCATCGCACGTCGCTAGCCAATTGAGAGAGATCGTTCTTCAAGGTTCCGTGCACCATTCAACTTCACCAAAGACTCTTCCAATGCTCACACATATACAGCAAAGGTTCAATAGAGCACAAGATATGACGTGGATAAGAACAACAAGTCAGCACATAAGAGTCCAAGAAGGCAAGCTTCTCGTTGGGGCCACGTCCAAAAACATGATAGCGTTTCCCATTTAACATGATAACTTGTTTTTCTTCTGAAGAACAAGAAAATATGCATGCAAACGACTAGCATTGCTGTTGACATGAAGAAAGAGGAGACTAAGAACCGCCACAAGATCCAGGGCCAGAAAGTCCACTTGCACCAGTTCCAAATTTTAGGCGGACATGGCCCTCACGTTACCGTGCTCCCGTCCACATGAAAGCCACAGCGTCTGTCTCCTTGTGGAGTTCAAATGGAGAACGGGAGCCAAAACCATGTCAAAGTTTATCACCATTCTCTTGGCCAACAACCAGAGAGAGAGAGAGAGAGAGAGAGAGAGAGAGCAATAGGTTGGGGTTAGTTGAACTAAGAATTGAAAACACCCTTTGATCATTAATTTGTACCTTCGTTGCAGAACTTTGGACAAACATCCATCTTTTCAAGGTCGTAAGATTATTTGAGTTTGACCATTTTCCTTTAAATTTGATCGTAAGAATAGAGATTAGGCTTGCCACCTTATCTCAAAGTCGAAATTTAGACCTAGCCGAGGATTTAAAGAGAGTCGTTCGCCAGCTTTCTGCAAACCAAGCCAATGGCCTTCGTTCTACACCGAAACTATTGACCATGTGGATACAAGGAAAATATGGTCTGCAAATAATGGGAATGGGAAGGGTTGCGGTTTAGTTCCACTAGAGAGATGTTAAAACGTTTGCATGGATGCGTATTTGATGCAACAAGAGTGCAATGACAAAGGGAAATAAATCCTAAAACTGCTTTCAAGGGAAGCTTCTCAGAAATTTTGTCCTTAGTATCGTAATAGTTGGAGTAGAATCTCTCTTTTTTTTAAAAATTTTTTTTTCTAACTTTTATATATTATGCTTGTTGTCCTTATATGGCAGTTAGTGGACATGAAGCAAATAGCTAGCTGCACATTTATATCGATGCACTACCGTGCATGCATCCAAGCCAGCGAGTTAAGGCAGTGCCAGTAATTGCCATGCAAGTTGTTCCATTCAAAAAGTACAGGGATACCGATGCTTGTCTACGGAAAGCTTCAAAATTTTGTCGCTTCTTGCTACTAATGTGATATGGTAGTGCCAACGCATTGTACAAGTGTTGAGCCTTTGATATTAGAAAATGAATCATTATTTATTATTTCTTTTCTAGAAATGTAGGTATATAGCTAACATTAAGAAAGTAAAACACAAGCCCTTCTTAAAAAAAATTTTGTCTAACAAATCATTATAAATCTCATGCTAGGATATTTATATAAGATGAAGGAGCTTGAAATTATGGATGCTTAATTGTGCCAAATTTGATGAATATTTAAAATATTGCAAGTTTTTTTGTAAGTAGCAATTTACTATTCTAATTTTCAACAAAGTTCTACTACACTGTAAGATATTCATAATAGAGCTTATAGTCCTTAGATTATCTTTCATTATTATCTCAAAGCATCTACTTGATAATAGGTCAAACTTTTATCTTCAAGCAGGGATGGGATTTAAATTTTTTTAAAAAATTTCGGATTTTTATTTTTTCAAATTTTTTGACCCTTTCTCAAAAGTCTTTCTTGGTTGTTTAGGTTGTCCTGACATGAGATAAGGGTAACTTGCTATCAAAAACTGTTCAATATTAAGGGAAACTCAACCATTGTTTGATTCACAGCTTGTAGCATGCTAGCATGCTTTCCATGCCTATTACGTGGTCTTTCCAAACTTTGCGGCTCGTGTACAGTGGTACAATAGTGCCACATTATAAGAATCACCAAGAGTTCTCGAATGTGGCCTTGGCTTAATTCTTTGGCTGCAGATTCTTGCATGCTTTTGTTTTATAAACATAGGTGGCTAAGTTCTTTGAAATGTGGCCTTTTGGAAGCATATGCTTACTTTGATAGCATATTTCGCAGAGACTTTTCTCACATCAAAAGATCAAAATCGTCTCCATCAAAAGATTTTTCCCACAAGTTTTACAAGAGGAGAAATTGATCTTTGGAGGAACTGAGATTTCTAGAGTAGCGATGCCAAAGAATATGTGATACTCACAAAATTGAAAAAGGTATGGAAAAAGACTTGATGGAGAAAGTTGGTGATCCTCCTGGTGCCTTGGCTTATGCCTATTAAGTTTGCGTCGAAGGTGCTATTTAAGCGCTCACAGGAGGAACATAATCAAAGGAGATCCAAGAGAGGAGGGGACAGTGCAGAGGTAGTGCTTAGGTGAATTGGGGCTTGCCCTAATAACAACACCAACCTCTTAGAAACTTTAGGTTTAGGGTTTGGCTGTGCTTCTGCAAATATTTTAAGCAAGGTAATTTGTAGTATGAAAAAGTATTATTAAAGAGTAATGGATGCTAAGGGATATTTAGACAATATAAAGAGTGAGTTAAGCTAGGGTCAACTAGAAATCACCTAGAGAATGAGACTCATGAATTATCCAACAGAAGATAGATTAGTTAAGGATGGAACTTAGGTGTATTTTGTTAGATGATTGTTCTAAAATTCTTCATTTAACAAGTGATCTATGTATAACGGTCACACTTAATAAATAATATATATTTAATATCTTTTTTTAATGGAGTCTAAATATTTAATTTTGCACGTGTTACTTATTAAGTGAAGAATCCGATAACAAACATCTAACAAATTGTACTTAAGTTTTATCCATTAGCTAGATAGTTTATTGTCTTATTTACTTTGCTACAAGTGTAAGACACGAAATGGTAGTACAGAGGTTTTGAGACTTTAAAGATCCTTGAGATAAGGATGTAAGTAATCTAATGAGTCATTGATTTAGGAAACCATCATTACATGGTCCTCTTCAAGCCTAATTAATGCTAATTCTAATTGGTAGAGAATGTTTATATCTCTCTGCCAAGTTGTAATTAATCAATCATTAATATCAAGTTTATTAATTGAGGAAATAAGCTTACTAGATTGTGGGCAATGAAGCGGCCATTTGCTAGATTGTTATAGTTCAAACAATCAAAATTCACCAAAATGCGATCTAAATAAGAGAATACTCAAAGAAACTAATTTCGAATGCCAGGTTAGATTTTCTTGAGCCCAATTATTATTTAAGAGTGCAAGCTATTTTCTCTCGATGAAATTCCTTTGACAAAAAATTTACTTTATTGATTACCTTTTATTTAGAAACATGAGAGTAATTTTTATTATCAATCATTATATCAACTTAATCATCAAGAATTCATAAATTAATTGTTTCCTAACTATTTTTAGGTTTACTTAAGGGCTAACTTTTTCTCAACCTGTTTCATACTCTTATCAAGATATGATGAATTTATTACTTTGTAATTAGCACCTTGTGTCATCCTAAAGATTTTGTCCAACAAAAATAAATCTTTTCACATTTTTTATTTTATTTTTTCAATTTTTATACCTGAAGCAAGATCCAAGGACCAGCTCCTTACCCCTTTCCTGGTGGCATTTTATGAATGGTCAACTTCATGAATCTCACCAATCCTCTGTTAATCTCACCAATGCCCTTCAAGGATTGAGCCTAAAAGGGTTGTGCCACATTTGACAGTCAATTCTACAAAAATAATGAGAGGCCATCTATATTTTCTTTGTACAAAACCCAAAGTCTAAGTAGGCTGTTTGTTGCGACAATGAAAGAAAGATTAATCAAAAAGAAAAATAAAAAAAACAAATGCACATGTGATTCGGACATTTGACTTAGCTCTTTACGAGAAAAATATTAGAAATTATAAATATTGTCTCCTTATAAATTCAAACCTTTTTTTGGGAAATTTTCTTTGCTAAAAACCATAGTCTAGCTCGACTAGCGTTTGCAACCAATCGATGAAGAACACCGAGAGCCCCCCTCATCAATCCAACGGCTCTGGCGGTCTCACGCGATTGCTGTGGACTCCCAATGGATGCGGACGCTTGTCGCGTTAGCAAAATCCCCAAATTTACTCTCGCGCCTCTCGAATCACAGCAGCCAATAAATGAAAAGATAAATAAAACACAAACGTATAAATCTCCACGGTTGGATCTCAATCGCCGTCCCACAGGGCGGACGATGTCATAAGCTGCCAAACATCCTATCTGACCGTTAAATCTCCACCCTTCCTCCCTTATCACACTACTCCACTTCTCCCTCTCGCCCTCTCTCCGTCACCCCGACTCGCTTCTTCCGCCTTCTATCTCCCTATCGCCGCCTCCTCTCTCCATCTCCAATGGCGACTCTCTCTCTCTCCCTCTTCTCAGCCTCCAGCTTCTATAAGAAAACCGATACATAAACCTCCTCCTCTCTCTCGACGCCAAACACCGCGTTGAAGGCTCTCTCCGTCCTGTGGGAAGCCTTTCTCTGCCCGTGTTTCTTTAGTTTGTTTTCCGAGGTTAGATCAGAGCTATATTTTGAGACTCTTTTATGTATTAGATTGGATGGTGTTGCCTTTTGATTAACATGAGTGGGCGAACACCGTCAATTCGGTGGGTTGCTCCATGACCTTATCCTATGGACATATATTAAAAAAAAAAAAGAGCCATTCAAAGAGGCCTATATAATTTTTATAGCTAAGTCGGTGGTATTGGATCAAGGAATTGCTAAATATATATTTCAGGTAGGCAGCAGCGAGCACGGAAAATGGCACCAAAGGGCGGCCGAGGGAAGGCCAAGGGAGAGAAGAAGAAGAAAGATGAGAAAGGTCTGCAATTATGAATCTATAATTATAAACAGTATATGGTTCATGCTGATTGCTAACTCTTGGCTTGTTCGATTTTTAGCTCTTCCTGTGGTCATGGACATCACCATAAACCTCCCTGATGAGTCTCATGTCATTCTAAAGGTATAATTTCTCTGAACTCCTTCCCTCTCTCTCTCTCTCTCTCTCTCTCCCTTTTCCTTTTTCACTGTGAAGAGAAGAGCAATCACGTCGGAGACCGGACTCCCAACAAAAGAAAGAGATTTGGAAGGAAAGAAAGAAGGTGCATGCACGAAAGCGGGATGGAGTCGTATCTTGAGGGTTCACAGCCATTGGCTTGCAATTAAATCTCTCTCTCTCTCTCTCTCTCTCTCTCTCTCTCTCTCTTCTTTTTGCTTGGTGGATGATGGAGCTTGAACTGGGAATTGGGCAGGGGATATCGACGGACAGGATAATAGATGTACGGCGGCTGCTGTGTGTGAATACCGTCGCTTGTGCCATCACGAACTACTCTCTGTGTCACGAGGTAGGCCACCTTCCTTCCTCTCCCTTTCGTTCTCAAAGCTTTCTTCGGTTTGGTGGCGCGCGAGTTCACTGGGATACCGGCAGTGCGTCGTTGCTCGCCCGTTAGAAATTTCAAATGAGACGTAGCTATTGTACGGCTCTTCTTGATTTGAAGGGCGATTTCTAGGTTGCACTCGTTTTACTTCAATCACTAATACGAACCATTCAATTGATATTTAATGTTAAATGAATGGTTATATATTATCACGTTGTCTACCACATCACTAGAGCCTATGGAATGTCACGTAGTGCATTAAAAAATAAGCACATGGAATCTAACGTACATTCAAGATGAGTTTTTTTTTTTTTTTATAGGGAAGCACATTAAAGATAAGCTGTGTACTTGTATGGGATGCACCATTTACCTCATGAAAGGACTAGTGCTAACTGGAGTTTGGGAGAGGGGGAAATGAAATTGTGACACAAAAGGCTCATACATTGCAGTGAGACCATGTAGGCCATACAGACCACACACAGTGTAGTCTCTTTCTTATGTAGGCATGTAGCTTATATAGAATTGGTTCAAAAATAAATCATGCAATTCTACTGTGAGATTTTTTTTTTTTTTCCTAGCATATAAACGTTGTCGTGGTGCGGCTTCTTTATATTGTTATTCTAAAGTGGATATTTTTATTTAAAGAAGCTTGAGAGTGCAACTTTGGCAGATTGTGACCGGACGAAGAAAGAAGGGGAAAAAAAAAAAAAAAAGCAAACTTGCACATACGGTGACAACTGTGGAAGCCTACAAAGCATTAATCTTTTAAATAGGTAGTTTGTTTTATAGTTTTGAGGAGTGCATCACCACAGCACCATGGTAACGTCACATGTTGATCACCAACCTCGCTAACTACAAGGCGAGGAATGAGGCTTGCAACTCCAAACCTAATTACTTTCTATCGTTATACACAATCTCCATAACTTTCAAACCTAAATTAACTTAGATTTTTTCAGGAAAAGATAATCAATGGGAATCCATTGTAAAGGACTATGCAAAGTAGAATTAGAGGTTTTCCATATTTGGTTGGGTTAGTGCCTCAAAATAAGAGGCTATAATCCAACATGCTGACATCACCCAAAGGCTACGATTGATAACTAAAAGACATGAACATTTGCGGTTGGCATTTTGATGCGGCATAATGTATACTTATAATGATGATAATTTAAGGATCAATGTTAACATTAATGTCTAATTTCATATTATATATATATATATATATATTTATATATATGTATAGAGAGAGAAAGAAAGAGAGTAAACTTAATTACATTCAAATGTAGCTAAGTTTACGATCCAATTATCTTTTTTATTTTTGAATTCATATGGATTATAAAATCATCCTTTTTTTTATCTTTTTCATTTGTAGGATTCATGAACTACGTAGATGTAAAGATGAAAGAAATGATTGAATATAAACTTTACTATATTTGAATATAGTCAAGTTTACTTTTTTTCTCTCTCTTTCTATATATATATTGTTATGACAAGTACCTATCTAATCTAAAACACGACTAACTTATATTTGTCCAAACCAAAACCAGATCCCATGGTTGGCTATCCTACCATCCCGGAAAATGTCATCTTAGATCTTTGATTAAAACCAGATTGCTCAACAAAACAGTGTCTCAGAATTGGTCCCTCCGTTTCAGGTCCGTGGGCTGAGGTTGAAGGACTCTCTGGACGTGGCAGCCTTAAAGCCATGCATTCTTACCCTCATCGAAGGTAAATCCTAAGCTCATCCCCCATATATATATATTTTCTCACAACAATCAATAATGCGTCAAAATACAAAAGAGGAAGATTCTATAAATTCCAATATAGATACCATGTAAATCTATATATAGCTTATGGAGACAATGATGAAAATATAAATACTGAAAAATAAAAAGAAAAAGAACGATGAAGGCAAGGTACCCTTCAATATCACTTCCTATTTTTTAAATTAAAAAAAAAAATCCTTCTATTTTTAAAAGTATTTTAAAATATAAAATATGATATTAACGATCGAAATGATAGGAATAGAGGCAGAGGTGAGAGAGATATTAATGTTGGTGCTAGATGTTGTGATGATATAGCAAAGATGATATTAATAATGGCAATGACGACAACAATTATAAATAGTAGTAAGTGAAAGGAACATTTTATTGTTTAGTATCGGTAATCTTCAGCTTTTTAGCTGGTTTGTTGACTATGTTTTGATATATTCTTTTATTTACTTTTATTTTCTTCAAATATTTTTTACCATGCTATATCTATCTCTTTTGGTAAATATTAATGAAGAAGCTTAAGTTAATGAAGAAGCTTTCGCTTTTCATTTTATAGTTAAATCAAAAATTAACGATAATGGTGGTGATAATAGTGTAGAAAGCAGTAGTAATTAATATGTTGCTGATTATGTCGTGTAGGTGGATGATAACAATAGTTATGATGGTACGAATGTGTGATAATATTAATAATAGATAAAATAAATAATAAGATTGGAGATGGTAGCACCAATTACAACGTAATTGATGATAGAAATAATAATGATAATAAAAAATATAAATTTTTATTTTTAAAAATATTATAATTATTTTTTACGTTTTAAAAAATTAAATATTTTTAATAATAATAATAATAAAATATATTTTTTTATTTTAAAAAATAAATGTGTTGCCGAGCGAGCCCTTGCATTGATTTATTTATATATATGGACTCACGGACCGTTGCGTCGCGTTCGCTGCTGCGAAACGAAATGTAGAGGATTACGACGAAGAGAGCGCCGTCGCGCACGTGAGGCGGCTTCTTGACATCGTCGCTTGCACCTCCTGGTTCGGCCCGTCGGCCGCCAAGGATGCCAAGGATGCGCCCGCGGCCGCCGGCAAGGACAGCAAACGAAGCCCCACCGGAGGCGGTGGCGCGTCTCAGAAGCCTCCTTCGTCGCCGACGTCTCCGCCGCCCAATGAGGTGCCGGCGGACGGGGAGGCGGAGATAAGCGGCGCGTGCTCCAGGCTCGGGGCCTTCTACGAGTTCTTCTCTCTCTCCGATCTCACCCCTCCCATTCAGTGTACGTTTCTCCTCCATCTTCTTCCCTTTGCTTTCCTTGTTTATGTTCAAGAATTAAGGAGTGTTCTTTTCTCTCTTTCTGGACTCAAGAATCAAGAAGTAATTTCTTTTATTCTCCTCTTTTTCTGGGTTCGCGAATCAAGAACTGTTATTCTTTGTGGATCGATTTCTCTTGCAGTTATAAGGCGAACCGAGAAACCTCGGCAAGACGAATCTCCCTCTGACGACCATCTCTTCTTTCTTGAAGTAATTTTTTTCATGCTTTCGTCTTTCTGCAATCATTTTTGTAAAATAATTTAAGAATTATTTACTAATCCTGATACAAAATTGGAAAGGTGAAGCTTTGCAATGGGAAACTGGTCGCTGTGGAGGCTCGTGCCAAGGGTTTCTACAGCCTGGGGAAGCAGCGGGTGCTGTGTCATGAACTCGTCGATCTGCTGAGACAACTCAGCAGAGCCTTCGACAACGTTAGCTGTCTTCTTCCCTTCTTTTATGTTTTAATTATTTCTTCCATGGAATTCTAGCCATTGTGATGCTGTTTTGTTGTTACTAGCAGATTCAGAAAGCTGACACAGACTTTGTCACTTAATTTATGTGTGCTGACAGGCTTATGAAGATCTCATGAAAGCTTTCTTGGAACGCAATAAGGTCAGCATGTTGTCTAGATAGTCTCATGTTTCTTGTCTTAGTAAGAGGCTCGCAATGGATTGATGCTCCATATTACTTTCTTCTTGGTCTACATTCTTATTCTTGCTGTTAGAGATGTCTTTCTATTCAGAGAAAAATTGAGTCAAATTACTTGGTGCAAAATCCTGATTATAGGCTTTCAAGTTGATAATGGTATCTATTTTTGTCGATAAGACTGATTTCACCCTATGCAATAAAGAGTTTTATACAAAATATAGTGTGATCATTTGCTCCTAGAATCCTACCTTTGGAATTTTATGGTCCCTAACTTTTAGGTTTTTTTTTTTCTTTTTTTTTTAAAATAATAAATGGCACCCTACCCTTCGCCACTTCCCCCTCAGGGAGAAAAAAAAGGTGCTCTGTGTGGCAAAATGCTAGATGGCTAAGGTTTATTGCTTATAATTTTTCTGATGAGTTCCTGGGTGCTTCCAAAGGGTTCAGTTGGTCTGCATTTTGTCATAATACTTTCAGGTGATTTATTATATTCTGAAAGATTATGCACCATCTTAATCATGTTCCTGTTGGTGCACAAGGTTGTCATAACCAGAAATCTTGATGTTTATTGGTGTCAATTCCATAACATATGTATCTTCTCCTTGCTAATTGGATTGATACTTAAGAATTCATAATTTATCTTTCCTTTTGCAGTTTGGAAATCTTCCTTATGGATTTCGTGCAAACACATGGCTTGTTCCTCCAATTGCTGCTCAGTCACTGTCATCATTTCCTTCCCTTCCAGCAGAGGATGAAACATGGGGAGGCAATGGGGGTGGTTGGGGAAGAGATGGTAAAAGTGATATGTTGCCTTGGGCTAATGAGTTCCTATTTCTCACAACCATGCCTTGCAAAACTGCTGAGGAGAGGCAAATCCGTGACAGGAGAGCTTTCCTGCTTCACTGCTTATTTGTAGATGTTGCAATCTTCAGAGCCGTTGAAGCTGTGCAACATGTCATGGGGAGAAAACATGTCACAACCTCAGTAAAGGCAGATGAAGTTTTACACTTTGAGACAGTGGGGGATTTCAGCATCACTGTCACTAAGGATGCTCCAGATGCAAGCTGTAAGGTGGATACTAAGATTGATGGGAGTAAAACAACAGGGATGGACTTTAAACATCTTGCTGAGAGAAGCCTACTTAAAGGAATCACTGCAGATGAAAATACAGCATCTCATGTATGTCACATTCTCAACTTTCTTTTGTTAAAAAAAATTATTTTTTACCATTTTCTCATCATCATGTACATTAGCGTCAAAGGGATAAACTTGTGTGGGCTATCAAGTGCAGGATATCACTACATTAGGTGTTGTCAATGTGAGATACTGTGGTTACATTGCAGTCGTGAAAGTCAATCATCAAGAGAAAAGCAAAGCAGATTTTCCTTTGCAAACCGTTGATATCAAGGATCAACCTGAAGGGGGAGCTAATGCTTTGAACATCAACAGGTATATGTAATTATTTTCTTTTCTCTAAGAAATACTTGACATGGTTCTATTTTGTTGAAGCTATTATTGGATATTTCAGTTTGAGAATGCTTCTTCACAAAAACCTTATGTTGAGAGACAAAAGGACATTGACTCAGTCACCAAGTTCAAAGCAAGAGGAACTTGCTGCAGCAGTAGCTTTTGTAGAGAAGTTGTTGGAGGGTAGTCTGGTCAAACTTGAGGAAGAGGAAGCTAACTCCAATATTTTCATGAGGTGGGAACTTGGAGCCTGCTGGATACAGCATTTGCAAGATCAGAAAAATGTAGAGAAAGACAAGAAAAAGACTGGTGAAAAAGATAAGAAGCAATCTAGTGAAAAGGCTAAAAGTGAGACAAGGGTTGAAGGGCTTGGTAAGCCCCTTAAGATTCTTAAGACTCTGAAAAAGAAAGCAGATTCAAGCGAACAAGGTTCTTCATCTGTTGACAAGAAAACATTTGACAAATTAATTGGTGGGAAAAGCCAAAATGCCAATTTGCCTTCTGTAGAACCTCAGGAAGAAAACAAAGCAACTGAGAATGGAAGCACACTTAAAGATATGTTATCTGATCATGCATTTACACGGTTAAAGGAATCTGAAACAGGACTTCATCTGAAGGTAAAAATAACAATGACGAACTAGCTTCCTTGTCTTTTCTTGGAATTAATAACTTTTTTTTTTTCCCTTCTGATGTAATGGAAATAGAATGTGTTTGTTATGCTCTAATAATAGATGGAAAAACAAACTGCTTTTCAGCTTTATAATGAATGCAAGATGTAATGCAGTACTTGTACAATCTTTTGAAGCAGTGAGACGAGAGGCATTTTGTGTTCAATTTTTGACGTCACATTCTAGTCTTTTGTTCTAATTTGTCATTTAGATATTTAATTTACTCATCAAAGCCCACAAAACCACTACTAGGAACCACACCTATATGTTATTGGTTTGATATGGTATGGTATACATTCTATATCGAGATAAACTCCCGAGATTTTTTATCACTCACGGTTATAGGTACCACCCAGAATCTGGTACAGGTTGGTGCCAAGTGGTATGGGGTGGTTTTGCTTAGTTTAAATTAGTATGAACCAGTTGGCTTCTATATTGAATCGAAACTTGGTTTCATATTACACCTTATTGGTACGATACTGTGAGGCCTGACCCCTTTGAGTCGGCCTGATATTAAGGGGCTCAGTACATTCAATCAGCCTAGTTGGGGGAAAAATTAATTCAGCCCAAGTTGACTCAAAGTCAACTTGGTGTTGAGCTCATCGAGTCAGCTCAGTCAAGTCGGCTAAGGACTTGGGTCCCACAGGGACTCGGAGTCCTCATAGTAGCGAGAGGAGCCTTGGGTTGTAGATTCCCCCACACCCCTTCAAATCAGATCAATGGTTGCCAATCAAGGTTGGAATCGCTGGTCGGTAGGGGAGAAAGATTAGGATTTGCTGGCATCGGAGAAGACCACTGGAGCCCAGGTCTTGAAGGGAACATATAGAGTTGATTAGGATTGATATTACTCATATTTGTGAGATTCAGAGCTGTAGATTCGTTGAGACATTATGAGGGAGTGTTTAGTTCCGCGAGAGAAATATGGACTGTGAATTGGAATTATTTTTGACTATATTAAACTGTATTTTATTTTTGCTGCTCAGTTATTTAATAAGATCATGATGGATGCTTTGCATACCAGTGAGGTCATGTTTTATGGGTATGCAGCGGTTGCTACATCCTTGCTTGGGATTTCAAGTTGGGAGTGCGACAATTAGAATGATACCAGAGCATAAGATTTGGAGTCCTAGAATTTGAATTAGTTAATTTGAATTAGTTATCGGTGAGATGGGAAGAAACCACATTGAAGGGACGTGTTTATAACTTTTTCTTATTGTAGAGGTTTAAACGTTCTCTTGTAATAAGGGTTGATTAATCCAATCATGTTTTCTAAATTTATTGGGAGGAAATAGATGGCTTGATCTTAAACTTAGATATTAATTGAACTTAAGAGTTCTAATGCAGCTAATCCCTGACGAACTGTTAGTGCTTTTTCCGCTTGAGCCGCTTCTCATATTATTAGTGTTTCTTGAATGATCAATGGTCCACCAGCATAAATGTCTGATAACCGAGATCTTTAATTATGAGGATACATATTGTGATCTGTACATTGATATAATATGCTATATTTATTTATTTATTTGTTATTGCAGCAATTTTGAAATCCTGAATTTGTTTTGGATATAGATAGTGACTTCTACCTATGTGCATAAATTTTTCTATTACAAAAACTATAATTCATTAAGAAGAAACTTAAGGTGCAGGAGTAAGGAATTGTGGATAAGATATGAAAATTGGTTAAATTCAAAGAGTTGTGAATAAGTTAATTAGGGAACCTTTAGTGTTAAAAAATCAAAATAATTTTTTGCTCTAGGAATAGAAATACAGTTTATTTTCATAAAATACAAAATTATCAGTTTGTTCGATGAAATAGTTATAAACCTTCTATTATTATCATCAATGGAGAATTATCATTGCTTTGACGTTGAGGCAGAATGGACTTCTTTAATTCTTGTTAACTTAGTGATTTTATGAATCTTTCGAGGAAGCAAAAGTATGCATATATATATATATATATACGAAAAGGTTTTGGAATATTGCAAATAAGGATGTTTTTCTATGAGTGAAATTAATTCTGTAGATTATACATTTTGATAGATCTTCTGATAATTTAAGTTATCATTTTTGGATTGGATTATTAGATTTTGATGGCTGTTGGATGTATAAAATTTAAATTCATAATTAAAATTTATAGTTGATCTAAGGGTGTCCTTCATCACCAAGGTTAAAGCTGCCAGTTGAATTTAATATTAAGTAGAGAAATTGATTTTAAAATATTTATATCAGAGTTGCATAGTAGAAGTATAACGGAGCTTACATACTGGTTTGAAATGTAGTGATTGACTTGAAGTTTAATCTTGACAGAAATGTGCTCTAGAAGAAGTAATAATAAAGAAGCTTAAAAGTTTTGCTTTGGTTCTACTTGAATTTTTAAAATTTTTGTCTGACTTCACAAATTTACAATACAAAGTCTGATTGGTTTGGAAAATTGTAAATCTTGTTTTAAGGATGTTATAATGGATGTTGATTCGATTTCACTAGAAAGGAGGTTTTATTAATAAAGAAAAAGAGAGGTTGTTAATCCTCGATCTAATCTAAATATGGTTGTGTGATTTATACCAATGGATTTTTTTATTCTTGGCTATGTTAAGGGAAATTATTGGACATCTCAGGTCCGAGACTAATAAACTATTGGCTCATTGGTTGAGTTTGGATATGTTAAATAAATGTCTATTTTCTTTTAGCTTTGACTCTAAGGTTGTTGTTCTGTAGCAAACATCAGTCATATATATGTTTGAGGAAGTTTGATACTGCTTGATGATCATGAGCCTAGTAAATCATAAGGAAAGAAGATTTTTGATCTTGAAGAGTGATTCATAGTAAAGAGTTCTTTTGCTTTGTTTGTGAATACATTGCAGTTAGTTTTGGTTTTTGCAAAAGATCAATTAAACAAAGGACAACAACAGATAACAAATTCAAGGAATATAACATTATTATTCAGAGAATAGGATGTTGGTGTCTAATAAGGATTTGATACGATCTTTATGATAAACGAGTTAGCCTTAACTTTTGAAACTCGAGAATAGAATGGGGATTGAGTATCCTAAAAGTTCAAAACCTTAGGTATGACAATTTTAAGGATAAAATTTTTTAGAGGGGCAGAATATGAGGCTTGGTACCTTTGGGCTGGCCTAGTGTTAAAGAACCCGGAACATTAGATCGACCCAGGTAGGGAAAAAAAAATAACTCGACCTAGGGAAAAAAAATTAACTTGACCTTACTGAACTCATAGTCAACTTGGTATCGAGCTCGTCAAGTCAACCCAATTGAGTTAGTTGAGTCTCAAGTCCTATGAGGACTTTGGAGTCCTTGTTTGTCCTTGTTTCCGATTTTGGCAAGGACTCCGAGTCCTTATAACAGTGAGAGGATCGTTGGGCTCCTCTATTCAAATTCCCCACACTCCTCAAAACTAGGTCAATGGCTGTTGGTCAAGGTCGGAAGTGTCAGTGAGCAAGGGAGAAGGGGTTAGGATTTGCCAATGCTAGGGAAGACCACTGGAACCCAGGTCCTAAAGGGAATACATAGAGTTGATTGAGATTGATGTTACTCACATTTCTGAGATAAAGAGTAGTAGATTCTTTGGGGCACTAATGAGGGAGTATTTAGTTGAATGAAAGAAATCGGCATCTTGAATTAGGATTATTTTTGATTATGTTATATTTAGCATTGGATCATATTTGGTATCAGTGATGTAATTCAAATTATAGGAGGTTTATTCTTGACATATTAAATAATAAATTTAATTTTATTTCTATTGTTCAATTATTTGATAAGATTATGATGGATGCTTTACATACTTATGAGGTCACGTCTTATGGGTATACAGCGGTTGTCACATCCTGAGCTTAGGATTTCGTGTCAAGGGTGTGACAAATACTCTATGGCTAGTACAGGATGGTATGAATTGGTACAGCAATCCTTGCATCAAATACTGGTTTTGATGAGCTTAGATTTCATAGCCTATAATTAGGTCACCTACGTTCCAATTGGCTTGTTACATTTCATGGTTGGCCCTTCTCGTCCCAAAGGTACCTAGCTCAGAAATTTGGAACCAAGAGATCATGATTTTATATTAGGTTGAGAACCAATGTGAAATACACTCAAACTTCAGAGTATTACGATATAGATGGATAAGGTCGCTGGGCTAGTTTAATTTTTTGATGTTTAATTGATTTAAGTTGTCTAATTGTAGCCAGTTGCTGACAAATTTACTTCTGCTTCATCTACATAAACTGATTGCTCTACCATGATGTTAGTAGTTCTGAAATTTGCCCACAATCTCATGCCAACAGTGCACTAATTTTCTCTATAATCTTATATTTTGGCAATTATTTAGTTTCATATTAGGCACACAGGTCACCTTTCTTTTTTCTTCTTATAATCAGGATCCTAATAACCATTTATGTGGAGAGATACCCTGTTTTTGTGCATTGAGTTATGGTATGATGTTCAGTTATATCTAGTATCTGTCATAGTCATCTGTTTCTCAACTGATATATTACAAGTGCTCATGGAATGTGGGCTATACCATTTATATATCAGCTGGATTAGGAATCATTGATGTAACATCAGTGTGAAGATGAGAAAATAATCTCTTGTGATCAACAGTGTCCACAGGAATTAACTGAGATGGCTCTGAAATATTACGATGAAGTTGCTCTTCCGAAGTTGGTAAGCTTCAATATATGAGTCGGCTGGTATATATTCTTCATGCACATCTTTCATGAAAGAATGATAACTATATCCTGTTAATTGTTCCATGGTGTGTGTTTCAGGTTGCAGATTTTGGCTCATTAGAACTTTCTCCTGTTGATGGTAGAACTCTGACCGATTTCATGCATACTAGAGGTCTACGAATGCGCTCTCTAGGGCGAGTTGTAAGTTCCTTATGAGTAAACTGTCATCTTTACCTTAGCAGACTGACTTTACATGTCCCTATTTCCTGCTAATATCATTTATGTCATGCGTAACAATTAATACTATTAGGTCAAGCTTTCGGAGAAACTGCCACATGTGCAGTCCCTCTGTATCCATGAGATGATAGTAAGAGCTTTCAAGAATATTCTCCGTGCTGTAATTGCTGCTATTTCTGATATTGGAGAGTTGGCTATATCAATTGCTGCAGCACTAAATTTACTCCTTGGGATTCCTGATCCTGGAGTTCCACATTGTGCTGCCAATGTGCATCCCCTTGTGTGGAGATGGCTGGTAACATTTCTGAAAAAGAGATATGAATGGGAACTTACAATCACAGAGTATAGAGAAGTAAGAAAATATGCTATTCTGAGAGGAATATGTCATAAGGTAATGAATTGTATCTTTCTAAAACTTGTGGATGACCTGTAATTAGCCACCGATTTCATATGTTCGTTCCTTTTTCTTTAGGTGGGTATTGAACTGACACCCAGAGACTTTGATATGGACCATGAATTTCCCTTTCACAAATTAGATATCATCAGCATTGTACCTGTGCATAAGGTAAGAAACACAATTTTTTTTCCATGATTTTGGTGCTCTTATGTGAAGCTTGTTGCACTGTAAATACGTACCACAGCATGCTGCTTTTGGATCTTTTGCAGCAAATTGCATACTCATCTGCAGATGGGCGGCAACTTTTGGAATCTTCAAAAACAGCTCTTGACAAGGGCAAACTTGAAGATGCAGTCAGCTATGGGACAAAGGTAGCTTTGTAGTCAGATGTCAATGTAGATGACACTGATTCACTGTATTTATCCTGCCTTTTTCTTCCTTTTGTGTATTAAGTTTTATGTTAATGCAGGCCCTAGCAAAGCTAATAACAGTATGTGGTCCTTATCATCGGATGACCGCTGGAGCCTACAGCCTCTTAGCTGTTGTTCTCTACCATACTGGGGACTTCAATCAGGCATGTTTTTAATCTTCACTGCTATCTAACAGTGACATTCTTCTTATTATTTCCTAGCTTCTTTACAAAACCTTGGCAAGCATTAATGAATAACTTTATGGCAGCCAAAATTTAAGCAATTTGTGATCTTGACTTGGAACTTGGAGAAAGGTAGGGGTACCTTAGGAGTGCCCTATATATCTGTACCTTGGGTGCTTTAGTTTACATTTTTCATCTTTCTTCTCTCCCTGAGCATGTTTTTAGTCTTAGTTTACACACTCTAGAATGTGGTTGTGATAAGGCAATGAAGACACTTGTCCGACTCACTTTGGGGACAGGCAAAACATTAGTTGTACTTCCATAAAATAATAAAAGATTTACACAATGGTTCACTTGTACAGGCATGTGGATGAAGTTCATGAAATATATAACCTATCATTTCTAGCTCTTCTTTATGATAAACCTAGCATGCCTCTCTTGGATCCAGATTCTAGACCATTGATGTTGATTAATATTACAAGTTACTGCATTGATTTATTTATTTAACCGACCACCTTCCTTTTCTAGTTTGCTGTATCCTTAGAAGTAAAATTAGATGGTTTACATAAATTTTGACTTGTGCAGAATAGATTGACTTCTCTATTTGAAACTTAAACATGGTATGGTTGCAATATTCACAGGCCACAATTTATCAGCAAAAGGCATTAGACATAAATGAGAGGGAACTTGGGCTGGATCATCCAGATACAATGAAGAGCTATGGTGACCTTGCTGTATTCTATTACAGACTTCAATATACAGAATTGGCTCTAAAGTAAGATTTCATATTTTTTTTTTCCTGAAAAATCAAATTTCATCTAGCATGGGCTTGTCTTGACGTTAATGTGATCAAGCACCTTCTGATTAAAGTGCCTTTCTAATTTTGTGTCATTGTCCATATTTTTATCATGTAAGAAAAATGATAATGTTACATGTGTGTGTATGTGCATAAAGAGATAGGTAACTCCATTCCTGTCTGGTTGGCTCAAAGGACTTCCACATCTTTTTTTTTTTATGAAATTTATTGCACTCATACATTTCAGGCTATATAATTTTTCATGCCTTTAAATGATACATTTATTGTGTAAATAAAGCTGATGTGGTTGACTACTTAACTTTTTAATTTTGTGATTGTTGTAATTATTGTTTGCATAGAGCTAGTAATATTAAGAAAAACATAATTATTTGTACAACAAATGTTGAAAAAGTAGTATTCAACCCATCCTATCATGACTGCAATATATCCATATATTTATAATTTGTTGATGTAGTAACATATCATGATGAAAAAGTAGTACATAAAATTATTTGTTAATGCATCTGTAATAGAATGATTTATTTCTTTTTGGGACAAAGTTGTGTGATCTAAGACTTTGCGAAAAAAGCTGAAGTAAGTAGTTTAGGAAAAATACAATAAAAAAACTATCCAGGTAAAGAAATGATTTTATACAGAAGGGCAATGTCTCTAACCCTCATTACTTGATTTAATTAATGCAAGCAATGCTTGGTGCTGTTCAGGGCTCAATTCAATATTAGAAGTTTTGCCCAGTAGTAGAGGCTTAGATGGAAAAATACATGACATTGCCAAAGCATTGACTATAATTAAACTTATCTTTTTTCTAATCATCACTCGTTAACTCTTTGTTGATTTCCTTTGGCTGCTTGAGTTTGCCCTTAACTTAGTCTGGGTCTTTTGGATTGAACATGATGCTTTCCCAATCCAACCAAAACTATGGCAGTAGTTGTTTTCAATGGTTAGTTTTTAATAAGATTTAGTTGATATCTATCATTCAATATTAAACTCCAAGTTAATTAGCTTTATTAGGTTTTCAAATATTAAAAAAAAAAAAATCATATTTACCCTTTGTTATTGTGTGATGCTATTAGAAACCCAATCAACAATGACTATTTCCATGACTTAATTTGTGGTTGTCCCTTAGTAGCTAGAATTTTCTGTTTAGGATAATGCACCCACTTTGGAATCTTGAACTTATACTCACTTCTTAAGCGTTTTCTTACTAGGAGTGTTTCTAAAATATCTACTTTCTCACGATCAAACTTGCATCTACTCTAGTGCTTACTCCTAACAACAATGCAACGTTAATCCTAAACTAGTTGAGATTGGCTACATAAATCCTCCTCCATTCTACATGGTTTAGAGTCTTGCTTTTTATAAGATGTAAATATATCAAGTCTTTCTTTATTACTTTCTCTCATTTGATTTTTAGCCCTACTTTTATCTTTCTATTCTTCTATGTATATTAAATTACTCTTTTGTATCAATGCATTCCTAGGCCTACATTGTAAATGCCTAAGCCATTTATGTCATTATTCTCTTAACGTCCTTAATTGGTGCTACTTTCACCTTTTTATGAATGGCTTTATTTCTTATTCTATTTTTTCTTATATCACCACACATCTATCCCAATATTTTTATTTTGACTACACTCATTTTGTGTACATATTGTCTTATAGCCATCCAAACATTTTATAACATAAAGTATAGCCAATCTTATGATTATCTTATAATTTTTTTTTTTTAATTTGATAGGTATTTTACGATTATATAATATTTCAGTTATATTTACATTTAATCAATTTGCTTTAATCTTATTGACAAAATCTTTTTCAATCTCTCTTTATGAATAATTGATCTTAAAAATATCAAAAATGATTACTCTTAGAAACTTTACGATCCTTAATTTTTACTTTACTTTCATCTTTATTTCTAATTTTACTAAAATCGAATTTCATGTATTCTATCTTAGTCTTATTTAGCTTAAAATCTTGAGATTGTAATACACTTTTTTATAATTCTAGCTTACAATGAACCCCGATCTTAGTTTCATCCATTAATACTATATCATTTGCAAATAGTATACATTAAGGTATATAATCCTATATGCACCTAGTATGCTTGTTGATAATTATTATCAATAGGCAAGGATTTAGAGCAAATCTCTAGTGTAAACCTATTGAAAATTTACTGGTTTTATCATCAATAATTTTTACACTAATAACTACTCTATCATATATATGCTTAATTGTATTACTATATCTAATCGATATTCATTTCTTTTCTAACATCTATCATAAAATTTTCTAGGAATTCTATCATATACTTTCTCTAAATCCGTAAAAATCATATGATCTTGTTTCTTCTCTTTATAATTTTCTATAAACTTCTTTATAAGAAAAATAACTTCCATAGTCGACCTTTCTGACATAAAACAAATTGGTTCTCTGATATTTTTGTCATCTTAATCTATGCTCAATCATCCTCTCTCAAAGTTTTGTATTATAGTTTGAGTTAAATACTACTATAGTTATAATAATTTTGAATATCATCTTTATTCTTATAAATTGATGTTATAGTATTCTTTCTCCATTCATCAAGCATCTTCTTGATCTCTAAGTTCTTATTAAATAAATTAGTCAAATTCTGACATCACCTACACTCTTCCAAACCTCCATAAGAATTTCATTGGATCCTAATGCTTTTCCTATTTTTATCTTTTTTACAACTTTTTTACCTCAAATATCCTAATTTTACAAGTATATTTTACATTTTTATCCTCAATGGAACTAGTAAGATATTCTAAATCATCTATATAAGTTTAAAATAACTTCTTCGCTTTCTTTGATTTCGCTCTCTTTAACCAAAACTTTTTGATCTTGATCTTTGATGCATTTAATTTAAGTCATATCCCTAATTTTTCTTTCCCTTAGTCTTATAATCTTATATATATCTTTTTCTCTATCTTGTTTCTAACTTGTAATATAACTTTTCATATGCATTGAATTTAACCTCTCATACTGCTTTCTTGACTTCTTTTTTAACCATTTTTTAGCTTTTATATGCTTTTCTATTTCTATATTTAGTTAGATTTTTATAACACTCTCTTGTAGTCTTAACTGCTAAATGAAGTTTTCATTCTGCTACCATGTTTTTTTACTGTATGATCCTTTTTGTTTGATGCTCATAATACCTCTATAGCTATTTTCTTAATACTATTAACCATCTTTTTCTATATAATATTGATTTTATCATCTAGACTTCATTTTTTTTTCTTTTAACATTCCATCTTAAAAGCAATTTGGGTTCTTGTATTCTTTAGTCATTTTCCTTAATTTTTGAATACCTATATCCATAATAGTGTTGCACTTAAGTGCAAAGGGCTTTTGGAGCCTATGCGCAAAGCACAAGTGCGCGCCTAAGTGAAGTGAGGTGCATATTTTTAAAATAAATAAAATAATTTATATAAACGAGATTTATAATATATAATAGAAAAAAGTTAAAAAAATTATAATAATAATACATTTAGCCTATTAGCTCAATGAAAAGCCTCCTCTTTTTTACCTGAAAATTGTAGTCCCTCAATATTTTTCCTTCTCTTTCTCAGATGATAGTAATTTTTGATGTTTCATCTCTCTGTCTTCCAATTTTTAGCTTTTATATAGGATAAAAAAAATAATTGTGTATAAAATGGTACATCATAAAGTCAACATAGTCTAATACATATAATAGATTAAAAAATATTACAAATATAGCTTATGAAGAAATTTGCGCCTTTCTTGCATCTCAAATCAGATTAAAAATGTATGTTTTTTCACTTTATGTATGCCAAGATAAAGGTACATTGCCTAAGGTATAAGAAGTGCTTAACTTGCCTTAAGCGCGTCTTGTGCCTTAGGCGCACCTTAGGATGTAAGAAATGCCTAACGCTTGGTGCTTTACACCTTGTGCTTTAGGTGCACCTTTGACAACACTGATCCATAATTGTTAATTTATGTGAGGTGATTAAACTTTCATCCATTCAGTATAACCTTACAATCTTTATATAAAACTAAATCAATCTTTCTATTAAGGAAGAAACTTATTTGACTAGCATTATTATCTATTTTAAAAGTTTATTAAGTGAGTCTTTTTAAAAGTATGTTTTAGTTAATATTAAATCATATACCATTGCAAGCTCTAAAATGGCATCTTCTTTCTCATTTATATATCTAAATGGGTTTCAAAAACTTTAATCACACTTTCAAAACCTACATTATATTTTTTTGTATGTCCATTCAAATCTCTTTTAACAAATATCTTTTTCCACTAGGAATCTTTTTAATTATATTATCTATGTCCTCCCAAAAGCATTGCTTTGTAGCATTATCTAATCCTACTTGAGAAGTATAAGCACAAATGATATTGATAGACTTCTCTTCTATCAAATTATTCTATCTTCTACTTAATATCTACAATCTTATCTTTTAAACTCTTATATATAATAACTCCTTACTCATTTTTATTCTTATCTTTCATTTTATACCAAATTTATGACTATTAAGCATCAACTTTTTTTGCTTTTTAAATTCTCCAATTCATTGCATCCATTTTACATCTCCTATCTACTTAGTCTCTTGCAGACAAGCTATGTCAATTTTCCTTCTAGTCATTGTATTCATTAGTTTGTATGGCCATTCAAATCTCCTTTAACAAATATCTTTTTCCACTAGGAATCTTTTTAATTTATTATCTATATCCTCCCAAAAGCATTGCTTTGTAGCATTATCTAATCCTACTTAAGAAGTATAAGTACTAATGATATTGATAGACTTCTCTTCTATGAAATTATTCTATCTTCTACTTAATATCTACAATCTTATCTTTTAAACTCTTATCTATAATAACTCCTTACTCATTTTTATTCTTATCTTTCATTTTATACCAAAATTTATGACTATTAAGCATCAACTTCTTTTGCTTTTTAAATTCTCCTCCAATTCATTGCATCCATTTTACATCTTCTATCTACTTAGTCTCTTGCAAATAAGCTATGTCAATTCTCCTTCTAATCATTGTATTCATTAGTTTTTTTAACCTTTTTGTCAAGTGATCTTATATTTTGTGTTGCTAAATATATCCTATTTTCTTAGACTAACTTTTTTTCCCACATTCTTCTGTTAAATTGTGAAAGTCCTTGCGTCTTTCTAAGGTTGCAAATGGGTCGAGTTGACCCATAACTCAACTTGGTCTTGACCAATTAGGCCTAATCTGATCAATATTTGAAGACTTATAAGTTGGGTCAAGTTTGAAAATTGAACTTGATCCAAATTTCGGATGGGATCTGAGTCTTATATTTTTCAACCCAACCTGAACCTGATCTGACTCGACCCATAAATCTGAATTATATAAACCTCATTTCCTTCACTCCAACTACATTTACCAATTCATTGAATGAACTCTCATTTAAACTAGTTCCTCTTTTCTTCTTAACATCTCCTCTCATCTATGTTAGCTTAATTATATCTAAATATTCATATTTAATTATTTATTTAGGTTGATTCTTATATATTAGTATATATTTTAAAGATCATAATTTATAAACTTAAGAATGATTAATTACTTGGATGAAATTAAAAGTTTCTAAATGAAAAATGAAAATTTTAAGTTTAAGTTAGCTTTATTAAGTCCTATTTAAATTTTTTAGTGATTCTATGTTTAATTATCAATTATTAGATTTTTAACTAGAAAACAATAGCTAGATACCTAGCTCAAATGAAAACCCAATCTGAACCGATCTTGACTCAAAGCTGACTCAAATAAAAATTTGACCCAATTAAATCCTGACCTGAATATGAACATTTTGGGTTGGGTCTGGTTCATGGTTGACCTCAACTTAGCTTAAATGATCTGTTGGATCTAAAATTCTTCTTATAAAAACTGACTTAATTAGCTAATGGACTAGATCCAAATCCAAAATCATGAGTCGAATATGAAATCGAGTTGGATCAAGATCAAGTATGACCCAGTCCAACCTGACCCATGCGCGATCCTATTCATGTCCTATGACATCTGGGCGTTGATGCGGTCCGTCACTTCTGGAAAAGGCCTTAGCTAACCTTTATACACTTTGCGCTGTAACTAGGGTATGATGTAATGCATCACAGGAAGGAACACTCCAACAGTTTTCTCTAATAGATTCATTCATAGGATTTGGCTAAAGTTTTACATCGGGCATCAGCCTATCACAATCATATATAGTTTTATACGCTCCTAGTGTTGGCAACTAAATTTTGCCCTCATCCATGGAGCCACTTAGATATGGCATCAATTGTTTTACGAGGTAAGTCAATCTGGTTGGTTTCTGTACCCTGATTTTAAGGTGCAAATATATCTCTTTTGTTAAGAAGGTGCACAGGTATCTAAAGGCTACAAAGATAAAATGAACAGTTATTAGGTTTCCTTTAATTGGCCACTAGTACATTAATTTCTTATCTGTTATAACTTTAGGTTGTATATCTTATCTGAAATTTAATTAGGCAGTACCATGCTTTCCTGAGATGTTAATTACCATCTTGTCGTGTTCTTTTTGTTTTTTAATGTTCATCAGGTATGTAAAGCGCGCATTATATCTTTTACATCTTACATGTGGACCATCTCATCCAAACACAGCTGCTACATATATCAATGTAGCCATGATGGAGGAAGGCCTGGGAAATGTTCATGTGGCACTTAGATACCTCCATAAAGCTTTAAAATGCAACCAAAGATTACTTGGCCCTGACCATATTCAGGTATTCTCTGGTTTTAATCTATAAAATTCTTACAGTTTCCTGTACTCATTACTCCCACTTAACAAACAGCCTTTTTTAATAACAAGCATACTTTTGTGAGTTCTACTGTGAATGTATTCACTTCCAGCTTGATGGTTATCATCAATAAGAAAGTGGTTCTAATAAGAGGGTTAGGTCAAGTTTCCTTGGCAGCTTTTAAGTTTTGCAAAAGGAGTTTGAATTTAGCAGTGGAAGTGAAATATTTACGGGGCTGTTGGATAACAGACTGTAGACTTTTGATGTATTCTTTTGCTGTGTAAAATTTCACATTCAAACCTCATATTAATCTATTTATGTCACCATGAATATTCAGACTGCAGCTAGTTATCATGCCATAGCGATAGCACTCTCTTTGATGGAAGCTTATCCTTTGAGTGTTCAACATGAACAAACTACCTTGCGAATTCTTCAAGCAAAGCTTGGTTCTGATGACTTGCGAACCCAGGTACCTTGCTTGCAAATTGGTCCCAAAGAAGACACTAAAAGTTCTTTCACATCCTTACTTTTCTTTCCCCCACCCACCCTTTTGTTCTGTATTTGGTCATCATCTTGTCTCTGGAAATTCTGTTGAATTTTGCAGGACGCAGCTGCATGGCTGGAGTATTTCGAGTCAAAAGCAACTGAGCAGCAAGAAGCTGCTCGCAATGGCACCCGGAAGCCTGATGCATCAATTGCCAGCAAAGGCCACCTCAGGTACAGAAGTTTGTAACTAGATTAAACAGCTAGGCCAGACATTCTTCTCTTGTGACTCCACAACATTGGCTTTTTTCTACTCCAATTTGTTGCTAACTAGAGATTCTGCTGATATTTTGCTAAATTTTAGCATATAATCGTACAAGAAATCTAGTATTTGTTATTTGCTGGATATGCCAGTTGAGTTTATTTTCGAATGATTTTTTTCTTATGACAGAAATTCTAAATTTAAGGTTATTCTGCTTGGCAGTGTGTCTGATCTCCTTGATTACATAAATCCCAATCAAGATACCAAAGGAAGAGATGGCGAGTCAGCAAAGAGGAGAAACCTGGGTTCAAAGGTGTGCTGCTAAGTGGGCTTTTCTTTTTTATGCTTTTTTTTTTTTTAATTAAACCCTAGAAGAGTCATGGAGTTTACTTTTAGGAGTAAAGCAAGCTAAGCTTAGGCAGAACTAATAAGAAAAAGCAATGTTCTTTATTAATCTTTAGGGCAAATCAAACAGAAACGAATTACTATAATATTCTAGAAGATAGTTATATGTCTAAAACAAGGAACAAAAGAAAATTCATTTAAAATAATAGGATACACTGTCCAAACAAAATACACTCTTGTTACCTGCTGGTAGCACCAATGGCTCGGCAGTTGGTATGATGCAAAGGTTCCTATTTCCTTCACTTGCTTGTTTGATCCTTAACTTTTGCAAGAAATGGGAAACATGCATACTGACACCAAACTTAAGGGTTTGGAAAGGAGGATCATATAACTGAATCCATGAAGCACACCTAGAAATTAGAATTTTCACTTTGAGGTCTCCTATCGTGGTAGCTGGTTAAGCACAACAATGTTTCTTTATATTGCTCTAAAGCCCCTACATCTAAACTTTTGGGAACCACCATCACACTTAACTGATCTTTTGGGTCATATTCGATGGTAGTGTCATGGCTTACTCTTGCAGTGCCTTTTAAATGTTTCTTTTAAGATATATTAATCACTATCCTTTTTATCATCATCATATTAACTTTTGCAAATTATTCAGAGAGAAATTATTGGCTGTAACTAGAGCCTTATGAAACAGCAAAAACTTGGTTGACTAAAATTACTACATGTTTATTTCAGTTCATCCTGTTTTATAGATTATGCAATGCAAGGTTTTCAAGTGTCAGCCCATGCCAGCACATATTTTGCCGAGCCTATATCAGTACCAGTATGGTTAGGGCCGGACCAGTTTATTTTTTCTAAAATATTTTTAATCAGAAAAAAGATATCCAGTCCTTTTTTAAAATTTTTACTTTGCCATAGCACATGGCACGTGTGCTGGCATGGCATAGCACGTGCTGGTGCTTAAATTCTTAGTACAATGATAGCTGACCATTAGCTGGTGGGATTTGGTTCAATTTCATATTTGCAACTAAACTGCGCACAGTCCACTTTGCTCAATTTTACGTTCCCAACATAGTGCATTGTTTAAAGTGCTCTTGATTTTCAGCCAAACATGCTAACTTTTGATACATTTTCTCACATGGCCTAAATCTAAAATTTGATGGTGCTTTTAAGTGATATTATGAAAGTAAACTACTGGGAGTACCAGACGCTCATCTAATCCACTGGAGTCGTCTAACTAAAGCATTGCATATTACTATTTTCTCTGTGAATTCCTTAGGATTTTATGTTGTGTATGCTGTTTAAGAAACTAAATTGCTTTATTTCTGAATCTAATGGAGCTTCTATATATTTTAGATATGTTTTCATTCAAAATGTCAATATATTATTCCTGTATCAACTTTTCTTACAAGAAGATGAGCAAGTGTTGTTTTGGATTCAGGTCAAAGTACGATCTACTCAAAATGTGAATGTGGAAAATTCTGATGCATCTTTCAAAAACTCAAGTGCGACAATTTTGGATGAAGAAAAGAAAGTCAATGAACACAGTTATGACCAAGATGATTCACAAAATGGCAGTCAATATGTTGAACCTAAGCATGAAGAAGCTGATGTTAAGGAGCACCTAGCAGTTTCCCAACATCCTAAAGGGCTACCCAAGGAGAATCTCACTTTTGTTAACGAAATCTTTGAAGAAGTAAACACAGAGGCAGAAGATGGCTGGCAACCTGTCCAAAGGCCAAGGTCAGCAGGAGGTTCTGTGCAGCGAATTAAGAACCAATGTGCAAATATTGGAAAGGCCTGCAATGATCAGAACGATGTTCCCACTGAAGCTGCTCAAACTGAGCCAAGGTTTACTTATCCAAGTGGTCGTTATTACTTACTAAAGAAACAGACTGTGGTACCTGGAAGCTACACAGATCATCATCATATGAAAGTTCAGTCACCCAGTACCAAATTTGGTCGGAAAATGTACAGGACTGTGGCGTACAGGGTCAAGTCAGTGTCTTCATCCAATAATAACGGGACAACAGATAACCCTAGGAATGCTGGAGAGAAAATGATTACTCCATTAGAACCTCAGGCAACACGTTCACCTATGGATACTTTTATACTGAAAGATGAAAGGAATGCAATAGGTGAAGTTACTGAATCACACAATAATTTAATTGTTAATATTGGAAATTCACCATCATACAAAGATGTAGCACTAGCACCTCCTGGAACAATTGCTCAGATTCAGATCCGAAAGTCGAAAGATGATATACTACTGAATCGGGAACAATTGAATGGAAAAATTGGAACTGAGTCAAAGGAATCATTAATGATTGAGAATCAGGCTGAGAATTCAACTGTACCAACAGAGATAAATGATTCAAAGCAAGAAGAGAGCTGCGTTCAGGACATCAGTTTGCACTCTAGTAAGGAAATAGAAGCTGCTGAAAAGGAAGAGGAAAGCCAGAAAACTGGTGAAGGAGAAGGTCCACTCAAATTGTTATCAACAAATACAGGGTTGGCTTCAGCTGGCAGCATGCCCAGCAAGAGTAATTTGGATAATTATGCTTTTGGTGATGAGGTTCAAGAAATGCAACAAAATAACAACCCTGGTGACAACAAATCTACAGATGCACCTGGTAACTCAGAAACTGGGTGTTTGGTGTCTGATGGACCTAAGGGAGAATGTCTTGATGAAGTTTTATCCAGCAGCATTGAGCACCAAAACAACGCATGCTCTAGTGCTCATCAAGAGAATCCTGAAAAGGTAGACGACCCTGATAAAACTGGTGGCAGTGAACCAAGGGCAAGGTTGTTGTTAAACACCATTGATGTAAGAAATACCTCTATGAAGAAGTTATCTGCCTCTGCTACACCATTTAGTCCATCTTCGCCAGTTGTGCTTAGTCCTGTGGCTGTAAGTGTTGGCCTTCCTCCGAGTAGTTCTATTCCTGCAGTCACACCATGGCCTTTGAACGTCACTCTTCACCCTGGGCCTGCAGCAGTCATGTCAACAGCATCTCCTATATGCACCTCTCCTCACCATCCCTATCTTTCTTCCCCTCGACCTCCAAACATTATACATCCATTTATGTATCCACCATACACCCAACCTCAACCAGTACCAAATAGCACATTTATGAATAGTAACATGCTTCACCCAAACCATTATGTCTGGCCATGCAATATGAATCCAAATGCATCTGAGTTTGTGCCAGGATCAATATGGCCAGGCTTCCATCTAGTGGGTTTCTCTGGCATGCCACCTGTTATCAACCCGATTTTGCCAAATGTACAGTCTGACATCACTGGTGCGACTTTAGCCCATCCATCAGAGAGTAGTGTCCGAGAACCAACCAGGAAAGAAGAGGTTACTGAGGTTCCAAATGAGGTTTCGATGGTTATAGACAATGGTCACAAAGTGGCTGTGAACTGTTCAGAAAATAAGCAAGAATCTGGAGAATCTCATAGGAATGAAGCAAATAAAACTGAATTGAAACCTGAAATTGCTTTCACAGAAAGAACGCATGCTAGTAATGAAAAACGGATCTTGAGAAACAGTACAAGGTATGAGGGTGAGGGAAGCCTCAGCATATCCATAAAGGGTAGAAGTCGTCGGAAACAGACTCTCAGAATGCCTATAAGTTTGCTTAATAGGCCCTATGCATCCCGGTCATTCAAAGTAATTTATAACAGAGTAGTTAGAGGAAGTGATGTTTCAAGACCTACCAATCTATCTTCGAATGAAGATGCAGCAACTAGCATACAGTAAGCAAGAGATAGTGATGAGATTCAGCTAGTGGCAGGGACAAATTCGAAGTGAGAATTCTAATTTTACAGCGCGGAGGACCTGACTATCAATTTCTAGCTTTACCAGTCATCAGTTTCACTGCTGTTTTTTGGCATTTGAACTCTTGCACAGTAAGTCAGCCATATTCAATTATGACCAAGCTTTCAGGAAAAAACAGAGACAAGTTTCCTATGCCATCCAAGCTAGGTAATTATATCACTTTGTCCATTAATCTCATATATGTCAAAAAATTTGTTATGATAATTTGTTTACTGAAATTGAATGGAGAAAAAAGATTTATGTAGCCGACTCCAACTAGTTTGGGACTAAGGCTTCGTTGTTGTTATTCTGCTTACTAAAATTGATAGAAGTGATATGTTGAAATTTAATTGCCAAACTGCATGATAATTACTGGATATTGAATTTCAGGTAGAGAATCAGTTTCTGCTCTGATACTTAACTATAATTCTTGAGGAACCTTTCTTGTTTTGAGTTCTGAGTTTTGCTTCTATTACAGCACACTTCACTTTTTTTTGGTGCATAAGTTTGGTGCCATGAGCTGTAAAAGGATGAAGAGTTGCTTGAAAATTACCAAATATTTCTTGAGCCAAAAGGTTGTATCTGTTTTGACATGCAAAGCAGAAAACAAAAATTTAGACCGATGAAATGTTAGGTGAATTCTAGGTGTTATAAATCATTCAATTGCTACATTTTTTGTGTCCCATTATTGTGGATCTGCTGTAATATAATATGCTAATAGTACAAGCATAGTGGAGGTCAAGGAGAATTGTAGGAATTCAAGAACAGAAGATCCAATATTGGTGGAGGGAAAAGAGATCTAAGAAATGAATTATTGAACAAGTGGAAGTTTAGCAGTGGTAAATTACATGGGATAGTGGAGATTTCTATTCGTTGGTTCTGAAAGTTTAAGAAGAAACCTTAGGATGCTGATTTAGGTGTTTGATTCTATAGAGCTTTGGAAGCATGATATTAGAATGTTGTAGTGATTCACTAATTGTGCAAATATCCCAATACCTAAGGCCTTCTCATGACCATACATCCACTATCCATTTACGAAAAGGTACAAATGTGGAAATACATGATGCTCAAATATATTAGCTTGTCTCACACTAATATATCCATTAACATGCCATTTGCACTCTATCGATGTTTGTTCTGTAAGAACATTCATCATTTGTTTTGATCAAAAGTTCAAAACCTAAAAGAAAACGCATGATGGCTATTCAAGCCCGTTAGATTTTTCTTTGTCTGTGTCTCCTAAAAGTGAACAGCGCCCCCTTCAGTTGTCACGGAAGTGGAGCACAAGGTAACAATCAAATAAATAATCAAAAGAATGGAATGACTAACAGCCAAAAATTTTGACAGAATCGACCACCACTCCAAATGAAAGAATGGGAGTTGCAGCAGCGGGCTTTGGGGGAACTCATGGCATTCTTAACCCTCATTTTACTTTGTATGTTAGGATATTCCCTTAGCTGGGTTTTGCTAATGAACTAAACTAAAAGACTGCAATTAGCATTTATGGAAGAAGAAACTAAGGAGCATGGCGACTGCAGTAGAAAATTTTTAAGTAAACCATCCCGAAGAGCCAATCCACCAAGGTGATGGTTATAAACTATAAGTTGCTCAATGATGCCCTCAAATGGATTTGTTTTCCTGTCCCCAGTCGACAGTTTCTAATTCATCAACTTTCTGTCACCTCCATCTTTAGCCAGTTTGAAATGAATTTGGATTTTGGCATATTTGGATTGCTGCTGTCTTCGCTTGATCCATAAAGTTCATCTATCTATTGAAGTGTTGCATGTGCCCTCTCTCATGTTGCTTTGCCTTATTTCAACTATTGGCATGTCATGTCTATCATCTGTGCTCTGTCTTCCAATCTTAAAAGCTCTACTGCTGCATACTATACCTGACTGCATTTTGATGGTTAAATTCTTCACATGCTGATCAATCTAATCTGTCCACTCGTTAGTTTTCAATATTTTTGGTGGTGTACCACACGTTATAGTTTGGACCCTAAGAAATACCTTTTAATCTTAGAATTTTATAATAAATTTAATTTAATTGTTTTAATGAACTGTGAGTCAAGTTGGCATAGGTTACACTGTGATTCTATCTTATAAGTTTGATCAAGTATTGATCAAAGCCTAATAAATTATATTTGAAAATAATTTTTTTAGTGTTTTGTTTTCTCATAATTTTTTAGCTAAATTAATTTTTTGAAATTTTTATCTATAGTGAAAGTACAGTAAGTTGATATTTGCTAAATTGGAATTTCTTAAAATTCTCTAAATTTGTTCTTGAGAGGATAGTTGTCTTTTTATTTTAAATAAATTTGATTTTTTTAATATTTTTGTTGAATTCAAATAGGGTATTTCTCTTATTTTCACGAGAATCTTAAGTAAATGAAAAGGAAAGAGGATGATATTTACTTAAATGATTTTGAATACAAATAAAAAGAGAAGAGAGGATGAGAACCTACAGGAGACTCTCAACCTCGTATACTACATTAAAAAAGGAAAACACGTTGAGAAACTATGAAAAAAAAGAACCAAAAGGGCGTACTAACCTGAACCATTGGTTCACTGCCGGTTCGATTCGGTTCAGTATTGATACCTAATTCAGTAAACCTTGTTCTTATCTCAACTAATTTATCTTCCCTTTCATGTCTTCCCTATAATTTAAAGTCTCGTCTGCTTTTGTTTCACGTACAACCTTGCCTATGAATAGGTTGAGCTAGCTGATTAAAAAAATTGGGATAATTGTGGTAGGATGTGGGACTGTGCAAGAGGTTGGTATCTGATGCTAATAATTAAGGTAGAGGAACATTGGTGACAGAAAGAATGGGGCAAGGATGCAGGTAGCAAGATGGTGCATGAGATATAAGAAAGGAAGGTTAAAGAAAGCAGGAAACATCTTTCTGTTATGTTATGATATTAGGTGAGAGGAAGGAGGTGATGGTTTATGGTAGAGCATGCGATAGAGATGGAGAGGAAAGTGAAAACCTTTCCTATTTGAATTACTAGGAAGGCCTGGAGCATTGGTATGACATTTAGAATGTTTGCTTAGTTTTGACAGGTCAGGCACAAGCTGGTTGATATGAGTTCATATTGATCTTGAAGCATTTTAAATAGTGGCATTGCTAGTTCTAAATTGAACTTCTGAAAAATATAGCTCAGTCTAGACCTTACTAATTCCAGACTTATATCTAGTTATGTATTTGGTCTTGGGGCACACTGTACATGATTGACACCAGTGTCAATTCTTCTGAGTTTAGTCTTTATTGCTTGTTCATGCTTGCATCAAAATCTTATGCAACTGTTTCATTTTCCATCGCAGAAGGCTTTTTTCTTCCATACAGGAGCTTCTACCATTAAGCTTCATGTAGCAAATGTATCCCTTAGTCTTGTTTAAACAATTCTTATATGTTCTCTATCCATGAACTATGTGGAAAATTGTTCATGGAAGGGCAGTGGTAGGGTGTATATACATATAAAGTTGTACATCAAGTTTTCATTTGGAGGTTTACCTTTTTCCTATATGTATAGTTTCTGTGGTATGTTTGTGTGCATGCGCGTGTATGTGGTTGCTTCATTTGACAGGTCAGATATGCTAATGCACAGATCAGTTATTTGGAGTTCATGGTAGGTCACATGATAAATACACACAAAAGTTTTCTTCACCCTTGTTTAATTTGGTTTTCTTATTATATGCCTTCATATTTTATTTTCTAGTGACATCTTTGATTATGCAACTTTTCTTCTGTTTTATGTGTTTGTTGAGATTTGAGGGCTGGTGTCATCCATAGCCTTTCATTCCATGATGCTAGGGCAATTGGTGGGTAATTTGGTCTTTACTTTCAAAGCTATTCAAAAGTTTTACCAATATGCACAGTTTTTAATGCAGGTGGTCATCTCTAATCTAGTGTCTGCATATTGCTGATGAGCCACAAAAATGTCTAGATTTAGATGAGGTGTGCATCATCATCTATTCTGCCATTAAATTATTTACTTGTTTTGCTTTAAGTCAACCTTGTATGTCTCCAAGCTTTATATAGTGAAAGGTGTGGATTGTTAGTTCTGCATATATTTACGCTAAGTACATGTACAAAATATTCACATTGTATTCAGTTGTTCTTAGTGGTGTTTTTGTCATATTGGAGACTACACCTTACTACACTTGAATGCATATTATGTGATTTTGATTTAATAAGTTCTGTATTTCTTCGCTCCAGGATATGTCAAGTGAGAGATTTGGGAAGTATTGCTGCAACAAAAATTTTTTTTGACAATCCGGACTCTGTTAAACAAGTCCCAGACTTTCCTCCTTGTGCACATGAAAGATCCTCTCAAAACCTGACAACCTGAGCATGCTCAGGTGCCAAAATGTTCACTGCAATTCACTGAATTCTCATGGGGGTTAGGAGCTTTTTCCAAGGGAATAAGATGCTACAGTTGATTTTTGTAATGAGCTTGTCTTTTTAAAATACATGATCAGTCTTCTCTTTTCCTATGACTGGAAACTTGGAATCTTCAACCTCCAGTAGATCTATTTTAGCTGTTTTCTGGGCATCATCCAGGCACCTTTGCCTATAACTTGGCCTTCTCTGCCACCTGTGTACCTGATCCCTTCTCTCTCATTATGTTGATTTGGACTTTAACATATCTTAGTTGATCACATGCTGACCGTAAAAACAATTCTACCAATAGCTGATGCGACTAGACTTCCAATCTAACTGCAACACAGCACAGATTGCACAACATAGATTTCAGGCAGTCCCTCAAGTCTTTCTAATCATTTTTGCTTTTCTTTTCTCTTTTCCTCCCTCTTTAAGCTTTCTTGCTCACCAATTTCGCTTTTCTGACTTTCTTCTTCAACCGTCCTATGCTATATATTTATTATCTTGATATCATTCTTGATAATTCTTTTTAAATTTTTGTAAAACTTAGCCTTTTGATATCATATCTTGCCCTTTTTCTTGCTCTTTTCTCTTTTTTTTATTTTGTGCGGAGGTGGGTGGGGTGTAGGATATCACAACTATGTTCTTATGTAGTATATCACAGGTGTTGCTCCCTCACTTATTGCCTTTTCTTCTGAATTGCTAAGATGATTACCATCTAGGATTATTTTTTTTAACCTGCCAAGTGACCAGTTGTGGCTTGTAATCCTGCGATCAACACCTCACTTGGTTGCACCAATTGTAGCACTACATGGTGTCATATCACTATGGTCAATGACTGTTTTAGAATAAGATTTTTTTTCTTTTTGATACTCTGATTTTCTTGGAATTCATAATACACATACTTCATTACTCTCAACAGGTGAATCCCAGCTGATTTTTGAGGAAGCCCATCAGTGCGAGTCATCTCCTAGGGTACTTAATCCTGCCATGATGCTTCTGGTTCCACAAGATCCAACTTGCATCTGGAGAACTTTGCAGTCTTCCTTTAATGCCCCTCGCACAGCTTTTTGCCAATACCATAGAACTGTTGGCCATGTGATTGAATCTTATTGCAATTTTGCCAAGAAGCAATATACCTTTGGAAGTAGTATGCTTCTGTTTTTTAGGTTACATCATCTCCATACCCAAGCCTACTCTTCACAATCAGATTAAATCATTCCTTTGGTTTGATCCTCTTTGAGGTCACTATGTTGTTTAGCTACAATCCACCTTGGTTCAGCCTTCGCCACTATTCTGGAGTATCTCACTGCTGCTCTAGCCTTTGATGCTATTACCTCATTTATTTGTTTCACCCTCAGTCTTGCACTGAGTATTAAGATCTCTAGGTGAGCATCCCTTGCCTCCACTATCATGGCCTTTATGTTCATCAGTTCTTCATGTACCACCAGTGTTGCTTTTGCAGATCTGTCCTTTTGAGGCATTGCCTTGCCACTCAATGCCAGTCCATGTCACTTCTACTTGACTAAACCATCTAGCATGCTTCGATTCTATTTTTCATGTACCACCAGCATTGTTTTTGTGGATTTTGTCTTCTTGAGGCATTGCCTTGCCACTCGATGCCAGTCTGCTTCGCTTCTAATTGGCATCATCATCTAGTATGCTTTAATTCAATTTGCTTCAGTTTGCTAGATTATACTAACACCTTGCTTTGCCACTGATCTCATCAACTTGTTTGATTATGCTGAGGCCACCATTTTTAGCACCATAATTGATGATATCTATCTGTTCATGTTAATTTCCATGTGTTGCTTTCATGGATACTGATTCATCTCCAATACTTCTGGTACCATCTCAGTTTGCCTACCACCCTTGACAAGACCAGTGTACTTTCATTTCTTTCATTTCTTATTAACTGAATCTGTGCAGTCTAGCTCATGACCTTAACCATTATACATTAATATATCTAACATGTTTCCTGTGAACTCTGCACCTGAACTGTTTTTTGTCGATATATCTATCATGGTACCTCATCTGGTCTCCTCCATCAATAGCACACAATGAATCCGACTTTTGCAATTTTTTGTTTTGAGATCTATCTTGGAGAAAGGTAGGAGGGGAAGAAGGATGGGGGTGGTGTTCTTTATTTTTGGCTTAGCGTTTTTACACATTTTGCACCTTATGTTCTTGTGGTGGGAAATCCCTTATGTCATCAGAATATTGCATCTGATTCTTGTTTCTCAAGCTTCATGAACAACTGCCTCTGGATTATTGTCCAATGCACAGTTGCACATGTGCTTATGTATTGCTCAGGCAAGCCCTAGTTTACAGTCTTGCAAAACATCCTACAGCATCAGCTAGAACTGGCATAATGACAGTCTGGAAAATTGGCAGTCCATATGTGATTGACTAAATTTTGAGGTGCAACATCAGCTGCACAACCAGCTACCTGATTGCCATCCCTACAAATATGGGCCCACTTGTATTCGTGCAGAGAACCAGGCAAGTCCCGTAGACTACCAATTCAAAAGTGTGATGTAGATGCCTTCTAATTACATACTGAAGTGTAAGAATCCCCCTCCAACCAGACCACACCCACATGGAGTGTATACATTTCATGTACAGGTGTGTGGTTGAGGTTTGTGCAGGTGCATATGCTTGTGAATGCATTCTGTTAGTGTAGATGCACTGTTGTGCTTGAATCCTAGTACTGTCTTAACTGTCCTGACTGCTTGCCAATTGTCATCTCTTTCGTTACTTCATCATCTGGCATGACTCTGGATGATACATTGCCTTCTGCTAACGACTGAAATAGCAAGTATTATTACTAAGGTCAATGATCACTCATTTTCTGTATATTTTTCATTTTTGGCAGCAACTCTTGAGTAACCTAGAACCAACTTATCAGTGCCACTTTTGTGAGGTTGAACATCAATAATGCTATTTCTTTGCATGTGCCTCATACTACAATAAGCATGAACCTTAATGCATGGTTTGTTGATGGTGGTGGTTATTCTCCTTTCTTGTGCAGGTTCAAGTTGTTTTGTTGTGATCAAAAGGATCTTAGAGGGCACCTGGAGTAGAGTAACAGTTTTTGACAAAATTTATTAGATTGTATGCATCGGCTATTTTCTCTGCTTCATTGGATATACTTGCACACAAGTCTTTCCCCCCTTTTTTTGGTTTTGGGGGAATTTGTGCAATTTATGTTGCTGAAACAAAAATAGCTGTAAGCATTGAGATCATGTGAATTCCAATTTCCCTGGCCATTGGAATGCAATAATTATTTGTTTTGGTCTACTGCCTTGTACACAGTTTCTTTTGCGTGAAAAACTTTAAGCTACTCTATTGTGTTTGTTAGGAAGGGAAAGTACCTATATTTTTAACTCGAGAAGATTTGGCTAGATATTCATCCTTCCAAGCATTGACTTGCTAGGTTTTTTCAAGTTGAATTATAGGATTATGAGTAGGTATTGAGCATTCAGAATGCACCAAACCTCTGATTCCAGATAGGTATGCAGTCAAGTTCTGTAGCATTTTCTTCCTCATCCTCTTCTTCAATGCAAGTGCTGTGATGTGTGACTTTGTTTGGGTTCCTGCAAGATCCTACTTCTCATAGACCAAAACTCCATGGCTCTCTTCAGAAAGAACTTTACCAAGGAGATAAGAAACCATCTTTGCACCTTAATAGACCTATTTCTTCATACTACCTCATAGTTAGAGTAGTTGTGCTCAGTCTAGTATGTGTGTGTGTGTTGGGGGGGGGGGGGTGTTTAGAATTCCTTTCTAACACCAATATTTTATGGGAAGAATATTTTTATTTCTTGTCTCTGGTCCATCTGATCTTCTGAATCATATGACCATTGGCAGCCAGTGCCCAATATTTCTTGTTTTTAGGTTTTTAGGACACCGATCACCTTCCATACCAAATGGAGTATATGACCAAGAAAACGAGTGGAAATAGAGGTTGCTTTTTTTTTCCCCCTTTTTCTTGAGGGATAATGCTGCTATGCACCAAAATTTTATTAAAATCAATAGTTACAAAATCAGAGAGCAAATAGCAAGGGAAGAAGAAAGAGAAGCTGCATAGAGGAGAGGAGTTTAGAAGCAGAGATGTGGCTGAATTCCACATAGTGATCAGACGATCCTGGTCCAGCTTTCTTCTTCAAGCTTTGCGACATCAATCAGCTTTTTGGCAACTTCTCAACTAGTTGCTGGTATCAATCACCTTTCCAGCCAGATGGACAAGATGATAATAGCCAGCTTTTTGGCAACTTCTCAACTAGTTGCTGGTATCAATCACCTTTCCAGCCAGATGGCCAAGATGATAATAGCCAGCTTTTTGGCAACTTCTCAACTAGTTGCTGGTATCAATCACCTTTCCAGCCAGATGGACAAGATGATAATAGCTGAGATTAAATACCATCCCCTGACATCCATCTTTAGTTGATTAGATTTCATCGAATCTCCCAACAGATCAAGGGTCTGATAGACTCTGATATTGAGTTTATGGACGAAGTATCTCCAAATAGAACTTCCATAAGGAAGTTAAGAGGTGTGCAGCAGATTCCTCTGATCTGCTACACAGAGAACAAGAGGGAGAATTCCAGGTTCTTTTGGAGACTGTCAACCGTCAGCAGTTTGCTGATTTGCTCTTTAACAGCAACCAGAAGAAGACTTTGATTTTCTGTCATTCTACTCTTCAGATAATAAAAGAATGAGAGGATACTTCTCCTTGATTGAGGATATTGTATGTGGATTTGGTGGAAAAGTTGTCAAGGTTACTCCATCTCCATTTGATCCTGTCATTTGTCTGGCAATGAAATAAAAGCCAATGAGCAAATTGGTCAATTCTGCATACCCGTGCACCTCATTAGCAGTGATGAGAAATTTGAAGTGGATCCTTCAGCTTGGTAAACCATTGTTAGCAACAATCTAGTCACTAGTTTTGCTGTCCTCATTCTCCACAATTCTAGAGAGCTTAGGAAAACAAAGAGGTGGAAATTAGAAACCAATCCAGGTATCCTTCCAAAATGAGGTTTCTCTGCCATTCCTAACCTCAATGCTAAAACCATGGAGAAAGATGCCATAAAAACTCAAGATACGGCTTCAAATAGAAGACACCTGCTGTTTGAAAGCCCTGTTGCTTAGTAAAGCGCTATTACAATTTAAAATCCTGGAGGTCCAACACACCTAGAGTTAAAATTTAAAGTTTAGATCTGCATGCAAGTTTCCAATTGACTAAACAGTACCCTCCTGGAGCAACCTTACAGGTTCATTCTTTTACATTCTACCATACTAAATTACTTTTACTAAATCACTTTTACTGTCAATTTTTATGCAGTGTTGCCCAGCCAATAAAAGATTTATCCAGGTCAATGAAAGATATCCAGGTCAACACGTAGTCTCATGTTTCTGTTATGACTTCAATAGTAAAATTGTGACAAGAAGGGTGATAAAAATTTAATAAAGTCTGAAAATTAGAGTTAAAATTGTTTTGTTGAATGACAGAGGGTTGGCAGGAGCCGCTGGTCTAGAGAATTCCATCTTCAAATGGTTTGAATTTTTTTTATGAAGACAAGGTGCTGCCGTTGCCTTCATGATGCAAACCATCTTGCAATGCAACAATGCAAGAGTAGCAACATTGATTATAAATGTTGTCCTGGACTAGATGGGCTTAGAGCCTCAAATTCAACTGCAGAGAATTTTCCTTTAAATGAAAACGTACAAGGCTCCTACTAAATTTTTGTATCATTTTTAGAAAAAAATATATATCATAAATGTTCTACTAATTTTACAGACAATAATTAAAAGACACATAACTAAGCATATCTTAGTCTTCTAATTTTTCTTCTCTAATGTTTAAAACAAAGAATAAAAAATAAAGGCATTAGCCAAAGGACCCCCTTAGCTTTTCGTCTCTTTGAACATGGATCTTGACAACCAAAAAATTAATACTTCCCACATTTTAGATTTCCAGGTCGTTAAATCACTGGGCTCCTCTTGCGCTGGAGGGATACCTGCAGAAACCTGGTGAAACTACCTCAAATTTAGGAATATATGCTACCATCTTGGGGAGGGGGTTATTGTAGACCTAGTGGGCACCATGATCCTGAAACCATCAACAATAGCTCAATACAAGAACTAGAAATTGATTTCATTCAAACCCTTTTACAGCATTACATCTCTATATCGATCAAGAAAGAGCATTATTACAACAGGAGCCCGAGTGCCGAAAGGAGTTATTCTATGAACAAGACTTCCTCCAGAATTGGTCTTGGCAGGCAATTGCCAACTCCAACCTATTTTCTAGTCAAACATCTAAATTTTGTTGATGGAGCTGACTTCACATTCATCAGACTTGACAAATCTTCCACGCACACGAGGCTGGCTGTCTGCCAAAGCCTTCCTGCAGGCATACTGAAAAATGCACAGCCTTTGTCATGATAAGAGGAATTAATGAACTTAAAATGTAGAGAGATTCACTGAGAGCTCAGTGAAAATTAATACCTGTCATGATGAGACGAAATAGTGAATTAAAAAGCAGAGAAATTCATCAAGAATGTGATCTTATATATGTATGTGTATGTAAAACCCACCCCTGTATTAGCAAATACCATCTAATCTATACATGTTACGACACCTTTATGACCATGACTTCCTAACTTCTGTTGAAAGTAAGTGGCTCAATCATATTCAGAAAACAACTTCAGTACTATTATTTATATTAATTAAGCAACATAAAGATGCTTTGCATTCAATGATGCAATGCAATAACAGGTATTCTATGCCATCCCTTACCCAGAAGCCTGCTTTTTTTATTATATGATGCAAACACACTAGGATGGCTTGCCACTGCATGGGGCTACAAGACACGCATCTATGAACACTCTGTCTTCAGAAAGGTACCCCTCTTGCTTCTCTTAGTGTGTGTGAGAGAGATGTTGACAGCATTAAAGGTAACGACTTTAATTTCCTTCTTTAACTATAACTTTCAGAATATCTAGCAAGAAGAATGGTATATATTTCAAAAAAAAGGAGGAGGATTACAGTTGTTCCAATGCCAAGGTGTTAGATTAAGAAATGGTTGACAGTTGCAACTAAGTCAAATTTTAATCATCAATGGCATTTATCCTTATCTAGATTATTAGAATCCATTCATACAAAGAGATTTGCATGCTCATGAATTGTAAACAATGAACTGGATTTAGAGTTGGATCAAATATCAGATCATATTTCTAAAAAATGAAAAGTAAAAGAACAAAAATAAAAGAAAAAGGGCATCTATCAAAGTGAAGGACATGAGAATGAGCCTTTGTGCAATAGTAAAGTTGCTTTACTGTGACCTGGGTATCAAGAATTTGAAACACAGAAATAGCTTCTTTGCATGTGGATGGAGCTGGATGGAGCTGGATGTGTGTGACCTTTGAAAACCTTATAATTGCGGGAGCCTCATGCATTGGTCTGCCCTTTATGACAGTAAAGGACATGTAAGTAGATTGCTTTTGCAATCTTATCTAATTTGCAAATTCAATGTTAGTTCAATTAGTGCTCCAGAGAAGTGTTTTCTCATGATGCTTCTTGCTGCACTCTTAGATGCTGACATTGTTGAAGTCTTTTATCATTTCCAGGGCATGTAATTAATGTCAAAGACCATTAATGAAAGGATGAGGAATTTACATAATAAAGACTAAAGAAAGGATGAGGAACTTACATAATAGAGACTTGTTGACATTCCCAAGGTACTTAATCCCAAAGTTTGCTATAAAAAGGTTAGAAGGTATTTTTGCAGATTATTCCAAGTTTCAAGAAATTATCAATACATTTCATGGTTGATGTTATGCATTGCACATTATTTCTTTCAAATATATTATGTGATATTATTATAAGTACTCACATGAGTTACCTAGAAATGTATTATCATATTATACATTTCGTGGTCTTGCAATTAAAATAAAAAAAAAAAAACCAAGCCTTCACAAGTAGCAAACAGCTAATCAGTTATTCTGGATATTAGATGTCTAAGCTTTTGTTCTGTTTGTCAAGAAATAAAGTAATTTACCACATGTTTCTTCAATGGGCATGTGGCTGCAAATACTAATTGACAGCCAATTTTGCATAGTTCCCGCGGACATTCTTCTAGAGCTACAAATATAAACACAAGAGGGAGGGTTGGGGGAAGGAAATGATTGCTTCTGATTACCTTGATTTTTCTGCCAAAATTTCTTTTGGTCCTCTTCTTCCTGTATCTGGAAAGCTTTTGCCTTCGTTCTTCAATCTTGTCTGCAATTTTGGCATTGCCGATGGTTGATAGGTGCTCAAAAGAACGAACAATGTCCAAGTTACCAAGTAATGGTTTGTTATTTCCTAGAGTCTGCCAGAAAAATGGAAAATCAATGATCCCCAACATCCTGTGGAAGTTGCCAGAAACATCTAAACATCTCTTAGAACAGACACACTTGATGTTTAGCACAAATTACAAGTAGCTTTTAGCAGTCACTCATTACACTGCAGTTCTGTTAGGTATTTTTGAACTCTTTAAATGATGATTTTATACTATGGCACAGATAAAAACATATTTTTTTAATAATGGGGAAAAGAAATGCCTGACAGATTGCTTTTCTGTACCATGGGGGAAAAATTTACGTCGTAACTCACCCTTGCTAAAAGTTAAGACTAGTTTGTTTATCACAAAACACAGAACAAAGCTTCAGCAAACTCCTAAACTTTTCAGTCTTACCAACTGAAATTGCAAATCATTCTTTTCAAAGGCACCGTTGTATTAGAAGCTGACAAGGTAAATCTTCAGGCACGAGTGTCCATTGTTCAAAAATTGTTAAGCCTGCATTCTTTTACGTTTCTGGATGTTTTAGAAGAATTTATCAACCAGCATAGAAAGGCTGCAGTAATTGGAATAATAAAGTGAACAGAAAAGAAAACAAACAGTATATAGAAAAGAAAGATTTGATTCATCCTAACCTGGATATCTCCTTCGCTATATGCTCTTCTTATCCCAAACGCATCCCCAAGATTCATCCCTTGAAAATTAAGAAAGCTTGGTCTGACATTGCAACTATTTCCGTAATCTACTGAGCTTAGACATCCAAAGCTAACACTCTTTGGTATTGGCCCTTCTGTGACTAATTTATTTTCCTCTACACCTGGATCTCTTTCTGGTTGAACTGCAGGAATTTTAACATCTGAAGCCTCAGGAGATGGTTCCATGATAGCAGATTTGGCTAGGAAGTCCTTTTTGCACTCGTAGAACACCTCACTCAGTAAATCTTCATTTTGAATTGATTCCATATGTGCGACTTTAATTGCTTCTGGAATGATGAGATTTTCATTATTAGATGTCATCGACATGGCTGCTGTAATGGGATACAAGGCAAGTACTGGTTCCTCTAAGACTGGCTCTGGAGCTTTGAATAGATCTCCTTCTCCTCCAAGGTCATACTCTGATAGAGAAGATGTCTGCACCAGGTTGTCCTGTATCAAAAAACAACAGATCTTAAGTATTCACAGGAACATTGTTTGTTAGTGGAGTACATGTACAAGTGTTTGTTATCCCACAATTCAAAGAACCAATGACTAAGATTCAGCTTGTCTTGCTGTCTACAACCAGACAGAAGCATCAGAAACAAAAATGACAGAAGGAAAAGTTAATCCATCTTTAGTTTGAATAGATAAACATCGCATTTAGAAGTTACCACTTCTTGGAATTATTATCCTTGGTTTTTTTTTATATTTATATGAACTAAGTATTAGACTCAAAAAGCTTAAGCTATTAGGAAATGGGTTGGTAATGTATAATTGCATATCAAGCCTTAACAAACCCCCTACCCCCACCGTTCTTGTAAAACCTAGACCATGCACCTGGGGGAATAAAGGAATCAAGATTAAAAGAAAAAGGCTGAAGATTACAGCTGGGAACAAGTCAAGACAAGAAACAGCTCAAGATATAGATTAAAAAAAAAGAGTGAACTAAATAAATAATTGAGTTGGAGAGGATCCAAATACATGACCTCTAGCAGGCCAAGCTTCAATACCATATTAAGCAGACATTGAGCCTCAAAGCTCAAGCCGTCAAGGAATGGGTCAACAATGTGTATCAAGCCTTAACAGTTTAATGACACCATTCCCCTTGTTTTGCTATTTGAATATCAACTATAAGAACCAATAAAATTTATGAGGAAATTATTAGAAAGAATGACGATGACTGTATGCATGTATGCACATATGCATGCATGAACCACATCATATTGGTGAAAGATTGATTTGCATCTTGGCACTGATGTCCATTTACAATAAAGCACAGTCCCATGAAATATTTCTTAACCTTTCAGAAGTAAAATGTAAATTTTGTCTACACTCTAGCCTAAAGAACAAGTTCTCAGGCTGAGGCTTGGAAGATTACATAACAAGCAGCAACAGATACTAGACTTTACAAGCCAAATTGCTACCATTGTATAACATAGAAGAATCAATTAAGAATCTCTTTATGTAAAGAGAAGCTCATTTAGCATATTAAAGAATTGTAATTTCTGACAAGAGAATATTGAGATCCTTTATACCTTTACCGATTACCTGCCCATAGTACATATGATTTCTGTCATACTGCATACATTTTACAGCTTCATGATCCTAAAATTCATGTTGCTACAAGTCAGTTTTTTCCTCCTAATTTCTTCTCTATTTCAATGCATTGAGGAATTGGCAAAGTTTCCATATCTTCATCGCTAAGTAACACAAAATTCAAGATATCAGTAAACTGACCTCTCATTGATTAGATGATCAAAGTCTAAATTATACAAATTGACACATATATGTGCTTTTTAAACAATCTTGTAGTGATTATTTGTTTTCCCTAAATATTTATTTGCTTCACAACCCTTTTATATATTTTAAGTCTCCATAGATGGAATATAAGCCAACTAAACATGCTCTTGATGTTTGTCCTCCCCAGTCCCCATTAATGTTGCAGTCTTCTCATCTCTCTGGATCAACAAGTTTAAATCAACAATGTTTAGAGGCATTCAGAATCCCAATGAGGTGAGTTTTTAAGAGCTTCATTACAAAAATAACAAAATATGGTGGCAGTTAATACGACAAGAAGGGATCAGAATAAGACATGAAATACAAACGTGCAAGAAGAAAAACAAAGAAAAGAGAATGCTCCCCCACCCCAAGCACCAAAAAAAAAAAAAGAGAGAGAGAGAGATTCTGTCTGTGTCCAGATATTTTTTGCTTGTGTGAATCAATAAAATAATACTTGGTTTTCCATAAAACACGTTTTATTATGCATAAATCCAACAAGAAGAAAAATAATTTATAAATGAGATGAGAGAACAAAACCAATGAAGAATGAGGCATGTCTGTTACGTTGTATGTGAGGTTAGTGTTTTCATATTATCAGAACACTTTTTTGAAGATGCCTCAGGGCATTCTCATTAATGCCACCCCTAACACCTCAACAAGTAGCAGTTAGATCTCTAGGTATAGCAATCTTGGAATCTTAATCAACAAGCACAGAAACTTACATAGTAGAACATCACAATCTAAGATCACAACATAAATTACCAGCCACTTTGTGGATACATATACAGAGTGCATGCGCGCATGCATGTATGTGTGTCTTTTTAGGAAGGGTTCCTATGTTAAAAAACAATGCACCTTTCTTCTTCATGGGACTTCTACAGGTTGTCTATGATACATGCATAACATGTCATCTTCCCTGGGAGCCAACAACACTAATAGTTGGGACAAGAAATGATTGCTATATTTATTACTTACCCTGGATCTGTACTGCCTCACTAAAATTTTGCATGAATAAAGCTCCTTGCAGGAGATTACATCATAATGACTCAATTACTTTGTAGCATGGACTGGAGTGTGCAGTGCTAGCTATTGACAATTCATATTTGCTGCCACCAATTGACATGTTTACCCAACTTGGAAGCCTGATTTGCAAGCAGAGTCAAAGGACCAGACCACTAAAACCTTGTTATCAAAAAACCACCTAGGAGAGTGTTAAAAAAAAAGTCCCATCATATTCTGTAGTGTGATTTCAAGGTGAAATTTCTTAAAATCATTTGTTTCTTGAGGCATGTACCAAATTTTACAAATACATCACCAAAAGATTATGCCTACTAAATCTTCCAAATGACTTCTGCTTCATAACCAGAGACATGCAGAATTTCTTGAAGTTCCGGTTTTCCTTGCAAGGACACCTAGATGTGAGGGTAGCATGTGAAACAACAATAACGAATTCTGTGTTTTAACCTTCATTTAGAACATAAGAGTAACATATCCCTCAGAAAATTGAGAACGCAGAACTAGTAACAGTTCGAAACTTCAGAGGGAAAAATCCTTACATTAAGTAAAGCTGCTCACAACCACTTGGCAACCATCAATTTTTATCAACGGTGTATGCCTTTCAGTGTATGTGTCCCATATTTGCATGTTGCTTCAACATGCATAACACGCACAACATGCATAACATGCACAACATGCATTTTACTTCATTTCATTACTAATAAGAAACTAAGAAATATCTAGTTGAATATGATAAAGGTCCATAAAAGACGTACTTCTCCAGTCTTAGCATAGTTACTGTACTATGCGTGTATGAGCCTTGATCCTTGCTAATAAAACAGGACATAGTTTATCATATATTTCTTGTTTTTTTTTTTTTTTTTTTCCTACCTTGATCACAGCTAGTTCAAATAATTCAAGCATCAAATTTTGTGCACAGTGAAAATATGCCACATGCCATGGCCACCTAAACCCATCAAAAACACAACATATAGGCAAATTTTTTATCTTATGCCAAAGTTGTTATTATTCAAGAATCAAGATTGATGAACAAAGAGCTAAACAGTGGGAGCATCCTAAAAATAAGGCGCTCATCATTTGTGTCAAAACAATAAATGGAATTCTTTGTGAACTAAAGCCATAAATGGGCTCTTGCAAGCACTAGCATTCATTACAGAGAAGATCATCATTGTTAAAAATTGAGCATCTATCTGGGCTATAACCTTCTAATCCGAAAAAGAAACAAAAACAACTCCACTGAATGGGTTTATGGAATAAAAATAGCAAGGAAATCCTCCTGGGCATCTTTACATATTGAACCAAACCCTGTGAGTCATTCCATTTCTTACTTTCCCTAAATTTTGTGCTTCAGCTTTAGACTTCTGTTGTCTGTCTGAGTCACAGCACCCATGCGATGGACCAGAAAGTCAATGCATATACAAAAAGCATCACCACTAATAACAAACCACATAACCATCAAGAAAGGAACACAAAAAAAAAAAAAAAAAAAAAAAAAAGAATTAAGAACTAGAGTGGTGAAAACACGGCAAGGTAGAAACAGCAAATTGGCTTTTTGGAGTTGACAACATCAACAACTACTCGATCAGAATATCCAATAACAGTGACAACAAAATTAAGAAACCAAAACAAGAAGAAGAAGAAGAAAGAAGAGCTTGACTGACTCAATCCATCCCAGCAAATAAGTACGGATTTGCAGAATTTTCCATGACAATCACATGTCTTCCACAAATTCGAGAATAACCAAACAACCAAAAAGATACACACACGCATACAAACTAACACGATGAATTGTGAGAATTTTTTTTTTTTTTTTTAACGAAAAAACTAGTAATAAAGAGAAGAGAGGAATGGAAAGAAGATACCAAACGGGGGGCAGCACCGTAGAAGCAGCTGGTCTGGAAGTCCTCGTCGTCCGGGGACGGGAGATACTGAGTTGCCGCCATTTCTTGGTGATGGCCTTGGCTGAAGTGCAGCAGCAGCAGCCCCGCTCCCGCGTACATCTCTCTTCGAGGCCGTATCCAAATCGGAAGTTTGAGAGCCACCACGGAGGAAGAAATAAAGCAGGGGAGAAGTACGCAGCCTTTTACGCTCGTGGATGCAGTACCGATCGCAACCCTAAGCTTTCCCCCCCGAGTTCTCTTTCTTTCTTTCTTTCTTTCTTTCCTTTTTTTAAAGCCGCCAGCGTCGGAGTAGGGAAGATCAGATAAGCCACCCAATCACCGAACAGCATCAGCTAGCGGACCAGCACTGACCACGTGCCCGTTCCGTACACCTGGGAGCTGTTCCTTGGACTTAGGCGCATGGCTTGGCTCTGCGACTTGGTGAACTGGCATCAAGTGGAGGAAAGGGTGATACGGATATCTGTTCAAATAATGGTGAAAAATAGCACCATGCCAAACCTTCTCTCCACTTGAAGGCTTCCACGTTGCACTACGTGATGGATGGCACCATGGATATGATCGTTTTCACCCATTATTTTTATGCTTCCACGAGTGTTGTACATGTTGACTTCTAGATATCGATGAATTAAATTGATGATGCGATGATGTATGCTAGATCGGATCTTTTAAAATAATTAACAGATTATCTAATGACTAATGTTTATGTTTATCTTATGTTAAGCAAGAAAAATAGGTAGGTACATTCATTGATCAATCGACTAATATTCTGATAAAGATATTTAATTAACTATAAAGCATGACAAAATAAAAAAGAATATATATATATATATATATATGTATGTAGACTATACCAATGTATGTATGTGTTAGATTTAAGATGTTAGCTACTAATGCTAGGATATTAGTAGTTTAATTTAAAAATAAACATAAATAAAATGCTAAACATGAAATTTTATAATGTTTTAATCTTTTTTTGTACTTATCAAATCGATCAAAGCGAAAGCAGGAGTTCTTGATGTGCTAGAAGAAGGAGAAGACGAAAAAGAATATTAAATTACATCATCTACAGGCCAAGTTTTGGTTGCATGGATAAAAGATCAACAAAAATTTCAATCAAGAGGGAAGTTTGATAGGATGCAAAAAAATTTTAGTAGTAATCATGGGATAATAAACTTTTGAGAAAATATCTTAGAAGTAAGCAAAGAGAATAGCAAGAAGAAAGAGAATATAGTGCTTTTGTTTTAAAAAAATAAATCATAAAGAAAGATAGTATTTTCATGATTAATTTAAGCTATCAAAATTTACATAAGAGACGTGGGTGAAATAGGAGAAAGGAGGTTGCAAAATTTTTTATGAGAATTTGATGACTTTTAGGGTAGAGATTATACCATAAAATGAAGTTGATCATAATTTTGTGAAGAATTAGCAATACAGAGAAGTACTTTTTAAGAAAAAATTTAAATTTCTTTCATTTTAGATGTATTATATGAAAGACATAATCATTTATTTTTATTTTATTTTATTTTTTTTCTTTTTTTCTTTCCAATCTAAACATAGCCTAAATACATGAGAATATAATTTGCTTAATTCAATCATATTGATAAAAAATTTTAAAATTAATCTTAATAATAAATATCTGATAAATAAATAATCCATTACAAAGCGCATACCTTTGAGTTCGCTGGCCATGTGCCCAACTTTATAGGTTTGCCAGCCAAAGGGGTACTTCAACGTCTACTTTTAACGCAAGCTTTCAAGATAGTACCGTAGGAGGGAAGATAGCAGCTTCGAAGGTTAATAAATTTATATTAAGAATTCGCTGTAAGGCTTCTACACTGGAACGACCACATACGGTGATATCGTACGGAGGATTGGAGATTATGAAGTGACAGTATAGTTTATTGACTGGTGCTTCCACCACGTCGGTATCTCTCCCATGGAGGCTACCGTATGAACTTAAAAAAAAGGCTTGAGAAGAATAAAAAAAGGAGACGTCCCGCGTAACATCAAAGGCGTGTACGTCAGGGGCGACGTAAACTCGGCAATAAATTCCTTTTATAAATATCCAATAAAGAGCATATTCTGCCATCCAATTAGCCCAAATGCTTGAGATTCCCCACCATCGTAATGATTTTAAAATATCGGTATAGGTGCATATTCCGTCTTCCAATTAAATTACGCTAAGGGTGGAGCTTAAGTATTATATGCTACGTGTGTGCTGTTCAATTTCAAATTCTTTTTTTTTTTAAGTTCCATCTCAATCTACGTTTAAGCATGCAGGTTTAAAAAAAAAAAGAAAAAAAGAAAAAGAAAGGAGAGAGAGATGGGGATGAAATTAGACAGCATGCTTGCATGCTTGCACGCTTGCTAAGTTCTGTCCTTGGCCTAAGTGCTTCAGATTCCCTACCAAGGTCTATTCAATTTCTTTTATAAATATCCCATGAAAGGCATATTCTGTCATCGGGTTAGTCCAAAATGCTGCAGATTCCCCACCTTTCATTATGATGAGAACGTCCATTCTTTCAGACACTAGTGATGCGACTCTATGAACTTTTGCAGTGACAATGCTTCTGATTTCTTGCATAATTCTTGCTTGCCATGGTATCAGTGGGGGACACGAGCCATGTCTGATAAATATTTAATAAGACCTACTGTCGTCCACTTTCTTTGAGCAGGGGAATAGCGAATACAAAAGTTTTAATTTCATATCAATTATGTGCTGTTAACGGTCTAAATATTTATATAAATTTAAAAAATAAAAATAATATTTTTAATTTATTTTTTAAAAAAATATTTTAAATTGTAATAAATGATATTAAAGAAGGTTCAATTCATGGTTCATGCAGCTTAAGAAACACTGTAAATAAATTTTATATGTTTATAATTAAATTTAAAAAATAGATTTGAACAAAGAAAAAATTTTAAAGGCAATGCTAAAGGCTATTTGAGTTTTATATTGGTTGTGTACTAATGAAGGCAGGAATCCTTAAACGTGGCAGGAGGAGAGGGGCAGGGGGTGCGCACAAGCTATTAGATTTTTTAGGTAGAAGCATGAGCTATTGGATTGGAGTGACAGAGACAAGCTAGTGCGTCCACACGGGCACAAAATGGATGCTTTAACCAACCTTCCCCATGAGTCCAAAAATGAGCTCATGCTCCATGTTTCATAGGTGGTGCCCTCTATGTGCCCGCGTCCAGCATAAAAGCTATATAATTAGCGTACGAGATGGCTAAAGATGCATGCAACTGGTGTAGGTGAGCATATTTCAAATGGCCTGCAAGCTAATAATGCCAGCTGAGTTAGGTTTGATTGCTTTCCAATCATGCCATTAAATTATATATACTTTTGATTGATTAAAGCTCTTGAGCCGTACTGTAATCGCATCAGGAGCCATGCTTACGGCACCGCTTCCGTCATCGCGAGGTGCTCAAAGCTTCCCGAGGCCGAACTCGCAAGTACTAATCAAAACATTCCCACCACCCGCACTCCGATCAGAGGTGATGGCATGGATACCTGCTTGAGTTGTTACTTCATTAAAGTGTAGTCATTATATGCGTTGTCGCTACCGGCATTAAATTAAATTCTTTTAGGAATCCATCCTCAATCAATCCAATCACTGGATGTAGTTCTAATCTTTATAATTGCTACCTTGATTCTTAATTTCGATGTCGCCATTTATCGCTTCTTCCCTCCAGAGAGAGAGAGAGAGAGAGAGAGAGAGAGAGAGAGAGAAGGCATCAAAAGGCTATACATGTAGTGATGCCATGCCATTAACTTTCTACCATATTATCATGAATAATAATAAGTTAAATTAACCAAAAGCCAAAACCAGACCAACCTGACAGCATTATGGATTGTCTTTCAGCAAGTTTAACCTTAAATTTAAAACCTTACCACTAACCTCCTATACATTAATTTTTGGTTTTAACATATAATTTCTCAATTCTAGCCTAAGAACTAATTATATATATATATATTTTAAAAATAAAATACTTTTAAGAATTAAACTTGAGATATCGCATGTATCTTATGAGTTACCTATCACTTTTATTAAAAAAACTTTAGTATTAGTAAAGATAATAATTTATATATATACACATATAAGTATTATTAAATATAATTAATAAAAAAAATTTAGCTATTAGATATCTCATACATGTGTCAAATAAGAAAAGAAGAAAAGAATCAATTTTATTCTAAAACTAACTGAAAAAATAAATTGGATCGGTTCAAAAATAAAATCTATTTTAATTTTAGGTCTTAAATTTTGAAAATAATTTTAACTGAAATGATTTTAGGTTTGCCAGGAGCATGGGCCATGCGTGAGACGCCATTTGATGCTACGTCACTTGGTGAGAAAGAAGGCGAAGAGCATGGTCGTGCCTTGGTCCATCACCATTCCCTCGTGGGTCCCCACCGCACTGTCCCATACTGGAAGCGTTCGCGTCCCGTGAGGGAGCGGCCCGGTTCCAGCTACTCCCCATCGTCCGGTTTTCCATCAGTTCCATTGCCCCGCTACGGTTAGTCTCGATCGCGATGGAACTCGAGCGGTGCGGAGATCCCTCGGTGAGATCAGAGCTGGGGTCCGAATCCATTCTCTCGATCCGGGGGTTGGCCTGCGACAAAGAGCACAGTAACGTCAACTTATCGCCTCTTGTTGTGGGCTTGATCCGATCCCGGGTTGATAGATTCTGTTAGCCGAATGGGACACTCTTTGTTTGCTCCTTTGTTAGCCAAATTATTCCATCTCCATGCGCAAAATAATCGATAAATATTTAATTTTCTAAAAGCTTTTAGATTTATTGATGAATATATAGGACTAATTAAACATATCTTTGTAAATTACAAATTAATAATACTATTATGGTTGTTTATGTTGCTCTTTAATTTTTATGGGTTTTATTATGCTATTTTTTTTTAATTTTTTAAAAATATGAACTCTTTAAAATTTTATTTTAAAAAATATAAATATTTTATTAGCAATCGATTTTAGTTAGATATGCGCTTGTTTCGTAAACTAAAAAAATTAAATTCCATGCACTAATATAATAAAAAAGAGTATTTCGTGGTATTATACATATGCTAGCCGCTCTTATCAAGGCTATTACCATGATGGGAACATGATGCCATGAAGAGGCGGATGAGACACTGACTTCGGTAGGGTGGGGCTGCTGCCACTTTTGTGGTTGCTAGTGAGGCTATGGGGGAATTATGGCTTTGATAAGGAAACAAGACGATAACTCTAAAGGAAATCGTGGCTTCAATGGAAAAATGTAGACGACAACAACTTTGATGAAGGTAGCCTTGAAGTGGGAGAGAGGATTTGTGCTTTTGCCAATTTAGCTAATCATAGAAGTTAAATTACCAAATGATCTTTCACCATATTAATGATTTGATTTATTTATATTTTTTAAAAAATAATAATAAAAGAGTATCATAGCAAACTTGAACGAAGGATAAGGAATTGTATATTCCTTGATTATCGTACGGGAGTAAAGGGTTATAAATTGTGTTGTGTAGAGGACTTAAGGACACCCAAGTTTATAATTAACAGAGATGTCATCTTTGGTTAATCTACTATGGTAAACCAGAAGGGATGAATTGTTGAAAGTCAAAAAGAGGACTGTGGCATTAGCAAGAAGGTGGAGTTTGAGGTAAAAGCTTCAAAGAGAGAGAGAGTCGCAAAACTTACTAGCTCAGTTCAAGGTGAAGGTGCATTCCAAATAAACTATACAAGGTATGAGAGCATCTCTATAATAATTTTATAGCATAGCTGTTGGTCATAAGACTAGTTGTAAGAGAAGGAAAATTAGGCAACCTATATAATATGCAGACATAGTTGCTTATGTGCTAGCCATGGCTAAGTGTGGAGAATGAATTTCTCAAATATGAGAAAGCGATGAAGAGCAAGGAGTTTGCTGAAAGTATAGTAGCTATGACGAAAGAGATGAATTTTCTTATGAAGAAACAAACTTGGGAGCATGTAAAGTAACTTAAGGAGGAGAAATGAATTTTAGAAGACAAGTTCAAGCACTATTTAGGTTTAGTTGAAGTTTAGAGAGGCTAATGCCCGTTAGGGCATAGCGACAAGGATGATGAAGTTACAGGATGGTTAGCTTGATAAATTTCAAGCTATGTAAAAATTATTAGAATTTATCTTGGAGTTAACATGCTTAAGATAGAGATTTTATATATATATATAGATAATGAGTTTTAGCCTATGTATAATACTGTAAATCCCTCCTTTATATAAGCACATATAGTTCTAGTCTTTAGGGTAGCCTAGATCATTATTAATAGATCCAAGAGAGAGTTCTATTGAGTATAAGTAGGTATAGGGTTTTCGATGAGAGAGTCTCTTGTAAGAAAATGATCATTATAATCTTTTTATAGTCTCTAATTATTTTTTCTTTATGAAGTTTCTATCATCTTTCCTAAATAGATATAGGTCAATTTAATTGAACCACATTAAATATGCTATTTTTTTCTTCTTTTCTCTTTATTCTTCTCTATTGATTTTTTTCTTCCCTCGAGCTTTTGCAATAATTATCTTCAATTTGTACTCCATTATCAGTGATAGAAGGGAACCTAATAAGATATAACATGAGATGCTTATGTGCATGAGCTTGCTCACATTCGGCATATAAACAAGCAACAAAAAAGTATACCCAACAAACACATGTTGATAACCTATGATACATGAAGAGAGAATTTATCATGGAAATAGGAGGCTACAATGTAAGATAAGATGCTAGCTATTTAGAGCCCTTGCTAACTATGAGAAGTCAAGTTGGTAAGTGTTTAGTTTTACATCGATTATAAACTGAATAGATATTGAAAGCTTATATATGATTAATGAGTCTAAATAATACCTTTTTGCTAGCCTTTTGGACTAAGATTATGAATTGTTACAAATAGTATTAAAATAGATTCAATCCATGACATATGTAGATTAGAAAATAATACAAACAAACTCTTTTGGAATTGATCATAGACTGATCATGGTTTTTATGATTGTGATTAGATTGATTGAATTTGGATTTGGACTCTTGGCTTAATAAAGATGCTAGGACTTAAAAGGGAGAAGATACGAGAATCCATACTAGCGAGTATTTAGTCTTATATTAATTATGCACTAAATAAATCTTTGGTACTTATACATAATCGAAAATTTTAAATCATATTTTTTAATTGACTAATCTTTTTGAACGAAGTTTTGAATTGTTACACTAGCACAGTCAAAATGATAAAGACTAATGAGACCCTCATGTATTCAATGGGATCGCAATTGACCTCACCAATCCTACCTAGTTGGTCATGGGAGACATCAAGGGAACTGTGCAACAATCACCAGAACTAAAGGTTGCCCAGCAAGATCCATGCATAAAATTACTTAAATATTAGGTACTTTGAAATTTTAAAAAATCAGTTCACTGACTTGAAGGATACCTTGAACAAGGACAAAAATGCTGAGGTCCCCATGTACTTTGACATCTGAGTGCAGTCTAATCCAACAAACTGATTGATTATATGAACGAAATACTAGGTGGGTCCATTTCACCCCAGCCAAACTTGGCTGACTCCATGATTCCCTTTAAGTTGTTCTGGGTAGGTATAAACAGGTGAATGCCTGCAAGAAAAAAAGTTAGGCTGTGTTTTGCATCGCTGTCATAGCAACCAAAAGATAGCACGAAGGAAGGTGAAATAGCAAATAATTTATTCTTCTAACATCAAGTTATCAAGGTGATTATCTTCAATTTGTATTCAGTTGCCAGCAATAAAAGAGAGCCTGAGATACAACATGAAGTGCTGTACTGCATCAACATGCTCACATTCAGCCATAAAAAAGCGAAAAAATATACTTTGATAAACACATGCTGATAACCTATGATACATGAAGAGAAAGAATTTATCATGAAAAAGAGTAGCTACAATGTAAGATAAGATGCTGGCTCTTTGGAGCCCTTGCTAATAATGAGAACTCAAACTAGCGAGTGTTTAGTTTCATATCAATTATGCATTGAACCTTGAATACTTATATAAAATCAATAAGCTCAACTAATATCTTTTAGCTATTTTTTTCAAAGTAAGATCCTATATTTTTACAAATGGTATCAAAGCGAATATAGTTTATAAGCCATATAGATAAATTAAAGAATGCTGCAGGCAGGCTCTTTTGTAGTTGATCATAAGTTTATTATAGTGTTTATGATTATGATTAGATTAATCGGGTTTGGATTTAGACTTTAGCCTACTAAGAATACCAGAGCTTAAAGAGGAACCATGTAAGTACCCATGTAAGTATTTAGTTGATTACATTAGGTAAATCTTAGGTATTTATATGATATCAAATAGCTTAAATAATACCTTTCAGTGAACCTTTTTGAATAAGATCTTAAGTTGTTACATCATTACAATCAAAATGTTTAAAACTAACGAGTCCTTCGTGTAATATTCAGTTGTATCACTATTATTCTTGCCAATCCTACCTAGTTGGGCATGAGAGATGTCAAGGGAATTATGGAACAATCACCAAATTTAAAGGTTGCCCAGTAATATTTATGTGTACAATTATTTAAATAGTGAGAACTTCCGAATTTTAAAAAAAATAGTTCACTAACCTAAAGAATATTCGGAACAAAGGCAAAAATAACAAGGCTCCCTTAAACTTTGACATCTGAATGGGAATGATTATGTTAAACCGCAAAATAAAGTTCTATCTCACCCAACCCTATTTAGGATAAGGATTCTTCATCTTTTATGAGAATGGAGATGAAAACGAAAATAAACATTATTTTTGTCCCCACTAGCAGGGATAGAGCAGAGAGGGAATAAGTATATCCTTGATTCGTTACCATTTTGTACCCTAATATATTTTTATATTTAAAATTACTCTTATATATATTAATATTTTTTTCAATCCTAATATCTCTTCCATCACCTTCAATTTTTTTAGTTTTATTATTAATTTTATATTTTTTTAATGAAAAGTTATATATTATCTCATTAAGGGTAGGGATAGACGTAGAAGAGAAATGGGATGAGAATAGAAATTTATCATTCCCTGTGACATGGTACTGGAAATGAAAAATTTTTGTTTATAAGAATGGAGCCGATACGAGAATTGGGATCCTTGGTTTCTATCCCCACATTCGATCGCAGTCTACTGTAAAGTGCAATTCCAGCCTCGGCACTACCAAGCCAAGCCCAACAAATCTTTTTGAAATAACCAAAAGAGAAATGGAGACCTGGGAAATCACTGCTTGCAATTGAGGCATCCATCCAAGTGAATTACAGGCAGATGCAAATATTATAAATGTAAGCATATATTCCTTTTTGGGCAGACAGATAGAAAGGAGGGGGCACATAGCTGCTGAAAAATCAAAAGAAATAGGTGTCTGATCATCGCATTCTGGGAGACAGTCATGGTTTGGAGTTGCACTGGAAAGGGCAAATAAAAGTGCCTTCCGAATAGCTGGGGCTGAAAACTTCAGTTGAAATACTTAGTAGATATTAACGCTATAATAAAGAGCAACTGCAGGTGCGACACCAGTAGTTAGCAACTGTCCCTTGTTTACTATGACTTCAGGACTAGTATGACCATTAAAACCCACCATTGCTCTTGGGCCAAAACATCCTATCATCATTTGGAAATCCACTCCCAACCCAACCAGATGTATGTGCAGCAGAGAGTACAATGGTTAAAATTTTTATTGATTTTGTGAGTACTGCAAAAGGTGACATTGTAATGTCAAGAGCAAAAGTGCTGTCATCTGATATAAATTAAAATATAGGTATATATTTTAATGATCATTTATGTTGCAATGGATGCTTAGTAGTTTTGAAGCCCATACAAACAGTTAGTTTCATTAGTGCAAAATCTGAACAGAAGGGAAAATATGGTTCATTTGAAAAAGTAGCCAGCTGTTTATCAAAGTCAACTGACTATGCTTATCTATACCAATGTGGAGTGGATCTTGCTACTCCTTAGTTTTGCATGAAAGAGGCTTTCCTTATGCTTAGCCAACTAAAAGAATCTGTTTTTTAGGAAAGCTTTTTTTTTTTTTGGATTGATGAATTAAGAGTGAAGTTTCGTGTTTATAAGATATTTGCTGGCAAGTGTTTAGCCCCACAATGATTATATATTAGGTAGATTTCGGATACTTATATAAGATCAAGAAAACTAAATAATAACTTTTCTAGCTAATTTTTTTAGATGAGATTTTTTCTTTTGTGCTAGAAACTACTCACCCAATCATGACCTACCTCTTTCTTCACTAATCTTCTCTTTTTCTTATTAAGTTTGTTGTTAATTTCAGATAATTTCTTCATTGTTTTCATTTTGTCTAAATCTTCATATTTCTCTGGCTTCTCTGCTTATTTCAGTCGTTTGATGGTAATATCTGAAAAACACCCATGACATAGGTTCCAAATATAATTCAAACAAAAAGGCCCTGTTTCACCAAATCATTAGAACAATAATTTTATTTAAGAGTGATCAGGAAGCCTGAGCATCAAAGGTAGCATGACAGAGATTTATGGTGGCTCCAACAAACTATGCAAACTTCAAATATAAAACTCTAGTGCTCCATAAGATGCCAAAATTAAATTTTTACAGATGCCTTTCATACTCCAAATTACATAAAGATACCCCAAATCGAACTTTTGCCACAAAGGGTCAGCCAGCCCTACAGTGTGCCACCTTACTGGAATTGCCTCCAGACTTAATGGAGGAAATGGAAGCCATGACATTAGGGGATCATGAAATAGTGTTTCATGATCAGTAAGTAGAATGAAATGTGGATACATTACATATAACCCAGTGGTAGTTATCAGCAACCATATTATCAGGGATGGTTTATTTTCCTTCATCAAAGAACTTCCTTGTTCTTCACATGGCACATAGCTAGCAGTCATCTCTAATTCATCCAATCTGCCTCAAATCATTGAATTTGGCTATACCGATGATGACTATGATATATTGTACCAATATGTACCATCTCGTATCTGACATACCATATCACACCAGACGAAAGCCATCATCATCATTTCTCACTTGGAAGCAGTGTGAATTCAGCTTATCAAGCCTATTTTGTAACCATCGCCAAACAACAACAACAACAACATTGATCTCCTGCTTTATAAGAGGAATGAAACAAACTGAACTCTTAGCATTCCTTCCATCTTTCTTTTGGTGCTTATGATGGATCCATGTTTAGATGCTTTAGAAATTGTGACCTATCACTTCTTTACTTCTAGCAATATAGCAGTCAATTTGCAAATCATCAAGTCTTACATTTACAAGCACATGAACACTGCTTCAAGTAAATATTCCCATTACAAACGATCATATATGCATCGAGCTACATTGGCATTGACCAACAACATGAAAAGGATGGGAAATGACCGAACCATTTGCGTTGATATTTGCCAGCATAGATAGTAAGTGTGGTCAACCAAGTACCATTTTGCATGAACTCCACCTTCATGGCTGCTTCATCCTGTACTTAATCACAGCCACTCTGCACATCAGAAAGAAAACTCTGAAGGGTGAGATCCAACAGTCGTCACACAGAAATTTTCTCCATTAAAATACTATACTTCTTTGTGAGAAAACAACCACCTTGTCCACAGCTTCTGTACGCAAATAGAAATGCTTTCATTTTCGCTGCCAGTCCACTTAAAACTCTTCCCTTTGTAATCAGTCAATATTGTTGAAGAGCTTGCTAAAGCTGAAGTTGGAGAAGTGTATTATATAGCAGTCATAGCTACAGTGCCTCAGAAGTTGAGCATTTAGTAGTACAACAGAGATTTATCAAGCTACGCTGCACCATTGCCCTAAACAGAGCCGGGACACAGGATCACAGTAGATGATTCTTCAAATTCCTGTATCTCTTTCATCATCTTAAACCTCCAATGTTAAAACCTGACTGTTTCTCAAAATAATATCAGTATGTTTCTCATAATAAAATCAGCAAGCTCAACTAATCAGTCAAGTCATCATTTCCAACCATGCTTCAAATAGACTCAAAACTATTCGGTTTCTTTATACTGAAAGGAAAGAGCCATGTGGAATAAGAGACATAGCATGAAAAAATAAATGTCACATGCAAATCCACTAGAGAGAGAGAGAGAGAGCATCCATCATAAAAATGATCAAAATCAATGTGCCAAATGTACCACCTAGCCAATTCTCACTCAGATAAAGAAAATTCATTCCTGGGATCAGGATCAGAAAAGACTACAAATGACTGCAATTTTGTATCAACAAAGGGTGCACCTACCATATATCCAAGAGACAAAAGTCTCAAAGGGACTGGGGTACTCCATAGATGTGCTCCTCACCACTTTCCTCATCGATCATGGATACCCACCTGCTTTTACTGCAACACCATCTTCATCCGGATGGCATTCTGTTCCTCCTCTCTTCACTATTCCCCCTCCCACCATAAACTCCAGACTCATCACTCTACAAGCATAACCGAACGCACTAGACCCTTCTTCAAACCTTGCACACTCCCGCACAAGCCTTCTGTCTCTCCTGCCAAATTGTTTGCCACCAGAACCACTGATCTCCTCGGGGTTCACATCCAGCAATTTAAGCAGGCCTCCATATGGCATGGCCTTGCAGTCCACAAGAGAAAAGTCTATGTTCTCATACTTGGGCAGCAGCTCATAGGGGTTCCCAACCTTGAATTCCACTACATCATTGAGGCCAGACTCCTCTATCACCTCTTTTGACAGAACAAGGACTCTCCTTCTGAGAGGATGCAGACAAGTCAGCCTCCAGTTTGCCGGGCAGCAGCAGCCAGGGCTATTGTCGACTGGGATGCTTCAGCGGAGACTTCCACAAGATGTTGGGCATTCATGCCAGCCGCCAAGGCTGGTATGAACTCCTTGCTTTCAAGTTCCACTGGCGTGCTAGCATCATTTCTCCTTTCCTGATTATGGTTGCACTGAGAGCACAGAAACGAGATCCAAGGACAAAGTTAGGATCATCTCAATAACAATCAATGGTGTGAGAGGAAAGTTGCATAACAGGACTGCCAATGCTATATCATACAAGAAGAGAAAGTTGTTCTACTGAAAGCTATTCTGCTGCTAGAATAACAACTACATGGCTTCACAGGTAATAGTAGTTGATTAAACCAATCTAGAAGACTTTAACAAGCTGAGTGTCTGAAGTATTCCCAAACTCAATAAGAATGCAAAATAGATCTTCAAACACAAACAAGTTTCAAGCACATTTGAAGATTTAGCTGATTCCAACAAGCCTTGTTATGCATTTGGAATTGGTTGTATGATTCCTATTTCATTCATCATTACTTCTAATCAAGACCAAGTTCTTCCATCAGGAAAAGCATTTAAGGATTTAATTACAATATAAATAAATTATTATAAGAAATGAAACAAGGAGGATAGCATACAATTCTAAAGAGAATGACATCAAAATGCAGCTAAACAAGCATGGCAACAGTCGAGCAGAGTGGCAACTTTTTATGAAGGGCAAGGCCTCCACAGCAAGATGGTTAAGTCTATGATCCCAAACGTTGGTATAATGACATGAAATGTGAAAATCCATCCTTTCATAAATTGGTAAGTAACCACCAAATTCACCAAGCTTATGTATGCCGGACAAAGCTAAGGTTTAGATGGCATGTGAGGATACAAGTGTGGTCCCATATCAGGTGGGCAATGGAAAGGTTTAAGGTACCTTAGACCTTTTCGGGAAAAGCTTTTAGTCATTACAAATGGCATCAAAGCTGATCCAATTCATGACTCATATGTAGCTAGAGAAATTATAGAATGAATCTTTTCAGAATTGACCATGAGTCAGTAATGTTGCTTATGATTAGACCCTTCTTGACCTTTCCTTTGGTAAGGATATTAAGGCTTAAATGAAAAAATAAGTAAGGATCCATAAGGATATATACTTATTCTCACATTGGGCGTGCATTGGAAAGGTCTTGGTAAGATCCTGGACTATTATGTGGTCTATTGTAAAAATATATGATAGTGTTGGGTGCTAAATCTGTTTATTGTAATACCCTTGCAAATGTTAGCATCTATCTGCATGGCAATCAAATCCTTCCCACTAAATTTAAGTGGAACACAATTAAAATAGCATACATGCATCAAATAAATAAATGGAGTCAGTTTTTATGCTAACAGACATCTAGACCAACACATCAACATGGCACAACAAATAATTTTGAAAGAATTTATATTGATTTTGAAACGATTTAGATAGAAAGGAAATGGTACAGTTTGCAATAAACTGAAAGAGAAGATCACTTTTTGTAACAAAAATTTATGTCCAGAGGCGAAAGGTCCCTTGGAATCAACTTCAATGCAGTCGACACAGTTAAGCTTTAGATTTGAATTAGAATTCCTTCTTTTCTTATTGGCTTTAGTAAAATCTCAAAATGCTATATATGGATTAGAAATATAAACTATATTTCTGAGGCTTTCTTACTATGGTGATGGATTAGAAAGATCCCAGAAACAATGTGCACTCATAAAGCACAAAGAGACAAACAGCAACCTCTTAGTGGCTATGCTTAATTGTTCATCCCTTTCTTTCTGTTTGTAGAGAGATCTTTTTTCTTTATCTCTCAAATAATACTCTTAATCTCAAGCATAAAACATTGCATAAAACATTAAATTTCATCTTTTCATCCAGATCATCTCATCATTGATGTCGCATTATATATATATATATATATATATATATATATAGTTAAATCCCATGTCATTGGCATAGACTGTTAACTATAATCAAAATGTCCTTGTCTCAACTATTTCCAGCTGGCTTTCTGAATCTTTTCTCGCTAAGCCTGCATGTTTAGAAGCACATCCGACTTATTTCAAGCTGTCTATGAAATAAGGGATCCTCTAGATTTTGTGAATATCAACATTGGATTCATTCCACAATTTGAGAAGGCCTTTTTTTTTTTTTTTTTTTTTTAACGGCTGCTTGTTAATCGAGGCTTGGCTTGGCATTGTGGTGCTCATCATTGGGACCAAAATTAAATTAGTTTAATTCATATTTATACAGAATATTAACAAAAATATAAAAGAATATTTTTTTTGACATATTAGTGGCTAATCACTGACAAATAACCCATCTTAAGAATTACAAATGATTAAATTAGAACTTCGAATCCAAAAAAGATACAGTTCCTAAATCTACGTTAAGCTTTTTTTTGTTTTTTTGGCAAAAAGAAAGAAATATACTGATCACAAGATATGTGCTTGCATAAAACATCACAGCTAGACAATGAGTAATATTATGGCTCTGTCAACAGAATAAAAAAGTAATCAACCAAGAGGGGAGGGGGAAAAAAAAAAATAGAGCAAAGAAGTCATCAGCTTGAGGTTATCAAGGTGAGCGTTAGCAGCTCAAGTTGGAGACCAGACCATATCTCTTTGGGATCACCCTTCCTCGTTCTCTCTCTCTCTCTCTCTCTCTCTCTCTCTCTCTCTCTCTCTCTCTCTCTCTCTCTGGTATCTTTGGTGTTGCGAACCTTAATCATAGTGATTGATAAAATAAAAAATTTAGGATAACTGTGATCGCTTCAAGAGAATCACACTTCAAGATAATTATTTTGAGAAGGTTAAACCTCCTAATAATCATTTCGAGGGATTAAGCCTCCAAAAAAAAGAAATCAATAATATTATTTATCATTAAAAAAAGTTAAAAAAACTGTTACATATTTATAACGTTGAAACCCTAATTATTCAAAAAAAGTCTAATATAATTATGTAAGAAAAATTTCTTGATGTAACTAATTCATAACTAAGAATATATATCAATGACAAACATTAAAAATTTTCTTAATAAATAATTTCTTTAAATCAATAAAATCTTATAAATTAAAGAAATCTTTAAAATTAAGGAATTCGATATTTACGTGGGATTCGGGTTTCTCTTGTAATTAAAAACGATATCACTCAGGTTAGGGGGAGGGCTGAAAGCAACAAGGAAGCTCCTGACACTTCTGAGGAATGGAGAACAGTAAAGAACAAAAGCAATTTTAGGACTATTTGATGCGACCTCTCAAAACCGTGAGTTTAGCCTGAGTCTTGAGGTAACATCGTAATAAGATAAGGGATAGTGCAATAGTTAAATGGATCGGATTGAAGCCTGCTGAGATAATGATGATGACAATAATAGCTATAACAAAATTTAGAATTTTTTAAATTTATTTTAGTTTTTCCGTAAACAAAATGATGAGAAGCAGATCAAATCCAGCCTAAATCCGCATAGTAGCTTTTGCACTAATTATAAAATTTTAAATATCTTAAAATTGATAGTATTATATGGACTAACAGGCATGAAAGTTTTTTTTATGCATCAAAAATACCTATATTTTTTTGCATATAAATTATTATTGGACCATCAATTGGATTAATAGTTTGAAAAGGGCAAATATAATTAATAGTCAACCTAAATTGCGCTAGTATTGAGATACATACATAGGGCCAAAAATTTTAAAAACAAATAAATAAAAAGAAGATTGAAAATGTATAACATTCTTAAAGATTTGGTGTCAGATGACCTGTGAAAGTGCTAGCTTAATTTCTTGGTGAAATCACACTTTCAACACGGTTCGGAAGATGTGAGGTGCATGCGAAAAGGCTGTACCTGTACCTTAAACGCAAAGCAACTAATACATCGAAGGGAAGAGAAGCCTAAATTAAAACAGGGTGCGCATAAACGTATGGGAACTAGTAGCTTAAGGACTGGTCCAGATTATAATTGAAAAATATTTGTCTAAATTTCCAACAAAATGGATCTTTTTTATAGATATATTTCAATTATACTTATTCAAGACAAATTAACAGCATTTAGAAAGCAAAATTTAAGATCCAAAATTTTAAATTGTGCCTTTCGGTATGATACAGATATATGCAATCATCTCTTGAAGATGATGGGTTTTCATTTACAAGAGCCTAACAGTCTTTTTTTCTGGAGAATTGTTGCTGTAGAAATTCATTGCCTGATAACACATTGCAGCAAAGGCTTACTTGCTCAGCAAAGGCTTACTTGCTGCCTATTTGAGTAATGATACAAATCAGATGTAATAAATCAAAATAAAATGACCTTAAATAGGCTATCTTCTTTCTTTAAACTATAAAAATGCTTCATTATTTGCAACCAATTACATGGAATTATTGAAATTTCTCTGAATGGAATTATTGAAATTTCTCTGATAAAACGGTGCATCAACGATAAAATGGAAACCATTTTGGTCAAACCCATCAGAAACATAGCCAAGTTCCTTCAACATGACGACCAACATTTGCAACGTTCCTCAGCCAAAAATCCATCACAGAGCTGGTGTGGTTGGTGGTTAGCGGGTAGGGAATCTATCTTCAGCAACAGTGTGCACCGTAGCCAATCCATCAAGGAGGGCAGAAAATTCCAAAACTAACGAGAAAAGTATGCCAATGACGTTCTACCTCAAATGCGTCACCTGGTTTTGAAAATTTTTGGACCAAGCCATTGTTAACATCAGAGCAGCGTGGCGTACAATTTAAGTAACGTAGAAAGAGTTCAGATTGGATCAGATATCAAGTCCTGCAGTATTTCAATTCCACTCAGACATATACACATCAAAACAACCAGGGATATACAAAGGGTGGTAGCATTACTCTCGATAAAGGCTCAAAGTTTTATTTCCATGCCGAAGCCACGACTAGTGTTTTGTCCTCCCAGCCAAAGTACAGCGTCCCGGTTTCCTCCTTGAGCTTGTACCTATCACAGTAGGTCGACTTTAACAGTGTTCTTAGAGCTCCGTTCACATGAGTGCTAAATGGAGACGAAACAAACCCAGCCATGGTCATCCTTGCCCTCCACTTCCCAGCAGCTTCATACCTTTATTTTTTATTTTTTATTATCAAGAACAAGGCAACTAGTTTAGACAAGGTCTTCCATGGACTGTTTGATGGCCAATAAAAATATAGCAAAACAAACTGCCAAAGATTACCTCTCTATGCGGTCTGCACCTTCACAGGCCACAATGTTGACTATGTCACGCGCAAGGCATTGCCTCTCCACATTCATCCTGTCTGGGCTCTCCCTTGGCAAAGTTGCATCAAGTGACTCAAAGACTGCTGAGTAGTAATTGTAAACCTCCACAAATCTATCATGTCAGGGAGGATGAAGTGAGGAATGAGTATATGATACAATTTACAACTAAAATAAATTTAACAGGTAAAATGAAAGTGCATGCAAAAATCAATAAAATATGCATAGATTATTTGCATGAACATGACCTTTGAGATGCTTTAGAAGTTCTAGAAAAGATGTCAAGGTTATGGAATGAGCCTATCAGAAAAGCCTAAAGAGTTGCACTATCAGAGTATAAAGCGACGAGAAGTCAATTGATATAGAATGGAGCAACAATCAAAGGAGGCTCCAATAATTCAAATCGTCTTCCAAGGATTTAAAGTAAGAAAATAATATATGACATAACATGTACAGAGTATATGAGAAAGTCAGAAAGCTCACAATAACATCAGAGGTGGACCTCGACAGTTTAAAGGACTCACAAAGAGTCTCAAATAGTAGGAATAGGGACAAGGTTCTATGATTGTGATTTCCTCTCTCTCTCTCTCTCTGTTCCCCTTCTCTTGTTGAGAGAGAGAGAGAGAGAGAGAGAGAGAGAGGAAGGCCTGCCTATGCTACAATTAACTACGTTCAAGTACCTGCGGACGCACCACCAATATTCAAACTCAAAATCCCTGGTTGCTAGACAGGGGAATGCCCACTGGAGCAAGCCCCAGTTCAGTCCCACTTTGAATCTATTGAAATGTGAATTTCACAATCACTTCAGGAGAAAATACAGAAGCAGTATTTTTAAATGTAAAATAGATATTAGTGGTTCAGAATGAAAACATCAGGCTTCAGGCAAATTCTGCACCACAAAAGGCTACGGTTCATAAGTATCTTCTGAATGGATGCTAAATTTCTCGCATTAAAAAGGAAATCAAAGGCTTTTGAGGAGAAGTGACCTTGGGAAGAATGGAGCCGTGTTAGTGTTCACATCTTGCTCAACGACTGTAACCAATTTTGGTCCCAAACCCTTCACCATGCGAAGGAGCTGATCCCTCTGGTTTACTGTTGATACACTCTCATCTGGCATATGATGAAGCTGGAAGGCAAAATTGACAATGAGAGCCTCACCGGGCTGGCAGTCAAGCATGGAAGGCGTTACATCTGCTGTCTTAGCAGCTATTGCTCGGAACTCAAACGGAACCTCAAGTTCCTCTGCCAGCTTCTCAAGGCGCTTCCCAATAATTCTCAAGCCTCCAACTGCCCGTTGCACTGACTCAGGATCATCCACCCCAGTTATCCTCAATTGGGGAGGTTTACTTGGCCGGCTTGCAAGAGTTTGTATCAGTGTTATATACTGGCTTCCTTGGTTTATGTCAAAATCTATGATGTGGACTCTCTCCTCATCTTTAAATGCTTCAGCAATTGCATAATTGGCTGCCAGGAAACCGAATTTAAAGCATGGACAGACCTCAAATAAAATCTGCATTGCTGACAGCCGATCAGAAGTTGGGGGCTCCTTGCACTTCAAAGCTTTGTAAAGACCTCGTCCTGAAGAGGCAATTCTTGCTGCAAGGCCTTCCACTAGATAGGCTGCAAGCCTTTGAGGAGGGTCCCCCTGGATTGAGACCATCTGCCGCAGATCGGATATCATGGTTTTTGCTTCTTCCATGCTGCCTTCGGATATTGCAGTTGCACAGTCAAAAAGTAGCTGCTTTGGAGTTCGTGTTTCTCTGTTGCTGACAACACAGCTGACACTAGAGTCTGATGAGGATTCTTTTGGCGAATTTGCAAGCAAGAGATCCTTAATAGGCTCAACCCACTCATCTTCAATGCCCATCTCCTCATCTACCAATTCTTCATCATTATCATTCAGTAATGCCTGCTCAAGTTCTTGCAGCTTCAATCTGACTTCATCTTCATCATAATCCATCTCATGCTCCGGACTTCGATTATCTGATAAAGACTGGGATGTCTGATTAGAGATGTTGGAACTCAGTGATGATTCAGGTTGCCGGATTGCAGCAAAGCAAGCACTGTATGGATTTTCTGTGATGATGGAAGACCGCGCGTTAGCCATCAGGTGATATGAAGCTGAAGTAACTTGAGGACGAAATACAGATCCCGGGATGGCAGAATTTGATGCATGGAGTGGATTAACATCTGCTAAACCTGGTGAAGAACTGGTAAAGTATCGCTGATCATAAATCTCCGGGCGGTAAGAATCAGGACCATAATGGTATATCCGCTTATCTGATGCAAATGCTTGCATTGATATATCTGAGCTGTCGCCACTTCTTTTATGTGTGTAAAGGTTGGATTTGCCATATGATATAGAAGATGAATCAGCAGACCTTATTGAAGACATGATATGCTTTCCAAATTATCTGAGAACAGCCAAGAGATTGTTGCACTGTTATCAAGCTGAAGTGCTTCTGATATGCTTATTTGCTGATTTGCACCAACTTGCACCAGAAATCATGATGTTGTGATCAGAAAAACAATGCTAATATGGACTCAAAGGACAAATCCAAATATAATAATAATTCCTCTATTCATATTGGAAAACCTGTTGCATGCAAGAGCATCAGCTGCAGAGAATAAATTTTAATATCTTTGAAGTCCATAATTCAAATGAATTGCTACATGATAACAAATATTACCAGAGCATATATAATATTTGCAAGATTATATAACTGAGGCATCCATTGCATTGTCCGCATGCCAGCATAAGCATGCCATAAAAAACATTCTGCACTCACATACCATGTCAAATCATGCGTTGTTACCATAAAGAATGATTCCTCTCAAAATAAAAAATAACTTAAAGAATGATGCCCCACAGCACTGTTACCATGTGCTCATGGTTCTTAAAATTAAAGAATCACATCCTATCATATTTTATTTATGTTGCTATAATTAATGAAAGAGAATTGCAAAAACATTGAAAGAACCATAATTAGTGGTCCTCAAATCAGTAACTTCAAGTTGTTAGAGTCATATAGCTATGTGGAGTTGATGAACTCAAGCAGACATGATTTCAACCACTGGAGCATGGCATGAACATAGGCAGTACCAAACCTCCACACATGTAAGTTAAAAATCATCCAAATGCTCTCTTGACCACACCTTCCCTCTCTTGTTGCACAACACACCTGCATTTGATGTGCGGCCCACTCCACAAGAAGGAGACTGCTGGTTGATGGTGCAAATAAGCCACACAACCATTCCAACATGAAAGGGTAAGACAACACATCAAGTACTATCCAAATAACCTATCAACAACATAACTATCTCTTGCTACAATAATGATAAGGCATCTGACAGCATTTACATGCATCATATCTACATGTCTTAGTTATTCTCTTGGCTATGCAGAAGGCATGTGAGATTTAACAGCTCAAGAAATGCAACCTTAACTATTAAAAGAAATAAATATATATATAAAAAAAACAAAGTCTACATTAAAGCAAATAAATTAAGTAATATGTCATGAAGGAAAACGACTTATTTTTCATGTATGACAGAAGGGTGGGAGGCAGACAACCTTGATGCCTAAAATGAAGGTACTCACTGCATTAGTGGTCAATGATTTAAAGAATCACTTATATTGACAAAATCATAATTTCATAAGGGGAACCCATGGGTTGAGGTAGAGGATAGGCTTTTGAGACAAGGAGGACACATTGGGAGCAGAAAAGAGCATGTAAGGAAGGGCATGATTGCATGCAGGACGACGCAGATAAGGTAAAACAAGATTTGAATCATATGTCTACTAAGCCCAAATTAGGCTTTGCTGTAATTTCAAAGTAAATACCAACATTACGTTGGAGGGGTGATTTGGCCAACTTTATAGCATATAATTTCATCTGAGATCTGATTTGTTATTTGATATTACAGTTATATAAAACCTTAGAAGGCTTGATGGGTGTTGCAGGAACTGTTCAGACAGGAATTTTTGGGGAATAATCACCCATGCATATCTTTCTATCTTCCCTTTCTTCTTTTATTCTTCTAGAATGAAAAAGAAAGAACTCAGGCTTAGCCCTTTTTATTTCCTTTCTTTATGTGTAGTCCTAAGTGGGCTCCACTTGAAAAGTTGTGAGGCGTACCATATCTCAACGAAGAGTTAATCTTGACAAGCAAATCCTCAAGAGGGTCAGATGTAAATTACAAGTTAGATCTAAAATAATAGAGACATTACAGAAAAATCTGCCTAGAGAACTTTAAAATTACATCTTGGAGGTGATTCCGCAAAAAGAATAAGGACAGGAATAAGAGGATAGAAAAGAAGAAACACCAGAATTCTCATTAATTCATCATTAAACCGAACTTTTTACCAACCTCTCAGTTCTCGCCTGCTTTTATAACAAAAGCACAAAAATCTAGCCTTGTTCCAAATACTTGGAGTTGCCCCCTCCTTAACTATGCACTTAAAAATTTTAGGGACCACACTAGAGCAATTTTAAGCCTTTCATCTCTTTCATTAAAAAATAACTCAAGCCTTTCTTTAAAGAAGAAAAAGAAAATCTCTTTAAGGAACCTCTGTGCCGAATCATCAAAACCTCTTTAAGGTTTGGTTCTAATGCCTTATGCCTTCCTATCCAATCTACACCTAAAGGGGAATTATAAAGACTAATCCTACTTAAATAAGACTTGAAAATCTACCCAAAAAAATATCTCAGAAAAGCAGTCCAAGCTAGCCATAAGCAGTAAGCCAGCTATTATTATCTTTTATTTTTCTTTTCTTTTTTTTTTTTTGAATTGAGAAAAATACAAGTTTAAGAGACCATGTTTCGTTATCCTTCCTTATCACTCTCTTACCTTCTTTTTCATCTCTTTCCTTTTTCTCTTTCTCCTCCTTATTACCTAGATGTTTATTTATTTCATGTATTTATTTCCTTCCCCTGGTGTCTTTTTGTCATCTTATCATCATAAAGCCAAGTTTTAACCCTTTAGCAAGTCATAGTTCCATTCTACGGCAACATAGATTCAAAGAACCCCAATTTTTATTCACTTAAGAATTTCTTAATTCTTAAGAAGAATTTCTTAATAGTGCTCACAACTCTTCAAAACCTTCCCCTTAGGAGATGGTCCTGGCCCATATATCCTACTGCACTCTTAGCCCAACTAATTTTAGGCCTCATTTGGGAAATGGAAAGATTATGCCTGAGAAGTAGAATCTTAGGAACTGTATGCCTAAGTAGGAGGTTCTGGGAAAATGGGTTCTTAAAATTATATTTGATTGGCCACGAAAAATGGTCCTACGAAACACACTTTTCTGAGTGCCTTGCGTTCGTTTGGCCACCCACTTTCCTGAGAAGTGAGTGAAAAATACTATTTTTGCATCTAGACATGAGATGCAAGTTCATAAATTCATGAGCCTTTTCTATCTTCTAATAACAGTAATCAGAACATATTATAAATCAATATTGACCAGAAAAAGATAAGTAAATATAAAGAAATTTTCTCACGAATTCGATAAAGGTTTTTGGTTTTGTTAAGCCAGTGGCATTTTTGATATTTGTGAAAAAAGATGGCTTTCTTCTCCATGCGACTTGTCCATCTCCCAGATAGGTTTCTACCTTCCGTATGGATGTAGCAATCTCTTTTCTATAGGAAAATCACTTTTTCATCGACTGGTTTGAATCCTCCAATCAAACAAAAACCAATTTTTCACTTTTTTAGGAAAGCCTCTCTCCCACGGATAGTTCTCGCCAACCAAACAAGTCCTTAGAGGCGCTTTAATACCCTCCTCTACCAATACCTTAAGATATTTCCTTAATCCATTCAGAAACAAATTCCATGAAAATAAACACAAAAATTGTATAAAACTCAAGTCCCTAAGAACAAGATTGTCAAAAGCAAAAGGCACATCAATGCAATAGAACCCTATATCTCCAGAGGCATTAGGTGTCAAAAAGGCGCTCTCTTGAAGAAAGTAAAGCATTAACTCACGAGAAGTTACCAAAATGCATTAGAATAAGTGCTAGAAATAAGTGCTTTTTGTGTCTAAAATAACACAAGTATTATAAAAATTAATCATTCAGGTTTTAACATCTTAAATAATGATCATCTTCAACATTGGATATAATACTCCATGTCTTTCAAAACATCACATCAATGTGCCAATTTCCATAACATGCTTTTAAACAACAGGTAGCACAAATAAACCACCAAACATCCTAAAATAGCTTCAAAATTCAAATATGACAACAAAACACCTTCCTAAACCATATTTGATGTTCTTGAACAGGACAAAAAGAAAAGCAAATCATAGAGCATCTCAGTGTAACCTTTTAATTATAAGGGCTTTAATAGACCAAGATGATAGGTTAAAAAAAGGAAAAAGAAGAATAATGTTGGACATTGAAGGGGCACTCGCCTGAATGCCTCTTGCTTTGTTCCCACTTGCTCGTATAGGTGTTGCCTCAGTAAGTTGCCTCGCTTGAGGACTGTTAAGGCACTCAAGGATCTCTTCACCTCACCTGAGTGCCTAGCCAAGCACCTAGAATGCCTCTGACAACATTGCCTAAGAATACCGATTGCTTTTCATGTGAGGCCAACCACATACAAGTTATACTGTTACATCAACTCCATTCGGGAATTTTAGTAAAACGCTTGTTCATGATAACATGATTGAGATTGCATAAGACAAGCTCCTCTTTAACTCGTCCATTCAACTCTTGCTGGTCTATCCTAATAAATAAGAGGCCAAATTTCATCATTGAAGGATAAAAATTTATGTGGCATCTAGTTTGTTCAAATACAAATACCATATTTAACTTTTTTTATATCTTATTTTTTTTGAAAAGAATTAGATGAAAGAATATGTCAGTGTAGCATAATATCGTGTTTCATTTGTCTTTTGGCTTATTTGTGCCTTAGAGATAAACATGGTTCCCTATACCAAAGGTTATTATCTTCCCCTTTTATCTAAACTCTCTCCAAGTCTAGCAGAGTTTTGGAGCATTGCTTGGCTGCATGAGCTTAAAAGTGTGACCAATAAGGTAGATCCCATACCGGCCAAATGGCTTACCCCTTTCTTGCCTGAATCTGCCTTAGTCAAGAAATGGCAAAAAATCAGGATAGAGACGAGGAGCAGGGACACAAATAAGAAGATAGCTAGATATTATAATTTTACTGATTGCTAATTTATTATAGTTACACTTGTCTAAAGTGAGTGAATTGACTTTCACGAGGAGGGTTAGGATGAAAATTTTTCAAAACTTGCACCAAAGCGTCCCTGTCACCTTGATAATACAAGTCCAAGGTGAAGGTTATAACCATAAAGCTTATTAATCATGTAAAACACAGTTAGTAGAACAAAAGTGGAAAAGATAGAGGAAAGAAAAGAAGCTTACCTTTTATCATTCATAGGAGAGAAGAACTCAAAGAACAAGCAAAGTATATGATTTCCCACAGCTAAAAGTCAAGGTAAAAAGAAAGAAGAAAATCACCTAGCAATAGAAATATGGAAAAAAAAAAAGAGTCAATTCGACTCAATCCATGATGGAGAATTTCACTTTTTATACACTCAGATGTCTCATCAACATACGACTCAAGAGCTTCGTTGCCAATTCAACGAGTTCCTAACACTACAGATCAAATCACAGCCAAACAGGGTTCAATCAAAAATTCCGACAACAAAAATTAAAAAATAATTACAATCGGGGAAAAACAACCAAATCAATCCAGAGTGAGTATCCTCAATTTCAAGATCCACGATTGCTTAAATATTTAGTCGAACGCATCAGAGTTACAAAAACTCAAGGGAGTAGAAGGCAAATCAACGACCACGGATTCTTGATCTCGTTGCAAGATGAGAACTAGATCATACCAAACCTTACAAAACGAATTTTTTAACAAGAAAAAAAAAGGAAATTAAAAGCCTTCAAGCTAGCTGCAAGAACACCATCAAATTGGAAGGCGATGGTAATTAAAAAAAGAAAGAAAGAAAGAAAAGAGGGTCGATTGAGAGAGAGGCTTACCAGATCTGAGGACCAGAGAGGCGGCCGAGGAGGGGAGGAGGGCGCAGAGGAGGGGGAGAGAGCGCGAGAGGGTTGGTCAGCCTCGACGGGATGGGGGAAGAGAAAATGAGAGCTTCCAGAAAACCGTCGCTTAAAAAATTGGGTTTAAGGTACTATTGTCAACGGGCCGTGTCGGTCGACGGCCTTGCAGGCCAGACCGCGTCTCAGACCGGGCTCTGCTATCAATGGGTCGGGTCGGCCTGGGTCCCACCACCTTATCCTCATGGTATGAGACAAACGCGCACGCAGGGAAGTCTGAAAGCATGTGAAGGGCACCGGTGTGAACATTCTCCGTTCCCTTTTCGACCTTTCTCGGACCCAACCAAAGGCACCCAAGAACCATCAAATCCCATGAACAATGAGAGAGCGCGTACCGGCAATTATTTAATTCCATACCGACTATTTACCGAAAAACTTCTGAATATTTATACAGATTTAATTACATAAAATTTTATGTTATCATATATAATATTAAGAAAATTGTAGATAAGTTAATTTTACGTCGCTTATTACGCATGGCCCTATTTAATCTGCCGACCGAAGTAAGACTTCTTCTACCAATCTAATTTAGTGCATGCCAACCTAACCCAAAAAGTTGGCGCATTTGTTCTTTGTTTTATTTTTTTTATTACAAATTGAAGATGTCCATCAGACGGTAGGATTATATAGAAACAAACATCAAAAGACTAAAACGACAAAGTACTTAAAGCAAATCCAAACAAAGGTAAAGCCGCCCACCGCTCTCGCACATAGAAACAATGAACGGTCAATACTTTAATTTGATCGTACCAAACCACACGAGTTCGGATCTGCTTCAATATCTACAGGGACTGGTTTAGTCACCTGTCGTTGGGGCATCAGCCGGTGATAAGTGCTCGAATGAAAAATAGAATAATTACTCGATCCAATATAGGCAAGAGATTCGGTCACCAAGTTAGGCACCGATTAGTTTTTAACTTCTCTGGCTAGAAAATCCACGCAGCCTAGGGACTATATTATAAGCAAATTAGATACTGAGTTGTTTTAACGTGCTGAGGGGGAGCTCTCGCTTCTCGTACCTTGGAAACCAAAATTTCCTTGATTGATTGAGAGTAGTTCCATGATCAATTGAGAAGTAAGGATAGGTCATCTAAAAATGAGATCATCAGCAAGTTCAATGGTACTAGTCAAAATATTCGCTCATGTAACTATGATAGCAGAAGAAGAGCACGAGAAAAGGTATCAAGAGTTTCCCAATGAGGATTCTCTCACATTCAAGGCAAGAGAGAAATGAAGAGGGTGGATAAGGATGGATCTTGCAATCTTTTAAGTTCATGGAGAAAGTAAAATGTAATAGAGAGAGAAGGAGGAGAGGAAGTGAAGTTGCCCTACTTTTTTTGAGAGATAAGTTATCTTTTCGATCAAATTTTTCTTATATAGATATATAAGCGACATTCTCATATAGATCTCATACTTGGTGATGGAACCATATAAATTATTTGATAAGCCTGTCTTTCTATACGGAATTGTTGAGATACCTTGGCTACACAGTCTCAGAGTTCGTTCCCATCAATCTACCTAAAGTAAAGACGTGTGCCTAAAGACTTATTGGGTATGTTACTTGCCAGCTTATTGGATACGTGCCTCCGAACCATTCTGACGGTGACATTGATGCAGATTAGATTGCCATATACGAGCTTGTTGGTGGTTGAAGTATTCTGCATAACAAGAAGCATTCAGCAACTTGGAAAAGAGAGAGAGGAGAATCCATTGGTTGGTGCTGAAGGACATTTTCTATTATCTTATAGGAGATGTAACACTTACCTACAAGAAAAGGGACTTTCACCTAAGTGGGGACGACAATAGAAGAAAACGATAAGATGATTGGCAATTCAGAGATAAGGCAAAGAAGGCGAAGTCAAAGGCCGACGATGTCGTGGCAGAGAAGAAGAATAGGAAAAGTAAACATCAACCATGAAGAACGAGATGTCGTGGTGCCGAGCAGCAGCAGAGCTAAACGCAACAACGTTTGCTGTTCCGGGATACCAGCGAAGAAGGTGAAGCCGAAGCCGACGATGTCGTTGGTGGAGAAGAAGAATCGAAAGAAGAGATTCGATCACGAAGAACAAGATGAAGAAGGTCCTGAGCAGTTGTAGAACTAAACACAGCAATCGTCTCAACCAGCATCCCATCATCATGGACGAAGAGAAATGTTCATAATTCCTGGAGGCCGTATCCTATCTGAGCACTGCCAGCGATGCTAAACAAAAGAACTCGGTTGTCGTCCCACAACACCGAACAAAACAACGTTCGCAATTCCTGGAGGCCATGTCATGGCTACGCATCACCACGTACCAAGCGGATCACCAATGGCGAAAGGCATTTGACTCCTCTTTTGACCCCACCAAGATTTTATTAAGATATGAGATAATTAGAAACAAGATTACAGGATTTTTGGTGATTCCATCCACTTGTTGAGCAAAGGTTATCTTATCGAAAAAAGCTATTAAAATATTCTAAAATTTCTTATAATCCACGTGCGCCGCATGAATACCATCCTAAATTTTTTTTTACTTATTACACCCATCAAGAGGAGGGACTAATTCTTGAGTTACAGGAGTTCTGGGTCAAGAACAGATCGTTGGTACTGTAAAGGTGGCTTCATGCTATGGTAAGACTCCACTATCGTTCCATTAGTAGTCTTTTTCTCATACTTACAAACTTTCAGTCACTCGGATCGGATCGACTCTGATACCATTTGTAATGCCTAAGCCCATCTGCTGGTCTCATTAATTTTTAGCGAGCCGAAATCATGTGGCTCAAAACTTAAGTAAAAGTTAATGGATAGCAAGTGAACTTAAGTTATAGGTACATAACACTTACTTTATCATCCAATATGAGACTATTTTTGGGATATTATAAAGAGGTAGAGAGGTAAGGACCTAAAGGCAGTGCTTAATTTACTGGATCACATTGAAGAGTGACTTTGCTGTAGATAAGGCCCAAAAGATGAAACCAAGGCTGCAAGTAGAGTTTGATCTTAAATCCCATTTTCATGGACGGATAAAATTTTTTGACCTTTTATTTATACTTCAATTTCTTGTTTTATTTGAATTCTTTAAAATGCATGAACCCACATTCGGAGGATCTTTTTGTTTAACAAAACCATGGACTTCTTTTTACTAGATTTTTTCTTGTTTTTTACGGTTGGACTGTACAAAATGCCAATTTTCTTTGTAACAATGTTTATAAAATTTAATAGGACTCGAAGAACTACACTTGGAAGTGGTATTATTTTGCTGATCCCAATGTCACGTGAAAATTTTGTGTAGTATATAATGTTGAGGCGCCAAAAGCTTACTTTTGATTTGTATATATAATTAAAAAATAATATACATAGTTATAAAAATATAATAACAAGACACTAAAGTTTAACAAGAAAAACTTTTCAACTTGAACAAAAAAAAAAAAATCATAAAAGCTAGATTAAGAAAATCTTTCGCTGTCTCTATCAACAAAGGGGTTGTAAAAAAAAAACTTCTAGCAATGCTAAAGATCATCAAAAAAAAATTATTTGTTCACTTGGATTCCAAGAGAAGAATAGAACAAAAACACTTAAATTAAAATATCATTTAGGAAAAAAAAAATCAGCATCAAATTATTGAATGTGAAGAATACTTCACAAATAATTATTCTTTAAAATTTCATCTTGATCGAACATTGTATGACTTTTCAATCAAAGAAACAAGTTGATGGTAAAAAACCTTTTATTTTTTTTTCTTTCAGTTGCTTTTTTTTCGTACATCTATTTTTTTCATTCTCTTTTTTTTTTAAAAGGTTACTTAACTTTATTATTTTATTAAGCCATGGGCTCACATGAAAGTAGGACCCAATCCAATACATCTTCTCCTCCTAATTTATATGGGAGGTTCTACCAAACTTTGCACAACTCAGTCTTCTCCTTTGTTATAACTTTTGTCATCATGTCTGATAGATTCTTATCTGAGTGAATCTTCTTAATTCTAATTAAATCTTTTTTTTAACACATCTTGAATTCAATGGTATCCTATATCAACATGCTTTGTACTGTAATGATATATGGCATTCTTACTTAAGTTTATGATACTTTATGCATCATGGTGTATCATAAATTTATTCTATTTCAAGCTTAACATTTTAAAAAAATCTTTTTAGATTATGGGTCTACATAAAAGTATGACTCAATCCAACATATAGAATATAGCAATATATTATGATATCTCTATCAAGATGTGAATTGATAAGAAAGGAGGCTGCAAAGCTCCAACCTGTATATAATCGTTTGATAGGTTCAGCGTACAAAAGTCTCTTTCTAAGCTCAAGAGTCAAACTAGCACGTATAGTTTTCTGCAATGCATGAATCTCAACAAGTTGAGTATAACTTCTCTGTAATCAGGAAAACTGAAGCCGCAAAGCATGGAGGAAATATACCAACCATTCTGGCAACGACTAGGAGTGGCAAAGTTTGACCTGCAACCCAAACCCGCACAAACTCAAAACTTTTTATTTTTTTTTCTTCCAGAGTTAGCTCCACCGCAAGGTTAATAAAAAATCAAGCCAATTATAAATGGATGGGCAATGGCCGATCCCTTCCATAACATCTAAACATGTGGCAGTCCACACCACCCCAACATCGGATGAGTGATAAATCTCACCGTTACTGGTTTTAGATTTAACCTCTCGATGAATCACATAATCTAGTTAGAGATATCAACCAAATTGCTCCTAGAGCCGACTTGGCATGGCTCAAGTAGTGAACCATGCCAGCATAGCCCATCACACTGAAGGGTCAGCCTGACATGGCCTATAAGCCTGACCTGAGATGAGCCAAGCCAAGCTATGCCTAGCCCACGGGCCATGCCAGCCCTTGTGCCACAGAAGCAACTTGCATGCCAATCCATGAGCTAGGCTCACATGCTGGTTCGTGTGCCAACCTATGTACCAGCCCACACGTTCCAGCTTATCTAATTTATTTTATATTATTTAAATAATAAATTATAAGCTAAACTACAGTTTTAACTCCTGAACTTAGGGGGCTGTGTCACTTTGTTCCCTGAACTTTAAAAAGTTGCAAAACCGATCCTGTACTTCCATTTTTGTTTCCCTTTGGTCCCTACCGTTAAACAGGGCAGACGCCGTTTGATTCTGTCCTGCATAGAAGCTGACGTGGCATCCACCGTGGCGAAATCAAATGAAAACCCATTAACGACCCGTTAACCCATTAATAGTCCGTTAATTAAAATAAAAAACTTCCACACAAGTCCCGCTCCCTCCCCTCCTCCCCTCGCCACCGCACGAGTCCCATCGCTGGCCGCCGACTGCCCAGTGGCCGCCGTCCACCACCTTCATCTCGGAGCTCGCTGTCGTTCGCCTCCCCCCTCACCGCAGCACACGTCCCGCCTCCCCCTCCTCCTCCCCCCGCCACTGCAGTATACATCCCACCGTGACTGCCTGCCGGCCGCCGTCCACCTCCCACAGCACAACCAGCTTTTTGCAAAAACAAAGCACAACACATTGAGGTGGAGAGAATTCATGAAATCAGAGGGAACTAAAAGTTTAGATCTCATCCTAGGGAACTAAAAGTTTAGATCTCATCCTAGCCTCTGACCATTGTCGGATCTTGATTTTAGAAGAGTCCGATCGTCTCTAGGATCTGGATCGACCACCAAACATGGCCATAAAGGTCGATTTCCACAAGAACAGGGTATTGCTAACCCCACGGCTAAAATCCTCTCTCTAGCTATCACCGGCAATCCCCGCTAAAACTAGGGTGATGAATATAAATAGAAGAGTCAAGACCCTTACCCACACTCGTTGTCGGAGATGAAATGGACGCTGGCAAGACTAGCACAAGTGCTCTGTTCTTTTACCTAGAATGGAGACTACAAAGCTTCGATAAAACTCAGATTCCCATTGAAGTCCTAGCAAAAATCTGACTATTGCCAGTGGCCAATAACTAGATCCCACTATCCTAAGCAAGGTCATAAGAAATGGAAGGAAGGGTGGAGATTACCTGCAGGAAAATGTCGCTAGAGAGGAGGAAGGACGGCGGCGGGCTTCGAGATGAGGGAGGTGGACGACGGTCGGCGGGCAGTCATGGCGGGACGTGTGCTGCAACGGCGGAGGGGAGGAGGAGGAGGGGGAGGCGGGACGTGTGCTGCGGCGGCGAGAGGAGGAGGAGAGGGAGGCGGACGGCAGCGAGCTCCGAGATGGGGGAGGTGGACGGCGGCCACTGGGCAGTCGGCAGCCAGCGGCGGGACTCGTGTGGCGGCAAGGGGAGGCGGGAGGGAGGGGAGAGAGCGGGACTTATGTGAAAGTTTTTTATTTTAATTAACGGGCTATTAATGGGTTAACGGGTCATTAATGGGTTCTCATTTGATTTCATCACGGTGGATGCCACGTCAACTGCCACGCAGGACAGAATCAAATGGCGTCTGCCCTATTTAACGGTAGGGACCAAAGGGAAACAAAAATAGAAGTACAAGATCGGTTTTGCAACTTTTTAAAGTTCAGGGACCAAAGTGATACAACCCCCTAAGTTCAGGGGTTAAAACTATAGTTTAGCCTAAATTATATACATACCTTTATTTATAGGTGGATAAGTGGCTTGTCGCAGCCGTATCATCTTATTGTTTTCTTTATCATTTCATTTCTCTCTTACTCGATCCTCTTCTTCATCTTCTAACCATTCAAAGAAAAGTCTTTAATTTTCATCTTTGTCTTTTATTTGATATAACCCAAGCCAAATAACCAGTTTCCCATAAGTGTTGTAGTGGTAATCTTTTCTGCTAACTTTATAGAATATACAAAGTTCCTTACCAAGAATTTTCTCAATGTCGAAGTGTAGCCAAACTTCACAGGTTTTGAGTTTAGCCTTGAACAGCTATACCTGATGATCGATATGACGCCGATGGCAATAGTGAGCTTAAGATATCAAGTTCAATCTATGACTAATGCATCCTATACTCTATCATATTGACATCGAACTTAAACTCTTGGTCATAAGGTGGGCAAGAGCTACCTGCATAAGACATTGTCGATTGTAGAGGATGAAGAGTAAGAGTGGAGACTAGAGAGATTAGGACAACTAATTAGAAATTAGAAAGAGATTAAGACAACTTAGAGAATTAAGAGGGCTTATAAAAAGATGAGAAGGTTTAAGAGAGCTTTAAAGAGCTTATAATTTAGTGTGGAACGAGGAAAAAGGGTTGGAGCTTGTTTATAGAAGTTGAAGGGCTTTCAAATGATCCAAAATAACTTTGGAAACTAGTCATTTTATGTTGTCGGAAAGGATAAATAAGTTTTTTTGATAAAAAAATAAAATATCTTTGCCGTTTATGGCAATTGGAAAGGACTATTTTAGAATTAGTTAAAAAAACCCTCCAAACTAACCATTTTTAGCCTTTTTCGGGAGCATTCTGGGAAAATACTCTCTAAAACTAAGAATGTTATGCTTGGCATGCCGGGCATGCATGTCAGGTCCAACGTGTTGGGCTCGGCATGCCTAACGAGCCAACCCATCAGTGTCAGCCATGCCCTTATGGGCCGCGGGCCCTGCCAGTTTGTGGGCCATGCCGTGCCAACCCATGGTGGGCTATTGTGCCGACATGGCCCACAGGCCTTGCAAGTGCGGTCCAATATAGCCCACTAGGTGGGCCGTGCCAAGCATGGCACAGCTATTGTAGCAGTCGTGCTAGGCTGGACTGGGCCGTCGTTGGGTTTGGACTAATCTAGCCCGATTGATACCTTTAACTGTATTTGACTTTTTTCTTTGTGTTGTCTATCTATATTTTTAATTATCGATAATGCTGTATATTATTACCATGCGCTCTACGTGCGACGCTTAGTTAAAAAAGGTGTGCTTTTTTTTTTTTTTTTCTTCAACCTTGTTGTGTGTCATTCCTGTAAACAACAACGCTAATAAAGCTTCAACCCTAAACCATTTAGAATGGGCTTGCGCACCTGAATGATACATTAAAAAATATATCTCTTCTAGAGTAAATTAATTGCTACAAGGGTATATGATTTCTTCTTACTCACCTTTTAGCCCAATGCAAAATGCGCCTGTTCTTGCCCCAAATAAGATATCTAGTACTGCCTCCAGTAACTTCAAGATTTATTCAGCCATTAATTTTTCCTTTTTTTTTATTATGTCCTGAATCCATAAACAAAGCATGCCTATCGCAATCTCAGTAAAATGACAGCCTATCCCACACACTCTTGCTTTATATATCTAATGGCAACTTCAGGTCCAATCCATCGGTGAACCAAATTTTAATGACCAGCTACCGTGGCCTAACTGAGTAATGTTTAGTCCTACTTAACATAGTTATTGTGCAATGAAAGAAGCTAAAAATTTTTTCAAAAAAAAAAATTAGATATTAATTGATTAGTCAACATAAGCTAAATGTTAAAGTAGGATCCTCCGAAGGGCTGGACTTCAACTAAGCCTATATCCAAATTATAAAGCAGGCTTCGTTAGTTTCATGCCGGTCTGCTTATGTACAAAATGTGGCGTGGGGGCTTGAAATCACCAGGTATTAGAAGTTGTTGCACCTCTCCTATGATAAGAGTGTTAGAATTTATTAATTCATATAGCCTTTGCACAATTGCGCTAGATTATTTCATAGAGAGGGATTATAAGAATAGTTGAAAGATGATTTAACTTTGCACTAATTATTAGAAGATCAAAAGGCACAACCATAGCAAACCAAAGGTTATTACAGTTATTATGAAATTATGATGAGTTACATTGGTCTCTTCACTCCTTCAAAATATTAATACCAAATGTAACTCTTGTGATCCTTGGTGATCTTATAACTCTTATGACCCTTGGTGATTTTCAACGGTTGTAGGAACTAAACATTTTTTATGGAAAGACCTTTTGTCTCCTAATTCTCTATAAAAGGTTGGGTCTCAAACCATACTCTCAAAGACATAAAAAATAACTTTATATCATGATACACCACATAAGCACCCATCAGCTTTAAGAGAGAAGTGGTTTGAAGATCTTGCCTAAAAGGAGCAGTGTGTTGATCATTTCGATACACTTTATAGTGTGTTGATCATTTCGATACACTTTGAAAATATAAAGTTATTTTCATCTGTATTGAATGTCTTAGTGCTCTTGCGAGCCAAAATCACATAGTCTAAAAATTCAAGTTGAAGTTAATGGATAACAAGTAGATTTGAATTATAAGCACATAATATATTTTTTTTTTATTAATATGAGACTAAATTTGACGTATCACGAAAATCGTTTAGATTCAGAAATCCAAAGCTATCAATGTGTATGACGGCTGATCAGCAACGAAAGGAAGGGATTAATCGAAAGAACAGGGTCGGAAAATAGGTGAGAAATAGAGCCTGGTTTCTTGCCTGGCACCAACAATCACTGGGGAAATGGGAGAAAGAAAGAAAGAGAGAGAGAGAGTCTGAGGTGGCGACTCCTAATCAAAAGCACGACGGCAAGCGGTGGCAATCCGAGTCAGCTCATTGATGCAGTGACGAGTTGACTCAGCTGAGTCAAATCGGTTAATTTCCAATTTTTCTACGTGGGGCGGGCCTCCTGCTCTTTTTTTCAAGCCAGGCCAAAGGGCCGGGCCTTACACGATAAGCCCGATTACAGGCAACCGTCGCCCTCCAGGGTCGTCACGAGAGGCCTTTGCCAAAGATTTACTTCTCTTCCACCTTAACGGGTCTCTGATCTTTTTAGAGTGCAGGTGTCAATATCTTCTCGGAGTTTATGGGATATTTTGAGCCTAAAAAGAACATGGAGGATATTGCATGGAGCTGGATACATTGAGAGGCTCGCTCCGCAGCATCCTACTGGAGAACTGTTCTTAATTGCAGTTGGAGCTTCTCCAGATCTACATTTGGAATCTAAGCAGTATATATTTATAGATGATATCAACCATGAGAGTTTTATTATGGAGAGAGAGAGAGAGAGGCAGGATGGCCATGGTTCTTCGAGAAATTAGTGCCATTAGTCTGTATCCTTGGATAATGTAAGTCTCTTCTTGGAATGGAAGTGTCCATTTTAACCCAGAAAATCTAAAGATAAAGGATTGAAGTCGCCCTATAAGAATTATTTCCCATGCAACATTTTCTTGTTATATTTTACACAAGATATTTGTATCTTTTTGTTTATTGCATTCAACATTCTTTTCTTTATGTTATATTTTTTTTTGGCTGTTGGACTGCTGTTGGTCATTGCAGAACCATTAATATAAACAAGTTCAAAGTAATATTGATCGATATTGACTACTGCAGCATAGAACTAGCATCCGGTACAATGCTAGGTATTAGATAAAGTATGAATACTTTATATTTTTATAATTAATATATTTGATTATATTTAAAGAGTGAATGTAGTCAAAGTATTCGATCATCTTTTCTATCCTTAGATTTATACAGATTCCGATATTATCTTATCTTTTTCATATTTTTTATTTTTAAGTTTCATAAGCTATGTAAATCTAAGGATAGAGAAGATGATCCGATTTATACTTGACTATATTCGAATATAGTTAAATTTAATTTATATTTAAGTACTATGACTCTATATAATTGTAGAGAAAATAAAATAGATAGAAAAAGAATTATCGAACATTAGAAAAAGAATAATGAAATAAACTCGAATTTTGTCTTACATGATTTGACTATGTATAGGAAAAGATAATCATTAGAGTTAGAGAGAGTAGCTAATATCCAAATTACTTCTAGCTTGATTCACTTGTATTATTTTTCTTTTCATCATATAGTATCATATCTTTATCTAAAATAGTGGAAAAAATTTATCTTTTAATATATTTTTTATTACATTGCTTTTTTTTTTTTTCTTGGTAGTTGTATAGAGTAATCAACATGCTATGGCTTAGCTGATTAATAGTATCTTTCTCTACCTAAAAGGATCGAAGGTTTCGCATTGATAATAACTTTACTATTGCATTTTTATTAAAAAAAATAAATAGAGAACAATGCAAATAAACAAAACTTTTAGGTTTTCTTGAGTGAGAGATATTGTGCTAGAAATTTTTGATTTAAATGTTTTCAAATAATTTTTTGAGAGTTTTTTTTTTTTTTTTTCTTTTGCTTGGTGGGGGAGAAAAAGGGTCATCTAGTCTTTCCTTTCAACATAGCAGCCTTACTAGAAAGGATGCTGAATCTTCAAAAAAATCAACAAATTTATTTTATCAAATGATGGAAAAAAGCTATAAAAATACTAGTACTAGGACCTTAGCATATATAATAAATTGTAAATTTTTATATAATCCATCTTATATCTATGCATGTAAGGCCATCGATATGATCCAAAATGACTTGTGACATCAATCATTATTATACACACGTGGGCGATAGAGACTATCATGATACTCCAATCAGTCTAATATCACCGGAATACCCGTTGGTCCCTTTTAGATCCACCAGCAATCCTATCTCTTTTTTCTCTCATTTGCCATTCCACAAACTATGAGGAAAGTTGAAACAGATAATTTTTTTTTTTTTTTTTTTGTCCAAGGATAAAAAGGACCAACACATTATAACATATTTATTAACTCTTGATTCAGAACGCAGTAATGTGTAACTTGATTAAATCTATTATTGATTAGATTAGATTACTTATTTAATAAAAAAAATTAAATTTAGATTTCAAATTTCGATCCATCAAATAAATATGTGAAGTTTAAGTCGTTAAAATTTTGATCTAAATTTCTACCGAATTTTTCTATGGACTGCTAGAGAGGTCGCTTGCACCGCATAGTCTGCTATCCCTTTTTGAAAACAATGGTTGCAGCCAGCTTGCTCGCATTGGATGTTTGTTTTGTGGGCCTTTGTCATGGCAAATGCCTTTGGAATGGAATCAGACAACCATTTGTGGACATAGTTTGTTGCCAACTTTATCACTTGTAGAACGGCGCAGGTACACACACAAGATGCTATGGCTATTTGAGCATAAAGTTAGTTGCCACCTTTGTCACTTGGTAGGATGACGCTTTATCACCCGGTACGATGAGACAAACGCGCACTTCTATCGCTATTTGTGTATATGCTTAGCTGCTAACTTTAACTTTGGGTCAACATCTAGATTTTGAGACATTAGCTTTGATTATGAAGTGTCTTCGAATGATGGTGTCATGATGAAAATAATGCCAGCGTGAGGCAAATATCTTGACACGAAAATGCTATACGGTTTGTTCGTAATATTCTTTAATTCTTATCTCAGTCTCTACGCTGAACTCTAAAAATGGAATAGAACAGCTAACATAATATGGAGGAATTTTTTTATAAAATACCTATGTTTCCGTAAAGTCATGCTGAGAAAAAAAAAAGATTGTAACACCCTAAAAATAATTTTATATTTATATTAAATAAAAAAATATTATATACTTATAATTTAAGTTCATTTATAACCTATTAATTTTTACTCAAGTTTTTAAATTATATAATTTCAATCCGTTAATAAGTTAATTATAGGTGGACTTGAGACGTTACAAATGATATCAAAGCCGATTTGAATGTACAGAGGTTTATGAGCATGAGAAAAGAACTATTCATATAATGGTGATAGAGGTCTATTATAGCGTGAAGCCATTCTTACAGCATTCGGATCAGAAATAAATTTTGGTTAGTCTGTGGTATACGATGAGGACGTCACATTATAAGAAAAAAAGATTGTAACACTTTAAAAATAGTTCGATATTCACATTGATAAGAAAAGAAAGTGATATATGCTTATAACTTAAGTTTACTTGCCACTTATTAATTTTTATTTTAATTTTTAGAATACATAATTTTAATTTATTAATAAGTTAATTGGATACCGCCGCACAGTATCTGGTGAATAGGATTCAGCTATGGTTCTTTTATCAAGTTATTTTTTGAAAACCAGCATTTAATTTAACCGTCCCTTTGTGCCCTTTTATTTTTCTTCATTTATGGGACCATCCATGTAAAAATCTGGTGAGTACAATCGAAGAGCTAGAAGTCCTCGCATTAAACTCCACTGCCGAGCGAATCACACGACTCTGAGAACTAGCCGACGTACGTCTGAACTTCGCCCAATGGTTCACGCCGCAGAAGCCATTCCAACGAGTCGAACCGTGACACAAACCGACACCCGTGAGGTACGGGCAGGAGAAAAAAAGTGGAATCGTACAAGACGAAGCCATGACCGAATCCAAAATGAAATGTAGCATTCATTGCGAGCCTTGCCCAGTTTTGTTGCTCCTGTCCGCCCACGGGCAGGTGATACTGTGCATTGATGTACTACTTTTAAACTTTGGGATTTGGATTATAATTAGCCTTTGACTCTTCTAAGTTCTAACAGGATTGCTCGAGCTGGGGAGGGGTGGTAAAATTTCATCAAGGTTTCCTGAGTTGAATACCTCCTCCTGGTTCAATGATCCAAGACAAAGCTGTTGAACAGTGTCGAATTGTTCTCCTTGATGGGGCTTAAATGCTTTGATTATTTATCTTCCTTTAATTTCTTTGTATGTTGTTAAAGACGGTGTTGCTCCTTGGTAATTAGGAATGATCGAAAACATCACGGCTTATTTTGTCAATTTTCTCTTATTAAAATTAGGCTTTTGTCATGATATTTTATTTTATTTTTAATTATTTTGATCATTTAATTTATTTTTGATACATCATATTTCATGACAGAGTAATTGATTGGATTGATAATGTACGTGATCAGTGCGCATAAATAAATCAAAGTAAAGAAGCTTTTAGTTGTATTGCAAGGGATGAAAGGAAAACAGATGGCATTGGAGAGCATCTTCGACCTCTTACCCGATATCACTCTGGCGAGAAAAAGTCTGAAGAATAGAGGGAGGATGGATTGGGAGTCCCCAAAGAAGGTGGTATTTGATCGAAGAAGAAAGCCTCTGATTAGTAGATATAGTAGGATCTCTATTTCAAAGAACCACAGAAGGACGATCGAAGGATTATAATTTTAATGACTTTTAGCTTTCAACTTTCTATTGAGAGAGAGAAAGAGAGGGGGCAGGGGACGTGGGAAGAAGGGAGGGAGAGAGGTGGGGTTCAAGAAGTCAAATAGAGAAGGGAAGCAAGGGAAGCGAGTTTCAAGGAAGTTCCATAGGGAGAAGCTACACCATTTTCTTCTCAAAGATAATTAGTAAACTTATTTTAATTGATAGTTAAGATGATTTTAAAAATAATAAAGAAGTATCAAAGCAAACCTCTTGTAAACCCCCACCTTATTATACGCGGCATAGGTGCGCAATACGCGGTGCACTGCATGCGCGCCACAGCGCCCGTGCACATGGGCGCAAGGGAGGGTTCAGCCCTCCTCTCGCTAAAAAAAAGAGGGAGGAGAGGACTGCCAGTCCCCTTCGTCTCCTTCGCCACTCCGTCTCCTTTGCCCATGCTGCCGTCGCCGCTGTCGCCCTTCGCTCGTCCCCAACGCCTCGCTGCCAACAGGTAACCCCCCTCACCGGTGAGGAGAGTGGAGAGAGAGAGTGAGAGTGGTAGAGAGAGAGTGAGACGCGGGAGCCAAACCGCCCGCGCTTGGTTCGGACCCGGCGGCATGCTCGCAGGCTCGCCGGGCCCGATCTTCGGGTGGCAGCCCCCACCGGCGCCTGGGCGGCGTCCGATGGGGTCCGGCCGTGGGAGGAGGCCGGGGCCGTGCCGCCGCAAGGGGGAGGGCCTCGGGATGGCCCTCCCCTTGCTGTGGGTTTAGGCCCGGCGGCGTGCCCGCAGGCTCGCCGGGCCTAGGCTCCGGTCGGTGACCCCCGTCGGTGCTGGGGCAGTGTCCGGCGGGGTCCGACCGGCCGGTGGTGGCTGGTCGTGCCGCCGGTAGGGGAGAGGAGCGAGGGAGAGGGCTGAACGACCCTCCCCTGTCGTGGGAGCCAACCGGCTCCTGCGTTGGTTCGGGCCCGGGCTCTGGCCAGTGGCCCCCACCAGCGTCGGGGCGGCGTCCGGCCGGCCGTATCGCCGGCACAGTGAAGAGAGGAAGAAGAAAAGGAAGAAGAAGAAGAAGAAAGAGAAGGAAAGAGAGAGAAGGGGGTGGCCGTCGACGGCGGCCGGCCTGGGGCCGGTCGTCGGCGGCCAGCCGACCCCTGGGGAGGGCCGGCAGCGGCCCTAGGCCGCCGGCCATCCTCAGCCACCCTGGTTCAAGTGAACCAGGAGTGAAACAGAGAGAAGCAACAGGACTGGGCCGAGTTCGGCCCAGTCCAGTTAGCCTGTTTGGGCCGAATTTTTGGTCTCCAAAATGGGTCCGACTCAATAAAAGAAAAATAGGGCTTGGATCAGCTCTGATTCTAGGCTGTCGAAAAATTTTTATTTCCCCATTTGGGCTTCTATATTTGGAGATATTCAAGCCCCAAGTTGGGCCCAGGATTAGATTAGGTTAAGTGTAGGAGTCAGTTTGACATCCTAAAATTAAAATTTAAAAATCTAAAAAATTATGTTGTAGGTACCTAGAGGTCCATACAGCTGATTTACACCTTGGGATTAACGTTGTGAGGTAAGTGAGCCAGTTATAATGATTTTTAAATCATTATTAAATTATTTCATTATTGAAATAATGAAATTGATTTATAGTATTATTTAAAAAATGATATTAGTGGTACCACATTTATGCAAATAAATTATTTGACTTGATTATTGTTAATTTTGATAAATTAAATTGTTATTTTATACATGCAATTGATTATGGACATGATTATATGAAATTACCAAATTTGGTAAAATATGAAAAGTAAATTGATATATGTTTGCAGTTATGCAAATAAATGTTATTTGTGATTGTGTTATTATATGTCATCACGGTCCATATTATATGTTACATGACTTCGGGACCTACCTTCACAGGAAGAATATATGGAGAACACACATCCTAGGGATGTGCTATGACAGGCTATGGCATTATATGCTAATTAACTCCGGCACCCTTCCTCCACTGGGGGCGTATAGGGAGGTTACATCCTCGAGATGTTTATTACGTGGACGTGGGACATTAGTATAAAATAAGATTTACAGTGATTTGGAATTGAAATGGTATTTTGAAATATTATTTCATAATATTTGCTTCCAATTTATTTAAACATGAGATTTGCATAATTCTATAATATGATGAAATGTTTTTAAATTTGGAAGCATGACATGTATTTGACTTGGTAAAATTCTGATTTGGTTATATTATGTAATAGTAGGCTTACTGAGTGTAAACTCATTAAATCTTATAATGTTTTTTTCAGAGCCACAAAATTATCAGGGGCAACAATAGGGGTAATTGGGAGTTTCATGATGTAAATAGTTTATATTTTGTTATATGTAATCCCATTTGGATTTATTTTGGAATTTTGGTTTGTTGCCCAACATTACATAACTGATATTATAGAGAATTTAAATTTTGTATGACATGTAGTTATTATTCCTCCTTGTTTGTAATATTATTGTACTAGATGCCTTGCATGCCTGGTATGCGGTAGGCTGTTACCCCTGGGCCACTACCACTGGATCTGAGGCGTGACAGCTTGTAGTGGTATTAGAGCAAGGTTTGACATTAGGGCCAAACACATGATTAACTCTAGGCCAAATATTGACATTAGGAGGGTAATAACTCTAGGAAAAATTCAAGTGACTTGTTTAAAAATGCTTAAGATTTGAAGGTTTATAATGATATTGATTGGAACCTAACCTTGGCAGGATTTCATAATGCCTCATCGCACCAGTAGTCAGCGACATAAGGGGGACTCTCAGGCTGGTAACCCTGACCAGCATGGAGGCCAGGAAGCCTCAACAGATGCGGATTCCGTTGCCCCAGCTGGCAACGACCCACAGCAGTTACATGCCGAGTTGCTCTGGGCCTTTTTGGGAGTGATCAGGCAGTACAGGCCATGCAGCAGCAGATTCAGCAGATACTGCCTACTCTATCTGGCTCTACCATTCCACAGACTCAGTCTGCCCCTCCTACTCCTCAGACCCAGCGGCCCCGGCCGAACGATGCGCTCGGCCCGCTCTATCTCAGCCCTGGCAGGGAGGGGGTCGTAGCTTCTCAGAGTTTAAGAGCTTGGCCCCTCCTCCCTTCACTGGATCTACCAACCTACTTGATGCGGAGAGGTGGATAAGAGAGATAAGAAGGCCTTTACGGCCCTTGGTAACCAGGAGGAGCGGATTAGATTTGCCACCTACCTCCTTCAGGGGGAAGCTTATGATTGGTGGCTACTGTTGGAGCAGCAATATGGAGGTCGGGCCATCTTTTGGGAATAGTTTAAGGAGGCTTTTTATCGCCAGTACTTTCCCAGGAATGTGTAGAGACAGATGGAGTCTGAGTTTATGAGATTGGAGCAGAAGAACCTCTCTGTGGCCCAGTATGAAGCTAAGTTTAAACGATTGACCCGATTTGCTCTAGATTTTGTTATCACTGAGAGAGCCAAGATCATCAAATTCACCGAGGGACTGCACCCCAGGCTGAGGCAGGCAGTCAATGCATTTGAGCTCCCCACTTACAGTGAAGTGGTGAGCAAGGCTCTGGTGATTGAGAGGGACATGATTGTCATTCAGCAGGTGAGGGAGCAGCAGATAAAAAGGGCAAGACCTTCTTCTGGTCAATTTTCAAGGCAGGCTAAGAAGAAGAAGGGTTTCTTTCAGGCTCCCTCAGGGCAGAAGGATTAGGAGACCTACTGTCCTCATTGCGGAAAGGCCCATCAGGGCAAACAGTGCCGCAGGCTGATTGGTGCCTACTTTATTTGTGGGAAGATGGACCACAAAATGGCTACCTGTCTCCTCCGGAAAGACCAGCAGCCCCCTCCAGATCAGGGGAAGAGCCAGCAGCAGCCCAGGACCAAGGGAGGGTCTTTACCCTCACTCAGCAGGACGCTGCTGCCTCTAATACTGTGGTAACAGGTATGTCTGTTAAATTAATTTATTTCTTTAAAATTATTGCATTCATACCTGACGTAATGCATGGATTATGATAGTAGATAGAGAAAAAATATATGATACTGCATGACATTTAAATTAAGTTAATATTTATGACAGGTATGTTTAAAGTAGGTAACACTTATGCTCAAACTTTAATTGATCCGGGTGCTACACATTCATTTATATCTGATAGTTATCTTACCAAGAATGCATCATTGACACCCATTCCTCTAGAGCAAGAGTTGCATATTGCCTTCCCAAATGGAGATGTCATGATGGTAGACTCAGTATGTAAATTCTGCTTGATTGACATGGAAGATAGAAGGTTGAATGCTGATTTGATAGTCCTCCCACTGAAGTTCTTTGATGTAATCCTGGGGATGGACTGGTTGGCCTCCTATCATGTTTCCATAGACTGTTTCAGGAAAAGGATGATCTTTAAAATTCCTAATCTTCCTGAATTCAGTTTTAGTGGGAGTCAGGAACATTTGGCTTCGGTATTAGTGTCAGCTCTGCAAGCTGGGAAATACTTAAGAAAATGTGGTCAGGGGTTTCTTGCTGTGGTCAGAGGCAGGAAGAATACCAGTTGGAAGATATTCCAGTGGCTCGAGAATTTCTTGATGTCTTCCCGGAGGAATTAACTGAATTACCCCCGGATCAAGAAGTCGAGTTCACTGTTGATTTAGCCCCTGGCACTGGACCTATATCCAAGGCTCCTTACCGCATGGCCCCAGCTGAGCTAAAGGAGTTAAAATGTCAGTTATAGGAGCTTTTGGATCGGGGATTTATCAAATTTAGTGTCTCTCTTTGGGGTGCTCCAGTATTATTTGTCAAAAAGAAGGATGGTAGTCTTCGATTCTGCATTGATTACCAAAAAATTAATAAGGTAACAGTGCGGAATAAGTACCCTTTGCCAAGGATTGATGATCTATGTGATCAACTCCAAGGAGCTCAGGTATTCTCAAAGATTGATCTTCGATCAGGATACCATCAGCTTAAGATTAAGGCTGAGGATGTTTCTAAGACTGCATTTAGAACCAGGTACGGCTATTATGAGTTCTTGGTGATGCCGTTTGGGTTGACTAATGCCCTGGCAGCATTCATGGACTTGATGCACAGGATCTTTAAACCATACCTGGATCAGTTTATAGTGGTCTTTATTGATGATATCTTGATATATTCTAAAAGTCATTTGAAGCATGAAGACCACTTAAGGATTATTCTGTAGACTCTTCGGAAGAAGAAACTTTATGCCAAGCTACAGAAATGTGACTTCTGGATGAACCAAATATCTTTCTTGGTCGTATTATATCCAAAGACGGTATATCTATAGACCCTAAGAAGATTGAGGCTGTCGTGAACTGGTGTCGGCCTTCCAATGTATCAGAAATCAGAAGCTTCTTGGGGCTGGCTGGTTATTATCATAGATTTGTGGAAGGCTTCTCTCGCATTGCTTTGCCTCTGACTCGCTTAACTCAATAGCGAGCAAAGTTTGTTTGGTCAAAAGAATGTGAGGGAAGCTTCCAGGAGCTCAAGCAGCGCCTAGTGTCAGCCCCTATCCTTACCCTTCCATCTACATCTGGAGGATATACTTTATTCACTGACGTCTCTCGAAAGGGATTGGGAGGTATTCTGATGCAGGAAGGGAAGGTGATAGCCTTTGCCTCCAAGCAGCTAAAGCCTTATGAGCAGAACTATCCTACTCATGACCTGGAGTTGGCCGCCGTGATCTTTGCACTGAAAATTTGGCGGCATTATCTATATGGGGAGACTTGTGATATGTATACAGACCATCAAAGTCTGAAATACATTTTCACCCAGAAGGAGCTAAACTTAAGGCAGAGGAGGTGGCTGGAGCTACTTAAGGATTATGACCTGAACCTGCATTATCACCCAGGGAAGGCTAATGTGGTACCTGATGCCTTAAGCAGAAAGTCCTCCTTAGAGCTAGCTTCCATAATTACTTCTCAGCCTTACATTCACAGAGACCTTGAAAAGTTGGAGGTTGGTTTGCGAGTACAGCGATCTGATGGGCTTCTTGCAACACTTGCACTTCAGCCAACCCTGATTGATAGGATTAAGTCTTCTCAGAAAGATGACTTAGATCTGCAAAAGATTAAAGAAGTTGTGTAGTCAGGGGTTCAGAATGAATTCAAAATAATGGAGGATAGATCCCTGAGATTTAATAGTAGGCTCTATGTGTCAAATATAGAGGATCTAAGGGCCGAAATTTTGAGGGAGGCTCACTACTCTCCCTATACTGTACACGTAGGAGGCACCAAAATGTATAGAGACCTACGAAAAAATTTCTGGTGGAAAGGGATGAAAAGAGAAATTGCTCAATATGTGGCCAAGTGCTTAGTGTGCCAACAAGTGAAGGCCGAACATCAAAGGCCTGCAGGACCTCTTCAGTCTCTGATGATTCCCCAGTGGAAATGGGAAGAGATCACTATGGATTTTGTAACAGGTTTGCCCAAAACTCCCAAAAGCAATGATGTTATCTGGGTCATTGTTGATAGATTGATCAAGTCAGCCAATTTCCTACCGTTCAGAGTTGGGGTCTCTACTGAGAGATTGGACACCATGTACAGTGAGCAGATAGTGAGGCTTCATGGTATCCCCGAGTCGATTGTGTCAGATCGAGATACTAGGTTTGTGTCCCAGTTTTGGAAGAGTCTTCATAGAGCTCTGGAGACCAAACTGAATTTCAGCACAGCTTTCCACCCCCAGACAGATGGATAGTCTGAGAGGACCATACAGATCTTAGAGGACATGTTACGAGCCTGTGTGATGGACTTGGGTGGTGCTTGGGACAACCACCTACCTTTGGTAGAGTTTGCTTACAATAACAGTTACCAAGCCAGCATCAAAATGGCTCCATTTGAAGCTCCGTATGGTAGAAAATGCAGATCTCCCTTGTGTTGGAATGATGTGGGGGAAAAAAAATTGTTGGGCCCTGAGCTAATTCAGCAGACAGTAGAAAAAGTGCAGCTGATTAAGGAAAGACTCCGAGTATATCAGAGCCGACAGAAAAGTTATGCTGATGTTAGAAGAAGGGAGCTGGAATTTCAGGTTGGGGACCATGTCTTCTTAAGGATTTCACCAAGGATGTGATAAGGTTTGGGCTTAAAGGAAAATTGAGTCCACAATACGTTGGGCCATTTGAGATCTTGAGCAGAGTGGGGGAAGTGGCTTATAGCCTGGCATTACCTCCTGCACTCTTTGGGGTACATAATGTATTCCATGTCTCTATGTTGAGGAAGTACATTTCTGACCCCAGTCATGTGATAGAAGCGGAGCCCATATTGCTAAAGAAGAATTTGACATATGAAGAGCATCCTATACGTATTGTGAACCACAAAGATCAAGTTCTGAGACGGCGTAGCATTCTCTATGTTAAGGTTCAGTGGAGCAATCATTCTGAACGGGAGGCTACATGGAAACTTGAAGAGGAAATAAAGAAGAAATATCCTCATGTATTTGTATCTGAATAGATATTTGTATATATGTTCAGAAAGGTAAATAAAGTTTGTAAGTTTCTAATTTGGGTCTTAAAAATTTTATTCGTGATATGCATTAATTTCGAGGCCAAAAATTTTATAAGGAGGGGAGGATGTAAACCCCCCCACGTAATTTATATTTTTATAATATTATACGCGGCGTGGGTGCGCGACACGCGGCGCGCTGCACGCGCGCGCCCACGCGCGCGCACATGGGCGCAGGGGAGGGCTCAGCCCTCCCCTCGCTGAAGAAAAGAGGGAGGAGGGGACTGCCAGTCCCCTCCGTCTCTTTCGCCTCTCCGTCTCCCTTGCCCACGCTGTCATCGCTGCTGTCGCCCTCTGCTCATCCCCGATGCCTCGCCGCCGACAGGTAACCCCCCTCACCGGCGAGGAGAGTGGAGAGAGAGAGTGAGAGTGGTAGAGAGAGAGGGAGAGGGCCGCAGGAGGGCCCTCTCCTGACGTGGGAGCCAAACTGGCTCCTGCGCTTGGTTCGGGCCCGGCGGCGTGCCCGTAGGCTCGCCGGGCTCGATCTCCGGGCGGCAGCCCCCACCAGTGCCGGGGCGGCATCCGATGGGGTCCGCCGGCCGGAGGGGGCCTGGCCGTGCCGCCGGTAAGGGAAGAGGGGGGAGGGCCGCGGGATGGCCCTCCCCTTGCATGGGTTCATGCCCGCGGCCCACGTGCCCGCCACCACCGGCTGGGCTCGGGTTCGGTCGGTGACCCCCGCTAGTGCCGGGAGACGGCGACATCCGGCCGGGGGTCCGACCGCCGGTGGTGGCGGCCGTGCCGCCCGGCAGGGGAGAGGAGAGAGGAGAGGGGGCCGAACCCGCGCTCCCCTCGTCGGCGGAGCCAAACCGACTCCCGCATTGGTCCGGCACGCGATGTGCTCCATCGCCCGTGGCCGGCTGCCGGCCTCGGCCGGCGGCCCCACCGGCGCCGCTGCTGCCCCGTTGGGGTCCCGGCCCGCCGTAGAGTGGCCGGGCCCAGGTGCCACCACAGACGCGGTGAAGAAGAGGAAGAAGAAAAGGAAGAAGAAGAAGAATAAAGAGAAGGAAAGAGAGAGAGAGAAGGGGGTGGCCACCGACGGCGGCCGGCACAGGCCGGCCGGTGGCCGCCCGACCCCGGGAGGGCCGGCAGCGGCCCTAGGCCGCCGGCCATCCTCGGCCACCACCCCGGGTTCGGGTGAACCGGGGGTGAAATGTAGAGAGGCAGTCAGATCGGGCCGTCGATTGGCCCAGTCCAGTTAGCCTGTTTGGGCCGAATTTTTGGGCCCCAAAATGGGTCCGGCCCAATAAAAGAAAATTAGGGCTTGGATCAGCTCTGATTCTAGGTTGTCGAAAAATTTTTATTTCCCCATTTGGGCTTCTATATTTGGAGATATTCAAGCCCCAAGTTGGGCCCAGGATTAGATTGGGTTAAGTGTAGGAGTCAGTTTGACATCCTAAAATTGAAATTTAAAAATCTAAAAAATTATGTTGTAGGTACCCAGAGGTCCATACAGCTGATTTACACCTTGGGATTAGCGTTGTGAGGTAAGTAAGCCAGTTATAATAATTTTTTAAATTATTATTAAATTATGTAATTATTGAAATAATGAATTTGATTTATAGTATTATTTAAAAAATGATATTGGTGGTACCATATTTATGCAAATAAATTATTTGACTTGATTATTGTTAATTTTGGTAAATTAAATTGGTATTTTATACATGCAATTGATTATGGACATGATTATATGAAATTATCAAATTTGGTAAAATATGAAAAGTAAATTGATATATGTTTGCAGTTATGCAAATAAATGTTATTTGTGATTATGTTATTATATGTCATCACGGTCCACATTATATGTTACATGACTCCGGGACCCACCTCCACAGGGGGAATATATGGAGAACACACATCCTAGGGGATGTGCTGTGACAGGATATGGCATTATATGCTAATTGACTCTGGCACCCTTCCTCCATTGGGGGCGTACAGGGAGGTTACATCCTCGAGATGTTTATTACGTGGACGTGGGACATTAGTATAAAATGAGATTTACAGTGATTTGGAATTGAAACGGTATTTTGAAATATTATTTCATAATATTTGCTTCCAATTTATTTAAACATGAGATTTGCATAATTCTATAATATGATGAAATATTTTTAAATTTGGAAGCATGACATGTATTTGACTCGGTAAAATTCTGATTTGGTTATATTATATAATAGTAGGCTTACTTACTGAGTGTAAACTCATTAAAGCTTACAATATTTTTTCCAGAGCCACAAAATTATCAGGGGCAACAACAGAGGTAATTGGGAGTTTCATGATGTAAATAGTTTATATTTTGTTATATGTAACCCCATTTGGATTTATTTTAAAATTTTGGTTTGTTGCCCAACATTACATAACTGATATTATGAAGAATTTAAATTTTGTATGACATGTAGTTATTATTCCTCCTTGTTTGTATTATTATTGTATTGAATGCCTTGCATGCGTAGCATGCGGCGCGCTGTCACCCCTGGGCCACCACCACTGGATCTGGGGCGTGACACCTCTATTCTAATTTATCCTCATTTTTGCTGTCCAAATTCTCAATCTAACATGGAAGAAGGGACCAAGATGTTAGGTCGCCACCTCACTAGCTCTTGCATGGCCAAAAGGTGGTCGCATGATGCAATTCCAGACTATGAGAGCCCAGTCCAAAGTACCATGATAGGGTTCGACTAGCACAAGATCAGACAAGGTCTCCTTGCTTCAATGCTTTTCAAATTCGATGGCAACCACACGGCTGCTGCTGCATATCAAGCACGCATGATGAGCGGCGCTCTGGCATTGACTCGGTAGCGTTTCCTTGTAGACAGCATTTAGCATGCCATGTTCCTGGAGTGGGCCGGAATTGGAACGCTGGGACCCTGGACAGCCACTTCTTGTCAGGCACAACACTGGATTTTACTAGATTTTTCTTTCCTTCTTTCTTAATTTTGAAGATTAAAAAGGGGCTAATTCTCATCCACTATTCTATTCTGTTGGAGTATGGCTTGTAATACAGAGGCTCAAAAAGAATATGTTTTATAACTCTTACTCTAATCCTTGTAATATATTGTATATCTCTTTTTTATATAAGTACTTGTAATTCTATCTTTCAAAGTATCTTAAATAACTCAAAGAATTATCGTGAAAGTTTGAGAGAGATTTCTCGTAGGTATAAGCGAGTCCAGAAATTTATGAAAGAGAATCTCTAGTAAAGAAAAGATCCTTATAATTTCAGAATTTTGATAGAAAACAATCCTTATAATTTTTAGATTTTATTTTAATAGTGAAATTCTCTACTTTTCTTCGCTCATAAATGTAGGTCAATGAACCATATAAAATCTTTATATATATGTTTGCTCTCTTATTTGATTTTACTCTCTTATTTTTCTCGTTGATCTTATTTTTTATGCATCTTTTACCATAACAAATAGTATCAGAGTTTTCTTACGCACTTTCTGTCATAACAAATAGTTTTAAAGCATTCTTTGCATGCTTTTTGTTATAACAAATGATATGAGAGCATAATATATTCTACATTCATCTCACCCATTCTATAAACTTTTATCTTCCTGTCCAACTAGAAATGGCAGTATTATATGAGCTTAATGGCTAATGGTAAATATATTAGAATTTTTCTTTAGTACTTAAATATAATAGAGCCAAAAAAAAAAAAAAAAGAGATGATGAATTAAAATGGCGTCATATTGGTGTATTAGACTTGGCTTGATAATGTGTGAGAGATCATGCTATTTTAAATTCTTATACAGAATCAAGGAGTTTAAATAGCATTTTTTAGCTAATTTTTTTAGATTAGGTCCTGAATTGTAACAAATAGTATTAAAATAAATTCAGCTCATTACTCATGTGAATTAAGGAATGCTGCATATGGATTCTAAATATTTATCATTGGATTTGAATGTAGGTTTGAATATAGATCCTTGGCCTAACAAGAATGCTAAGACTTGAAGGGGATGAGGATGACAACCTATGCTCATGATTATATTCCCAAAAAAATCTTATGTATTTATATAAAATCAAAAAATTTAAATAATATTTTTTAAATTATTATTATTATTTTTTTTTATGTGAGGCCCTTGGGTTGTACCATCATGGCTAGAGGTGACCGAGCGTGATGCCTGGTCTGGAGTCATTTGGAGCATCAGCGGCTTCATGGGAACTACAGTCATGAAAAAAACTATCAATGGTTCCTAGTTGCAGGGACCTTTTTTTTCTTACGGACTTTTTTTTGTGATCCCTAAAATAATAGGCTGATGAGACCCCACAGCTCCTTCAATCACTCAATCCTTTTCATGTGGTAGACCAACAGTCCTCGGTGACAAGGAAATGGGGTTCCATGCTCCTTCCATGTCAGAAGAATATATGCACTGTTCACATCTTAAATAATTGAATGCACAAACTGGCACTTCGGGGTCATGGGCCAGATGGTTCCAGTGGCCTTTTGTTTTGTTTTGCTCGGTTCGAGTGACTTATAACCCAAGAATAGAGGTTAAAGTACATGAAAAAAAATATAGAGGATTAATTAGCAGTATGGGTGAACAATATAATTTCAAACAAGAACTAGGAGAAATTTTGGGGGGAAGCACTGTTAGTTTGGATCATTGGATGTCATCAATAATTTAGGGAGGTTGTTCTTGAGCAATTTGAGCTTTCATTGCACAACCGAAGAGGGTCTGAACCCAATTACACAAGCTAGGATAGAAGCTTAAGTAGATTCCATCATTTGCTCAGTTTTTGAGGCATTTGAATGAATGAATGAATGATATAGTGGCTAGGAAAAAAACAGAGTACTGAAAGATAATTTAAAAAGAAATATACCAACTCGACATAGATGAAAGTAAATAACTCAAAAGAATCAAACAATTAGAAAACCCTGATTTTTTGAATTATTTATCTACTTTCATGTTGCTCTAGCATTGCTTAGATCTAGGTTAAATAGTTGTGTATGAGTGTGATAATACGGCATTCTTGGGCATGCATGGCCTACCTCTTTTGAGGAAAAATGTGTATGGTCTACATCAAGCCTTGACGATTGATCAAAGAATCGTGACCAACTCGATCGGGCCCGGCAACTCGTGGTGTCATTGCCTGCTTGGCCTACCATGAACAGTCGTCCAAACGGGCCCATGAAATTGGGTTCACTTGTTGATTTGGATAATGGAGTTCTTTATTGGTTTTCAATTTCCATTTCTTGGATGACTCAAGTTAATTCTTTTTGGGATCAACATGATGGATTAATCACGCATTTGTTGGGTGAAATATTGGTAATGCATCATATAGGGTGGCCTTTAGATTTTTCCTACTGTCCTTCTTTATTTTTTTAATATTGTACTTTATTTCAAAAAATACATATTTTATTGACAATCCATTATAATTAGCTATATGCGTAATGTGTGTTTAAGAAAAAAAAAAAAAAACTTCATGAATAAAAAAAGCATACTGTAACATATGGAGGTGCTGCTTCCTTCTTCTTATGTGTACAGTAAAGTTAATTATCTTTTTCTTATGTGTGCGATTGGATTATCTACGAAGCTGCTACATCGTAGTGGTGAAGCAAAAGAGATAATAAGTTCAATGGAAGGTACTATAGGGAAATGAAGAAGACAGCAACTTCACTAGAAAGACGTAAGAGAAAATAACTTCAAATAAGGTGACAAGTTTCAATTAAAAAAAGAAGGAAATGATAGCAGTGTAGGAGATAAATAACTCTTTAATGGGGGGAGGATTGTAATCTTGAAGCAGAAAAAAGAATTTATCCTTCTTCCAATTACACAAGTTAAATGACAAAAAGATTCTTTTTCAAATCAATGATTTTGATTTATTTATATTTTTTTAAAAAGATAATAAAGATAAAAAAAAGTTTTTATATAAATAAAATTTTTTATGGTATAAGCATTATACTGTAAAATATTTTATGCTGCAAAATGTCAAGCATGTTTAGATGATCGTTATCTATTCCATCTCAAATATGAAATGTTATCCTTTATTTTGAAGCTTAATAAATTTTTTTCTACTTCTTAAATACATTAGGATCATTCATACTACTACAAAGAGGACTGATCACCTAATTCATTTTATGGTGCAAATTTGTACCACGGAGGATTTTCCCATGATTCATCCCTTTAGTCGAGGCTGTCCTGCTCCATCCAGGACAGCCTCCAATAATAAATGCTCTTAAAGTTAAGCCTAAAAGGCTGGATGTTAGGCTGGATGTAAAGGCCTCTTCATCTACCTTAGGTATGGGGGTCCTTCAATCTCTGAGCATCAAGTCCGACCAGAATTAATTGCATGAGATCTCATGTCTGTTGCATTGTTTTGAGATGATTTGAACCTCCACTGTTCTTTATGCTAAAGCAATGCCTTTGGAACTCATTAGTAGGAGTTGTAAGGTTTGTCCCCATTAACTCACATTTTACATCCGATCACCCCAAATCTCAATTAACTCGTGCTTTACGGGGTCTACGTATAAAGAAATATTCCTATGGTTCACCCTGCATAATAAATCTGCCCCAATTTAAGATCCAACATGTAGAAATAATCACAACAAAGCTCAATGTTGCATCCAATTTCGATCATCAGCACATCTCCCTTGAAATTTCAGACCCCACTTAATAATTTGTCTTCCAAATTATTAAGAAAAATGCATGTTAGTTATAAGAGTTAAAATGCAGGGATAACCAGCTAAAACAAGGGTTCTTGATGGAATATTGCTGGCTTCCAAAACTCAAACTCGGCACAAGCTCCCTGGAAGCTTGCTTTTACCACTGGACTTGATATGATAAAGAGTAGAAATAGAGGACAAGGCGAGCCTCTGCTTCAACTGTGGGCACCATGGACCATTATTGGCTTACAGAGCGATCGCCAGCAACTTGTATCTATTTATTTTTCCGAGGCAGAGAGAGAGAGAGAGGCATGCATCCTCTTTATAAAAAATAACATAAAATAAGAAGGCAGCAAGTATTGCGATACGGGGGATGCATTCAAGCTTTACAACGCGGCTTGCAGCGCTCTCACGTGGGAGCTTGGAAGCACCTGGCAAAACGCGTAGCTGCAGAGCCCATAATAATCAATCTCTGTCCAGTTTCTCAGAGCGAAGCCTCTACAGCAGCAGCAGCAGCAAGCCAGCGAGCAGGTGAAAACAAGACTAGTTGTTGGTTGTTGTTATTGGTTGTTAGCGTTGGAAGGAACTTAGCCGTCCCCTGTTTTGCTGTCTCCCCCACCCACCTAATCCCTAATGCGTCCATCATAAATAAAAACGTCGTTCTCTACCACGTGTTATGTCTCCTATCTCTTTCTTCCCCTCTTATCAATTTCCACCTCCTTTAATTAATTTAATTACAAAAGATAAAGCTCCTAACTCAATAATACTAACGGAGGGAGAGAGAAGATCCTAACCCAATCAACATCCAGCGAGGTGTCAACCAACATGCTGGTCAATTTCATGTACTCCAATAAGAAGAGAGAGTAGAAGCATCAAAACATATCAACTTTCTCAGTTAAATCCCACCAACAAAACCTAAAAACCAAAAGAACATTAGATTCATCCCTAAAAAAGATGTTCGTATAAGTAGATGTAAAAATATATTGCGAAAAGTTTTCTGGATCCATGTAAAGCTGACTTTGGCAAATCAACATCTAACCATCAATACTTCTTGGCTACACTAATCTTATCTTTGGTGGGTATTAAATGGGCATCCTCTAGAATTATTGTATATATATATATATATCATGATCGGAAGCGTCTTAGCTAAGCTAATTGAAGGAAGTGGAAATCTTAGTTGATCCGAGCACCGGACGCTTCAATCGTTCATTCATTAGGAATGGAAAAGAGAAGGAGCTGTGGTTTTGGGGGGAAAGCAGAGCACCCACTAGGAGCCAGCTCATGGCGTAAGAAATGGACTACTTACCAAACTCCCTCTTATAAACCCAAAGGACACTCCTTTCCTCTTGGCTCCCCGTCCCACCCCTTCCTCCTCTCCACGCCAAAGCCACCATGGGCTACGGCCGGCTCGGCTCCTCCGAGTCCCTCCCCTCTGTCTCCGAACTATCAGTGAGCCAAACCCGTTCGACTCGCCGCAAACGACGGTTCATTCTTCTGGGCCTCCTCGCCGCCGTCCTCCTCATCGCCTCCGGCGTCTCGGTCGGCTTCCTGGTCCGCTCCTCGGCCGGCTCGTCCGGTTCGGGTCCAAACCGGACCCCGACCCAGGCCATCTCCCAGACCTGCGGCCTGACCCGGTACCCGGCTCTGTGCATCAACTCCCTCCTCGACTTCCCCGGCGCTCTCGACGCCACCGAGCGCGATCTCGTCCACATCTCCCTCAACATGACGGTCCAGCGCGTCGGCAAGGCGCTCTACGGCGCCTCCGCCATCGCCAGCGTCTCCATGGACTCCCTCGCCCGCGCCGCCTACGAGGACTGCATGGAGCTCCTCGACGAATCCCTGGACCAGCTCTCCCAGTCCCTCGCCGTCGTCACCCCCTCCGCCTCCCGCCCCTCCGGCGCCTCCGACGAGGATGTGCTCACCTGGCTCAGTGCCGCACTAACCAACCAGGATACCTGCAGTGAAGGCCTCGCCGGCGTCGCCAATGGCTACGTCAGGGCCCAGATGGACAGCAACCTTAAAAACCTCTCCGAGCTCGTCAGCAACTGCCTCGCCATCTTCTCCGCGGCCAGCCGGAACAAGGACTTTTCCGGCATCCCCATCCAGAACAAAAAGCGGCGCCTCCTCTCCTCCGGCGACGGAGAATTCCCAGAGTGGCTGGGGAGGAGAGACCGGAGGCTGCTCCAGGTTCCGGCGACCAAGATCCAGGCCGACATGGTGGTTTCCAAGGACGGCAACGGCACTTACAAGTCCATCGCCGATGCCGTAAAGGACGCCCCCGAGCACAGCACCCGCCGCATTATCATCTACGTCAAGGCCGGCCGCTACTACGAGAACATCAAGGTCAGCCGGAAGAAAACAAATCTAATGTTCGTCGGCGACGGCAAGAGCTTTACAATCGTCGCTGGATCCCGCAGCGTCGCCGAGAACTACACCACCTTCCATACCGCCACCTTCGGTACGTCACCAATTCTTTCTCAATCTACCTAATTACGACCACAAATCCTCATTGACCAACTCCTATAATCTGTCGCTTTTGTTGTCGAAACGGACAGCGTCGACGGGGAATGGCTTCATAATGAAAGACATGACCATAGAGAACTGGGCTGGGCCGGAGAAGCACCAGGCGGTGGCGCTCCGGGTGGGGGCCGACCACGCCGTCGTGTACCGGTGCAACATAATCGGCTACCAGGACACGCTATACGTGCACTCCCAGCGGCAGTTCTTCCGGGAGTGCGACGTCTACGGCACCGTCGACTTCATCTTCGGCAACGCCGCGGTGGTGCTGCAGAACTGCAGCCTGTGGGCTCGAAAACCGATGGCTATGCAGAAGAACACCGTCACGGCGCAGAACAGGAAGGATCCCAACCAGAATACCGGCATCTCCATCCACGCTTGCCGAGTTGTCGCCACGCCGGACCTGGAGCCGGTGAAGTCGAACTATCCCACTTATCTGGGCCGGCCGTGGAAGCTCTATTCCAGGGTCGTCTATATGCTATCCTACATGGGAGATCATATCCACCAGGCGGGCTGGCTGGAGTGGAATGCTACCTTTGCGCTGGATACGCTGTTCTACGGCGAGTACATGAATTTTGGGCCGGGGGCGGCCGTGGGGAAGAGAGTGACGTGGCCGGGATATCGGGTGATGACGTTGCCGGAGGAGGCCGGTAAGTTCACCGTGGCGCAGTTTATCTCCGGCTCTTCTTGGTTACCTTCCACTGGGGTGGCCTTCTCGGCTGGCTTAACCACGTGATTATCCCACCTTTTATTTTTTATTTCTTTTTTCCCTTCTTCCCTCCTTAAAAAATCTTTCCTTCATATTATGACCATTAAGTGTATGATGATTTAGGTGCGGGCTTTATATATTTTCCCCTTTTTTCTTTGTGATTTTTTGGGAATGGGAATAAATAAGAGTTGTTTAATGTGTTAATTATACAGTGACAGTCCCGATTTCTTCCCTCTTTTTGTTTTTTTTTTTGTAATATTAATCTTGTCCATCGTCTAGTTCATAGACTAGATCAGCTGACCAGCATACTGCTATGGTATAAGTTTTGTCAATATTTATCGATTAGTCCGATCAACATCAATTGCATTCAATAATAATTATCCTCATATAGCTAGGAGTGCCTAATTTGGGATATATGCCCTTTATATTATTGTTTGCAACGTGATGTTGCTCTTTTCCTATACATGGTTGGATGGTACCATTGGATTATTTTTAATATTAGGACTGGCTCCCGTGAGGTCATGGGCTACCTAATTCAAAATGCCAATTGTCAGAGAACGTCCAGAGGTCACCGACTTGTATCGCAATTTTTTTTTTTTTTAATTTTTCTTTGGATAAGACTCAATCTTTTATGTACGTAGGTTGGATACGGCTAGGTATCAGCATTTGATTGAATTCAGGAATGAGAATAGATGGGAGAATGGAAAGATTGTGAGAACCCTGAGTCAAGTTTATTCGGACAGGATAAGAGGGGGAAACATTGTTACACTGGGGAGTCGAACGAAGCCAGGACTCAATGTTAGATATAATATAAAAGAAGAGGGCGGTGGGAGCTCCCGTGACTAGAGCCAAAGGAGTCAAATCCTATGCAGGCTCTCATCGTAGGAGCTCAAATCTATAGCATGTCAATCCAAACTTTTGGGCTATCTAAAACACAACTCACTAGATTTGACGATGGTTCGGTCCTAAGAGGGAGAGGAATGATGGGTGCTCCGTGCCTTGGTTTGTCCTTAGCTCAATCACATAAAATAATCACATGATGGCCGTCTCTTCTTTTGCCTTTCTGGCTTTACCCTTCAGCCGTGCGAGGATAAAAGGAATTTAGGTTCCCATTAAAGTCCAAATAGAAAAGCTGAACCGGGTGGTAGAAAGATGCAGCAGGAAAAGCCTCAAGCGCCCTCTCTCTCTCTCTCTCTCTCTCTCTCTCTCTCTCTCTATGCGGGGTGTCGGTGGGAGCAAAATGAAAGCCACTTGTATGGGTGGAGAGGCGACCATTAAAAGGCTCAGAGCATGGAATTTAATAGGGGGGAGTGGCAGGCCATTGGGGGCCGATGACACCACGCGTAGCTTCTTAAATAATGACAGTTCATGAACCCAGGCACTGAATCTTAATAAAATAGTGGTTTGCGTGCTAGTGTTGCTTCTCCAGCAAGCATGATGTTGCCTCGTTGCCCCACTAAAAACGTTCGGAGAAGAATGGTAACAGTAAATAGCGTGCACCAAGGACTGCTTAGCGTTCCAATTAGGATAACAACAGAGCCTCTCTTCTCTGCTCCGCGGAGGAAGGAGGCAGGTAAAACTCACGTAGGGCCTGCCTTGATGGGAAACAGCTGTTGGACAATGCCTAAAATTGAGAAATGTTACACAATTACATACATTTGGATCAGAACCTCTGTTCTTGTTTCTATTATGCTCCAGTTTATTAAGCCGAGATATAAAAATAACAGATAAGACTGTGGGATAACCTTGCAATTAATCGGACAGGTGAGGGAGTTGATTGAAGTACGGAAGAGTACTCTAGAATTCCTTGCTTGATTTAGTTAACAATATAATTAGCCTCACTATTTTTATTGCAGTGGGGCCTGAGGTACGACAGACAGTCCAATCTTTGAAGTAGGCTGAGATTGGGAAGTCAGTTAGGCAGAATGCTGCGAAGGATTAGCATGGAACTCGCGCGCAAGGTCATGCACTTGGCATGAAAAACCTCCAACATGTGCTAATTTTATATACTCATTTTTTTTTTTAAAAAAAAAGAGTTGGTATTAATTATCAAGTTGCGGAGAATTCCATCATATTTCTTTCCTTTCCCCCCATTTGCTTGCAACAATGTCCAAAAGCACTCCTTTAAGATGTTCAAAGTGATTTTTTTTATTTTAACATTAACACGTAAATTTTAATAACATTCCTATTGTACCATCAACACTCCTCTCTAATTCTCCTCCTTAAACCAGAGGTATAAAATGGGAAGCCCTTCTATGGCTCATTTGCTATGCTGGCATGATAGACTATGATAGATAAATTTAACAGAGTCTAGGCACACTAAACTTGCTTACCAAGCCTGAACAAGCTGCCTGCAAGACACATATAAGGTTTACTAGATCCAAAGTCCAAAGTACCCATGCAACAACCAAAAATAGCTAATTTGAGAGTACTTTTGTTTCTTTTTCAAAAAAGACTTTTTATCTTTTTAACAACCAAAAATATCTAGTTTTTCAAAACATTTTCATTTATTACTTAAAAAGATTCATTCTCAATAATCATAAATAACTAATTTTTAAGTTTATTTGAGATATATGAAGGCTCTCTCTTAATCCCTCTTTCCAATCCTACATCAAATTATAAACTCTGCTAAGCTCTTTAAGGCTCTCTTAAGATTTTCTAAACCCTTGTAATTTTCCTATAAGTCCTTCTAATCCTCCTAAGCATTCTTAATCTCTCTATTTATAAGTTAGCTAGTTGTCTTGATATCTTTCTAGCTTCTACAAGATCTAGTACTTGGTAGTTCTCGCCCACCCTATGAAATCTTCAACCTCGATACTGATATGAAGGATTATGAGGAAAATTTTCACATATAATAGTCACAAATATGAACCAATGTCTACCTTGATAATCAAGTTTAAGGCTAGACACAGGACCAGCAAAATCTGGCAACACTTCGAAATCGAGAAATTCACCAATGAAAGGGTCCAAGGTATTTGTAAAGTCTATAAAAAAGATTATAACTGTGATACTTTAGGAGAAACCAATCATATAACCTGACACTAGAAAAAGCATGAAAGTATAGCTTATGATTCCACACAAGCCCAGTGGGTGGCAAGTAGCTTACCATAGCAGTTGCATTATCTCACTGTTGTATTGTTTGATCATTTTCTTTATTTTTTAGTCGAACAATTTAGAGAAAAATCTTTAATCTTCATCTTCGCCTTTTATTTAACACAATTTAAGCTCTAGATTATGGGGTCTAGCGGACCAACTTGTAAGCAATTATCTATTATTATCATTATTTTAATTTTAAAATTAATTTTATAAAAACTAAATAAAATAAATTAGATATACTTATCTTTTTTGGGAGCTTGTTATTGGCGCGACCCATCACAGACACTCCTCCCATCAGGCTTTTAAAATTATGCCAGATTGCGTCACCTTTTATCTTTGCTCTTCTACTCTTCTATTCATTCGAAGAGGACTTTTCATTTTCATTATTTTTTCAACTTTGCATTGCATCTTCTGTGTCGTACCAATTTTTGAGGTAAATCGACATCTTCATTGTATCAAGATTCAATCGACTTCTCTTATCATTAAATACTCATCTTTCGGCACTAAATATGGGTTCCGATGCTACTATAGACACTAAAAATAAAAAAATTAGGCTACCTAGTAAGTCGACATGCTAGCATGCTTGTCATACCAAGTCTAGCTCATCTGGCCTAGGCCTGTGAGCTATGCCGAACCTCTTCCAACCTAGCATACCATGCCAGCACAATCTGCAACAAAAGTCGTATTGGGCTAACATGGCACCATAGCCTGTGGGCCAGCTTCTGTTGCAAACCATGCTGGTTTGATACGGCTTAATTGGCATCTCTATCTTAAATGCAGCCAAACACATTTTATTATCGTAATTTGAAAGCCTTCCTTCACATCTTTAAGATGAGGTTATATCTCCTCAGCTTAGTTCAGGTGTAGGGCCCATATGTAAAAACATAGGCTTTTTATTTTTTATTTTTTTTGCTAGCAAGTGTTATCTCTTTCTGATGCATATGTCATCAGTCCACATTATACATTGGATCTACATAGATATTATAGATTAGATGATATAGACTCAATAATGTTGATACCCTGTATTTAATAGAGATTCCCTATATTCCATGGTTGATTGACTTGGAGAGATTTAATAATCCTGCATTCATGTTCATTTTTATCTTACATGACAGCTTTGATTGCTACAAACCATATCATACACATGAAACATATAGTGCCCATGTAATCAAGGGCATTATATGGCACATGAATACCAAAGAACGCTGGACTGAACACCTCTCCACTTGAAGCTCTAGCAAAGCCGGAAGGGTTATTGGTTGGATAAGGTGGTCCAGTCCTAATCCTGTCCAATCATGGGCTATCCAGTGAGATACATGGACGGCAGGTGGAAGATCAGAAAAGGTTCAGGGATAATCTTTTATCAAAAATGTACTTTTGATTCCATCCTTAATCTTTTAATTACTATAATTTAATTCTTTTACATTTAAAAAATATTATAATATTAAGCTTCATAAGCTTAATTAAAATTAATAAAATAATAAGCATACCATCAAGTACGTGTCATAATGGTATGCCAATTATCCTAAGAGTTTTATTTGGCCTGCGCAACATTATTAAATGCGAGGGGCTGCCAACAAAAAGGTTGAAGGCCAAAATGAGAAAGTATTTATCCTGTTCTTTATCTTTGTTGGTGCACCCCTTTCGAAGCTGACCACCCGTAAGCTAGTAGTCGTTTGTCGTTTACGTCGACCCACCCCGAGGAAGAAAAAGGCCAAATTTATTTCGGAGGGAGGAGAGAGCAGTCGACTGCCAAAATGCAACAACTCCCGTGCAGCCCAGCTAAGACACCATGATGCCATACTTTATTTCTGGGCTCATGGATGGGAAAGGCTGCATCCGTTTTGTTAGCTGATCCTAATTATTAATGCAACTTAACGGAGCCGTTTCTTTAGGTAGCCAACACTGCCACGGGCCAGCATGTTTAAGCTTCTGGGTCTTACAAGTAGGGCCTGGTTAAAACTTAAAGCACTTGAATTTAGATTATAAGTTCGATCGAGAAAGATATATAGCTTAGATTTGAAACCTTAGAAATTGGCCGGATCATTGCTTCTCCAATGATAACTAAGAAAAAATTGTATTGTATTATTACTCAGCAAAGTTAAAATAAATTTAAGAATAATAATAATAATAATAATAATAATAATAATAACAATAAAATCTTAATATTTAAGTAGTTTGAATTGACTATATAAATTTTTTTTCTTTATTTAATTCTGTTTTTAAGTCATATTTTTTTATAAGACCTCATTCTAATTGGTATAAATTGGAGCGAATTTCAGTTAAATCGGATAAAATTGTCATTCTTTGAAAAATTTGTAGAATGATAAATCTTGATTTGAATCCAACATTAACTTTTATCAATTTTTATCATAGTTTTGGCGCTGGTATCATCATTAGTAATATCACTTGATTCATTATATTTTGATTACAAGAGTAATAAATAATGAGGAAAAAATTACATCTACAGTGATAGACCTGCATGTTTGCATATGTTTTATGTATGCATGCATGTGTAGATATATGTTGCCAAGAAAATGATGGAGAAAAAACTAATCAAGCTCCTGGACAAAGAACTAATGTAAGATTCTCTTATTTTCTCTAGCTGATCATTGCAAGACCAAAGTCAATGAAATAGTTGATAGAGATGTACAATTTTTGAGGTACAATGATGGAACAACTTTGTCAGCCCCGTGTTCAAATTTGGCCACCACAACAGTCTTGATTCACAACTTTATAGCTAAGCTACTGGCAATTTATTTACGTCGAAACACCAAAAATGAATTTGTTGACCATTGTAAGCCATCCCTTACTCATGGACATGACCTTTACTAAAAGGTTATAGGCAAGGAAGGCCTCATGAACCAGACAAAGGTATCTATCTCTTCTCTGAAGGTCATCATCCATGAAGTTTTGGATGCATTCAATCTCTTTACAACAATATAGTAATTTTTGCTCGATAAATTAAAAAAAAAAAAACTTCAATCACGATCCATTAATTTAACCCGAAGCTTTGGAAAATTGAGATTTATCAATAAAAACAAGTCTGCAGCCAGTCTCCCAGCTTATTCAACAACTAGACGAACATCGAAAGAAATAAAAAAAATAAATAAATAAAAATAAAAGGAGAGAAAAAACATAATAAAAAGAAAATAAAAATGGGAAATATGGTATTAAAGAGCCATCCTCATTTGCTCGATCAATTCTTGGGGGCGCTGGATTTGGTGGCGCCGTCTCCCATCCCCACGGCATTCTTCACGGCCTCTGCTGCCCCTTGGGCCGCATTCTTTATTTGCTCTCCAGCGCTCTGCACGTAACCTCCTGCTTGATTCGCTGCACCGCGTGCGCTATCCACCATCTCGTCCTTCTTGACCTTCTCACAACAAACAAAACACGCACAGCCAAAAGCACAGACAGAAAGATTAGATCCAAAAAAAAAATTAACACCACGGCATAAATCGCTACCAGCTAGCTTGCCAACGTAATGGCCCGCAGGCTATTCCCATTTGTTTATATTAGATATGGAAGAGATGGCAAATAGAAGCTTGTATGATAATTTCTACATGATGTGAAGAAGATAGAATCGTCTATTGCTTGCTGATTAGTATGAGCTTAGCTGATTGGCATCGTTATTTAGTTGGAAAATATTTAGATTTTGAGACACTGATTTGGAAACATCAGATCAGTGCGACTCACCTGTGCGTGACCTGCAGTCTCTCCAGCTTTGTAGCTTATATTCGATTTGTCCGCCATTTCTCCTCTCACTCTCTCTTTCTCTCTTTTCTTTTCTTCGACTAAGATTTCTTGATGGCGTAATGAGTGAAGAGTGGGGAGGGCTCGGCAGGTATTTATACGCAGTGGACTGCCACATCCAAGATTACGCGTAAGATGGCCGGCTTTGTTGGCGTTTGACGCGGAAAGTGGGAGCGAGTCCTTCGTCATGGCAAGAAGATGAGCGGAGCGGGACAACCCGTGGTGCCTGGGCTCCGGCCTCCTTCGTCTGGCAAGAAATATTTTGAACCGGGCCGAAGCTTGAGCCCAAAGAAGACTTAAAGCATAAGTTCTTAATTAGATCAGAATATAATCCCAAAAAGCTTTTTTTAAAAAAAAAATTTTATATCATTTTTTTTTAATTTATTCAAAAATAACTCTTCTTTTCATAACAAATTTTTTTAAATAATAACTCACGTCTACTAAGGCTTGCCGTGCTGGTTTCACATCTCCGCGTTCAGAACCAAAGGTTCTGAGCTCTATTCTTTAACGGTTTATCTTTAAAAGCCTACTAGACCTGAGCAGTTATAGTGTGGATGGATCTCTCTCCTCTCCGCTCACAACTTTTTGTTCCAATTCAGCCTTCAGAGGGCACAATTTTTGAGGTATGTTTTCTTTTTCTTTTTTTTTTTTTTCCAAATAAAAGTATTGCGTAGAGAGAGTCCAACCATTGAATCACATAGAATGCAAACAAAAAATGTTATCAAATGAGAGAATTTAATATTTTAGATCTAATAATCTTAGCTGATTAAACCATTGCGTGCCATTGATTTTTTTTTTTTTTTCTTTCAATTTAATTGAAGTTTAAGAATGCACATTAGATGAATAAACCACCAAGCTACTGTGTACGGTTCGCAAGCCATTGAGATGCTTTATTTCGATAGCTAACAACTCCCCAATTGTCTTTTAACTTTAAAAAAGGAATTGAGCTGAGCCACATGAGCATATGAAGACGCTTGTGTGGGCGTAAGTGCAAATAAGGTATAGAAATGTCACGTTTATAAACTCCTTATTAAGTTTCCTCCCCTCTTTGGACTTCTCAAACGGGAATTCTAGTTTAATTCAATCATCTCTTTTGCTATATATGATAGACCTGGACAATATTTTGGTTGGTATGAACTAAGGTCTGGTCCTTGGGCCCTCTACTATTTCCTATAGCATTGGCGTTTCTTGGTGAAGATGTGAACATCTTTCACCTCTTTACTTGCCTTTATAGGCCTGGTTGCTTAGCATGGACGTACACGCATGTTGTGGCTTCACTTGCATCAGCTTTGCTTCACCCGACGCAAGGTGGTTTAAAAAAAAAAAAAAAAAAAAAAAAAAAAAAAAAAAAAAAAAGGGGCCAGAGAGGAGGTAACCCCTCACCCAAAACAAAACCTCCATTAATTAATCCCAGAAGTTACAACCAATTTGATTGGTGGTTGCCCTCTCAAATTATAAGAAAACAAGAACTGGGTTGCAGTTGGGCCATAGACCTGATATCCAAAAGCAGTGGATTGTTTTGATCTTCAGACGGAATGGAGGATGAGATCCAATTGGGGCGAGTAGTTGAGTTGCTTTTCATCCAAAATCTTGAAGCACGAATAATATTGGTTGCACATAGTGACAAAGATTTTATCATCCAGTGGAAATTAAAATAAAAATTTCTCTCATTTCCTTTTTTTTTTTTTTTTTTTCCTCTCGTTGAAATAACATTTTCCTTGTGATAAAAGTGTGGTTTAGTGCCCACTCTTGAAATATTTTTTTTAAAACAGTAGTTCCGATTCAAAATTCAAAATTAATTTTTTTTTTTTTTTTTTTTTTTTTCCACCCTTTAGCCTATCCATCACATGCATAACAAAGATTTTTTTGTGTCATGAGACATGAGAGAAATTAGTACAAGTGTGAAATCCATGAAATTTAATAAAATATACAGTATTTAAAGAACGTTTTACATGCACCAACAATCCCTAGAGCATTTCCCGTACGCTTGCACTTCCAAAGCTTTGGGTTCAAATCCAAGCTTCCATAGGATACATAGGCGAGTTTCCGTGCCTGGTCTTAAATAGCACCAAGAATCTTCCCTGGCTCAACAAATTTTACCATGGACTCCAATTATAGGAACACCCTGCCACTTTGCTAATGAGTTGTAAAAGATCCACTGCCACAGTCCTTTCTAGGACTCTTCCGTTCTACTTCCCAAAGGCCAAGTTTAGCCCACAATGGCATGAAGGAAGCATAAATAGGATTAGTAATCGCTAGTTTCACATCAGGTTTCATCTCTAATAAAGTGCACTCTTCTTAAAGCCTCAGTTCAAGGCATCACCAATAAAGAAAAGAACGGCTTATCTCTCGAACGAAAGGAAAAGGTCCACCAAACAAAGAAGAAGAAGAAGAAAACGCGGAGCGGTGCCGAAAGCAAAAGCACTCCAAACTAAAGCAGAAGAAGGAAAGCAAAACAAGCCCTCAAATCAACAGGGGAAAAGAATATCTATTCTACAGTACTACCCTCACGAAGCTTTAAAAAAAAAAAAAAAAAATCTGTCCTTTTTTGTTTTTTGGTTATTAAACGGATCCAAATTTGATCGGATGACATCAGCACCGGAACCCTAGGACGGAGCCGTCGCCGGCGGAGACACCGACGCGGCAGCCGGCGGTGACCTCGACATGGTGCGTGAAGAACCGCAAGACCCTGATCCTTCCCTTGAGTCGCATCCGGGACTCCACCTCCATGCTGCCCCCCGGCGGCGGAGCCGCCGCGAGGGGGAAGGAGTTGACGGCGAAGCTGGCGGCCATGTACTGGGTGCGGCCGCCGTCGATCTGGCCGGCGGGGATGAACATGAATCCCACCTGGTTGCCGGCGTAGACGAGCTGGAGCGTGCTGTCGTAGTGGGAGAAGGCGGCGCGGTTGGGGTTGCGGACCGCGGCGTGCTGGGCGAAGGTGAAGCTGACGGTGCCGTTGGCGGCGGAGAAGCCGGGGAGCTGGACGGCGTCCACCTGGATCTTGGGGTCTCTGGGCCGGAAGAAGACGAGGAAGACCGCCACCAGCGCCGCCGCTACGAGGATGAGGAACACCGTGGCCACCACGCAAGATGCGAGGTTGGTCTTCCCTCCGCCACCGCTCCTCCTCCGCCGGCCCCAGGCGTCAGGAGATTTGTCCATCGAAGTCCCGCGATCGGAGTTCCTCCTTGGAAATTCCCTCTCAGTGCCTCCACGTCGCTCGTTCTCTCCAAATACAAATTGGTTATGGAATCGGAGAGAACGTGATGAGGAGAGAGAGAGAGAAGGAGGAATATAAAATTTGGTGGGTTTCAGGGGATGTTTTCGTTTTAACCTTTCTACTTTCTGCTTTCCAGAGGAGTATAGCAGCAGCATCCTGTGTGTCTTGGGGGAGCTTGCTAGGTTGGTGGCCTGCCCGGCCCCGGGGATGGGTGGCACGTCCCGTGCTCGTGACAGTGAACATTTTTTTTTTTCTTTTTTTTTTTTTAAGGAAGTTGGTGAACTTTTCTTAAAATAATTAAAAAAAAAAAAAACTATAGCGGCACCTCCCCAAGTTTAAGCTTAGAAAAAAATCTTATAATTTTAATTTTACTATATAAATATCTCCTTCGTTCATCTTTCCCGTTAGCATATAACAAACACCTAACATCAATTTTTTTGGGTAACACCGAGTTATTCATCAAACTTAGCTTCTAATTGGTAGCAAAACCATACCAATTTTATAAACGTAACTATTCATTTAGTAGCTTAATGGTATCAAAGAATAGATAAAAATGAATCTTTATGTATTAAAATAGTTATTATAGGAATTTTTTTTTGTATTAATAATAAATTCATCAAACTTCAAAAAAAAATTAAATTTGAAGCTAAAATTTTATATTTTCTATAATTTATTTATTTATTTATTTGATGGAACACCTGAACTCAATATTTGAGATGAAAAATATCTCAAAATTCATCGACTAAAATGCTTAAACAACTGTCGAATGGCTCTTGAGATGATAGCACGTCCCGGCATCAACATTTGGCACCGTAAAAATAAGCGGGCGAACTCTGGCTTTTGGAGATGGTTGCTGTTTTATGGTGCTCTTTTTTATGCTGTCCGGAAGGCTGAGGTCACGCAGCAGGACACACCAGTAAAATTATTCTTCCTGGATGTGATTGACGATGGATGGGTTTGGATTGACAGGTGAGATGAGAGGATTCGGTTTGGTTGGACATTTGGACAATTCGTTTAGCCAACAGGAGGCAATGGATCAGGCAATGCCTTGTTGCACATGCACTCTTTTAGTAGGGAGAAATGATGGTTGCACTCCTTTTGCTTTCTCGGTTTTGCATGCGGTTGCCGAACCTTGTTTTTATCTCAATCAACACTGTGAAGCACAACAGCAGCAGTGTAATCAGTTGTTATTATCTCGGCCAATAAGATATGGCATTTTATTGGGACCTTCTTTAAGTTTATAAACATCATTTGTTGCTTAATTTCACTTTGCCAGGTTTGCTAGTGCCCAAATTTGCATTGAGAAGGTCGAAGATAACCAAGCCTGTGATTAAGATTAGTGGGGCTCCTTCGCAGCCAGATCACCAAGTTTCCCATCCATCTATTGTTCACTGACCTCGAAAAATTAAGGTCGAGCCAACTTAAGAAAATTAGTCCCCCCCACTCCCAACTGTGGTCTGGTTGAGCCGTAGAGAGGGCATGGGTCAGGCATTCAATTTACAATACCTGGACTAGATCCAAAAAAGTAAAATAAAATAAAAAACTGGCAAGATGCTTTATAAAGGATAGCTCTTCTGTCGATGTTTAACGTCTCTGAGAGGGTCCTCTGCCAGTTCGCTCTTTGTGGCCTTCATGGATGCTCTTCATATATCTTGCATTAAAGATTGAACAATGCAATTATGAATTGATCAAAACAAATATTATTAGCTCAAGTGCCTAGACTAGGTTAAGTAACATAGAGTAAATATGAAGCAGTCCAGTCAAATTGTTGCTGCTCATTAAAACTTTGCAATCACAAAGTAAATGACTGTTTTATTATGAATGGTGTATCCAAAGTTTTAAATTCCATTAGAATAGAATATTTCAATTTTTTTATAAAATGAATTGCTCTGCTGTCTTATTCCATTACGATAACCATCCCAATAAAAGATCCAGTAAAATGGTTTCATTCATCTCCCTTTCCTTCTTTTCTTTATTTATTTCTTATTTTATTCATTTATTTTTCTTTCCTTTCTTTCTTTCTTTACTTTCTTTTTCTTTATGTTTTTTTCCCTTCCTTTCTTCCTCTCTTGCCGGATGGTTCTATTAGCCCTCATCCTCCCAAACTTAAAGCCTTAATTGTACCTACCTATATTTTCCAGTAATATAAAAAAAGTCTGATGATTGTTTCAGATAATATCAAATAAATATTGTTGTAAAGTGCATAAAGCTTGAAAAAAATATTTATAGCATGTCTGGGAAGCATGAAAGAGAAGACTTCCTGCACTCTCCCTTCCGCTTCCTCCAAACCACAGCCTGCCTTCATCTCCAGCTGATTTTATCTTTCTTTGAACAAAAGAAAGGGAAAGAGACCCACCCATATTATACTAATATGTCTAAATTCTTAAAGATATATCATGTAAGATTCAAGCTGGAATTTTTTATTTTTTAGCAATTGAGGCAACTGGTAAGCCCCAATTCAGCACTATAAGATATGTAAGACTCCTTTTTGTGCAACCCCAGACAACTAAACCAGAGCCTTCGTTGTTGAATGATTGGAACAGCTATTAACCACCAGATAAATTTCTCGGGGAACAACTTACTCCAAGCCTACTTGAAACAAAGGGTAAAAGCTATGCCTCAGAAACAACCAAGATAATGAAGAAGGACAGCATTCTTAAGTGAATCAATCACCTCAAAGACTTGTGAGAGGATACCGTAGAGATTGCTCAAGAATAGTTACACCTGCTATAGTGCAAGCAAAGTAACAGCACACTTTCAATCTCATAACAGCAGAACCACCAAAGAAAGTTCCAGCAAAGAAATCATTTTTTTGTTCTAAGAGAAAGAAAAGAAATCAAATTTATTCTGAAAGAATTATCTCTGTCTTCAATCTGCAAATAGAAAATCTAGATACAATGTGAACACAAAAGGAGGTAGAGCTTTTGCTCATCCTCTCAAGCAGGCAACATGATTGAACCAACTGAGAGATGGCAAGAGCTGTGATCAGAAGTTTCAAAAGCCTCTCATATCGAGACCTGGTAAATGGGGAAAGGAACATCATACTTACAGCCTCCATCATCCACCAAACAATAAGCTGTCCACATCTATACACCTAGACCTTGATTAGCATGCAAACAGAAGCTGGCAATTTTATACGGAGAGTTTGTCAAGGTGACGATCCATGATCTCATAAACAGTCTCCAAGAATGCAGTTTCGCTGGTGCCTGGAAGAACAGAATCCATTGCTTCATGGATGATCTCCTCAATCTTGGATTCTTTCTTCAGAGTTTCCCTGCACAAGATGCTCCCAATATCATAGGGTGTAAGCCCTCTTTCAGCCCCTTTTTTCAAAAGCATAGTGGAGATGCGCAGAGTGCGAGAGCACTCAGGAGACAATTCCCACCCATAGAACGTAAGGAGTTTGATGTCTTCTTCAGCATCTAACGATTTTATGTAGTCAGTGGTTTCAGAATTGAAAGGTTGGCAAACCTGGGGCCAATAGAGCCACTCAAAGGTGCAATCCTCAAACTGCATCGAAGAGGTACAAAATGATAAAGCATATCAATGACATGAAATTAATAAGTTAAAAGAACTCAAAAACACATTAACCTTAAAGAAAGAAGACATTTTGGATTTTAGGATGCTGATGATTGTATTTTCCACCATGATAGAGTCGTCTAAATGTTAAACTCAAACCAGATTTATAATTTGTGTTTATGCAAAGAAAAGAAATATACTATAGGTAGCCTTCTCTTCTTAATCAAGGACAAGGTTTTCAATTTTATAGGATGGGGCTGTCCAATTATTTCATTTCATCCCGATATTTGGGATAATGAATGTCTCAAGATGCGCTAATTAAGACACAGGGACAATGACAAGATGGTTCCATTTAGACATTTGAGATAGTAGCTTCATAGGACTCCCCTCCTGTATTTGAAACTATGATCAAGGTATGGATAAAACATAGAATGAAACCATGTGATTCTGGTTGAGAACAACATAATACCGTGGAAATTAAAAAAACTCCAACCTATGGAGTCCAATATGTTTGGGTAACAAAATAAACAAGCAGCAATAATAAAGACATATAGGTATTGCACTATTAAAATACTCCCAAAAAAGAAACAAAAGGTATATAAATGGTTACTGTCACAGAAACTACGCATGGAAATAGAAGCTACACATGAAAATGAAGATAAAGGCATAGACTAGACAAGCGTGGAGCTATGTTGATGCTTTTCTTTATCTTTTTCTTTTTTATTTTTGTGTTTTTTTTTGGGAAGTGCAATCCCCCCCCCAAAAAAAAAGGTTTTTGGGAAGTGCAGACCACCCTGATTTTATTCCAACATGCAGATCTCCTTGATGGGTTCATGTGGAGAGTTCCACTCATTTCGTCTTGTCTCCCTACATAGAATTCGCGATTGCCTTCAAAGCATTTTCAGAGATGCAAAACTCTCTCTCTCTCTCTCTCTCTCTCTCTCTGGGTGGTGCTGTGATTGAAGTCAATTGGTTAAAGAAGTTGGCTTTTGGTGACATTATGGAAATATCTTTTCCTCAATAAACATAATGTTTAAACTTTTGATTTTGCTATAGTTGACAAACGGCCTAATAAGATATTTACAAATATGAAATGTTTAGTAAATTGTTGTTGATATACTGAAATCACAAAAAAACATGAAAAAAATATTTTAGAGAAAAATACTGAAATAGAAAATTGAACCTTTAGCCAAATTTTATTAAAAAGGCATATTTTTATTTCAAAGAAATTTGATCCCCTCTAACAATGAATCTTGGCTCCACCCCTGAGAATAGTATGGTAGTACAAGCTAGAGAAGACAAGGAAACCATCAAAAGGGCATTATGCAAATAAATACCATGTAAAGGATATTAGGGATACCTTATGCATGGATGGTCAAAGACACTTTATGAGAGGGAAAATCTAGAGATAGATTGGACGAAACGAATAGTTGCACCTTATATACTAAATTAGAAGATTTTGTTCTAACCATTCCATACATAATGCCCACAAAATCGTATGTATAAAGGGCATCATACATGATGAAAAATATACAGCCACACGTCTGATAGAGTGAAGGTGAAGTTATCATGAATAATACTTCCTAACAAACATTAGAGTACATACAAATAAGTTTTTGTTGTCTAATGCATTTCTGTTAAAAGAATAAAATCTATGGTTAGAAATATCAAACAAAAAAAGACAACTACCACAAAAAGTGATCTCCACAACATCAAACCAAGAATGAAAACAATACCAAGCAGATTAACCATTCAAAATCTGAAAAACAGAACAAAGAGAGAAATACATAAACACTGTATTTAAACTCAGGCATGCAACAAGTAAAATAACATGTACTTACATTCTCAGGCAAGCAGTATCCATGATCAATTGGAACCAGCACGAACCGCCCTTCTTCTCCCTCCTTGTAAACCAGTATATTGCCAGCATGTCGATCGGCATTTGCCAATCTTATATCCAACACAGAGATCTTATGTACCTCCTCCACTGGGAATGCCTGAGGCCCCATATCCTCACAGCTCCCATAATTCTTTACAAACATCTGCAAGGATCCAATCTTGTAATTCTTTGCTGCAGAGCCATACCCATCAGGGTGATTAAATCTCTCAGGCAGGCACTGCACCAAGACTGTTGGAGGAACACCAGCAAATCCAACTTCATCACTTGAGCGGAGCCCACCAACAGGGTGGTCAAGGATGTATGCTGCAACTTCCCTCAGTGCACCCTCACCCACCCGTGTCCCCCTCTTTAAGCCTTCACCATCAGATGACAAGGGAAGCCCTCGAGGATTGTTCTCGGCCATCGGCTCTTCATCAATCGGCTTAAAAACAGCAACAGATTTGTGACCTGAGACATCCTGCATAAAGTATGCTCCCCCTGAGCCTTCTGAAGACAAGATTGGAGCATTACCCTTCTCCAACCCAGCTAATGTAGATCGAATCAGATCCATTATTACCGGAGACAATTCAACATTGGGATTAACGACCACTGGCTTAATCCAAGGCCCTCTATCTGGCGGCTTCCTGGAAATTATCTGAAGGTCATCAACCCCCTTGTTCTCCTCCACATCAGGGGCATCTATTGAAAGTTCAAAGTCTTTGTTAATAAGCCTAGACCTCACTTTAGCCGATTTGTGGATCAGCAAATGGATGACAGCATCATTGTTTCTACAAATGTCATCAATCAGTTGCTGATCGTCGAGCTCCCTACCATCACAGATGAGCTTATGATCCTCAAGATTGCAAAAATCCTTACCCTTCTTAGCAATCTCCTGTTTGATGTAACCTATGTTTCGGCTCCGCTCAACTTGGAATTCAAATTTCTTCCCAAAGGTAGTTTCCACAGTGATGACACGGAGATCACTGAGCCGGATGACAAGGTGGAGGACATTCCCATCGGTCACACCATAGTCCCGGACAAGACTGTTGTTCCGAGCCAGCTCCCTGCCATCGAAGACCAGCTTCTGCTTCCTTACCACAAAACCTTTACAGGTCTGGATCCTTAGCTTCACGGAGGCGACCGAGTCGGACTCAAGTACCCGCAAGGGGATCGCCGATGAACCCGGGACGACGAGGTAGATCAGAATGGACTCGGGCGAGCAATGCGGCGACCTACTGCCGTCGAACCGAATGGGGGAGAGGGCCGGATCTTCCCGGATGGGGCCGACAGCAACGCCGGCGGAAGACATCTTCGTTCTCAAATGAGGGAGCACAAGGAATGCTAGCTAAAACAAGGCGAGATTTTTCTTCTCTCAAACCCTAGAACCCATCATGGATTATGATCTCCTTCTCCTCAAAGATCGAAGGAATGATCCCTAATAGGCCAAACCTTACCTAGTCCTACAAACCCATCAAACCCATGAAGGATTGGAATCAACCCGTAGAAATCCCTATCAAAAATATCCCTTTTTTGCCCACAGATCAGCGATCAGACCCTAGCAAGAGACTACGGACTCAAGCAAGAAGAACACCAAGTAACCCAAGGATTAACGTTTCAAAGCAATAGATCGATCGAAATCGGAACACAACGAGGGATTCTTTCAACTAACAAGGCAACAACAACAGCAACAGAAGCAGAAAGCGATGGAAGAGGAGAAGAAAATTGAATTGGCAAGGAGGATTCTTACCAAAAGGGAAGAGTGGCGATTAGACGAAGAAGGATTCTACAAATGGCATTAGGTTCTCCTTCCGTTCTTCGTTCCAAAGGCCAGAGCTTTTCCTACTTCAATTTTTCTGCCGCTCTCTTCATTTCGGGACTGGTGGAGCCAACGGCATTTATGCGCTTGAACCAGGAAGTAACGGCACGCTCCGCGTTGACGGCGTTAGGCGGAGGAGACGGCGTCCAGGAAGAAGCCAGGTTGGCATAATGACCATTATACCCTCTTCCGCGATTCCTCCTACAACCAATCATGCCTATCACTTGATTTTAATATAAAAATATTTATGCAAAGAACAATTTTAATTAAAATTACGCAATGGGGTTAACATAATTTATGAAAATATAAAAATTTTATTGGAATATATGATGATCCTTATAGCATATATTATATAGATCATATAATTTTGCTAGAATCCATCAAAACTCTTTTCAAAAATTAAATGCAATTATCTTTATAACTAATTATAAAAGATAAATTAGAAAATAATAAGCTTCATAAACTTGATGAATTAAAATTTGATGATCATTTGTAGTAAAACATCTATTTGAATTAAGCTTAATATTTCAATATTTTTTTATAAATAATCAAAGATAAATAATTAATATACATATTTAAACCAACATCCAAGATACATGATGTATAATATTAAACAAACTTAATCACATGCTAATACCTTGAGGCGAAGCTTGTTATATCACTTAATATAAATATATAATTTTACTAAAATTTATATTTGGCTAAACTACAATTTTAACCCCTAAACTTAGGGGGTTGTGTCACTTTGGTCCCTGAACTTTAAAAAGTTACAAAACCGATCCTGTACTTCCATTTTTGTTTTCCTTTGATCCTTACCGTTAAACAGAGCAGACGCCGTTTGATTCTGTCCTGCGTGGCAGCTGACATGACATCTACCATGGCGAAATAAAATAAGAATCCGTTAAGGACCCGTTAACCCATTAACATGTTATCCAATAACCCATTAACCTCCTCCCTCCTCCCCTCCTCAAACGAATCTTCTCCCTACCCGTGAAACCCTTACCCTCCCTCCCCTCCCTCCCACCTCTCCCCCGCCTCCCCTCCCCAACCGCCGCACGAGTCCCACCGTCGGCCGCCGTCCACCTCCCCCATCTCGGAGACTGTCGCCGTCGTCTGCCACCCCCTCCTCCCCATGAAGCCCTTACCCTCCCTTCCCTCCCTTCCGCCTTCCCCCGCCCCCCGCCGCTGCACGCGTCCCGCTGGTGGCCGCCTACTGCTCGTTCGCTGCTCACCGCCATCCCCTCCTCCTCCTCCCCCTTCCCTTCCCTCCCTTCCACCTCGGCGCCCCCCCTCGTCCCGCCGCCGCCACCGCCGCACGCGTCCGAATCCAGGGCTCCCAGCACCAGATTCGAAGCTCCCGTCGCCTGATCCGGGCCTGCCATCGCTCGATCCGGGGCTCCCGTCGCCCGATCCGGGCCACCCGCCATCCGATCCGTCGCTCCTATCGCCGGATCCGCCACTCCCACCGTCCGATCGGAGCCACTCACCGTCAGATCCAAGCCTTCCATAGCTAAATCCGGGGCTCCCGCTACCCGATTCGGGCCACCCACCATCGTTCCCGCCGTCGAATCCGCCGCTCTCGCCCTAAGAAACTGAACTCTTTACTGACCCCATGAATATCATATAAAATAACTCATCTTCAATAAATATGTGTTTATGTATTACTAGAACCTCACTTAGCACATGCTACTAATCTCAGCTATATTTTGTTTCTCTAAATTTGATAGCAAAAAATTCATCATTATCGCAAAACTTTGCATTTTTCCTTTGTTTACTGAGTAAAGGCTGGGTGAAAGAATATTGTTGGATAAATACTTGAGTGCACAAGTGGGCCACATATTAAGCAAGCTATTTTTAATGTAAACAGGAATTTTATGCACTACAAGTTCTGGCATGAGAACTCACCAAACCATAGCATCTTCTAGGCATACAACTAATAAATTTTCAAATTGCTACTAATCTTTTATTCTTACCTAATTGCTTATTCCGAACTGCTAATACCATTTTAGAGATAACACTTGCTTGGTTGGCTTTAATGTAGCTATTGTTATATACACATGAAAGTCACCTAGAAAAGGCAAGCATAGCATTCTCAAAGATGGTTTCTGACGTCAAAACCATTATCCCAAGCTTCCTAGAAAAGGCAAGCATAGCATTCTCAAAGATGGTTTCTGACGTCAAAACCATGATCCCAAGCTTTCAGGTTTTCTTGAGGATAGTTGTTACAATTTAGTTTCATCATATTCTCCACACAGGAAAGGGTTTGGACTTCTCCTGGAGCTTTTAGAGTTTACAGAGTTCATGGACACCAAAATTTAACAATCAGAGTACTATTTGATTTGAGATTTATAGTTGTGGTTGTTGAGGAAAAAAATCTTGAATCTTTAAATATTTCTATTGGCACAAGAATCATGCTCCCTTAGTTGTAAGTGGTGTTTGGTTGATGTTGGAATATAGATATAAAGAAGCCCTATTTGCTAGATCATGAAATAGAAATAAAAATAAAAATATTTTTTTAAAAAAATGAGGCAGAAGTGTGGAATGCTTTGATCTTGCTCTCTATTGGCTTCACTATATGAAGAACGCATTATTTGTGAAAAAGGATTCATGTCTCATGTCTCAAATTAGCTGAATAACGCTGAAACATCCAACCTGCTTGAGTTATACAAGTTGATAATGTTAACATAAAAGGCAATCAAATGAAAGTTCTTATTTACATTCTCCACTTCAGGATATCTGACATAGCTTTGAAGCTACCAAACCCTTGATTCTTTAGGTGCCTTTTAGAGTTAGTATTATGTTTGTTTACTGTCAATGCTTTTCTAGCAAGTTTCTCACATAATATATCATTTTTTTGCAACCTAAAAATTTTTGGGGAGGGGTTTTATAGCAGAATATCAGCCCGTAAGTCCTTTGAAAACATAATGAGATTTCAGCTGACTTTAATAATGAATTTCAAATTTTTTTGTTTCACTTTATGCATGCTTCACTATTTCCACTTTGTGGATGTTTCTTTATGGTTAAAAGAGGGAAAGTTACTGTTAGGAGTCCCATAAACCCCATAGTTGGCTTAAGATTGGACGTGAACAAACTTCTCAAGCTTCCTCATAGTTCTAAGTGTGTCCAATTTTTGACTGTGTTCAGTGGTTACTGTCTGATGATGCTGATGAATTTAGTTTAGTATTTTTAAGTTGTCATAACTAAAATGTTTGCATGCAATTATGTTTGGAGTAATCTCTTATGCTATCCAATGATATATTTGCTTTTATTTTATTATAGTGTATAAGTTTTGAATGAGTTTGTATAGCTTCAAATTTATCCAATTTTTTATTATGTTCACTTATTATTGTCTGATGCATGATAAATTCATTTTAATATTTTTAATTTGGCATGCAATTTTGGTTCTATTGTAGTATAGTTGCTGGATTTTTCTCCGTAGGCCTGCACTACAGTGGCCACTTCATATGCAGAGAAGAAAGAAAGTATGTAGGGGGATAGCATAATATTTTTGATAACTGTAATCCTGATAGGTTTTCTATACCTGAAATTGAGAGTATGCTAGAGGAGTTAGGGATCTCTACTTTTACTGAATTGTTCTACTGCATACCTGGTCAATCATTGGATAGTGGCCTTAGGAATCTTAAAAGTGACAGGGATATATTGGATATAATTGCATGCATTCCGGAAGGAGGGATTGTTGATGTATATGTAGAGCATGATCCATGCACTTTAATTGATGAGCCGGAGTTGTTGGAATCAGTGCCCTTACTCAGTTGGAGTGCCGATGATGGGTATAATGTGGGTAGTTCCGACTGTGCTAGGGATGAGACACAGCAGTCTGCTATGGAGCATGGTCAGAAGGGTGGCAGGGATGGCACTGAGGAGCCTGTGAGAGAATATGTTCAGAAGGATGTCAGAGATGGCACGGAGGAGGGTACTCAGGAGGGTGTCAGGGATGATATTGGTGTTGATGACTTTGACCTTAGCTATAGTGATGACAATGGCTTTGACGATAGTGAGTTTGAGGCTGAGGCCAGTGAGCATGATGTAGATGATGTTTGTTTCAGTGATGATGATTTATTTGATGACAATGTTGATGTTGATAGTGATTTAGACAAATCCCGGGGTGATGATGAATCCAAGATGAGCTCAGATTGTAATGATGAGAGACTTCTCACTCCTACAGATGATGATGATGATGATGATGATGATTCAAAAGGAAAACGAAAAAAAAGATTTCGAAAGTTCTGGGCCAAAACTAATATGGCCAGTACAAAGTTTGAGGTTGGCATGATTTTTCCTGATGCACATGCATTGAAGGATGCCATAAGGGAGTATGCTGTGAAGGGAAGATATGATTTAAGATTTGTGAAGAATGAATTGACTAGGGTGATAGTAGTATGTCAGGGGAGCTGTAAGTGGAGGCTCTATGCTTCTAAAATGCAGCGAGAGAATACTGTATAAATCAAATCCTTAGTAGATGAACATACATGCAGTTGGCCTACTTGGAACAGACATGTAAATTCAAGGTGGATCTCCAAATAGTATCTAGATACATTCAGATCACAGCCTGAATGGAAATTATCATCTATTGTGGAGCAAGTAAAAAAGGATTATGTTGTTAAAATATCCAGGAGTCAAGCATATAGGGCCAAAAAGAAAGCCAAGATAATGATGGAGGGTACTGAAGCAGAGCAGTATGCTAGGATATATGACTATTGTGAAGAGATACGAAGGACTAATATTGGCAGTACCTTGAAGATTGAGGTTGATAGGCCTCAGATTGATATGGCTCCGGTGTTCAAGAGGTTGTATGTATGCCTTGATGCTTGTAGACGAGGGTTGCTTGCTGGTTGTAGGCCTTTTATCAGCTTGGATGCTTGTCACTTAAAGGGTCCATGTCAGGGCCAACTGCTGGTAGCCGTTGGCATTGATGCAAATAATGGCATATTCCCCATTGCATATGCCGTGGTAGAAGCTAAAATAAAGGATTCTTGGGTTTGGTTTTTGGAGCTATTGATTTGGGATATTGGGCCCGTTAGAGATTATGGCTGGACATTTATTAGTGACCAGTAAAAGGTGCGTGATAAAAGTTTAGCTTATTTTTTTCTAATATCATTCCATTATTTTAAGTTTTAGTTAATGTGATAAATGTTTGCACATGATGCAGGGGTTGATCCCAGCCATTGAGAGTGTGGTGCCTGATGCTGAGCATAGATTCTGCCTTAGACATTTATATGGAAACTTTAAGGCTAGGTTTAAGGGCCTTGTCCTTAAACAGCTGGTTTGGAATGCAGCACAAGCAGCCACATACCCTGAATTTGAGGCAGAAATGAAGACCATTAGATCATTGGATGTGGATGCCTATAATTGGTTGATGGAGATCCCTCCAAAATTTTGGAGCAAACATAAGTTCAACATCCAGTTGAAGTATGATCTGTTATTAAACAATCTTTGTGAGACTTTTAATGGAGAGATAGTAGGACTTCGAGACAAACCAATCCTAACATTATTGGAGGATATTCGAAAGTATTTGATGAGTCGGTTCAGAAGCAATAAGATGAAGGCCATAAATTTTAATAGACCAATCTGCCTTAGGATTCAGAAGAAGCTAGAGAAGAATAAGATAGGTTCAAGGCATTGTACTTCAACCTAGGCTGGAGCTGAACTCTTTGAGGTTGTTTGTAGAAATGATCAGTTTATGGTTGACTTGGAGAGGCGTAGTTGCAGCTGCAATAAATGGAATCTTAGTGGAATCCCTTGCATACATGCAGTTTCAGTCATTTGGTATCTAGATAGGCACCTTGAGGAGTATGTGCATCCATCTTACCACAAAGATACTTACTTAAGAATATATAGCCACATAGTTTGCCCTGTCAATGGGCCCAAGCTTTGGCCACGTACTAATATGGATCCAGTCCTACCTCCTAAATTAAGAAGGCCACCTGGAAGATCAAAGAAGAGCAGAAGAAGGGATCCTGATGAGCCCAGCCAATTGCATAGAGTCAGTAAGATGCACATTGAGATGAAATGCAGCAGATGCCAGGAGTATGGCCACAATGTCAGAATATGCAAAGGACCAATAAGAGGACAACCGTCTACGAAGAGAGCTTCAAGTAGAGGAAAAAGGGGCAAAGAACCAGCAATAAGGCCAAGGGTCAGTATATTATTCAGTTTCTTTTGATTTATTTGTAACTTAACATTTACATTTTGCCTTTTTTATCTTGGATGCAGATCACGAGACGCGAGAGGTCTACGGGCTTAGACAATGTTGACGTTCGCATGGAACACCAAGATAGTTGCACCTATATCGAGACACCTACTAGGATGGGCCTTGTGTATTGGATATGTATTGATCTCTCTTTAGATAAGCTCTAAAGCTATTTGGTTTTGATTAAACTTTGGTTTCAACATGTTTTTGTAGGAGGAGGATAGGAGAGAAAAATTTGGGAAGAAATCTTTCATTCCCTATAGGAGGTCAAGAGTATCATCTAGTGTCACTATTAGAGGTGACAGTAGCCAATCTAGTGCCACAAGACCATCACGTAGGCGATGAAGGATAAACCGCAGTGTTGATTTGTCTAATGCGTTGTGGTTTAAAACATATATCTATGTTTCATCTAGGTGGACTAATTTCAATGTAGAACAGTTATGTGTTTTTGCTTAGACAGGCCATAGACATGGATTGAAAGGCCTGAAATGTGAATAGGTTGCTGAGTGTTAGTTATGTTTTTGGTGTAACCATTTGGACTAATGTAGCTGAAGAACATATGTGTTATGTTTTTTGTGAAACATTATGGATGTAACTGTTTCAGCTTAGACAATGTTTATTTTGATTATGTCAAACAGTATTGATGGAAAAATTATGTATCTATAGTACTTCTTAGGTAGATTATGATGATGAATGTGTGAAACACTTTACATAAGAAAAATGGGAACCTGATGTACATATTTATCTACAGGATTCTATTGATGAATGTGTGAAGCAGTTTGAATGAAAAAATGGGATGTGATGTTGCTATTTAGTTTGGATGATTGTGTGAAATATTTTGATTGCCAAACTATGCTGTCATGAAGATAAATATTTACAGGTTTCTGTTTATGCATAGACAGATGATAGGTCCAATAAATCCAGGAGGCATTTTGCTGAAAATTTATCAGCTGAACAAATTAAGAAAAAAGCTTTTCTGGATGTTATCATGAACTTGCTAATACACAATTAATTTCTACTTATGTATGTAAGCAAAGGAGTCATGGTTAACAGGAAGAAAATCGGAAATCTAAAGCTAACATTTCCTTTCTTCTTTTCTAACATTGTTCATAGCTAAAAGGACATTTTATAAGTCAGGTCAGGAGACATGCAACTGCCTAGATGTTCAAACTATATCCCCAAACAGGCATTTGCATGCATGCACACATGTAAGCATGCAGACACAATCACTCGTCTGCAGAAAAAAGGCCAACAGCAACATCAAAGCCATATCAACTGTTTGATTTATAATGTAACGAATATTTACAATAACAAATATTTACATGACGGGACCGAACCAAAATAACAAAATATACATATCAGGAAAGATACATGATCCTAGCTTTTTCGCTCTTTACTAAGTACATACCCATTACTATGACAACTATGACTATCCATAATATTAGTATGATACACCAGTACAACTTCTCTCGTGCTCGATGCAGGCTTACTTCATTTTCAAGCTTCGAACATTTCTTCAAAAATCCAAATATCAATTTCATTCCTCTAGGAGTTAGAGGAGGATCATACCATGCAAAATAGCCACATGCTCCACTGTTTTCATATCGTCCACATCCGAAAAATCTTCTGCCTGTATTAGCGCTCGTTCATGAGGTCAAAATTCTTGCTTCTTTTCTACAGTGGCATCGTCTTCTCGTGCTTTCAACATTTGAGGATGAAGAACTCATAGATAAATCCATATAGCAGCAATCTGTAGAAAATATTGATGATTGTTACTGCTATTGAATCGTTAATTAGTAATAGGAAACTTCAAATTACCTGGGATCTTTCCAAAAGAGGCTTGCTACAGGTGGCCAGAGAAGATACCGTGGAAGCCTTCAATCAGCAAGATGGGCAGCCGGCAGCGGGGCACGGGAGGCGTCGCCGGGACAAGGGAGGTAATGACGGGATGCGACCGGGCTAGCGGGATGCCGGTGGTGGCAAAGCCGAGAAGCAGGAGGCGGTGGTAGGACAAGGGAGGCAGCAGTAGGACACAGCTGGACTGGCAGGAGGCGTTGTCGGGATGAGTAAGTCGGCGGGGGGAGGGGGGGGGCGGACGGGGGGGGGGGGGGGGAGGCGGACGGTGGCGGGCTTCGAGATGAGGGAGGTGGACGGTGACCGGCGGGCAGTCGCGGCGGGATGTGTCTTTGCGGCGACGGGGGAAAGAGGAGGAGGGGGAGGCGGGACGTGTCGCGGCGGCGGGGGGGAGGAGGGAGGCGGGAGGGAGGGGAGGGGCTTCACGGGTATGGACGGGAGGGGCTTCACAGGAGGACGGGGAGGCGGACGGCGGCGGGCTCCGAGATGAGGGAGGTGGACGGCGGCCAGCGGTGGGACTCGTGCGGCGATTGGGGAGGGGGGGCGGGGGAGAGGTGGGAGGGAGGGGAGGGAGGGTAAGGGTTCACGGGTAGGGAGAAGATTCGTTTGAGGGGAGGAGGGGAGGAGGAGGTTAATGGGTTATTGGATAACATGTTAATGGGTTAACGAGTCCTTAACGGATTCTTATTTTATTTTACCACGGTGGATGCCATATGAGCTGCCACGCAGGATAGAATCAAACGGCGTCTGTCCTGTTTAACGGTAAGGATCAAAGGGAAACAAAAATGGAAGTATAGGATCGGTTTTGCAACTTTTTAAAGTTCAGGGACCAAAGTAACACAACCTCCTAAGTTCAGGGGTTAAAACTGTAGTTTAGCCTTTATATTTTTACTATCCATTCAAAAATCTTCTTTGATATATATACCTAGTGAAGATAAGATTTTAGCTAAGGACAATTTAGTCACTAAAGCTGTTCCTTAACAGCTAATCAAGTGATTACATGAATGAATCCAAAAATTCCGCAGCCATAAAGAGGAGGCATGGGATCTCACCTATCACTGAACCATTAAAGGTAATGAGAAATAATGTGTACACATCAATATAGTAATTCAGGTGCGGAAATCTTGGTTTGGATTTGAAGAGAATATCATCATCATTATTATTAAAATGAGAAAACTAAATATTTGAAAATTTGAGAGAAACCACGAGCTTGTACCTTTACCTTCACCGAAAGCTAGAAAAGCGGAAAGAAGAACCATACAGCTACACTCCCATTCAAAGCTCTTTGGCTAAAATTTGGTAATGGATAATTCAGTTAGTCCTTTATGCTTTTGCTCTAATTGATCAAACATTCACATGTTATAGGGCTGAGCTATACAAGTGGCATTTATTGCTCTAATTGGATCAAGAAAATGTACCATAAAATTTTATAGAGCAAGATGTCTGTGCGTTTTTGTATTTGCGTGAGAGAGAGAAAGAGTGATGAGAGAGATCTTTATTAGATGGGTCCTTAGCATAACTCAATCCTTTTTTTTTGTTAATAAAAGAGTAAGTATAATTTTTTATGATAATATATTCAAACAGATAAGAACTGATTAAATGTTGTTTTATTGCTTATTCAATGTGATATAGTTTATGTTACATGCAATACTATGTAATATAAGATAGGCATTTGTTTGGTCACATAAAAAGCCACCCCTAATTGATGGTAATGTATTGATATTTTTGAAAAAAATTAATGTAATATGTAAAAACTTTGTTGGATCATGAATTTCTAAGTTGAAGATCAATTTAAAATTTTTTTTTATACAACTTAATATTTTAAAGTTTTTTAAAAAATAAATAAATAATTACTACGTGCTAATCTTCTTAAAAACTTAGTTTTTATTTTTGTTCATCACCTCTACAAAAATATAATATCCTATACAATTATTGGATATAACCAGCTAATATTGATCTATTACTGTAATTATATATATAATAAAAATTAGATATGAGCCCTATGTGTCTATTTGCAGTATATGTATGTGTTTGTATGAATTTTTTTTTTTCTGTTTGTTTATATATATTTGTATTTCTATCTTTACGGATATTTATTTTTCACGATGTGTAGAATATATATATATATATATATATATATATATATTATTGTCGGTGGGAATTTGTACTTTGTAATGGGCGAGAAGAAAAGGTGACGGTCTCTCAACTTTATAACAGCCGTTAGTAGAATTAACGGTCTCTTATCCACCACGTAGTGCCAGTGTCACGTAACATACGACTCCACGTGTCCTCACCGTCAGAAGAATCTATCTTCTTGTCTTGTCGCACCGACCAGACCGTTGCCGTCGGCGCGCATCAACGTGTATTTCTCCACGTGGCGGAGTCCCATAGGACAATACACGTGCTCAACCCCAGAACGGTCGATTATTTATTTATTTATTTATTTTTTCAAGAGCAAATATTCTCAAATGGCCCAAGGGCATAATTATTTAAAGCCTCGCTGCGTCAAGGGCAGTGAAGAACGGTCGATTTTTAAACTCAAGCCAAACGAAGGAATTCTGAAAACTTCTTCTGATTGTGGGATTCTCTGGTCAGCTTCGAAGTGGATAATTATCAGAGAGAAATACATCGGATAAAGATCATTGCCATGACCTGTACCTAATCTTGGCATTCGTGCAAGGGCTATCACGCCTGCTGAAGTCCTCGTCAATTAAAAGAATCAAAGGAAAAAAAAAAAAAATTGATAGACTTCTTTCGTATATTTAGGATTGCACTGATCCCACCAATCTAGCAGCTTAGCAAGTGATTGGAATCCATGACTGCAAAAGCGGCCAGATATATATTATAGGTCATTAACAATGTAATAAGAGATTGCTATTTATTAAAATTTAAAAGACTTTTTTTTTTATCATATTTACACATTATGGCAACCACCTTATGAAACATCCTATTCGTTAAATATAGCATGGCTGCACCATTCATAAGTCTTACATATTACTCTTTTTTTAAACATAACATTATGCTTTTTTTTAAATGTAATTTCTAATAAACTAAAATTAATGTCTTAAAAAGGTAAATTAACATGTAATAATCAACTTACAATAACTATTTATGGTCATTGTGATGCATACCATCCATCATAAATACCAGGGATTCAATGGGTCATAGGGTTCATGCTCAAAACATTAGAAATTTTTTCAGAAAAATAAGATTAAAATATCCTTTTGATCCTTTAACTTTTACTCAAAATTCATTTTGATTCCTAAATATTTTTATTCTTAAATATTTAGTTGTTACAGTTTAGTTCGACATATATTTTAAGAATGATACAGTGCTTAACATTTCATGATTAGTTAAAATTTATGGAATAATGAATGTATCACCGTAACACAGCACGAATATATGCCCTGATTGAAGGACAATTCTTAAAAATGTTGCAGTCCTTGAAATTCCATAATTAGTTAAAATTGATGAAATAATGGATATGTCACCCTCAAGCAAATAATTAGCCAGTTTGATAGGATGCAACATTTTTAAAATATGATGGACTAAACTGTAATAAAAAGTTTGACCACAAATATATTTTCACTACTTCTGAACTTGTCTGGCCATCAAAGTCCACAAGCTCAGGTCAAAGTTCACGGCAGATGTAGATCAGGTCTGGCCTGTTGCCCCTGCTGAAAGCCCCAGATTAGCAACAGCTCAAGGCCTATTTGGATAACTGACCATCCTATTCACATGATTTCATCCACATCCATGGAAACTACGTGCAAAGGTCAAACAAAGAAATGAGAGGAAACAATAGCTCCATCTCAAAGGGTAATTGATCATGTGACTCTAAGATCATGGTTCCATACTCATCCCTCTGCCGTGATTCCTCATACGGCCTTCTTGATCTCGTGCATCCAAATAGGTCATAATCATTCTCATGATGCCAAAGGAAGATGTGAGCATTCTGCAACAATATTTTTGGAACCGGCATTGTTTCATTCAATCAACACAAATCTCGTGCATCAGGCATGAATGAAGCAAGCTGTAATTCCAAGAACACTACTTCAAGATCTCAAAACACTGCTCAAAATAGACTTTGCACCAAGCACAACTGAATTGGTTCCATTCTTTTATTGAAAAAATGAGAGGATTTTGGCCTCCAGATCCAACAATAGAGCAGCTGCTACCTGTCTTTGTTCTTCTGATACAAACAATTGAACACAGGCATGTACAATAGCTGCAATAAGGAAATACCTGCAGCTCCCTTCATAAGTTCCTCTCCACAAACTCCCAAATTCTCTCTTCCATATAGACACGGTCCCGAAGCCGCCGGGGCATGTGCCGCTCATCTGGAAAAAGAAGAAGCTCATATGGCTTACCAGCAGCAATTAGCGAATTCACAAGCCTAGCTGTGTGCCTGAAATGAACATTCTCGTCGATCATGCCGTGAACAAGCAGCAGCTTGCCTTTGATCTTGTGCACATGGTGCATGATGGAGCTGTATTCATAAGCATCAGCATTCTCTGTAGGCAAGCCCATGTACTTCTCCGTATAGAATGTATCATACCCATCCCATGCAGTCACCGGAGCACCTGACACTGCGCACCGGAATGTATCAGGAAACCTTGCCAGGCTCATGGCAGAGAGGAAGCCGCCATAACTCCAGCCATAGAGACCGATATGGCCAGCTTCGGCTAGACCTTGCTTTACTAGCCACTCTGCACCAGTGAGTTGATCTTCTGCATCTACACAACCAATGCTATGTTTTAGATGACCCTCAAACTTCAATCCCCGTCTTGCAGTCCCTCGGTTATCGAGCTGCCAATGCAAAATTTTAATTTAATAGACTGTTGAAGTGGAAAGCAAGTAAAAAAATGGCCAGAGTAACATATAGCAGGATAATTGAAATGGAAATATGACTTGGGGGAATCACACCATCTTTACACATGCATGTGGGTGAAAGCACATGAATTTGGGGTATGGGTATTGGAGAACTCCATCCAGTGGGAATGGGTGGGTTTGCACAGAATCTTTTTACTATTGAGACTTACTAGGGAAGATTTATGAATATACAGGCACGATGCTGTGCATAGATTGTAGTACAGGACAATGAAAGGTGGTGACCAGAAGATTAACGCAATTGAAAGTTTTCATGTGGATGTGCAGCAAACCTATTAAAGACAGAGAAGAAAAAACAAGCTAGCAACCGCCTGCACAGAAAAGGACACTGCTGAAAGGGTCTAGTTGCAGGCTACGATGTCTCCATATTTTCCCCCATTTTTTTTTTTTATAAATCTAGGCTACTTTTAATCCTTTTCTCAACAAAAGTAGACATGTTTAAACAGTAGAGCACATGACTCTTGACCCATATGAATTAATATACCTTATTAAATCGTACTAAACAACAATGTTGATTGTTGATAAATAAAACACAAACAACTGCTCCACACCATCTAAAGAAGTTTATCACCCAAAAGTAACATTGAGTAGCATTATTTTAAATCAAACAAAAGAATTAGGAAGCTATCTAATTAGTTGTAGATAGTTTTGATCAAAAGTAGTAATTTGCATACATGGGAATTATAACAATCAATGAATAAATTATTAAAAGAAACTTAAGCACATAATGCGTCGTGTTGTTACATATCATTTTTGCTTAGTAATGTCACATATTGCACATACAAGTCCACTGTATGATAGCATAACACGCACCCTCTGCATCGTGTTTGCTCCTACTAGCATGGTACAATTTATATAATGGAATTTTGTAAGAAAAGACCACTTTATGCTTTTGGGGGTAAGATAACATTTCATATTCATAACAGCAAAAATGGACCCTTCTTTTGGTCAGCTTCAAACTTTAGTGGATCATTATACACTCCTCTTATGACAATTATAAGCACGATTACACATGCATTGACATGGAATAAGCATGCATTGATTACCAACATGCATGCAACCTTTATTATGACAGTATCCATTACCAAAATATGTGCATTGACTAAAATAAACACATGCAATCATCATTTTTAACTTTGGCTATCATGTAGAGACACCTATTATGCACAAAAGTTTTATAGTCTTGTTCAACATACAAACACAGAAACATGGGGAAAAAAATAAGGGAATCAGAAGAAAAGTGAGAGATATAAGAAGGAATGTCGCAGAGGTTTCCAGGCACCAGCAAACTCCTAGTAGAGACTATAGGGTATAATCCACTTGATACTTTATATTAAGATAAAGATATTACATGATCAATCCAGCAAAGAAAAATGAAAAAGAGAAAAAAAAACAAAAATGGCCAGGTGTCATACTCATATTTTTTTTCTAAAGTTTCCATGTTACGGCAAATGTTCAGAATCCATACCCAAGATGAACTGTCAAGGTGACTGAGACATGGGTTCTCAGTTCAACCATGGCTCAACCATGAGTCGACCAGCCAATGACTTCCCTGTCTCCTATCCAACCAATGTGTCGTTTCCTCTTCTCCCCAGACATTGAGGGCCCAAAGTGATCAATCCATTGAAAGTTCTCAAATCAAGCACCTTGAGGTTAAAAGGAAGAACAGGTTGTCCCCACTTCTTACTGGGTTTGGACATCACCTCCTTCCAAAATCAGAACAGATCACCCCTTCATTGATGAGATGCAGTCATGCCATCTCCCCTCCAGCCAGATTGTCTCTCCACCTCACCTTTGGTGGCTGGCAAGCAGTGTCCAATGATCTCCTTAATCCCACAGTTAATTGGACAAAAATAAATATATGAAACAGAGTAAAACTTTAAAAGCCTCTTTCTACAACCTCCACATGTGACAATCTTTCCAACCACAGCCTCTTCCTGACATCGAACTCCTACACCAGTGGTCTCCTCCCAAAGTTTGACAGCAATTGCTTGAACCAATATAAAGGGCCAAGCAATAGAGAAACATAGGGTTTGTTTTAGGAACAAAATGGACATTGAGATCCCACTGGCACTATTTAGAATGGTGACTCACAGGTCATTTGGGCTGCTGACCTGTTTCAGTTTGAACAGCCGGACCACATCGGTCAGCTGTTCAAACAGGTTTCTAAATATTTTGGGTCCTAGCCCAAGCCAACCTATAATGATGGCAGGTGGCAGGTCATCGGGGTTGACCTGTTTCACCTGCACTGGTCTCTGAACATTGGTTATGATAAATATTGCTCTTATTAAGTTAATTATTATAAACAAAAAATAGGCCCACTTGATTTCTAGCATAGTACAGTGTCAATTCCTACAGACAATTGTGGCACCATTTCGAAGGTTGCCGACGAGAAATGTTCACAAACTTTTTGGTAGATTACATCTAGAGCCATATTACCAAATGACAACCATATTGGTGGGATAAAGCTTATGACATTCACTAGTTTTTGATCAGTTGCAGGAGAACTGAAATAATATGCAATAAATTTTCAGATTCAAGAACAAAGGAAGATAAAAAAAAGTCATGACTTTGACCAAACTTTTAAGACCCCTGATGACAATCAAGAAAACCTATAACATGTCATATACTAGCATTGGTGACCAAACTTTGAATGTGTGCCTGCGTGCCTCGAGGATGCAAACTCTTTCCAATTTGAAAATTGAACTAAATATGTAGCGCTTTTCAAATGCCTTCTAAGAGTTATATAAAACTTAGTAAATCATTTATGGAATATATCTAACTGACAAACACCCACATCCTGACCAGTTATCAGATCATATAATTAATCAAACTAATTTGCCCATGCATGGTATGGACATATTCTTTTCACCTTCTCAAAGACTTGAGATTTCATAAAAATTTAATTACCATATTTTCTTTCAAACAATCAAAATGGTTAGATACTAGTAAATTAATGTTTTTCCAGGCATTTATTGTTTCAAACATGGTAAGTAGAACCGAACTGAACCGGTCAACTTGGCCCAAACCAAACCGACTAAGAACCGATTCATTTTTCAATTTCGGTTTGATACGTACCCTAAACTGGTCCGAACGTGTTAAATTGCCGGTTCGGTCCAGTTCACGTGTGGGATGGGTTGCAGGGGGTAGGTTGGGAGGCATGTGGACTCTTATGAGCTCTCATCCTCTGTCCTCTCTCTAATTCATATTTAAAATCATTTGAGTAAATATTGTCCTCTCTCTTCTTTACTTTTTGCTTTTCATTTACTTAAGATTTCTCATGAAAATAAGAGAAATACCCTCCATTCAGATTTAACAAAAATATTTAAAAATAAAATAAAATTTTTTAAGGATAAAAAGTCAACTCTCTTCCTTAAGAATAAATTTTGACAATTTTAGAAAATCACAGTTTAGCAAAAATCAAGTCAGGATACTTCTACTCCAAATAAAAATCCTAAAAATCAATTTAACTTAGAAATGATGAGAAAACAAAGTACCAAGAAAATTATTTTCATGAAAATCCTTAAGAATAAATATAATTTGTGAGGCTTCGCTCAACACTTAGTCAAACCAACAGGATTTTCAGACTTAGACAAAATTAGTGAACCTTACACTGACTTATGCTGACTTAGTCTGCAACTTATTAAAATAATAAAATTAAATTTATTATAAAATCCTAAGGTTAAAATGTATTTTTTCAAGTCCAAACTATGACATATCACTAGACCGGAGGTTGAGATATTTTTCTTAACGGTGAAACCTCCAGTAACACCAAACATGTTTTTTATTTCAGTTTTTGTAATCTTGTTTTTAAAAATAAAAATAAAAAATAAAACCAATGCTAAACAGGTCCTAAACAATTAAACTTGGTAAATGGAAAATTGCACATTAAATTGTGAAACAAACAGGTGGTACACTGGTTCTAGTGCTATCCAAAAGAACTACCAGTTAAGTAAACTAATTTTACAATATTGGAAACGGAACTTGTGGAGCACAGGAAGAATCTTTACCAGATGATAAGTTTGAGACTTTGAATACAGATGCATCACCATGCTTGCAAGATATGTACCAGAACAATAAATAAGCAGAGATTGCACAGCTGCCAAAAAAAAAAATAGAAGCAGACTTACCTTCCACACTAAAATCCCCTTATTTCGTAGGTACTGAGCTCTCATGTCAACTGTGTTGATCCATGAATCACATACAAGTTGGACACTTGGACCACCATAAACGCTGATCAATGTTTTATAGGGAGGTGGCCCAAACTTTTTTGCATCAGGCTTATACAGAGCCCCATATAAAGGAGTACCATCCTTAGCTGATATTTGGACAACCTCTGGTGACAAAAGTGGAAGCTTTTTGAACCGCGGAATGGTAAGTGGCTGCTCATATAGAGGCATAATTATGCTTCCATCATGCAATGAACAAAGCAAAACCCTAGGTGGAGTATTCAAAGAGTCATGAACATCAATGAACCTCTGCATCTGATGATCAAGAATCACAGCATGTCTTCCATTGCCTTGAGTCAACCTTCGAGGGGGTTGCAATGGAAGGTTATGATCAGGAAATAGGTTTGCACAGTATAAATTAGCTTGCAATGGTCCATCCATGGTACCGGTAAAGTAGACAAGCCCAGCATTCTCATTCACACCAGCAATTTGTTCGACCATCCAATCACCTTGAGTGATAGGTCCCACCAAAGCTCCATTCTTGTCATGAAGATATAGATGTCTAAATCCAGTCTTGTCACTAGCCCAAATAAAACCCCCAGAAAATTCACTCCTTCCTTTGTCCAAAGGTGTGAAACAGTCATGTAATGTGATCCATATGTCCTGCTCTTCTACTAGTAAAACTTCTCTTCGGCCTGTCCTGATATCAAAGTTAAGAATTTTTAATTTGGAGTGGGACCTGTTGAGAACCTGAGCTGTGAGAGAATTATCAGGCATCCAATTGACTCTGGCTAGATATTCTTCATCGCTGTTATTCTGATCCTGTACCCCACAAAGAAGATCCATCCAAGTAACCTCTCCTCCAAAAGCGGGCACAACTCCAAGTTGAACTTTGACATTAGCTGCTCCAGCAAATGGGTATGCATGGTCCTCTTGTGCATCTGAACCAATACAATTTTTACCCTGGTGCATAATTCTAAAAAGAGGTATCTCAGATGAATCAACTTTGGTAAATGCAATGTATTTGCTATCAGGAGACCACCAGAACCCTGTCTTTCTATCCATCTCCTCCTATAATTATTAAACAGATTGCGGGGAGATGAAAAATTAGTAAGAACTGCGCAGACATCTAATTATCTAAATGCATGAAATACATGAATACATTGAGAGAAACAGGGTGTGTACCTGTGCAATATATTCAGCAAGACCATGAGTCTGAAAAGACAAAACAGATCAGACCTGTCAGATTCTGTAAATGAAGATGGGTCAATAAAAGGTTGGCATGTAGAAAATGACCACTAAATATCAGATGCTTATTTTCATCTAAACTACTATATAAATACAACTAAACTCTTCTAGAAAAGCTCATTCCAAATAGTGCAAACAAGCTTTGTTAGTTAGGGTTTTCATTATTAGGGTTATCGCTTCCCGTTTGGTGTAATATCTGTTCTTCCATGACATTGTTCAGAAAACAGAAATGCATGTCCAAACGTGTTTGCAGGTGAAGATAAAAGAAAGTATAATCAACTTAAGCTTTTGGAATTCTTTACTCAGCTAAGGGATTATTTTGAGGCATATCTACACCCACATAAGCATCAATTCTGCGAGATTCTTCTAGGTTATTAATAAATGAAACCAAACCTTAAAGAATACCTTCTATATTCTTGGCTACCTTTTGACCAACTAGATTATAAAAAGTCCAGTACAAAATTAAGCATGTGTGAGGAATATTAGAAATTTAGTAATAGATATAAATGTCCTTGACTTAGAAATCACATAGACCAGTTTTGTGATGAATGAAAAGCTATACAAAGACCCCAACCGACTCAATGATAGATGCTTAGTAATGATGATAGATGCTTCATACATACATGCTTGCATGCATTGGTCCAAAACCCAACGATGCCCATATAATCATGTTGTCTAATCCCATATTTCAGAAGCCAAAGAATCTTACAACTCACTCTCATCTATAACACCAACACTGAAGTTTTTCTGACCCCATCTCATGTCTTGCTCTATTCCTTTCTTGCAATCCTTTTACTCCTCTTTTAATAAATTGGCACTTGACCAGCATCTTAAATTCTAAAGATCTAAAATATTATAAAGATGAACTTCCCAACCTTTTAATCCTAATAGCAGACTCTCAATATAAGTAGCTGCACTCCAATATTTTGATTTTTCCAAGAGAAAGGAAAAGATCAATATTAGTAACATTCTTTATTAACAATCATTAGCACACGCACACAAACACAGAGCGCAACAGCAGCACTTCAAATTTTCAAGACGATCTATCAAATTTTATAATATGAAGATCGTTAAATATGATGATGTTCACTTTTAAATTTTGTGTGACAGGTATCAACCGATTGCCTCCCACACACCCATCTAGTTCTCCACAGGTTATCTCCTTTACCATCCTCTGCCACCATTGCTACTAGTTCATTGCCCATTATACCTCCAAAAACTTGTAACCCCTCCCCAATCTCCTAAACCATGATGAAATGCAACCCCAACTATAGCCTCCTACCATTTAGATCATCTCAATTGGTCATAGCCCACAAAGTAGAGTGTCAACCAATTAAGTCTAGCTCAAAGCCAGAACTACAAGGCCTAGACCTTGCCCTTGTTTCAGCTCTTTGTAATGTCAGGCTAGGCTCAGAAAGAGGCCTTGTTAGATTTTCTCAACATCCAAACTCCAATTCCATTCTAAATTGATCCCAACATTGACTTCATAGGCTCAGACCTAATGCGAAGGCCCAATTTCTGAGCCTAGGTCACTATTTGTTTCAATCCAGATCTTCGTGTTGGCCAAGCCAGCCTAGTCCATTGACACTCCTACCTCTCAAGAGTTCTATCCATTATCCAATTTCTACCATGTTAGTTGTTAGACATGATGAGGAACTCTAACTAAGAAGGAATGATGGTGGAGGCGAAGACATGATGGAGAAAGTCATGATGGATAGAAGGAGAAAGGGGAAGGCTTAAACACCTGATGAGGTGAATGACTTTTGAATCAAGTGGAAGAGAGGAGCGACCAGTGACCAACCATCTCAGATTGACTCTACTGAAGTATTCCACTTGTATATGTGCTGGAAGGGTGAGAATCCTTTCAAGGTGACACCAACCAATCTCTCATTGATACAAACACTTGAGAAAGGTAAATTTATGAACCTTCTTGTTTCAGCAACTGGTGATGCAGGCCACACACCAATGCACAACTCCCAAAGAAGCAAGTAGCACTGTTCCAATCAGATAAAGATATACATATACATGAAAGAAATTCATTGCATATTGCGTTTAGACATGATTGCTTGCTAAATTCTAACAGGCTCATATCCATGCACAACACCCAAGACATCTTTGTTGAGATTTTGCAGCTTCCTAATAATAGCTTTCAACTGCATCTCCTAGAAATGTAATGCCCAAAAAGATGCTACTGTACTTTAGGCAAGGCAATATTCTTTAGCTAGCTAGTAGGGAAGGTATTTTACTAGCACTGTAACCCTTCATGCACCATGGTCAGTTAACAACTCAAGTATTTTAGGTTTTAATAGTAAAATTTAGCAATACACTTTCTTTTTCAATAGAAAACAAAACATCTTGGAATTCAAGTCTAGAATTAATGCAATTAAAGTTGCATAATTTCCAATAGGGAAGCATTAATATGCTGCGAAATGTAGTTATAAAAGCAATCAATTTATGTGATACAACACAACAAAATGTGATTATAGTGCTTCTATGAACCATTGTTATGTTTGAAGTGGAATACCGTTTTTAGAGTTACTTCAAAAATTAAAAAGTAACTTTCTTGTATTTAATAAGAACAATAAAAACAAGCAATAAGAATGGTACAAACTAAAGATTAAGGTAAAGACAACATACATTATACATTGCTGAAATCAAAAGAACGTCTCACCTTTCCATTTCCTTTTGCACCAAATGTCACTTGTTTAGTTTCCCCATCAGACAAATTCAAGACATGAAGCTCATCATCTCTCACAAACGCAAGCATGCTTCCATCTGGAGACAGATGAGGGTCAATGATTGGCGAACCAGCTACACTCTGCAGCTTGAGCTCTGGTTCTGAGCCATATACATCCTGGAAATAGACCTGTTCAAAAAGTGAAGATTCACTCAGTATCCCACTTAGTATCCCATACTAGGCTGGAAAGAAGGTTCCTGATTACGCCCATAAAACCCAACATATAAACAAAGATTCCTACTTTTGCAACCATTGTAGCCCAAAAATCAAAATAGATAACATTTAACTTGATATTCAACTAATCGAATAAAGCCAACAGGAGGAAAAAGGAATAAAAAGGATCGGAGTACGACAGATTCCAACTTTTGCAAACATTATAGCCCAAGAACTGATTTTGATTACACTTAACTTAGTATCCAACAAATCAAAGAATCAAACAGAGGGGAAAAAACGAATAAAGAGCATGCAAGTGCGAACCCCTGCAGGCAAGGGCACCATGATGGCAGGCTTTCCTGGCAGAAAGCAAGAAGAGGATGGGGACCTGCCCCTCCACTCATAGCGAGTAACTCCCAGCCCCCTCTCCCTCGACCTCTCCCGCCTCAGCTTCTCCTCCGCTGAAAGATTGCTCTCGTCGAGCCCCCCGCCGTCGGGAGGTCTAAAAATCAAGTCCTGCCGCCCGGATGCGAGGTCAAAGGCGTAGACTTTCCGGTAGAGGGTGCCATCGGGGCTAAAGAGGTACGATATCAGGCGGTCGTCCGGGCTGAAGCTGATCGAGGACGGGGCGACGTAGCCCGGCAGAGGGTACTGCACAATCTCCTCCACGGGGAAGAGGAACGAGTCATCGTTGGTGTCCGTGAGCGGCATCTCGTCGTCGCGTCTCGGTTTCTTCCTGGCGATCTTGCAGTCCTCCTCGTCCGCCGCCTTGAGCGCTTGCATCAGAGAGAGAGAAGCGGCGGTGCAGGCGGCGCTCCTGGAACCCAAAAAAGGCGAGGGCTTGCGAGCGGCGGCGGCGGCGGATCCCTAACCCTAAAGGTACGGCGGGGCTATCTGATCGGGGGGAGAAGATCTAGCACGTCCCCCCTCCGGCTCTTCCACCTCCTCCTCCGGTCCACGGATTCGATATATTTAAAGCAAAAAGAAGGGATAAAATAAATTAACCTTAGTATAAAAAAAATATTACGGGGATGAAAGCAGATGCTTGCACGTGAATTGATTGAGTGGCGACTGGTGATAGATTTCTGGAAGCGGTGGCGTTTCAGATAAAAAGAGGATGATGGATGGGTGGCAAATCTGCCTCAAAACGGAGCCTTTGCTTTGGCCTTGGAGGAAAGGGAAGTAGTAGATGGATGGCGACCACCATTTGGTCTGCTTCTGTTTTTTATCAGTGGACGTGGACCATGGAAAAGAAAACCTATGGCTGCTATGGCTCTTTTGCAACAAGAACCAGCCTGATGTGCATGCATGTGTCCTCATCTAAGAAATGTGGGCAGACCATTTGTGCAAAGTTTTGCGACTTTTAACCCTACACTGACCATCTGTGGAACATCATGCTCGCAGGTGTGGTGTGTGTCACATTGATGAGACGTCTCCCTCAAATGTATAGTTGCTACTTGGCATGGTGGCCCTGAGGTGCTTGGATTCAGAGTGATTCTTATTAAGATTGTGACCAGCTTAGAGAGCTCAATTTAGGTTTGGATGTGAATGGCTGAAACACCAGTGGAAAATCTTTCCTGGGCTTAGACTCATCCTTTAAGTGCTAATCATGCTGATGCAAATGTGGTGACAATATGACAGAGTAAGTTATATCGATGGTATATGTTAGTAGCTATAGAATTATATTTGGCATGATCATGAAGCAGGAATGCTTTAAGAAATTGCTACCAGTCAAAATGTGTAAAGGAATTGATTACAGCTTTGATTCAATAGGAGAGTTTTATCAAGTTTATTAGCTTTGATGAAATGTGAACTAGTGAACTTAGGCTTGCCTTAGTTGTCATATGAACTCACTTGGCAACCATTTTCATGTTACATGTATAACTATCTCAGACTTTCATCTGGACTGGTAATCCCTACCAAATCTTAAGGAGCGGCTAAGCTAGTCATTAGTGCTCTAGCTCACTCTAAATACTCGAGCTAGTTGCCACACACCGTTGAAGGGAGAAGGCTATCTCACCAACCAAAAATGGAAGTGGGAAAAGGCTAAAGCTTGCATTTGGTAAGTGAGATTTTCTTACAGTCATATACCATGCCATTCTCTGAATACATGGGTCCCCCATGACACTCATATGAGGACCCTTGGAGTCTAGGACACAGCTAAACAAACATGCAACTCAGGTTCCTTATGTTAGCAGCGGCAGGAGCCATTTTGGTGGCTATGTATGAGTATCCCATGCTGAACTCTCTGGTTCTTGGTCAGGTCTGTATGCCATGCAACACTTCCACTTAGTCAATGATGGATTGCAGGAGATGCTAGCATAATTATCATCTGGTTGAACTTGAATCACTGTGGAGGATCATCATTCTTCTGTTGTCGTCTGCATTAGCTGGCAGTAGAGGTGAAGGCTGTCCGTGTGTTTCATGAAGGAAACCAAGCGCTTGAAAGCCCCTCGTCTGGCTCATGCACCGGCCAGAGCAATGCATTTCTCATGATCTATATATTATTAAGGGATTGAAAGGCGGTTCCCCTGTTCCTCCATCTCTATTCCTCTTCTCCACAACAGAGGATGCAAGCTCGAGCGGTGGTGGCTGCTACAGTGTAGATGGGGGACGGTTACATTTGTGGCTTCAAGCAATAAGATAGAGAGATGAATTCTTTGGAAATATCCAGTGGGTGCGAGATTATGATGATGGATCTCATTTTGGATGCAGAAGTTGATTCATATATGGCGATGTACTCATTAACCCTCCAACCTGATGCTATGTTGCTTCACAAAGGTTTTATGCTTAATAATGCGATAGATAGAGAATAAATGGATACAATATGCGATAGAATTTTCCAAGACAAGTTAGTGATGCATTGGTGGAGGGCTCACTGCCTCCACTAAAATTTATTCTAACTTATGATTACAAAGAGGAAAAGTTAAAAGAATAGCAGGCAAATTATTATAAACTTAAGGTTGACGTTCGGCATTTTTTTCAAAGCAAAAATTTTCTCACAAATTAAAAATTACTAAAAACTTATGAAGCATCATTGGTTATTAAGTTTTTTTCTTTAAGAAAATTCTAATATTTTTCCTTCTTCACATCTGTTTTTTTGTTAATAACCCATACTTTTTTCCTCCATTTAGAGCGAAGCTTCCAATGCCAAAAGGCAAACTTTTTAATCCTATAATATATACCAAGCTCCCAATAGTGACATTAAGAATGAATAATTAAAGAACTCATAATTAAAAAATTTATAAAAGAATTTAACTAAGTACTGTCATTTTTATCTGACTTCCAAAATAGATACAACTACTTCAGGTACGAAGAAAGAGGAAGCCAATAAACTCTGAAGTTTCTCCGATTGCAGGTTCTCTAAGACTATAAGAAAATCATGAATTCTGACTCAACATTTATGCTCTCTATAATTCCATGTGAGACTACCACGTAATTCTTCTTACTTACTTTCTTATAAAGCTCCTTGAAGAAAGATGAAAATGATATAAATGCTATTTTTCTAAAATTTAATATTTCTTTCATTTCAAATCTGAAAGCCATGTTTCAGGTGGCATCCAAACTTTCTCCGTATGTTCCTCTAAACTTAAGAGGCTTTTCGAAGCCTGCACCTTTTTTTTTCTTGTGATAAAACAGGTCCTCTAGTAGTATGCTCCAGTAATCAGCTTGGTCCAATTAACTACTCTTCTTCTCGACCATGGAGGTTCTTCTTTAGCTATTTTGCTAGCAACATCGTGTTCATATAATTTAAATCCTTAATGCCCAGACGGAGGTCTCACTGGTCCGAGTGGGAGGCATCGAACAATGGAGTTGAGGAATTGGGAGGCTAATCAATGGTCGTTCCAATGGTTTTGAACTGTAATTAATTAATAGGTTTTCTTCGTGGGTAAGTTAATCAACGGTCAGGAGCTGCAATGAGTAAGTTAATCAGCAGTCAGGAGTTGCAATAATCTAACTTTGATCAAAATATCATGAGCCCATTGATTGTACGGTCAAGAATCGACGATCGAGATTATATATATATATATATATATATATATATAGATCCACCGACCATTTCGAACTCCACAGATATGGCGCCCATCTATCGTCTCTCCCTCTTCTTGCTCCTCTTTTCCACCCTCCCCTCCACGTCCTTCCAAGAACGCCCGCACCTCGCCCTCGATTTCCTCATCGATGCCGTCATCTCCGCCGTCGAGCCCGTCAACCCCGGCCCGGCGCCTCCGCCGTTGACCGCGGCGGACCCCGCCCCCTACCCGTCCCCGGGCTCCCCTCTTGCGCCCGCGCTCTTCGTCCTCGGCGACTCCACCGTCGACTGTGGCACCAACAACTACCTCGGTACCCTCGCCCGCGCCGACCGCCCCCCATACGGCCGTGACTTCGACACCCACCGCCCCACCGGCCGCTTCTCCAACGGCCGCATCATCGTCGACTACCTCGGTCCGTCTCCTCCCTCCTCTTCCCTTCTTGAACCCTCCTGATTCCTCGTCTTCGGTCTCGAATCTTTCTCCAAGAACTCAGTCTTTTCGATTAATTCTGATATAGCACTTCGACTGGGGCTCCCATTCGTGCCTCCGTTCTTGGGGCAAAGCGGGGAGATCGAGGGCATGATCCACGGCGTGAACTATGCGTCAGCCGCCGGCGGAATCCTCTTCTCGAGTGGGTCCGATCTGGTAAAATTCACCACCTAACACGATGATTTCTTCGAGAAAGATGAGACTTTGGTGCTGAATTTGGTCTGGAAGGATGATTCTTGATCATAGTGCTTCTTGGGCTTTGGTATTTTTGGTGCGCAGGGGCAGCACATTTCGCTGACCCAGCAAATCCAGCAGGTCACGGATACGTTCGAGCAGTTTGCACTAAGTCTTGGGGAGGAGGCAGCAGCAGACCTAGTCTCGAGGTCGGTGTTCTACGTATCCATTGGGAGTAATGACTTCATTCATTACTATCTGAGGAATACTTCGAGTGTGCAGTCATTATACCTGCCATGGGAGTTTAACCAGCTCCTTGCAACCACTGTGAAGGAGGAGCTCAAGGTTTTCTCTCCTTTCCTCCTCAGAATATTACTAATGCGCATATGAAGGAAATGGAATTTGTGACAGTTTCCAATGTCTAATATTTTCTGTTGGAGCTGCTTTTGTGCCTTACTCTCAGAAGGTTTCAAATTATGATTTGTTGAATTCCAATTCTCCAAAAAAAAAAAAAAAAAATGAAATGAAAAGAAGATTTGTTGAATTCCTGAAACTTGATTAAAAATCCTCTATAAATATGCTGGGTATCATTTAATCTTTAATTCTCAGATTGTGTTTTGCAGAATCTGTGCGAATTTAATTATGCCATCTTATCCCCTGAATATATGCTTGCTGAATCCAAGCATGTTGATTCAAATGTACCATGAATCTGTGACTGGAATATAACATCGTAGATATATTTGATATCTGCTTCTGTTAAACCTTTAAATTAGATCAGAGCGTTCCTGGAATATATTGGAGCGTACCTGGTTCCTGATCATAGGCATGCCTTGTACCCATTTTCCCTTAAATTTCAGACACTGGCTTGCTGAATTTCTGAAATTTGAGGTCAATGCGCCTTGGCTATACATATACCTATTATATGTTTCCATGCTATGATATACCTGCAGACAATTTGACCAACCCTGCTCTTGCCACAACATTTGCACAATTATATGTATGGGATCTCTCATCCTTCAAATTTAAAATTGTGGCTTGTTAAATCCTTTTAACCTGTTATAGTTATAGCAACCATAAGGTTTGTTGAATGTAAATATAACCCCTGCGCGTGAGCCATATTTCGTTGTTTCTTTGTTATGATGAATACCTGAATGCAGAATTTGTACAATACAAATGTGAGGAAAGCGGTTGTCATGGGCCTAGCTCCGATTGGCTGCACTCCTCACTACTTGTGGCAGCACGGCAGTGAAAACGGGACGTGCATTGATGAGATAAACAATGTGGTGATTGAGTTCAACTACGCCATGAAATACATGGTGCATGAGCTAAACCATGAGCTCCCAGGTGCCATGATTACCTTCTGTGATGCTTTTGAAGGCTCTATGGACATCCTTACGAACCGCAAACACTATGGTGAGTCATTTGATCAGCATGTCACTTTCCTCCGTCAAGAAGAGCTCCAGTGCTTGTGAACTGACTTTCTGCGTCTTTGCAGGTTTTGCGACAACAACTGATGCTTGTTGTGGGTTGGGCAAATATGGAGGATTGATCATGTGCCTGCTTCCAGAGATGGCCTGCAGTGATGCATCGACCCATGTTTGGTGGGATGAGTTCCACCCGACAGATGCAGTGAACCGAATCCTTGCAGATAATGTGTGGTCTGGTGAGCACACCACCATGTGCTATCCTACGAACTTGCGGGACCTGATTTAATAAGTTGACTAGTTTGTGTCTCAATGACAAGCAATTCATTTAGTTTTCTTAATCTCTGACCTGCTTTGCTTATTACTGCAGCTAATGCAGACTGTAGGAAGGCACATGCTTATATTGATTGGGTTCTTCTAATCATCTAGAAATATATGATATACATAATGACAATTTACTGGAAATTTATGATAAGCCATAATAACTGCATATGCTTCCTTTATGTACTCTACCTCCACTTCCTTTTTGGTATATTGAAAAGAAAATATGTTGTTGCAGTGCAAGGTTCTATAATTCTATTGCTTTGTGATCTTTTCTTCTTCTTCTTTTTTTTTTTTTTGCTACTTTTCTCATTATAAAAGTTTTTTTTAGTAAAGTAGTGGTTTTAGTCTACAGTACCGTAGTCTGCAGAGAATCACTAACAGGTATCTTCAGCCTAAAATATATATTTGAATAACAAGTAAAAAAACAAAAGACATGAAACAATAAGATCACATGAAAGCGTGACATGGATTTTTGTAGGCCTCTACAGATTAGCTGAAAATTTTCAGAAGATCGGGACATGATCAATATTTTGTTTCCATGAGATTATAAAATGAGAAAAATTACAGCATCAAACAAGAAACATCAGGGGAAAAGAAGCTTTTTAGCATGGTTTACTAGCTGGAAATTCATAGCCATCATCAAGAAATCTGATGCCAAGATGGGGAAGTTTAAGATTGACTAGATAACAACTGTCACTAAGAACTCATTCACTGATACAATGAACCTCTTTCTTATGTAACACCCTCAGAACAAGCATTTGCGGTCCATCTGAAATGCCACAGCAGCAATCTGTTAACCAGTTCGTTTTGTGCCTTTGTGCCACAATTTACATGGATGATGGCTGCTTCTTAATAGTTGTTCGAAAACTGACATTGCATAAGGAAATTAGCATACGTGGGCTGCTTGACAGACCCGGATTGAACCACAGTTGTCAGTTGCACTTCATAGTCACCCTTGAAATGTTGATTATCAGCATCAAAGGTAAGTTCAGATTATCTTCATAACCTTCACCTGGAGACTTCTAGAGTTCTACCAAAGCCAAAGAGAATATCCACGATGTAAAGGTGGAGGAGGATCTAAGAAGCTAGGAAAAAGTGATGGTTTTGTATATGCTAGATGCTTATATCTTTGTCATCAACTAGAGAGTTTAGAACAAAGCCGGGAAATGCCATATTACTAAAAGAAGTTTCAGATTCATGTGCTAAGTTTCAGACTGAGCTAGTTCTTCCTTCATTATCTTAGTGAAGACTGAAGCTTGCTCCTCATTTTCCTCAAAAATAGCAAAGGATTTAAGACTGAGCTAGATATTATAAGTAAAAGCAACAAGTTCATTGTGAAAAAAATCTCCAGAACTGAACTACATCAGTTCACATTGTAGATATGCGAGTCCTTGAGATCACTATTAATTTGCTTCAAACTTTTCTACTTCCAAAAATATGCAACCACTTATACTGATAGGTTTTATTAAGGAAATGTGTACTCTGTGGTTTTGCATTAATAAATAATTTTTTGTTCAAATCACCAAGGACAGGCATGTAATGATATTTGTCACTTAACAAGATATGAATATCTATCAAAGTTTGCTTTCAGTTGGTTAAAATCACCAAGGGCTGACATGTAATGATAAGGACTGGCTAAACATGTAGGTTGGGGATGCTTTTGTGAGCAAGTACAATCACAAAAACATCTAACTCTCACCGTCACTCTTTTGCTTTCATTGCGACCTCTGATTACATTAAGGAACGAAGCTAAGAAGGCTAAGAAGGCAGTCTTTGCCTCTGAGATAGTTTCAAGCACCACCCTTGACCCTTTATCTGACCTTCGTTCTTATTTTTTTTTATATTATTAGTTTTTCTTGATCTTACTTTTTTTTTTTTTTTTCATCGTAATCTTTAGTTATATTTAATGAAGAATGAAGTTAAGAAAATAATCTTCATTCCTCACTTGATCTCGGCTCAACTTTTGACCATCCTCCAACATTGCCTCCATAACTTCCTCCTCACTTGACTTCCACCCAACCTCCATCAACCCTCTAATGTCACCTTAAAAAGTGCACAGCTTCTCCCTGCATATCTCATGCGCTGGCCCCTATTCAACCTTTAGTCAAGGTTGATAATTTTTTTTTCAAATAAATTTTGATGTAACATTTTAACCGATGAACAAAAATGCAGTATTTATAAAAAAAATTATGATTTAAATAAAAAATATCTTCTTATGAGATAACTGATTATGAGGATGCAATGCTATTATTTAATTAGTAAATAGTAATGACTAAATTTTTTTGTTATCTAATAAAATATAAATTTATAAATAAGCAACGTATAAATCAAAAACATAAATAAAAATATAATTTAATATAAAAAAATTAGACATCAATCATAAAGAGATGGTATATAATTAGTATGCAAAGTAAGCTTAAAATTATAAAAGATATTATGAAAAAGATGAATAGATCTTAAGATGACAACAAGAGAGGGTGGGGTCAAGGATCCCAATACTTATCTTTGTTCCCACCAAAGAAATAATCCTCATCCCCACTCCATCCCATCCTGTCTACTAATATATATATATATTTATAAAAATTATGAAATTAATAATATAGCTGAAAAAAATAAAGATAATAAAAGAGGAAGATTAGAGTTAAGAAAAAATATTAATATATATGATGACAATTTTATATATATGAAAATATATAAGGATAATATAATACTTAAGTGCAAGATCAATGGCATAAACAATATGGAATAGAGCGGAAACATATTTATTTCTATTCCAACAGTAGAGACAAAAATAATTTCTATCTTCATCTCCATCTCCATAAAAAGCAAAGAATCCTCGCCTCGAAGGAGACACAATGAATCCTTGCTTTATAAATTGAAATTGAAATCTTTATATGAATCTTAGTAACTTATCCAAATAAAATTATAATATAAAAGAATATAGATAATAGATATTAGAGCCACTTTCTTATGTATAAAAGAATACGAATAAATTACTTTTCTATCAAAGTATTGTTAAGTAATATTCATCTTAAAGAAGGTTGATTTTTGAGTAACTTTGATGTCTTGGAAGAATAAACCCTTAGAAATTTTGATGCATTATCTTACTATCGGATCCCGACTCGTCTGAAATGACCAAAACAACCCATAAAAAGTGATGGTCCTCCTAGTTCACCGTGCATCACCAAAAGCTTGGCTTCGAATCAACAAGGGAACGGCAGCGGTTGTAATTTGTTAACCAAACACAGTTCAAGGAATTGCAAGGTCCCATTGTCTTAGAACAAACGGCTACACTCTACCTCTGCCAAAGCTATCAACTGAAAAAGAAGAAGAGGAAGAAGCTATACTATAATCTTAACCCACCATAAAAAAATATTTGCACTAACGAAGCAACGAAAAAGAGATGAATGGGATGGCATTGGAAGCCTTGGCGAATGTAGGAATTAACTAGGCGCATTTCTGCAAGAGAGAAAGGGGACAAAAAAGTGATTTGCTCGTGGAATAAAGCAGTCAGTTCACCTAGGTCTAAAGGACATATCAAATTATCAATCATATCCAATGTTGTCTACATCGTTTGCGCTCTGAACGCGGCTTTTGCTTTACATATATCAGAGCATGATAATTGAACCATGCCAATTCTCGGACCGTAAAAGAAATGACAAATATCGGATTTATAGTTCTAACCAAATTGAGTTGTGGGCAACAGGCACTACATTTAAAGGGTCATAGCAAAATAACACTCAATAAAGCATTCACAGAAGAGTCTCTAGCGCAATGACCAAGTTATTCCATCATGGCTTATGTTTTCGAATTAAAATATAGAAGCAAACCTTTTGAATTCAAGAATAAAATTATATTTATCTAACCCTTCTTAGATCATGTAATAACGCAAGCCTTATGCAAAAGATGCTTTTTTTTTTTTTTTTTTTTAGAATTTATCACCAGTTTATTCAAAAACACTGTCACAGTTTTTGAAGCCTGTTATTCTTAAAATATTGTAGCAGTACTCATTGTTCAAAAATTCTCATTTTATTCTTTCTAAAAAAATAGTACATTAGCAAAGAATTTATTTAGAAAATAAATTTTTTTTTTCCAAAAACATTGACAATGGTAATACACAGTGGTAATATAGGGTAACACATCTAGAATTTATTTAGAAATTTTTTTAAAACAAACGTTGACAACGGCAATACAGAGTGGTAACATAGCATAATACCAAGTTTTGAGACTCTCTTAAGAATTTGGAGAGTAAATGTCAACAACTAATTTATATACAACTATAATCTTAAAAGCAATGATTTTTTTTTTTTTAAAAAAAAAAAGAAGCAATGATTTTTTTTTAAGAAAAAAAGTTAGCACATGCTAAAGGAGCCAAATCCTTTTCGTTTTTGTCTATTTGTGTTAATTTAATGCATAAGATATGAGTATCTCGAGTTTGAAACGAACTTAGCGTGATGAGACAAATGATGGACCTATAAATTTTTATTACAAATTCAACACGTCAGCAGTTGGACCTAGCACTTGGCTTGATTCCACCTCGGAAACTCTGCCACATGCGAACCTTAAATTTGTTATTTCTTGTCAAAAGTTGGTGGTTAGTTGTTTTTCGGAGGAGTTTCGACTTCCCCGTTCCCACGAAAACAATATCTTAGATAATATTATTGTAAATTAATGGATTCAAATGGTCTCATAGAACAAATAATATCGGTGGTTAACGTTGCACTAAGACTTCTCAAAGAAAATACTGCCAAATTTGTGAATCCCTTGATGGGTCCATCCTACACCACATGCACTCAAACAATTAATGCATCAATTACTTGCATGTATAATCCGATGCACAGAACATTAAAGCAAGGTTTTGCGCGTGGAACAAATGAGACGTCTAGCAAGAAAGTTTAGCATAATTACAGCAGGCATGCAAACAACCTTATACCATTCTCTGCATGCTGAGCTATGGTGCATAGTGGCATACAAAGTTAATGAGACAGAAGTTTTTAACCTCTAGAAGGATGATTCAGCTTCATTAATAGCAAAATTGATAGAGTAATTTGGAGGCATGTATCCAATAAATCAACAGGTGGCACATATCCGATAAGTCAGCACTTGCATACTTTTAGATGAACTGATGAAGATAGACGTTCAACTACAAAGTATGTAGCTCATGATACCTTGTACAATCTAATCCAAAAAGACCGACACATCATAGCAAAACACGTGGTTCATGAATCAAGTCATCCGTATAATCCTATTGCAAGATATGAGATTTGTTTATAAAAGAATGATTTGATTAGCAGGACACATCTACAACCATAACAATATAACTAACTTTCAGTAAAGCTATATTTCGTTCATTTTTCTATTGCATGCTATTTTCTCCATAAACCTAAAAAAACTATAAGGTCAATCTTTGATCATCCTTATTATCCTTCTTCATTGGTCTAATGTTGAAGGGCCCTCACTAGAAAGCCTCTAGCATCTACTTTCACGCTCTTTCTTTACCATCATAAGTTACTTTTGCAAACACTAGATTTTAAATTATTCTTTTTTTTCATTTATTTTGTTAATATGCGAGATTCTATGACCAGATCAAGCTATCATCAGAGGTATTGAAATATATTGAAGCTAGGATATGGTAGTGGACATCCCACTATTTATGCTTGTTACAATCCTACCCCCAATTGCAATCAACATGGAATGCTAGATGCATTATTTTCTTTTGCCTAAACATTTAAGAGGAAATTCGTTGTCTAAGAATTACATATGGTAAACGAAAAACAATAAAGAAGCTCAATGGATTGAAACTAGCCTATAAAGCATACCAAAGAAAAATCAAAAAATATTAAGAATATATTTGGTATCCATGCTGAATTAAGATGAGAATACAATTCTATTAGCTTCTCAATCTAAGTCCTTTTTGTTTGACAATCCAAACCTTTTAAACATACAAAATCAATATTTCGATAGAGCTCACAATTTACAATTTTTATTTTTTTTCTTTTAAACATTAGATTCGCTTAGAAATCTAATCCAATCCAATTCAATTTAGCAATCTAAAAGTGACCTGATTCATGAGGAAAGGGTCAGCCAACTCTCGCCAACCATATGATCAGTTCCTGTTTACATATTTGATGGAGATTCATGCAAGTATCAATCACCCAGTAGCTTTAAATTTTCCGAAAGCGAATCTAACAACATGAAAGGCCAAGATGTCAAAGTACATCCACAATATTGAATTCGCTCATACAGGTGTGTTGGATTTTTAAGATACGAAAAAAGATTTGTTTAATTATTTTAAATGTTATTTCAAAATGTATCTCTGTTATTTTCCCCAGCTGAATGATTAGAAGTACTTTAATGATTGAATTTGAATTATGAAAAAAAAATACGGTTGTAACCTGCTACTACTAAAATTTAAGAACCCGTTTGATAGAAATATAAAGGTTTTTTATCCTTATTTTCTCGTAACTATTTAGAAAAGAAAAAAAAATTATATATAAAACACTTTTTTTTTTTTCTTGAGTGAAAAATAATAATATAAAAAAAATAGTGTTTATTTTTTCATACTCTTTTTTAAAAACTTTAAAATCTTTTTTTAAAAGTTACCAAACACGCGCAAGCACTAAAAGGTAGCCGGAATGAGCTGTTTGAGTCAAATAATAAATTATGTCAAATACAATATTATGATATTCTTGAGGCCATAAGTTGTCTTTTATGTTCTTTCTTCTTTTCTCCCAGTGGATCAGAATGGTTTGAGGGCATAAGTGGTCAATCGAAGAAAACAAGGAGCATGAGCGTGGCCATATAACTTTTATTAATTAAAAGAACAAAAAGGCAAAAGAATGTACTGTAAAATTAAAATATTTTTCTGATATCATGCATGACGACTTTTGCAGCTTAGCTATGAAAATACAAACATTCTCAGCTGGTAATAAATATTACTGGACAATGGAGCAATTGATTCTAAGTTAGCGTGCCCTTTTCAAGCTAACAGGGAAGTGAATTTTGGAAGTATTGACTTGGATCTAAGACCATCCACTTTCTGCATAGAACCATCCGGTTCAGGCCACAGATACACATAAGTAGTGAAATCTAGAGGAAATTATCCTGGACTCGCTTCTTTATTTCTTCCAGTCTCTGAATGACCTTTGGGTTCATCAAGTCCCTTGCTTCCCTTATGAGTGTGCCTTCTCTACTGAAATGGTAAGCATCCACCACAGTCCTTATCCAAGTGTGCAATGCCTCTGGCGTTCTGCATACAAAGAGCACATCTTTAACCAAGAGCACCAAGGACAAACAGTATCGGATGAATGAAGATGGTTACAAATAAATATTTGATTGCAATGCCCCTGCCATTGTGCATACAAAGAACACATCTTTAAACGAAAGTACCAAGGACGAAATAGTATAGGATGGAATGAAGATGGTTAAAAAGAAATATTCATCTCAAGTGCAGCAAAGCGTACGTGTACAAGCAGTCAACGTCCTTCCCTTCAAGTTCATCTCCAGGTGTGAAAGCATCCTTCAGTGCAGACAATTGCTCCTCAGGATCCTCAATTGTAAGAAGATATTTTAGTATCCTGACTTCCTTTGGCATGAGTCTCTGAAGATTACCCACTGCTGTCTTGTATAAATGATACAATACGTCTTTTACCTGTGCATGGTAAAAGAAAAATGTGGTTGAAAATAAAATTCTCTTGCAAAAGAAACAGTTGAGGGAAGAAAAAAAAAAAAGTGACAAAGGAAATGTCACTGGATGCATAGGCATAATATTTGAGTATTTTCACTTTGTTCTCTTTTATTTAGGAGAGTCTGAATTAATATGGAATCAATTATGAACAAGAAATGCTGTACAGATATAAATGATCTCAATACATCACATTTGTTTCGTGATAATTATGCCTTCAATACTCATTCGATAATTTCCTTCTGTGCTTTTGACCAGTATGGTACCTCATCTTTCATCATATTTGATTCTTTGGCAGCTGACCAAGCTTTGGTGAGCATCAGCATTAAGGCAGAATCAAGTTCTTTCTTCTCAGCTAAATCATCTATCTTTCTGCATGCAGCATCTATTGTAGGCGAATTGACAATATCTTGTAACTTCAGTTCGGCAGCATTCAGAGCCTCAATGCTTTCTGATGCAGTATCATATGCTTGTACAGCAGCTAGACACACATTTCCAAGACTTGCTAAATCTAATGGAACAATGTAAGAAACATCTAAAATTAGCTCCACCCAAATACGATGAACTAAAATTTTTACAGATAAATAGGAATTACTAGTTATACATCAAGAAAGAGTACAGGAGAGTTTCATGAGGTCTTTCAGTTTGCAAGCCGAGGCAATAAATCAAAGATTTTTAAAACAGGAAAGCAATCCTTCAGATTATATATGAAATCAACAGACAAATGCAAGTATGTTGCTGGCATTTCTGGGTAAAGTAAATGGCATGATTTTGTAGTAATATTCATCAAACATCACCACGTATACGCGCAAAAACATCACCACGTATTCAGGTAAACTTTATCTTGTTAGTGCTGCCAGCAGCAATAATATAAATTGACAACATTGGGTTTGACAGCTGTTGTAACGATTCCTTATAATCAGGGGATGTTAAGTTACAAAATATGAAGAGATATGAAAAGAGCAAGTCAAAGTTTCTTCATCATTATTTTGTCCTTTCTCTGCTGAAGAATAAATTCTGGAATCTTTTTCATATATAATTTTGTAGATTTTGCTAATTTGTAGCATCCCAATGTAAAGGTTGCAGCACTGAAAATATGCAAGAGAGATGACAGATATACCACTAGCATAAATATATTATAAAGATGACAGATGTTGAACCAGATCCCAATAGTTCAATTGGGTCAACACTTTTGTGTGAACAACAACAAGGTACAAATTTGAAGCTACAGAAGGAAAAAGTGATAATATGCAGGTAATATAAAAGAGAGTAAAAGTTCAATACGCCACTTTTCGAAAGGAACATTGCACTTTTCAATGTCCTCAATTTGTATAAGCAATGCCATCAAAACATTTAATTAGTAAATGTCTATCTCAGAAAAATAGCCAACCTCAGGGTTGTATGTTGTCAAAGCCCTCAAAAGGTCTTATGACTGTCTTTCAGTGCATGGATTCAAGTTGTTTGGTTGTGCCAAAATGATTTCAATAGAATAAATTCATAAAGGATGATGCACTCATGTAGGGGAACAATGATATCACCTATCAATGGATGACTTGGTAAAATACTGCCACCTAAGTCATAGCTCATTGTTCATAACTATAGCAGCAGTAAGCTTATGTTACACTGCAAATCAATTGCCCAAACTGATATGGTACCACATTGTTGTCCTTTCTAATCAGAAAATAATGTAGACTCCAATAGACAAAATTTAAAACAAAAAATTTATAAAACGGGATAAGAAAATAGATAGATCCAGGGTTACCATTTTGTTCTGTTGGACTGTCATAATATGATTCTGCTACAGTATGAAGATGTACAAAGAATTCCTTTGTGAAATCTTTACGACGCTTGGCAACAATAGCATTTATTTCAGATGGTGCCTCTTTAATTACTTCAAGAAGTTCATTATGTCTTTGCACATCATCATCTACCTGAAACAAGTGAATAACAATAAATGATCAAATAATCGCATGAAAGATTGACAATTGCTACAAGTTAACATACAAGAAGAAAAATTCCATGAAGCCTGTTTCCTCAAAAATGACACTAGCTACCAGAAACAGTTTTAGGCATTTAGGAATCACTAAAGCATTAAGCAGATATCTATAATTGGCAACAACACCACAAAAGTCTAAAAGATACTATACAGATGATTGTGCATCAAATTTACATCATGAGAGAATACAAATGTAGAGAGAAGAGACAGAATAATAGCAGACGTGCAGATGTACCTCCTTCAGTTTTCTACCAAGTCGAAGAAGCTTGTGCTTCATCCCTGGATCACTCTCAGCATCAGCTCTTTCCTGACAGCGCTTGTAAAAATGAGGCCGGATATTGCTCCACTCCCTGCTAAAAGCTAATAATCTTCTCCAATCAGTTGTTGTAGGCTTGTCGACCATGAATACTTCGATTAGTTTGTCACAAACTCTGACCATTTTAGAGCCATCCATGTATTCTGGGTCAGCTTTGCCATCTTCTATTTCTTCATCATCTATAGGGTGCTGTTCATATACAGTACCATCGTCAGACTGTGTAATGTTTGATGGCATGTCTTCAGTACAGTCATTTGGCACCACTGTCATATCACCCACTGCTTTGAGAGCTGAGGACTGTGACTGGAATGAACCAAGCAATAAATGACCTGGCATCATAGAACCAGTCACATCTATTATTCGTTAACATCTGACTAATTTCATCTAGAAAAATAATCTTTGAACAACTGACTAATTTCAACCAGAAAAATAATCTATGTAGAAAGTGCTGATGGCTGGGGAAAGCAAAATCACAACCAATAAGCCTCACCCCAACTGTTTAAGTTCCATTCTCAAATCCTTTACAAAGCACACTTCCTTAGTTGGTAAAAAATGAAATACTTTATCATAAACAACCAAACATGTAAATCTGCATGCAAAACCAATTTGAGATAGCAAACAACCAGTATTACAAATTAGTTTCTTTCTGAATTTGCCAAAAATATATATTTTTCCGTCATGTTATGCATGACACCCTCTATGTGGTTGAGAGGGAGAAGAAAAACTAATACAAAGCAATCTTCTTGCATGAAGGCCCTTTACAAGAGCTTAACCTAAGCTCTTTATGCTACCCAAACTTATCTTCTACAAGAACTTTAGTTTCTTTTTAAGACCAATACTACAGAGATTGGCACCAAGGATGCATTGAAATTGTTGTTGAAGCACAAATACAAATTGCCAGCCTATGAAAGCCGCCATCAACAATATTGTGGCATTACCAGTGGGCCATGAATGGATGAAGCTTGGGTTGAATTCAACCCAAGCACAGAAAACCAAAGCTTTGGTTCCAATTTGGTGCAAAACTTACCTTAATGCATTCAAGTTCAAATTCAGATTTTTTTCCTCTCTTTTATGGGGTTTATATCAAGTTTGTATCCATTGTCAAATTATAATTTGTTCCATACAAAAAAAAAAAAGACACCATATAAAGACATTATAACTGTAGTTACTCTCCTTATTTTTTGTTTTTAAAAAAATAATGATAACTGTCAATTCAGCATCAAATAACCTACCAATTATTGCATCATCAAATCTATAGTACACATCTTCATGACCCTTTCTTCATATAATTTTCATTAGTAAATAATTCTTGATCTGTTCTTGAATTTCTGTTGAACATTTTGTCAAATGATTCTCTAATCCATTCCTGAATGATCAAATTATCCATGAACAATTTTTAAATTAAGGAACTCATGACTTATCTTTGTACTGTTTGCTAATGTTGCTTCTTATTAACACAAACAATATACCAAAATGATCCTACGCAAACATGCATATAGTATTTATGCAAAACTTATTCAAATTTTCAACATCACACGATCTTGCTGAACTTCTGGAGTACCATCAGCATTTCTTTGTGAACTTTGAATTGTTTTCCGAGCTGAATTTATCCAAACAATGAACGTGTGGGTGTGTCCCAAGTCAGTTAGATGTAAATTTGCAAACCCTAACCACAATCAAGTAGGGGGCAAAAAAAACTATTTCCAGTATCCTGTTAAAAATTGATGCAGTCTCAGTTCTTTTACAGCACAAATTAACTTAACACTAGCCGAGATGTTATAAGAAGGAAGAAAATACTTCATTGATTAAAAAAAAAAAATGCCATGGAAACGAACAGAAAATACAATCAATCAATCAATATGCATCACAGAAAGTTGCAATCCGGGTATTCTCCAATCGAGAATGTTTATAAAAGTCATCAAGCTCAAAAAGGAATGGCATTTATGCGAATTCTTCGATGTATCGATACATGTCAAGCAATGGCAAAGATTTTTCATAATAAGGAAAAAAAAAAACTATAAACCGAAAGAGAGCTCTTATATCGATTATCGATTTATACTCATAGTTACCTCGGAATTCAGAGGGGACGAAAACGGCTTGGCATCCCCAAAAGGATCTTCTCCGAGAAAGGATAGGAAGCGACGGCCCTCGAGATGCAATTGAGTTTCGAGTTGGAAGAGAGCGGACTCGGAGCTGAATCGAGGGTCGCAGAGAGCAGGAAGAAGCGACCTCCATGGCCCGTTGTTAGGGTTTTCAGGGTTTACAGGATATCAGCCCGCGAAGCGGATGACCGATAAATAAGATGGAGGCTTCCTGAGTTCAATGCTCTTGGATCGCCGACTGGGCCGGCTCGATTTGGGCCCAGTTAGGGATGGAGTTAGGCATGAACACGGATTTTCGCGCAAAGATAATTGTGATGGGGTTGAGGGTCAATTCCTTCTCTCTCTTTCTCCCTCTCCCAAAAAAGAAAAAAGATAAAGAAAAAAATGACGTTGGGGGCCGTGCCGGTGTTAAAAAACCCGCATCTCCCCCGACCGCGACAAAAGAGTATTTGTCGGACGAAATAAGCAAATGTCGGTCAGCGGTCATCCGAAACCATGTTTATACGCCAGTCTCGTTGGATTTTGCAGCGGAAGTCCTACCTCTCGGCAGAGCTGGAGACATAAACACTCGGCACGGCGGTGGCGGCACCCAGCGGCGAGGCGGGAGCGATGGAAGACGAGGCAGCGAAGGAGGAGTGCGGTATGGATGGAGGATGGAGGAGAACCATCACAGAGGGTAGTGTTGGCGACACGTTGAAGTTATTTTTTTTTTTTAAAAAAAAAAACTATACTTCAATTACAAAATAGCAGTGTAATAAATGGTAATAAATAGAAAAATTTACTGCATATTAAATGGTCAAGCAAAAATTCCTGCTATCAATCACAGCTCACACCTGACAGACCGCACTTATATTTCATCCTTTTACTCAGTAAAACATGTTATAATGAATCGGTCGCCAACCAGTGGCATCTCTTTAGAGTTTACACCACCGACAAAGCCATGTTTGAGGTGATACCACCTAGGGGGAAAATGATATTGTGTACCCTTCTGATTCCCCAACAGACCCTCATCCAAATTTTTTTGCAACAGTAAAGAACATGACAGCCGATTCTGGATCATTAAACACCTAGGAACCAGATGGCTGGATAAAAAACTTCTGAGATTAATGTATCATCTCCCCAGCCAAAGGGCATATGAGGCTTACATCCAGTAAATTTTCTTTTGCCATGATCATGTTTTGGTGAGGATACGGCCAGTAAGTTTGTTATTGTAAAGATTATGGTTCGGCATAGCAAGTACCTTCAGAATGAAAAGAGCTTAAAGAAACAAATCATGTACTCAGAGACAAACCTGGGCACTTGAATAGATTTCTGCTGTGTTTTCAAAGAGAGAGATAATCACTAAATCACCCGACAAATAAATTTTCTGCACTTTTAAACTATCAATAGCGTTTACATTCAATGCGTCAAGAATAAAGCGTCCAATTCTGCTGACAAGAAGAAACCTATGTAAAAAAGTCAAAAAAAATTGCTTTTCTTTGGATAATGTAAGGTAGGAGGCTCCGAGGTGGCTGCTCTTCTGCTCTGTAACATAGTCGGCCACCTACTCTGATAGCGCCAGCTCATCCTTTGGGAAACAATCTTTCTAAGATTCCAATGCTTCACCTACCATTTAGAGACATGGAAGGCCCTAGATTTGAAATATAACCATCAAAACCATCTTTGTATTATAATGTTTCTAGGCAGCAGTAGTCTTTCCTGTTCCCTCTTTAATTCTACCATCTTTCTGAGGATGTGCAAATTCACAGCATCAGCTGAAGTGCGTGTAGATTTTTTTATTACAGCTAAAACATATCTCTAATCAAATTTATCTAGTATATGATCAGATATTGTATTTGACTAATCACTTGAGGAACTCAATAGATTCTAGTTGCTTTTATTAGAATATTTCCTTTTATCCAAAGTTCACTTTTTTGAATTGTCAAAACGTAATTTATCATATGCTTGAAAATGGTGTAGTACTGGAAGTTAGGAGTATGATGGTAACTCAAGTAAATATGATTTAAAAACCTTCATGGTTAGCCCAGCCGAAGCTAGAAAATGAGGCAAGTTTGCATGCAAATTTAGCTCACCCCTGCACCCATGGGTCCTTAGAAATATAGAGTACATTGCCTGATTGACTGATCTCAAATGTCTTCATCTAAAACTCATGAGGCAGCCAGGTCCAAGATGCATCTAGCAATATTAACATCCAAACCAAAATATATTTGTTACAACGAAACCTAAACTTAAATCTAATAATTGAGCCTAAAAAAGATCATGTACTGGGACAAGTTCTAGGTACAAATCGCTTCAGAACTATTTTGCTAATTATTTAATGCATCCACATGCTACCTCAAATTGCAAAACACACAAATGATGATACAACATAATTAAAAAATTTGTATGTCAAATGGGCCGACTATCATTTTTGTTATCTAAGCATTTATGAAATTAAAAGACATGAAGAATGAAAAAATATCCTACAATCATCAAGCTCAATACATATGTTGAATCGCAAGAAATATATTTCGAAAAGACCAATATGAATTATATGGATATGAATTTGGTAAAAAAATATGGTTACAGTTTCACTACTCTTTACTTAATTTTTTTTAAAAGTAAAATAAAAAATTGGATGATCATATATTTATTTATTTTCCCTTAGTTTTCTTTTGAAAAAATATATCTCCTACATTTACATTTCTTTACAAATACCATGATGATAATTATCGATGAAACATCATACGACCACTTAGAATCTAGCATTTATTTTCAGCAAAAAGGATGAAATTTGAGGGGTTTTTTTTTATTTTTTATGAAGTTCTTAATCATGGCAATTGCCTGGCTCTAGATGCACGATGGATAGGCAAGAGAGCTACTAAAAGGTTGTTGGGCCTGGTGCTAAAAAAATTTGCAAGGCTCTGCACCTAACGTAGGATAGATCCCTGCTGCCAGCAATGGCCGCTTGACTCAATTTGATAAGCAAACTTGCATCATAAAAACATAATTTAATAGAAGAATGGGTCTCTAGAGAACCTTCAAGATGATCAGATTCTATTGGTGAAAACGTATATTGCTGAACAATGAGCTGACCTGAAAGGATTTTTGCTTTGTTTCTTGTTTGTTGAAAAATTGGTCATACGGACTTCATTTTAAGCCAATTCACCTTCTCTCTTAGTTCTCTTTAACGTTTATCTACCATGATGCCCTGACAATCTTCAACCGGCTGAGTCAAGTAACATTTGGAAGGAATCAGCATAAAAAGATCCAACAACCATGGATGGCGCCGGCCATGCGATGCAGCAAGCCCGCTGATCGTCAAAAACTCATCATCATCCCTGATGACCCCCCCAACAACTAATGTATCATTAAATTAAACAGAGAATGTTGATATTTGGCGACCTCATCAACTTCATGCACCATATGGATGGTGGAAATTAAGGTAAACAAATATGACAATCCCAGCCCCGCAAACAATAATAAATTCAAGCATTAACCATTTAACAATAGCTCAGGGGCCCAAAATTCAAGAATAAGCAAAGCAGAAGTTGACAGGGGAAAAACTTATTAACCATTTAAAAAGAGCTCAAGTCCCAGCATCAGTATTGTTTCAGATCTTTCCCTATCAATAATTCATAACTGGTGCAACCAAACTCTGTCAGCTGACAGCAAAAAAACTGAGGCAAAAAAGATGCAAATACAAAATCCCATTAAAATACACCCAAACTGCACACAGCACTTCATGACTATGAGCTACAGAGATTGGGTATGCACACTCCAGAATCAGGGTTTGGCTGTTCCTTCCATATTCGGCCAGTAACTCGCAGCTTCAGCTCCTTCCTATCACCCCCAGAGAAGAAGAGTGCCATATTCCTCTGGATTATGAGGCCATCATGACTGTCCCGAACTTTCTGGTGGCTGTCACGGATACTCCGAGGAGTGCCTTCCCATATGAGCTTCCTTCCATTAGCACCAACCTCAAGGCTGTAGCTGTAGTTCCTTGCCTCATTCTCATCCCCCATGAATCGGAGGAACGCCATGTAAACTGGAGCCATCCCAAGCTGAAAAGCCTCAAAGTGCAGGCAGAAATATTGCCCAAAGCAGTGGAACACCTGGAGATTTTAGAACAGATGAAATTAATTTTTAGCTATGTTACCCGTATGGAAGCTTTTCTGAATGCCACATCAAATGATACGCTCTATTTTTCAAGGTATTAGGAGCTAATGTTGTTTTGTTGCAAAACCGTGTCTCCCTTGGTACAGTCTCTTCAATACAATACCATTCAAACAAGTACCTTTCATGAACAACTAGTCAAAAGAAGCCATTCTGGAGTACTTTTCCACACAACACAAGCACAAACAGAACAAAGCCAAAGTGAAAGCATGCAGGAATACTTACAGTTAGCATCCAGGTAGCATTTTCAACCTCTCGAGGATTAGACTTCACATAACGATGGTTGAATGTGCAGCCAGTGTGCATGTCAACCTTGTGATCATCCCTTAAATGTACAACAAGGAAAGGAATATCCCCAGCAACAGAACATTCAGACCCAGCATACGGGCAGCTGTATGGTCTGAAATTGCACTGAGCTTCATGCTTGAGTTTGCTGTAGTATGGAAAGACTTCTGGGCAACCTAGTGAGAAATGCTTGCAAGGAAGCTCAAGTGATTCAGCTACCTTCTCCAATGCCAAACACCTGATGTCTCCAAGCTCTTGTCTGCAAGTAGGGCACCTGTTATGCACCTTCGACTTACAAGTCGAACATAGAGTATGCCCATTGCGACACTGCAAAAAATTACCAACTAGTTGGACTAAGTTGATTATGTAAAGGCAAAAATTCCATGCATTGTAAGCAGCCTTGCCTTATTTGAGAATTTTCAAGACAACTATGCATCATTAGAGGATGTAGATGATATTTAAGTCTCAAGAAAATGAAAAATACAGGCATAGTTTATGATTAACAAAATTTAAACAATACGGTAATATTTAGTTGAAGGCAAGCACCTTGAGGGATCTACTGCATTATTAAAATGTTTTATACAGGAAACTGTGGTCTAGCAGTGTCTAATTATTTTTCAAAATTTTCCATCATAAATGAGAGCATGCTGTTCACCAAGGTAAGATGTCATGTGATTTGCTGTGCTGATGAAAAAATCATTGTCTTACATCATCAAGCATGACTCCGAAAAAAAAAAAGAATAATCAAAAGCATAAAACTAATGGAGAATGATCGACATGTAGAATGCTAATAAAGAATTGTAATGTTTGCCCACATAAGCACCTCGTGGAATGAAACCCAAATCCAATTACAAATCCAGGTTATTGGACCACTATGATCCCTATAACTCACATGATCTGAAATTATATACCAATTATTATGTGCCCAGGAAGACAGATGGAGGATAATTTTTTTAGAAAAAAAGGAAAAAGTTTTCCATCATATTATGTCCATAACCAACCTAACTGACACCGTCCACTAGTGTCTTGCACATGCTCCAAACAATTAGTTGTCTTGAATAAATAGGTTCAATTGTGAGGTTGAAAGTTAGAAGGGATTTAAATAAGAGGAAAGGAGATAAAAATTTTGTATGTCTGGGAAACCAAATGATTTCAGCTGTTTGTTAGCAGGAAGGAGTTTAATGAGTACTTAATGAGAAAACATGATTGCAAAGCTGTAGATTATGGAAGACCTAGGCTTCTTCTATAGGTAGTGCCACAAGATGTTTTTTGGAAATTGATAAATGCACACAACGTTTACCTAGATACACTATATGTGCATTAATTTCTTTCTGAAATAGTATATGGAATAAGTGGACAAAACTTATTTCCTAAATGTACTAGCCATGCGTCAATATCTTCAGAATGCTACTAATATGTAATTAAAGAGATATCTTCAGAATGCGTCAATATCTTCAGAATGATTATCCATAAGGAAGTGTATAAATCAGATTTTTGACATGAAATATGTGATGAATTCCCTTCATTGCCTCACTGGAGATACAGTTGTGTATCACTAAAATAGTAACTAGCATTTCGCACATTAACTGTACATGATTAAGTCAAGAGGAAATAATAATGGGAAGTAATGCATCCATTCTATACAGATTTTTGCTAATGCAGTTCTCTTGTTTTTTTTCCCTTTTTTGTCAATGCAAGGCAACAAATGGAATATATTTGTTATAGAATGGAGCTTGTTCAGAACATGATTCAGAGCAGGAAGCATGCAGCATACAATTTTGATTTTTTGAGATTCTTTTTACCTATAAAAAATTATTTTGGTCATTTTAATCCAAGCCCGTACTTTCACTAGGGTGACCTATATACTTCATTCAATCAAATCTCTTGTCTGATTAGCTCCTAAATTCTCTTGAATATAATAAGGAACTTTAATCCATACAAAATTGCTACAGTAACCATTCCCATAAAGTTCTCCATAATTCTATATAAACATGCAGCAATCACACAACTTTCTAATTAAAACTTATAATACCCAACAATTGATAGCATAACAAACTTTATTCTACGATGTCTTCCTCCTTTCCCCTACGCATTTCAGTAACCATTAACCAATTGTGAAGGTATATGCATGTTCGATTGTATAAAACACATGCCAACACAAGAATGTCATACCACTGTGAACAAACTCATGGTCAGCAAACAACTGATATTGGTTTGCTTTATCACTATATTGTCACAAAATGACAAGTATAACCACCACAAAACTAGAATCAATATGCAACAATCTTAACATAGCATATGATACAAACACTAAGCCTCTATAGCTAACAACAAGGCAACAGCTTAAACAAATAAAACATGGGCTCATATATATATCCCTGTCAATATAGCTTATTGCATATTTAACCCTTTGAAAATCGCTATTGACATACATACACCTCAACTCATCCTATTTTTGCAATTATGCCCCTCTTGTTAAATTTTTTACCAATAGTGTTGAACCATTTTAAGTGTAAAAAAACAATATTATCCTTTTACATTAATACCCCTATCAAAAATTTAGCATTCAATCTATACCATAAAGAGTTATACATTTGTATAATTTTTTCAGGGGTATTAATGCAAAATGGTAGTCAAGTTATTCTACATTAATGTTATTAATTGACACGGCTAAGCAAAAATCTAATAGAGGGGGGTTATCATTGCAACCCCCCCCCCTCTTGCCTCCCCAACCAAAAAAAAAAGAATAAAGAATAAACTTAGGTGTACATATGCAAATAGTGATTTTTGAAGGATAAACATACAATAAACCATTTTCAAAGGTATATATGCAAAAAACCATAAAACATTCACTGTTTCCTACAATGTAGCTAAAAAAAATGTGTGCTAAAAGAAATTATATGATGAATATGCAAGCAATTGATGGTGCTAACCACCTTAAACAACTTAAATTTGACAAATTGACTATTTCTTAATTAAAAAATAACAAACTCATAAGGATCGTTTTTGATTTGGATTCTAACATTATTTGAAGATAACTTAAAGAGAGAATCTGATCCTAATTAAAACAGCCAAATAATGGCTCTAATCGTCATCTAGTGGGGTCCCCATGGAGGACCAATGTTTCCAAAGAAACGAGCAAAAAAGGATAAAATAGAATCAAACAATTTGAATCAGTAAATATTGAACAGTTCCGAACAGCCCAGTTTGGGGCGAACCATGCTGTACTGATAGTGAACCAGGACGGTCCGCCTATTCAAGTCAATACATGATCCAAACCGGGCTACACCAACCTAAACCGTACCAAACTACCCGGTTTAGAGCTGTTCAAGCTGATTTAGCTCGGTTTTGTGGGACACAGGCATGGGGGGTCATGGAGGAATAAAAAAGAGAGAGGCTAAAATCCTCTCTCAGTCCGGTTCTCAACTCTCTCATTTTTAAAAAAAAAACTCAGTTTTCTTTACATTTTTAGAAGATTTGAGCTGGAAAAGGATGAATTTTAGCCCAAAATTAGGTATGGCTCCTCCCATTCTCCGAAAGGAGAAGGTAGCTAGACACGATGCTCAATTTAAGCCCTCACAGTATGAGTCGACATCTGGTTGTGAGGCAAATCCAGGTTATAGGAGGACCTAGTCAATCAGGAAGGTTGCTAGTAGAGGTGCCAATCAAATAGTTAGTATGTTTGGAGCCTTTGGTAGTAAGAAGGAAAAGAAACAGAGAGATGTACCAGCAACGGCCATCATGCATGATTTAGATCCATATGCCTTCCCTAGTAGAGATTTAAACTAGCAAAGAATTATTATATTGCTAGTGAAGGATAAAAACAACGTGTAGTCTATAGCTTCATGGTTCCATTTCAGTCACATCCCTGCAAATGTGATTGATAACACATATTACCGGTCTGCCATCAATGCTATTCAAAGAGTAGGTCCGGATGTAAATCCTCTTAGCTTGAAAGATATTTATGATAACCTTCTGGACAGTAATAAGGAAGAGTTGGAAAAATGGATGAGCCTCCTATCAAAATAAACGGAATACTTATGGCATCATATTGATGTGTGATGGATGAACAGAGCCCAGCAGATGAAGCATCATCAATTTTTTAACTTATTGTGGCAAGAAAATATTTTTCTACAAGTCTATTGATGCTTCAAATAAGGTGCATGATACTCACTATATCCCTAGCCTAATGGAGCATGTGATTGATCAAATAGGAAAGTAGAATGGCGTGTAGGTGATCACAGAAAATGGATCGCAATACAAGATGGTCAGTGATGTTTTGATGATTAGGAAACTGCACATATTCTAGACCCCATGCGCCGCTTATTGAATAGATTTAATACTAAAGCAAGTTGTAGTGATAGTCCAATCCATCACCAAATTTACATATAACCATACATGAATTTTGCCCATGATGAGGAAGCACACTAGAGGTGAGACACTAAGGCCTGCGATTACTAAATTTGCCACAAATTACATTACACTCAATAGCCTTATTAAGAAGAAAGCTAGCCTGAAACAAATGTTTCTTAGTGCTAATTGGTAGGAGAGTAGACATGCCGTATTGGCATAGAAAGTAATCATGTGTTGGGCATAGTGATTGGCCAACAATTTTGAAAGTGGACTGAGCTAATAGTGAAGGCAATTGCACCATTATATCAAGTGTTTAGGGCAATGGACAGTGAGAGGTACCCATGGATGGGCTTCCTTTATCATATTTATGATGTCATGTAAGGTTGAGATCAAGCACAAATCCAAAGCATACTAATAAGTATATTGATGTCATTAAGCATAGGTGACACTATCAAATGGGTCAAGACTTACATTTAGCAGGTAATCTTAAATTCTTAATATAAGTTTCAATGATCATTTTTAGGTGTGAAAGTAAAATTTTATTTATTAATAGACTTACAGTTACAACATATGTTGGCAGCTTACTATCTTAACCCAAAATTCCAGTGTAGTGTCTAAAAAATAACATAGATGAGGAACTGTTGATCACCCTACACAATGTCATTTATAAGATGGAGCCTAATTTGGTTATTACTGCTCGATTCTAGAGGAGGTCAGTAACTTATTTATAATTTAATAGTACATAATTTCGATGTGTCAAAGAGATAAAAATCATTTTATTTACGTTTACCAATATGCCGTGTTTTCATAAACTAAAGCTTTTAGGGAGAATACCCACAACTTCGATGAGATGATAGCTATGGCAATTAAGGATAGCATCCAAGTTTTTTTTTTTTATGCATGAACTTAAAATGTTCTACGATTCTAGTAATTTATGTTCAGTTAAAATGTTAAATAGTCAAGGTCTCTTAGAGACTTAGACTCTTAATCTCTAACTACAACTTATTTTATTGTAATTACAGCTAGGTAGTTGGTTCCACTTTGAGTAAAAATTTAAAATGTTTAGCCATCCGAATCCTCTCGCAAACGGAGTCGTAGTGGCACTGAGCGTAATTGGTTGACCTTCATCCTGATACACAGCAAATAGAGAAATCGGTTCACTAGAAGCGGCTGGATAATCGTGTATGTGCATTATAATTTGAGGTTTAGATTGAAATGCATGCAAGAGGAGGTGAAGCTGAAGTATAATAATCTGCTCCATAATGATTTCATATATAATGAGGAGAATCCAATGATTGAATGGCTTGAAGAGCAGCAGCAACAACTAGAGCTTAATAAGCTAAGATTGCCTCCCCGACTAGCTAGTTTCATAACTAGAGAGGTTGGATTGAATGCCAAATAATAGGTAGAACAATAGGCAAAACAACACATGCTGCGCCCACAGACCAAGCAGAAAGTTCCAAGGGAAGCCGATCATCATTATAAAGCTCTACATCTAAAACATTATCCTAGAGGTTTGATAGGGAATTGCTTAAAAGAGGTCACCATGGTACCCAATTTAGTCAGGATGGTGGACCCACTCGAGCCACCTAACATAGTCAAACAAACAAGGGCAAGAAAGCAATTTTTCGAATCAGTAAGAAAGAAAAAGAAAAGGAAATGGCTTCAGCTCTAAAGAGAGTGGAGGTTATTGTTCACTTTGATTTAGAAACCAACAAGTTATTAGATGATCGGTTGTCTAAACCATCTCACAATAGTAATGATGATGACAGTTGACGGATCTAATGGCCAGGGAGGTGATAGTGGACATGACATGGATGCACGTGGCTCACTCCTATAGTCCCATTCGATTCATTAATGAGATATAGTTTACTCATGCCACATAGGATAAGAACCACGGCATACAATCTAAAGCCCGTGAGTATACAATTACATACCAAAGATAGGCACCTTCTAGTGGTTCAGGATGTGGCTTTGCTACTGCATATGCTATTGCATGTGGGGTAGGATCTTTCAATGTATCTAAATCCAAATCATATACTGGATCCTACTCTGTACAATCAAGTTATGAGCCATACGATTATCATTTACCTGAGGCACCCTACTTGAGTGGATATTATTCTCCTCCAACTCGGCCAAATTTTGAGTCAAATTGAGCTGCTTCAATCTTCTCCTATATTGCATGGCCATTCCAGTATAGAGTACTAGATCAATATCAGGGAGGCTATTAGTAAAGATGAGGCATTATCTAGATTGGAGTAAAATTTCAGGCCCAGATTATAATTAGAATTCAGATGTCTACGAGCGCCATAGACATTCCACTGCGTAGATATTCTACTAGGTAAACAATCTCTTATCTATTAATGTTCAATTATTTTTTATTTTCTATTTTTGTAGTTGTGAGGTAATATAAATTTTGCATGATCGCATCATATTTTAATCTTGATTTCATTAAGTTAATGATATATCATTATACTCTAAGAAAAATTTGAAAATAGCATGAACAAACAGATTAAAAATTTCATATTTTTGTTAATTTACATGTAGAAAATTTAAAAGCATTGTAAAACAAAAAAAAAAGTAAAAAGTAAAAATTAATTTTTAGCATATCGGTTCGAAATTGGTACAACCCAAACTAGGACACCAAGGCATAACGAGTGTTGATATGGTACTGAACCGGTCGACCACCAGTATGCTAATTGGTATTGGTTTGGCAAACCTTAATCTATATCTTGTCTTCTAAGGAAACTTCAATCAAAAACCATGTATAGGAGGTATCAATATAAAAGTAAAAAGACTCTTCATGGACCATCCAACCATTTGGAAAGGAAAACTAAAAGGACTATCTCTCCTAATGCGATAAGGACTCCTCTGAACAAACCATTCTAAATAAAGGTCCAAAATAGCAAGTATGTGCAGTGACTTGCATTGTATCAGTAAAGTATAGATTGAGACTCTTTATATATAGTTGGTCTATTTTAGCCTTCGAATTTGTTTTATTGTTGTTGCCTTATATTTTATTGACTTTGTGCTATATTTTTGCAAGAATGATGAGAGTATCAATTTAAGTGCCCTAGTCATAGTTTATGATATCCGCTGAATTTTTGTATCCCATATTTATATCATAACATCGCATAAGAATCAAAGATACCTTTTCTGAGAAAAGAATTAAAGAAGTATTTAAAACATATGCATTAAAATCAAGTTTTAAAGTACTACAGTATAGGGGCATACTGATCACACAGCAACATGATATGTACTGTACACCCTGTATCAACTTGATGTTTATCAATATGAGATGGAATGACATGGTACATACCACATTACATACTTCGGTACAGGGCAATACATACCACAATATGGGCCCTGATTAAAACTAATAATTGAAATGCAACTAGGTCATTGGAAATTGATGAACTAGTGAATGATACTGAAGACTACCAAGATTCAAGATGATATACATGTGTCTCAAAATTAACATAATGCCCTAAGTTTTGTTTCAATTAAACACTAATTTGTTCTTGAATTTTTCAAGAAACTAAAAAAGAGGGGTAAAGATGAACTGCCTAGCTAATTAGCTCAAAATTTCGATGACCATTACTTGGATCCTCAAAGAAAGGAATAAGAAGCTTGTGGATTCTCCTTCACCTCATTCCCACCTTGAAATGGTAGAGAACAACTAAAATTCCACTTAAAACCTCATCCTGACTAGTAGCAAGCAGTTTCACTCGGTCTAGGTCCAATTCAGGCTGATACAAGCTTAATCCACCTCAATCAAGGTCAATACAAGTGGTTCAGGCCTGGTTCAGTTAATGCCAGGGCATACCAGAATACCCAGCATTTCAGCCTTTGGCTAGCCTACCAAAGATATAGATTCACATAACCAAATAGATTATGAATGTCACTGGAAATTTCATAACTTGGAATAGTCTCGGGTATGCCTCATTCCCCTCAAAGTAAACCCAAGGAATTGAACAAAATAACAGATCTGAAATTAATTTGGAAAGCGACCCTTGCAAAAGGGCTCCAAGAATGGAGAGATCTCAAAACAAGCCTCCCAAGTTTTCTTTTAAGATATATCTAGCAACCTGGTAAGGAAATAATGACACTGATCAATCAAAACATAGGTCTGATCTGCAGACCATATGGCAAGTAATAAAACTACATTGAACCTATCCTTATAACAATTTTGCATAGTCTGATTACCATTCAATCGTGTTGGGCTATGCTCATGATAAGTGATCACCCTTTTGAAAGCTAAAAGAATAACTGTACCACTAAAACTTGTCTGCCCTTCAATGTGTGCTGCCTATTCTATATGCCTCCTTGCCACATTTCGTGTGGTGCCATCCATCATGATGCAGCACATACCTACTCTATATGCTTCCTATCCAACAGTTGACCAAGTAAATAAAGAATAATTCCAGTGTAAGGCTGTCAATTAGTGAAAATTGTATGAGAAAGGATGAGAGCTCGTGGAAGGCTCCCAACCTTCCTCTCTCTATTTGAGTGAGCTCATAGGAGCCTGCATCCCACCTAGCCCACCTCTCAAGTCACCCCATACCCGAACCAGCCCAAACTGGGCCAAGCCGAGGGCTTTAGCATGGTTTGAACCGTTTCAAACCCAGAACCAAACCAAAAGGTGATTTCGAACTGATTTCCAGCTGGTTCAGTTTGGTTTGATATTCCTTTCTCTTCAAACTTGATTTTTACATCATATATCTAAAATTCTTTTGAAGAATCTTCATTAACGAACAACAAATCCTACATCATCCACTAACTTCAAAGCTTATATTCTCAAATAGATTGTGCTTGGGAACATCACAAGTATAGAACATAAGGGTTCCCCAATATGATTCTCAAACCCCTGATTTTCCTTTTGCAAAATTTCAAAATAATATAGACTACCCTCCTTGTTTTCTAAAAGATCAGTAAGCTAAGACATGATTTGTTTCCACTACATCCATTTAGGCTTTTACACATCTTCCCTAAGTCATCTTTTATCCACCCTCATGAGGTTTATCCATCATCATCCAGTGACTAACATTCTAGAGTGTGCCTTATTTAGTATTTACCTCATAACCAGTCAACGAGAGGCATAAAATTGAAAGGGTTGGCCACTTCATAAAGCTTAATTTCCCAAATCACATCAACACTTGAAACTTAGCTATTGATAAAAGAATAGAAACTACCATTGTTTCTTATTTAGATTGAATCTCCTTTTATGCACAACTAAAAATGGGAGCAGATTACATGTCAGCAATTGGGATAGATCTGACTTATCATCCCAGTCACCTAAACCTTGTTTACATTTTCCCAAAGTTTTATTAATTATAGAATCTTGTCATGCAAAGTCATGGATTTGGAGTCCCAACAAAGTGAGAATGTAATCCTTTACATATTAGGTCTCTATCATGAGGATTTTATCATCAAGAAGCTATCAAAATCTGGATTAATAACACAAGTATGCCCTACAGGGATGTAAAGATAGGCAAACTATAGACCAGCTAATGATGCTATCACAATTGCAGAAGGGAAAAAGCAAAAGAACCATTTTTTTGTACTTCTTACAATTATTGGGCACAATATGGGTCCAACTAACATGTAATTAAAGGCAATAATCATGCAAGAGTATGAATAGAGAAAGTGGAAAGAGATCGGGGTAGAAAGCAGTCTTACTAGTTGTTCTAATTGGCGGCTTGTTTCATAGACATGCTCCTAACAAAACTGACAATTGAGCAAAATTGAACAAACATTCTAATCATCATTATGAAATTCAAGATTAAATGCAAAGGCATGAGTGTCCTTGGTTAATGAAGCATATTCCAGGTAGAGACAGGATAAAGCCAAAAATTTCCACAAAAGTAATAAAATCTTATTCTTGGTCGTAATTAGGAACACCAATAACCCAGATCCAGGCCAAGCATATCCCTAGTTTCAATAGGCTGGACCAGTGATCAAAAACAATACAAAACCAGACTCATGTATCAGCCTGTTGAAACCCCTAAACTTAAAAATGTTATTCATAACAATTTCAATAACTAAACCAACAAGCCTTATCTCATCTATATAGGGCAAACTAAGGGTCACTGCATCATCAATTAGAATTTGGGAATATGTTATGAAGAACTCAGAAACTGATGTCAACCCACTAGAGTCAGTGCCTAATTCCCAGCCAAGGCATCTTAGAATAACAGGGTTTTACCATTAAGCCTAGATGGCCAGTTGGCAAGTAAAGAACCTAGAGTTCTAGTCAGGCACTTCTAGCTAATTCAACCAAGCAACCGTCCAACTTTACCCCAGGCATAAAATAACCCTTGAAAAGAAGGAAAGAGAGCAAGGTTTGATACTAAGAAATGCATTCATCTTCAAGTACAATGTGTAAGCCAAACAGCCTCACTGAAACAAAAACCCCACATACACGCATGCATGCACTTGTGCGCTCATGAAAATTGCAAATCTCAGCACACTTCCATCAACCAAAAAGAATCAGCCTCCATATCTTGGTTTATCATGTAGGAGCTTAGTAAGTAATCAACCTCCTTATTAAGGTTTATCATGTGAATAGCATTTGAACATTTGTTACCTTGAATTCATGTACCACTGCATTTTTCTTAGCAAAAATGTTAGAAACCTTTGAAAATGGAAGTCTCAAGAACTTGGATCACAACTAGCAAAGCAAGATATGTATGCTAGCCATAAACATGATTCAAAAAATAAGTAAATGAAGTGTCCTCCATGATTTTACAATCAACAATATTTCTACAGCAAATCACAACAAAGGTGATGACCAGACCAGCAACCATGCATTAAGAACTGCCACAAGAAAAATAAAAACAAAATAAAATAAGCATTATTCTAAGAAGCATCAAATTCAATTGATTTTTGAAAATTAACAATCAGATAGAGAACATCCCAACTTAACCAAACCAGAAAGAAAGCCTCCTTAAAAATAAAAGCAAATTAGTCCATATCCTAAGTACCCAGGGAAAATCTATGTTGTATGCAGCAAGATATCTTGTACTTAGAAGCAAATTTCCTTGACAACAACTGCAATTGCCAAATTGCCATGAAATATTTTCCAATCCAATTTCCCAGCAGGAACAAAACATGAGTATACAACTACTAACAAGAAAAAGTAGCCATGAAGTAAATCAACAATTGGATTTAATCTGTTCAATAGAAAAGATTACCCAGTGTAGTATACCTTTTAAATAAATGAGCCATTTGAAGCATGTTCCCCGAAACAAACAAGGCCGAAAAAATAAAAACCAAGATAACTAAAGAACAGACTCAAGGGAGAAGGAAAACGTGAATTATATGGGCTTAAAATTATTCATCAAGATAGGGATAGCAATGAGACGGGACGGAAGACCACTCCTCATTCCTATCCCCATCCCCATCACTATTTTAGCCCCTCCCCCATTTTCATTTCTACCAATGAGGACAGAGACTTTTTTGTTTCCATCCCTGTGGAGATTTTCATCCCCACTTATCTCATTTTTAATAAAATCCTTATTTTCATTCTCACAAAGATCCCTATCCTACCGCCTCAATTTTGATATTAAAATATTTATTTTTTAATTTTAATTTTACTTACTATATTTTAAAAATAAAAATAAAATATAGAGTTTCATGTAACAAATAAAATAGATTTAAATAAATTTACTATAATTATAAAACTTATGAGATAATTTATAAAAAATATATTAAATCATAATTTCAGATAGCATAATAGCATAAGTTTATAATCATGAGCTATTTTATAAAAAGTAAGTATATTCAACCATAAATCTTAATAAATATAAGAAGGTGAGTGGATATAGTCTTAAGATATTTTAAAATTATATAGAACTATATTTAGAATATTAAAATAATAAAATAATATCAAAGTAATATAAAATATATAAAAATCTTATGGGATGGGAAACGGGGATTTCATATTCCTTCATTCATTTATGAAAATAAAACTTTTTTTATCTAATTTTTTATGAGAAGAAAAATTTTCTCATCCTTATCCTATTCGGGATTAGATTCTCTAAGAAATAAAGAATAAAGAAAATTGCTAACCTTATATCAAGCAATAAAGTAAAAATATTCGAACAATTCAAATCCACATGCCCAAACTACCGAAATCAGGATTTCCATAACTTATAAAAAAAAAAAAAAAGAAACGGAAACCATGTGTAACATCAATCAAACTTTCAACTTACGTTCAGATTTTGTGACAAGATTATACGCATATTTCACCAAAAGAAAAGAACTAAGAAGGAAAAGAATAGAAAATAAACCGGCATTTTTTCCCGTTCGTGCTGTCAAAAATAGAAAGTCAACCAAAGTACCACATTTAAAGAAACGGACAAAAAATTCAAAATATAAAAGGAGAAAAAAATCAAAATTCTGAAGAAAATCTTTAGGCCCAGAAAGCACTCAGTGCCCCAATCTCATCACACCTCCTCTGAAAGCAAAGAAACACAAAAAACGCCCACCAAGATCACTGAACGATTCCACATCCACCTCCCAGAAAAACTCAATACGCATCCAAAAAGAAGACATATCCCTTCGGCATCCAAGAAAGTGGAAAAGATCAGATCTTTAAATCGCCAAACCATTCCATCTCACTAGGAAAACACAGCCAAGAAATCAAACTTCAGGGACGGACACAGAGATCAAGAAGTGGGAACCGACCTGATGGATCGGCGGGTACATGGAATTGGTGCAGACAGGGCACTCAAGCAGCTCGTGCACGCTGGTCGCCGGCGAGATCGCCGTCGCCGGGATGCCCCCGACTCCTACGCCGCCGCCGCCGCCACCGTTCCCGCTGCCGCCGTGGTGAGGCTTCAAGAAGGACTGGCAGAGATGGTACGCAGCAACGTCGTCGTCCATCCCGTCCGACGACGAGATGCACTCAATGTTGTCCAATTCCATCGTCCCCTTCACTCCTCCCCTCTCTCTCTCTCTCTCTCTCTCTCTCTCTCTCTGGAACGGGAAAGAAACGGATTGGGGCGGGACGGAATGGAACGGAGTACAAGGGAACGGAGAGGGAGACGGAGGGGAAAATCACCACCGGAGGAGCTCTTCCTTTGTGGCCTTGCTTGCGTCCGCGTTTCCACGGAGACACCGATCACCGTCGATATATATTAAATAAATAGGAGCCAAAAATATAAAAGGTGGGTGTGGTGGGGGGGGGGGGGGGGGGAAGGGAGAGCCGGACCGAACTTTAAATCGAACCGGGCCTAACCAGAAATAGACCAGAGTGTTCCTATTTTGTTATTTTTTTGTTATTTGGAATTAAAAAAAAGGAAAATAGGTGAATACTTGAAAAGGAGGAGAAAAGAAAGTAAGGTTTTATATCACTCATTATCTCTTTACAACAGCGCTCCATAAATATAATTATTAATTATTATAATAGTTATACCCCCTATTATTTATCTCTAGAATATTTTATTAAATTTTATTATTAAAATAATTATTGAACTAGTATTATTACAATAATATAATAAAAAATAATGCATAATAAAAGGAAAGATCATAGTATTATTTTTTATTTTCAATAATAAAATAACATGTCTTTGGATGGCACAATCAAGTGTGAAGGGAATTCTAAAATCAAAATCAAAAAAAATAAATAAATATTTTAAAGAAAGTTTAGGTAAAAAATAATTATTGTTATTTATACCATAACATTGTACTATAATGAAAAATAATAGAAATAAAAGAAAATTATTATTGTTTTATGTTGTTTATTATAATAAAAGAATGAGTGTACTATAGTAAATATTAGAATGATTGTTACATAGCTAATTGATTATTTAAAATTATTCACAAAAGGAGAGATGGAAAGAATGATGAGCTAATTAGATTTAGTGTAAGAAAGATCGAAAGAGCAATGAGCTAGTTAGATTTAGTGCAAAGTAATTTATATCATTGCCAATAAATTGTTCCTTCATAATATAAACCATTTATTTACTAAGGTTTTCTTAAAAAAAAGAAAAAGCTAACATAAAAATTTTTGCTTGCATATAAATATAATTTATTTTATATTTTTTTACGCATTGAATATATGTAATGCTTTAATTTGGTATATGATTAGTATTTAAGGGATCGAAGATTCAATAAATGAATTTTAAAAGCCATCAATTAATGGTAAAGTTACACTTAAGTACATCTTATCGCCATTAAAGACATGCCAATAAAAGGTGGAAAACATTGATTCATTTCTGGTCCGCAAAATAAGAAAATAAAATATCATGAGTAGAGGACGGATATTCAAGCATAAAGTTTACTAAATGATAATTTTTTTGTAAATAATGATAAATTAAGGCTCAAAGCACGGTCACCAAGAACAAACAAGAAACCAAAAAAAAAAAAAAAAAATAGAAATAGATTGCCAATCTATTTACCGTTTGCGATGTACTCGCATCCTAGCAACCATCCCAGCGACTGAGTGCGTGGCTTATGAGTGGAAACCATTGACATATAACCACCACAAGCATTCAGCAAATAAATCATCCGTATGCAATCGATGCATGTGACCTTGGATAGATAGATATTACGAGAGCTACCAGGAACACTCAATTTTTCATCCGTCATTTTTTTAAAAAAAAAATTCATATGTCATTTTTTTTTTCAATAACAATAGTTAATACCCTTATGTATAAATGAGAAGCATAGATCTATCACTGCGTAGAATTAAATTAACAAATTAAAATGAACCATCTATATTATAAAATCAATTTTGTATGGTTAAGATTCTTGTAGACTTTAGTTTTAATTCCTGTTTCAAATAGAATCTTCACGATACAAGACAGCTGAGTGGAGAATGGTATGGAATGGTTGTGCACTCAAACCTGATCAAGCTCAGCCCTATTCAAGCAAGCCTGTGCACAAAGATCCCAAATTAGTTTTAAGCCGACAAGCTAGGAAAAGTTTTGGCTTCATCAAGCATGGAACCAAGCCAACACAAATAATTTGTGGAGTTGAATCTACCCGCCACACTAGTGCAGCCGCGGTTCTTTGCTCCTCCTCATAGAGAATAGAATGAATAGGATGGCCTCTTGTATCTCAATATCACCACTCGTCCTGCAACCCACGGCATGTTCTGGCAGCCATACAATTGAATTGTCCAACCAAACCCAATTACGTTCCCTGAAACCTATGGACATGGACTTGGATTACCCGTCATTGTCCATTAAATTCCACTCGGATTTTAAAATGAATTTTTAACGATGCATCCAAAATTGATCAGACCTCTGACTTGTCCCCAACCCAACATGAACCGACACAACCATCATGTTCAACTTGCAAAGCAGATTATAAAGAACAGAGACTTAATATTAAGTTCCAAATTCTGAACAGGTCACAAACAGTTGGCACTGGAAGATGACTACCACCCATTTCTGGAAATAATCAGGATCTTATATTGCCGTGAAGCCTACATGTTACTATCACTGTATATATATATATATATATATATATGGGTAAAATCCTACATTTGAATGGACTGCCAATTGCAATTACATCAGCATCCAGATAAATAGAACTTCTGTACATAGGGTTGCCAGAAGGTTCACATGCTAGCAACTCTGGAGGGAAGCTCCAGTTCCACTTCAGATTCTCCCTCAGACCTCTCGAAAGTTGTCTGCAACAAAACAAAGAGAATATTTGAGAGCATTTTTAGATGACCAACATAAGACAATAACATAAAACCATAACGAATCTCCTTGATATTATGAAACAACTGAGCCTCATTAGCAATGTTGAAGGGTAATCATGCAACCTAGCATAGTGCGATTATACCAACCTGAATTGATCTGGTATCGCAATTAAGCAACCTTTCACATAATAAAAAATATCTAAGCTAGACTTCAAAGGAAATTCAATGAATGAAGATTAGACTACAGTATCATATTACTTGAGCTGCTCAATTGCACAATTCCAGGGGTTGTAGCATTGAAGTTGATCTTATTCTACATGTTGAATTAATGCAAAGCTCCATTCAAGAACTACTATACCAAAACACAAACCTGGACGGTCCAACTAAAGAGGCACCACAATTTGCCATGGCACAGCATCCCATCAAAACTTCGGGATTGGAGTGGCTATAGAATATTACAATGAAAAACCAACGGGAATATGATTTGAGTTGTAATCTAAGCACTACATATTTTTTAAGACATAGGCACTTTTGAAAAGCTTCCTGTCATTTGGGGGGCCTGGCAAGCATCTGTCAATCATACTGCTTGGTGAATAAAGAGGGTCACATCTACCGGCTTTGGGACACTATAACTAGAGACCTATATCTAAGAAGAAAAAGAAGAAGAAAGAATGGATCTTTCTCAGTCATTGTGAATGTCAATTGATCACCAGCACAGTACAAGACCCATGTGCAAGAATATAGAGCCAAAATGCAATGCAGAATGTGATATGCATGTTCCCCTAGCACATTAGCATTCTCAAACGACAAAGTAATGTATGTATGACAAGAGTTACTGGCACATACTTCGGCTTCTTTCAGATTTTGTTGAGAAAGATAGTGCTCCAATGCTCCTTCACCACAAAGTAATTTAGCTCCACATCCACGTGAGTCTATAGATCCAACGGATTCCTCATCAACCACCACAGCATCTATTTTCTCTTTTCCTGTTCTTGTGTCAGGAATCTACAAGGATAACAAAATTCTTGACATATTGGTCTATTAAATACCACTACCAATAAAAAACGAAAATCAACTGAACTCCCCGTTCATTCATATCAGACATATTTAAATTAGAACACTAATGAAGATGATAGTTTCCGCATGGCACATACCAAATTTCACAAATCTTTATCAAGAAGCTATATGAATCACAGTATTGTGAGCCTATACATGATACCATAATAGGAAAAAATATGAGTGGATATTCTTTCTGCCCTTTTACATATGTAAGTAGATCAGAGTAATCCATATACATGGTTAAAGCTTCGGCAGAGGGAGAGGAACATAATATCATAGAAAGCTATGTTGTTGGGTGTTTCACATTTTTTTTTTTATTTGTTGGAGTTTTAAGAGTTGTTCATTTTTTTCCCCTCATATCTGTGAAAGTCATTTTACATGTTAATGCAAAAAAAAGAAAAAAAAAAAAGAAAAGGAAAGATTACAAGAACAAAGAAACATAAAAAGAGATGTGAGACAATTCACATTGAAATATAAATCAAAGAGAAGAATGCACACCTCATACATTGCTTCTGTCAATATATTTTCCAATATTGATCTCAAGCCCCGAGCCCCAGTATTTTTAGTCATTGCTTTCTTTGCAATTAGCCGCAAAGCCTTTTCTGTAAAATGCAGCTTAACCTGAAGAACAGTAAAGAGTATCTTAGCTTTTTAGAGACATCATGCTGAAAAAGAGGAAGGGCCACAAACAGTAGCTGTCAGCTTGATATTTGACACAAAAAATGAAAAAACAGAAACTTACGTCATTCATTCGAAACAACTTTATGTATTGTTTTCCGAGGGCATTTTTTGGTTTGGTAAGAACCTAAAAAAAATAAAGAAGTTAGTCCAAGAGAACCTATCCACTTGTATTAATTTGAAACTTGAGTTAACATGACACACAAAAGCATGATTATGAAGACACATAACATTTATGGAAGCCACGGAAAGGAGTTTATCAAGCATGAAACAGATGTTTAAAGAATGCAGCATATTTTTGTTCCTTTTTCCTGAGCAAAAAGTAATAAACGAGTAACATTATGTGCATAGAAACAAGGAATAGCATTGCACGAATGAAGATTACCTCAACAAGTTGATCCTCATTCAGAGCAGACAAACTAACAAGTATTGGAAATCTTCCAACAAATTCTGGTATCAGACCATATGCAATGAGATCACTGCTTTCAACCTGAAAAAAATGATTTTTTTCTCAATGAACTTCACCTGAGGTATTTGTTAATAAGCACTGAAGCAGGATACTCCCTTTTGTACTTACTGATTCTAGCAGAGAGGATGCCACTGCAGAATTTGTCACACCACCAGTCTGCATTTTTGCACGCACTGGAGCTCCGAAGCCAATGGAAGAATCATGTCGCCTGGCATGAGATAGAACCATTTTGAGAATTCAAGAAGCCCCAAGGACAAGAAGAATTTAAGTATATAAATCTTATTTTACTATAGCTATATAACCTTTCTGAGATTGTTTTTTCTAAATCAATAAAGGCACCTCCACATATGAAGAGAATATCTTTCGTATCAATCTGCAAAATGAAAATAATTAATAATAAAAGTTTCACATATAGACAGTAAATGACAAAAAATTACAAAGCCAGATGCAGAAGCATTTAGTCGTCTTATGGATGCTGAATGTTGCAAAACATCAAACAGGAATATCATGGCTTAGGATCTAGAATTGTTATTGCAAGTTACAAAGCATATGTAGTTCATCCCCTCTGATATGTTCTGATTTCTTCATGGATCACCAAACGAATGAAAATTATTCCAACTTTGGCTATCATACATGGCACAAAAAATCTATGTTTCCAGCTGCTTAAGAAATTGGCCTTCTCATCCTTGTTCATATAAAGCAGGGTTTATGTCATAAAAATACAAAATAGTACTATGCAAATATCAATGCCAAGGTTTTACATCTCGTGCAATGGGGGTGTTCTGATTTCTCCACAAAACGAGATGCCCTACTGTCTCACCCTATCTTAATCGCTTTCTTGATAGAGAATCCCGGTCGGTACCCCATTTTTCTCTCCTTCTTTCTTTTATTTCTTTCTTACTTTGTTTATTTCTTTTTTTTTCTTTCTTTTTTCTTCTTTATCTCTCTTCTTCAATCTTTCCTCTTTTTTTCTTTCCTTTTCTTCTCCCTTCCTTTCTTTCTTTCCATTTTTTATTTATTTCTTTCCTTTCTCTCTCCTTTTCCTTCCTCTTTCCTTTCTTTCTTCCTTTTCCTTCCTCTTTCCTTCCTTTCTTCCTCTTCCTTCTTCTTTTCTTACATCAATGGGTTTCCCCACCCAGTCTCGTTTTCACATAAAAACAGAATGGGGCAGCCAGGACGCCCTTCGTTCCACTAAGACTTAAAACCTTGGTCAATGCAACATCCTTTTTCTCTATTGAAAAGAAAAGACTGATGTTTGAGGATTCACCTAACCATCATACCAGACTTCAATTAAGGTTTTTGAGTGCCCAAGCATTGTGCGGATCAAACATCGATGAAAGTCCTACCTCTAGTGATTATCAGACACATATGCAGAGAGAGAGAGAGAGAGAGAGAGAGAGAGAGATTGCTTTGTGTGTGCGTGTGCAAGTGTTGATGGGGTGTGGGGTGGGAGGGGGTGCAGGGAGAAGTCCGATTCTCAATCTTGGGTCTATCTTATTGATTTATCTGTTAACAAGTGTCTATTCATGTTGGTTCTTTCAGTCAAGGAGTTCAGCTTCAGTCCTTTACCTATGGTAAAGGACCTGTCCTTTACTCTTTGTAGATTGCAGACAACTCAGCAAAATTGTGCTTAGACGAATCAAATTTGTTGCAACAGAAGATCTACTTTATGATGTAACTTTATGTAGAACAGTCTGGAGTCAATATTGCCATATTATCTCTTATGTATAAGCAAGAGGATATCCATTTACAGAAAATAATAACTTGAATATGGATCTGTTTCTAAAAGTTTATATTTTAGCTGCAAATACTTCAGTTGAATATGGCATTATGTCACGATTCTTTATGACAAATGTCTCTTGATACAATCAATGAGATTCAAATGCTACTTTAAAGTCATGAGGCACCTTTCAACAATAAATAATAATCATTCTTGTTCCAACGTGCCTCTCACCAAAATTGACAGTTCCTCTCTCATATTAACTTAGTTGAACATTAAGCAAATTTCTTAACCACTGCATTTCATGGATTAAAAAATGCCAGTGTGGAAATTGTTGCCAATGGAAGTGTGGAATTCAGGCCAACGGCATTCAAATAGTGGTTGTTATGTTTCATATCTAACATGTGAAAGAGAATGCAAATGCTTTTCCAGTGGCAATTACATATATCAAAGTTTGCATCGCACTCTCCACCTTAGAACATTCTTCCAGGGTTCTAACCAGCTATCTGAACCAACTCAGCCACATTGCATGACACTAAAAAGTACATGCATTCATTTTGAAACCTGTGAAGGCATCAAGTCCCCTAAGGATCTTAATAGATAAAATAGATCTTCGTGATAAGGTCAAAGAACTAAATATTCAATTGCTAATAAAGACAGCAGCTGTCTGCAATACAACCTCTTAAGTAACAAGGCATGTTGAACATGAATTGGGCAAACTATTTAATTGTTTATCCGCATAAAGATGATGTTCCATATCAGAGTAAGTTTTTGTTATTAACTAAAGAAATACCTGAATACTGTTAACTAAAGAAATACCTGAATATTGTCACCTCTTGGATGCTTCCGAGCTCCTTTCTCAGGCACATTAACAACCTATTCCAAGAGACAAAATTGAAATCTAAATGGGAGAAAAACATAACTTGAACTATTGTAGTCCCAAAACAAAAATATAGAACATCATAGGTAATCACATACCATGCTTACCATCGGACTAGTAAGTGAACCAAACAACAATGGTGAAGGAAAAAAAAAAAAAAGAATTTTGGATCCATCAACCAGTGAAAATATAACAAAAACACAATTCTATATTTCTAGTGAAGCCAGCATAACATCCTGGCAATAAGTTTAATTTCTAAGTACAGCTTAAACTCGATACCAGTGCCCACACTGGCTACTGAATTTTAGGGAGGACACATCTTCATGCTCCGTAAATCTCTCAACAGTCCTGCGATCTATTAGACTAGGATTTTAGTCTGCTGCAGTTTAGGAGACCAATAATCCAAAAGACAAGAGCTTCATGACATTATATGGACCAAATTCTTGTTGTTAGCAAATTGTCTAAATTAGTTGTAAAAGAGAACAGTGTTACGAAACCTATAAACTGTTGTTGCTTTCATGATTTGTTTTCTCTTCAAAGGATAACATGTGTTCAAACTCATGACTTCAAATTTGAAAATATCCTTTGCCAATTCATGCTTCCAATGTGATGGTGGACATAAGGTTTTCTTAAGGAATGAGATATAGCCTATCTCCTTCCAAAATGTCCAAAACATAGGTAAATATTAAACTTTTCCAGTGATTTTCTTCATATCCTGCACCAATAAGTCATGCCACAATAAAAAAATATATATATGGGGTTAACTTTATAGATCATTTTCTCTATCATTAGATGTCAAGACCACTAGAATGAAGCTCTGGCACATTCATTTCACATCCTAATTTGCAAGGCAACCTTATACAAAGTTTCTCTAAATGTTCAAAACTTTAGACCCAAGAAATCTCCAATAACTGAAATAATATATCCTGTAATGAAATCCATATTCAGCTAAGAGAATAAAGCAGATGAAGCTTACTACAAATACCAGTTCTATTCCACCACCTCTTGCTTAAACTAAAAGAAAAAATATTACATTTCTACATCACATTTACAATCACACACAAAAGGTGATGGAGAAAATAATCAAAAATATCTTGCTTAATTCTATTCTCAAAAAAAAAAAAGGAAATGCAAGGAGGATCTCGCATCCACCACAGGATTTTAGAACAACAATTGCACACCTGATATCTTACTAGGGTTAAACATTTACATCAGAAACTTGACATAATATGGGAATTAGTTTTTCTAAAAAAAGAAAATCAACTCATCCGCATAATGCTAATTTCTTAAAAAATAATTCAGCCATCTTTTTTTCCTTGATCAGACTAATAACGAGCTTGATGTTAGCATATAATAGAAATAGTCTACATGAAGAGAGCAGTATCACAAAAAAATATGTTTGAACATGGGTATTGATCTGAGAACTTTGGGTCCAATTTGAGTCAATGTGGATTAAAATCTTACCACATATGAACTCAACCTTAAAATAAAAAAAGGCACCCCAATGCACAAGGATCCCACCACTGCAGGGCTTGGGGAAGGTTGGATGTATGCAGCCTTATCCTAGCTTGTGGATATGCTTTTTTATGTTTCAAGCCCATGACACCAAATCACAAGGAAGTAACCTCACTGTTGTGCCAAGATCTATGCTCTTTAGATTAAATTAAACAGACATTTTCATCTATCTAGTCTTGGACCAAGCCCTTTGAAACTAGAAGGGTCTTCTCGGATTCCATATCATGACTACAAATACTGGCCTTCTTTTGACATAAAGTTTAATGCTTGGAAAGATAGCAACCTAGAAGCTACCCTTTGCTAAAGCTCACATAGCTAACATAGCCCACCATAGCTGACCAATATTCATGATCCAAATATTATGGTCACAATTCAATGTAGTTCAACAGAAGTGTTCAAGAACTTCAGTATGTAGTAAACCAGGTTTAACTGACTCTGCCAAGGTGTTCAAGATTACATATTATTAACTGATATCACTGGTCTCTGGTGCCCTTTGTAGCAAGACAAATTCTTGGAGAATACAAGGCAAACATTGTTTCATTAGCAAAGGTTGTGTTTACACCATATAAGATGATGGCGGATCTTTTAAGCAATTCAGATTCATAAGAAAACTAATATAATAACAAATAAGAAAAGTTCTCAAGTTAAATAAGTTACTAGTAAATCTAGTAAATCAGCACAAATCAAACCTTTTATGTTTGCAAAGACCATACTAGAAGTGGTTGAACCTATGATCCTATTTATACCTCATGATACAATATACATTGAAAGTGATAAAGTGAATGCCAATGACAGTTTTGTGTTTGTTTACAATTTAGATGACCAGACTTGGCTGTTTTGAAATGAACATAAAAGAGAATGGCTGACTCTGATTTCCCAAGTGATCGCAGATTTAATCTATTATCTATGTAATTTCATTAGAAAACAACTTTTGCTAGTGCACTCTTTATTACTCAGCCAAATAGGATTATTTAAATGACCCGATAACCACATACAAGCTGCAGCCGATGAAGACTTCATAAAGGGTCCATATCTAGAATCATTGGCTAGGGCTGTCAAATGAACAAGCCGTTTGTGAGTCACTCACGTTCAGCTTGAATTTTGGCTTGAACAGTAAACAAACCAATCTAAAGCGAGGTCAGCCAGTTCAAGCTCCAATTGAGATGCTCAATAAGAACAAATAAATAATCAATATATGACATTTAGATATAAAATATATTTATATTATAATTATTGAAACTATTGTGATTTACTTATAAAAGAATGTAATGCAATCATAATGTTGAGACATGATGGTCCAAATTAGCTCAAGGTATGCGTATGAAAGCCTTAAGGGACCTTAGCTTCCCACTAGAACTCTTAAATGAGCGGTTTCAAGTTCAGTTCAATTGCAAAATGAGCTGAACTTGAGTTAGGTTTTGCTCACTCCAGCTCTGCTCTTTTACCCTCTAAGCATGGCTGGCTTCAGAGATTTTCAAATTATATTGGCTGTAAGATGGACTGTCCTTAGTAAGTGATGCCTTTTAGGAGGCTTGCTGCGGTTTATTATTCAGTTTTCAGGTAAAGATAGATATTTTCCTTACATAACTCAATGCACAAATGTCCAATTTACGCATATGAGTTATCAGTTTGAAGCTGGCTAAAATTTCCTTTTGTTTTACAAGTTCGTCGCGCTCAATCATTATGACACCTGAAAATTGTGTCAAATTATAAGCCAAAGATTAGGTCTGCGCTCGGCAGTCAGCATAAACAATAGTTAAAAAGAACTATAAATCCTGATATCCTAGTAGGTAAGATTGGTTGGCAACTTGTTTAGCAAGAAAGCTGGGCAACCGGATTTAATTTCCTAACTTCCATGTCTTTATGAAGTTCTAATATTAGAGACAAGGATTTGCCCCTTTTAAAGTAGTCTTTTTAATTACTTGTTTCTCAAGCAGCAGTGTCGTTCAGGCAGCTCCATAGAACTTGCAAATGTAGAGATCATAAATTGTGCAGGTACGGTGAAACCCTAAGATCATAATGAAAAGTGTGTTTCCTACTGACAAGAACAATTTCGTATCCACTTTCAGAGTCTCAAATAATTAGTAATACATGAAAAATCCAGTAACTAGAAAAAACAATTTTTGAGAAAGATTAGTATATAAGAGAAACGTTGAAACAAGTTTATTCAAATAAGTGTTCAGAGGCTCACTGTTCCTTCAAGCATTTTCAATAATGCCTGTTGAACACCTTCGCCAGATACATCCCTACTAATATTGAGGCTCTCAGCCTGCAGAAGAAGTAAAAATGTAAAGTTCTTTAGTGCAAAGAAATATATAGCATAATTGCAACATACATTTCAACTAGATTAACAAACCTTCTTAGTGATCTTATCAACTTCATCAATGTAGACAATGCCCTGCTGTGCAGCCGCGACATTAAAGTCAGCAGCCTGAAATAACAACTCAGATTGGTAAGGCATAACTTATAAATAGAAAGATCGAGTGGTTGTTTTGAAAAAGTCTGCTGGCATATTCATTATATAGTCTGCCTAGTTGACATGAACTAAACCATCAAGTGATGAAGAGTCTGAGCTAAAAGAAATTAGAAAAAAAGAGCATAAGTTTGTTTTTAAATTCAGGGTAAACCAACTTAGTCTGAAGCAATAAAGAGCATTAAACCATGTGAATCCAAATTAAAGAATTAGATTCTCCAAGTCTTAAGAAAGTACCCACTAGGCACTTACAGGAAAAAAATCTACTTTTGCATTACTTGCATATTATAATAGATTCTGCCTAACCAGCCGAAGTGCATCACAAGGATTATTTTGCTTCTTTGCTTGAGGTTACTCTGAAATACTTCCATGATCAACCACTATATGATTTGTCCACCATAAGACAAGCAATTTGAATCATCATGAACAAAAACTTAGAGGTTCAAGTATTTCAAATGTAATGTTTATATCTACTAGTTGGAAGTTGCAGCATCTCTACTTATATAATTGATATTAAGGATGACCAAATCAGATGGTTCAGGGTGAACTAGCTTAGAATCAGTACAGTTTGATGGTTTAGTTTGGTATAGGGGCCGAACCACTCTATACCAAACTGTACTAACACAAGGCACCACTGATTCGATATGGTATGCTCCGTACTGAATGGTATCGATTTCCAGTACAGCGAACTTTGATTAATTCATTTGAAAACTCTCTAAAAACTGAAAATATCAGTTTAAATAAGGGGTGTGGAAGCTAGAGCAAGGTATGGAAATGGAATATATTGGACAGCAATGGAATTTGCTGATCAGTGGCAATGACAAAACAAATAAATGATCTAACAATTTGATGAATCGAACAATCCTTAGAATACAATTGAGGATAAAGAATCCATCACAAGCTAATACGTCTTCGTGTGGTGGTTGTCTAAGCATCAACCAATGTGCTAAAATCCCAGGCAGCAAGGACACCATAATTGACTTTCATTAAGTTATACAGTTCTTTTGTTGGTTTGAGTGCAAATTACGTAACAAATATCAAGCTTGGAATGCCAATATTTCTCAATGATCTGAGAGTTATTGTTGGTAAGATCAGCAAAGGTGCAAACAAAACTCAACAAGTACACCAACATAAATTAAAGTGCCGGTTACAAGCAAATTCACCAGCAAGGAATCAATCAAATGACTAAAGAGAAAAAAGTAAAGGAAATATATATAAGATGCTTTCACATGATAGGTTTAACAAGTACCACTAGAAGCTTGTATAATATAGACTCCACATCTTCACCAACATATCCTGCCTGCATATAGCAATATACCAGTCATATTGAAACAACTGAATGAGCAAGTTTAACTCTAAGAACACAACAAGAACTAAGATTTCCATTTCTACAGCAAAATGTTTCATGTTTCACAAATAATAATTGAGAGACTGTCTTGCATTGGAAAGAGATTGGATAAAACAATAAGAATTGCAATGCCAAAATTCATGCCAAAATTCAGTTATATTAAGAAAGTGATGCATGACTGAAATATCATAAAATACAAAATTCCTTATTCTATATCCATATCAAATTTTTCCTAATGCTTACTATAATCCAAAATAAACAAGTAAGTCCCAAAATAATGAAAGAGAAAATGATGTGTTATATTTTTAAAACATCTATATCAATTAATTTATAAAAATTATTCGGTAAGAAACATCTGATGTCCCGCAAGAAAGACAGAAAAGGGCGCAAAAAGATGTTTACCATCTACAAAGGCAAATTTTCAGTCAAATAATGTTAGAATAACAATTTTTTAAGCCAAAGAACCGTACGATTACCATATCCATATAAACATTTTTCATTAGTTCTAACATAGGGCTATACAACAATAAAAATATATTAACAGATTCTTATGCAATATGGAAAATTACCTGAGTGAGGGTGGTTGCATCAGCTATTACAAAAGGTACATTCACAAATCGAGCCAAAGTTTTTGCTAGTAATGTTTTCCCTGTCTTTGAAGAAATGTTACAAGGATAAGAGCAAAAACATATAGAATTGCAGCAAATATGTCTCTCATTATCCTCTCAAAATCAGATAAGTAACTATAAGATAAAAACAACTTGCACTTATATCTATATGTATTTACTTAGAAGACATACGGATTTGATACATATAAAAAAATGTTAGAAAGCAGGGATAGGTTACCAGTGAGAACTATCACTAGACCAAAAATAATCAGGCTTTGCAGGGATCCTAAGAAATCTCAGAGTATCAAATAGGTCAGAGTTTCAGGTGAGGGAATGGAAGATATCAACAGTTCTCCAATCAGACAATTCTTAGAAGGTTTAGTAATAGAGTCATTGAAGATTGCTACTCAGCTCAGATCTATCCCATTCCGTTGCTTAATATCCATTTACAAATTGTCAGGACTTAAAATTGGTGTCCCTCTATTACTTAGATCCAAAGTTAATGAAAAACTTGGCAGAGACTAGCATTTCTCAATGGTTTGGCTTCAACTCTACATCATACAAAAAGAAAGAACAGAATGCAAGTGCCAGAGACTGAAAACTTCCTTAGTCCTTGAAAAGATATAGAGTTACTTGCTTTTCATTCTTCTGTGGATGAGAGGAACAAAAAACGGGGAGACTGATAGAGAGTTTATTAAAGAAAAATAATCAAAGTATTTTAAATTTCTGATAAAAATAAATTTTAACAAAATCAAAAGCTCAACTGGATAAAGAAAAAAAAGTAAAGTGAGTAAAAGAAAGAACAACATTCGCATGAGACTGATAGAGAGTTTATTAAAGAAAAATAATCAAAGTATTTTAAATTTCTGATAAAAATAAATCTTAACAAAATCAAAAGCTCAGCTGAATAAAGAAAAAAAGAAGTAAAGAGAGGAAAAGAAAGAACAACATTCGCATTAGATGGACCATGATACTCCAATTCTCCAACATGGCATAGAAATCTTTGATTTCATTATTAGAGCATGTTAAGGATCTTTCTAATTCCAATTCATGAGGTTAAGATTAGATTGAAACAAATAGGTTTTCTGGTTACGGTAAAATAAAATGCATTGTTCAATATTTTTTACATTTAAGGGTCGTGTTGCATTGAACCCAAACTGCTAAGGAAGTAATTTCCAACTCTAAAAGTTTCGATTGTTTATACTAGTAATAAACATTCAAACATGGTTAGCAATAGGAAGTGATCTGATCCAAAAGCCTGACCAGTGCAGCCCAGAGGTGCCACAGGCTCTTAACAAATTAGCTAAGTGTAATATGTTTAGCATGTCATTAGCATGCCAACTCAGATAATTATTAAATCATGATAACATATTTTAAAAAAAAAAAATACCTGACCCTGTTGGCCCCATTAAAAGAATGTTGCTTTTCTCAAGTTCCACTGTATCAATGTCATTTGTACTGGCCTCATTTTCATTGGAATCACCTGTAGACCTAAGATTCAGCATAATGAAGTGAATTCAATCATGAAGTCCCCAAAAATCAATTGACACAATCCAACATGAAGATAAAGAAGAACCAATATCATGCTTCTGCTTGACAAAATGAACTCAGTACGGTGAGAATCTAACCTTTTTGATAAGGACTCATGATAGATCCTTTTATAATGATTGTACACGGCCACAGAAAGCACCTGCAGGGGGGGAAATGTATGACCATATAATCATTATTAAAGGTTTACTCATACAAGATACAACTACAAGGTAATAAATAGTGACCAGGTGACTATATGTCTCATGTTCGAGGAGAATTGATCATTAACAAATTTAATGTAATAAATGAAAGGACAAGCCAAAGAAAAGAAGTCGGTCTCCCAAGTACAAGACACGGCAAAATCAGTATGCCGACCTGTCTGTGACCTTTGTCAGCCTCTCAGGACTAGCGCAGCAATAAATGATCTAAAATACAAGCATCCAGTTATGAAGGCCAACAAAACTCCACTAAAAATCAGATTAAATTGGTCTGGAGTTCATGATGATCAATTTTAAAATTTTCATCCAAGAATTATATCAAATGACCCAAAAAGAGAAACATAAAATACAAGCACATAAGACATCAAATTAAATTGGTCCAGGCATCTGAAGGAGCAGCACATGGATCAATTTTAGAATTTTCACACGTGAACTCTGCCAAGAAACCCAGTAATTCTATCAAAAGCTCCGAAATTGACCTTCTTTGCGCGCTCCTGCCCGACCACAAACTTGTCGAGACCTCGGCAGATCTCCTTTGGGATCGGGAGACTAGGCCCACCCCAATACGCGTCCTCCGAACCAAACCGTCCGCCACCGCCTCCAGCCCCGGAGCCCCCTACCCCTCCACCTCCTCCTCCAACCCTAATCACATTAATCCGGCCCAAGCTCGCCGAGTCAGCGGTGACACCGGAAACCCCGGGCTGCTGCCAGATCTCGGGCGGCTCCCCGGAGGACCGGACGGTGGTCTCCGGCCAAGGCATCGAGGGAACGAGGGCGCCCCGGTCGACGAGGTGGCCCCGGAGGGAGACCGGCTCTATGGGGCGGAAGTAGCGCGGGTCCCGGTCCCGGTCCCGGTCCCGGAAGTCGTCCCACCACCGCCGCCGGTATTTTCTGTGGACGTCGGAGATCCTGCCGGCGTGTATCCGGCGGGAGAAGACATACACCGACTGGACGGCCACCGCCGCCCCGACGGCCCTCGATCTTACAGCCGCGGACATCGAGAGAGCGAGAACGAGAGAGGAAACGAGAGAAAGAATAAAGATTTCGTAAGGATTCGTGAGCGAGGGTTTTTATGGCGTCTTTCCCCTTCGTTTTACTGCATTTTATACTTTGTGTTGCTCGTGTTTACATATTATAATATTTCGGTACTTCTAATGGATAGAGGTGGCGGCCGCGTCGACGGTGGCGGATGTCGGCTGGGTGCGGAAATCGCAAATCTTTCTAATCTCGTACGGCAACCCAGCTAGCCTCCCGTGCCGATGGGTTTCATCATACGAACCCAGGTCTAAATTAGGTTTCGAGTGATGATTTAAAACCGGGCCGGCTGGCTGGTTTTTTTAAATAAAAAAATAGAATTATTATCATTAAAAACCTTATCTTTCTGATAATTTTATATTTGATAAATAAATTTTTAAAAATAAAAATTTATCATATTTGATTCATAATAATTAATTTATTCTATTTAAATTTTATTATGAATGCTTTTTATCTTTTTAATAGGTCCTCTTTTCTTTTTGCTATAATATGAAATGGTTGGATGAAAATCAAGATTCTTTATAAAATAATTTTTTAAAATATTATATATTTAAATTATTATAAATATATTAATATATATATATAGTATAATATTTATTATAATATTTATTAAATATTTCATTATATAATATATATTAATATATAATATGTAAATGTTTAGTAATAGTATATAATAATTTAATATAAAAGGTCATAAATATTAATAATTTAAATTTAATATTTATATATTATTATATAAATATATAATAGTATCTAAAATATTAAATATTATATTAATATTAATATATATTATATTAATATTAAAATATAAACATAATATTAAATATTGAAATATTATTTAGTGTAAATTAAATATATAATTAGATTAAGTATTATTAAATAGTTATATGGAAGTTAAGAGTATAATTTAAGATTACCATACTTATCTATCTTTGAAATGGTAATTGGATTATTAATCTTAGATTATTGGAATCAAATATTATTATCGCTTAAATTATCGTATCTAATTGCCAAAATATGATAATCTATTTGGTAATCTTATATTGCTAAGATAAATTATCATAAATCAAACGGTCCCTAAAAGTACAGTTAACTTTTGCTATTTCATCAATTAGCATCAAGCTCCATGAGATCTATGTTTCATCGGTTGAAATCATGGGATCAATTAAAAATTAACATCAAGTTTACAATTTAGCTCTACTAGACCTTTATAAGCCGCTTTCGCTCTAACTTGACGCCAAATAAGCTCAATAGGCCATTACTCAAGCTAAAATGTATTATTATTTGAAGAAAGTTATCAAGCGGTCATTCCATTAATCATATCTTAAAAAATACTTTTGTTGATTGAAATTGTAAGATCCAAATCATCTTTCGAGTGTTCTCTAATGCACGCTCGTGGTTAACTCTACCAACACTCTTTTATCACATGAGCCATGAATCAATTTTCTTTTAATTCATTTATAACAACTCGGGATCATATTCAAAAACAACCGGTCAAATAATATTATTTGGGTACCTTAACTTGTCCTAAATAAAAGATTGAATGCAATGAACTAATAGTCTTGATCAATGGAATAAATGACAGTGGAATTATTAAGTTCAAATGTTTAGGAAAGCATCATGATATTCTAGCTGCTTGCATTTTCATTTTATATCGTTCCCTTCTCCTTATGTGAGAAACGTCAATGAAACATCCTTAAACTGAATGATATGCATGCGTTGGAGCGGATACTGATGATAACTCTTATGGCTAGACCCATCCCTGAGGGGGCCCTGCGAAGTTGAGCATATCCTGAAGCCATCGTGCTGGATTTAAAAAAAAAAGATGCCACGTTAAGCGCGGATTCTTGTCGATATGCTCGAAGGAAGGCTTTCCAAGTTGTAGAAGATGCGAGCAACATTTTAAATTCCGTGACACAATGATATCTTAATTTTTCTCTACATAGCCACCCAGTACAGGATCCACTTTGTTATATTTTCTTTCTTTGTTTATTTATTTCCACTTTATTTCTTTCCTCTTCTCTTTTCTTTTATTTTTTTTTTTTTCTTCTTTATTTTCGTGCTTCCTTATTTCTGTCTTTTTTTTTTTTTCACTTTCCTTTTCTTTTATTACTTTTTTTTAAAAAATCTTTTTTTCTTTTATTTTCTTGATTTTTTTTATATGAGCATGGTGGACGGAAACATTCATCCCTGAGAATTGCAAAGTCCACATCTTTCTATCGAAGACCTAGGTAATTTTGGTCAAATAATCCATGCCTTTGCTGATATAGCAAATAATTGCAGACTACAAGTTATGGCATGGAGTACTTATTGCCAATCTATTTATAGATGGCAATGGGTTAGGATGAAGCGGGTCCGGAATCTTAATCTGCCGAAGAATACAATTTCTATAGAATTTTTTTTTATCTTTATTCTCGTCCCAACCCGTAAGCAGGTATTTTTTTCATTTTCACTCCATAAAAAATAATAAATCTTAACAAAAATTATTAAATTAATAAAATATAACCAAAAAATTAAAAATAATAAAAAAAGATTAGATTAAAAATATTAATATATATATATAAATACTTTTGTGTGTACGTGTGTGTATATATATATATATATATATTATTATAATACAAATATGGAGCTAACGTCCTCATATTCGTAAAGAATTTTCGCCACTGGATGGATCCCAAAATTGCGGGGGTTAAAATTGTCATCCCAAAATCTATTGTTAGCCACCAAAAACCCAATCATTCCCACCTTGCTGCCAAGAATTAACTGCAACAATGCCAAACAACCTCTTCAGAAGAAATCAAAAACTAGAGTATTTCATCATGCAAAATTACACCAGAAAAGGTAAATTTCTTTCGCAGGGAACAGGTGCAAAAACATTGTCCTGTTTCTGTTTATTATAATGCAGCTATCAGGCTACAGAAACGACAGAACATTTACATCTGTAATAAAGACCAGAAAAGAGTTCTGTATCCAACGACATCCCGCCATGGCATACATTTTCCATTTTCTGTCATTATTTGTTGCCATATCAGCAACAGAGAAGGCTTTACATGGCACAAGTGATGAAATAATCTAGAAAAGGAACCAGCAAATCGCACATCTTACAGGCCAAAACTTGCAAGAAGCATAAAGTAATCAATTTAATCTTGAAGCCCAACAGGAACTGGAGGACGGCAAAAAGGCCCAAAGAGAATTTCTATAGGGACTAATAGCACTGAGTTGATGATCACAGAAGACTGGCTTCAACTGCTATGAAAATGATGGCTTCCTTCTGCATAACACACTCGGGTAGCAGAGAGAATTTTCAAGGAAAGCTGCATCCTACTTCGGAGATCTTCTCAAAGGTTCCAAACACGCTGTAGCTTCTTTATTCCATCGAAACAGCATTCCAATGAGTTGCTGGAGAATTCCAGAAACATGAAAAAAAATGGCAGAAATGATCTGAACTCACTAAACATCACGTAACCATTAATAGGGGAATAGTGTTTTACCACTTGATGTCACCTATGTTAAGCCTTGATATAAAATTCATGTCATTCATCAGTACACAAAAAAAGACAGTCTCTTCCATCCCTCTCATCCTGAAACATAACAAACTGGTGACTGCAAGACAACTAATCACTGTTTTCTGGACCAGTCCCCACTATTTCCTCCACTTTTATGTTCAAGACGAATTCCAGTGATAGAAATGTCCTTCGAAGCAGCTTTGCACATGTCATATACCGTTAGGCCAGCAACCGCCACAGCAGTCATTGCTTCCATCTCCACACCTGTCTTCCCTGTCGTTGCAGCTTCCCCTTCTATCTCCACACTGAAGTCTTTCTCATTAAGTGCAAGATCGACACGAATATGGGTTAGACTGATGTTGTGACACAAAGGGATGAGGCTGCTTGTCTGCTTTGCTCCATTAATTCCAGCAATCTTTGCAACATTCAGGACATCTCCTTTTGCTACCTGGTTAGAAGCAACCAAATGAAATGCCTTTTGGCCCAGAAGAACCTTGCAAGCAGCCACAGCAACTCTTTTGCTATCTTCTTTTGAGGAAACATCCACCATCCTGGCCTGCCCACTACTGTCAACATGATTCAGGCCTTGCTCGCTTTCCCCAGATCCAGTGGAAATGAAATGAGCTTCTTGAGAAGTACTTGAATTGAAACCAGCCAGAGGAGGTTCACCAAAGATTGACTCTATTTCCTGAAAAGTGGATACAGCTGAGAATGTCATAGGATTCTGGAAGTAAACCAGTAAGATGATAAAAGGATATAACTGTGCATGACCACGTATATGTGGTTAGAAGCTAAACTGAACCTAGTAAGCTTCATGATTCAAATTAATTTCTCAATTGATTTAAAATCAAATCGAAAAATATTATTATTTTTTTGTAACCAATCAACGATAGAGTTATCAATTTGTAAGGTTTTCCGTCCTCATGGGAGAACATGACAAGATTAAAATCAGCATCATATTTAACACAGCCATCAGCTCTGCATTAAACTACTGTCAGAATTTTATAGTTCCTTTTTTTTCCAAACACTTGGATGGTTATATTTGTTGATTTAACTACCACTTGATTATTGTCTTAAATTGCTGGGAACATGCACTAAAGAAGAGAAGTATTATCTAATCCACAGGGACAAGTTTTTGACAGATAATGCTATACAGATGTGAACCCACTAAATATTAGGTATAAAATGAAATTGCTGCAAATCTTGTATGTTAGAGAACTAATGTAATGAAAACTATCACAAATATCCAAGGGAGAACTTGTCAAGTAGCAATGCACGTGCATGCCCACACCCCCCCCCCCCCAACAAAAAAAAAAAATAAATAAATAATATAAAAGATAGCCAGTGACAATGTGCTGAAAGGTAAAGAATTCTAATATGTTAATGGATGTAGCAGTCATTTACATGCAAAATGCTAGATTACATGTGATATTAGAAGTTACTAGGTGACGATTGTTGCTATTGAACAGTGGATCACTTAGAGAATAATTAGTCATGAGAAATTTAATACAGAGTGCAGAGTTGAGCATGCCAAGTACTGAGGCTCAACAACATGCAGCACAATAACCCCCAACAATGACCCCCCCCTCAAAAAAAAAAAAAAAAAAAAAAAAAAAAAAAAAAAGAAGCTCCCAAAACAAAAACAGGAAAACAAGAAGAAGAAACAAAGACAATGATTCACAATCAACATACAATCAAGCAGTTGATGCCAATGATTAAAAGAGCAATTTCACCGGTAAGATGGACATTGCATGCAGCAGGATATGATAATAACACAAACTTGTATGAATAATTGGGTTCCTCAAGACAGATGCAGGACTCTTGAGAACATATAAAGCTAGTCTAGGACAAAGGGTGCCACGATGTGCTAATGGCAGGGTAACCAAGGTGTATGCAAGAAACTAAAAATGTACTGGGTGTACAACTGGGTCCAAATCTTGGAAAATGAAGAAAACAATCATAAATAAGGTCAAATGGTAGTTTAAGGGATGCCTGGCCATAATGGTAGCGGAATACATGATGGGTTTCATGCTGCAATTTGCAAGCAGGCCCCATACATGAAAATCCAGGGAATAGCTTCCAAAGCAGCAAGCAACAGCATAACAAGGAAAAAAAAAAAATGTGATCACAGTAGATTAAAATAATTCTCAAATGGGAATTTTACTGACCACTGTACATGAACAGTGAAGATGAAGGATTTACAATTTATGGTTCATGACCTGCAAATACCTTAAATGGATGGTCGAGATCAGGCCTACAAATCTCAAATTCCACATGGAAATAAGGAGAAAGAAGAGGAAGGTTTAAGGAGGCCCTACAGAGCAACAAGTGGCTAAACAAGAGGGACTCAATGCAACAAGTTTTATTACGTTGTGATGAGCTAGAAATAGGGGTTGCCACACAGGAAAACACTGATGCCCAAACAGGAGGCTTCACTCACCTGGATAATCATCAATAAGGTATTCCTTGGTGGCAATTGGAAGGTGAGACCTAAAAGAGGAAGGGAGGGGGCGAAAAAAAGTGAACGAGTCACCCAACTAAAATGTTCATAGGAAACCCTCAAAGTCTAGCAACCTTCTAGCAATCAAAGAAGAGATGATACAAAGATCTGTACAAATGTAATAAGAATTTTAACATTCAACAGCCATCTTTTTAACCATTGGCAACTAGTCATCAAGCTCAAGCAATAGATTATTGGTAACAGCATGTCAGCAATATTTTCACAGTGAAGATCCAATTCATCATGTATGAACAGTTAAATCACGTCCTCTTAAGTCTTTGAAGCTTTGTAATGGAGTTGGATCAGTGCTTATGAGGTTCTAATACACTTGTAGGACTTCCATCCATAGAGCCTAAGACCATCATAGGGGTACATGTATGAATAAAATATGTACAACTACCTGCGTACTGCCTTTTATAGGAAATCAAGTAATGGATCAATACATAGCTAATCAAACATGTATATGCAATAATAAACATACACAATGGTAAAGGTGCCATATGCTGTGCTTCCTATGCATTTGCGTCCTGCTCTAAAAATCTGTGTTGGACACATGTCCGAGTCAAAAACATACCAGACACTTGGACACTTACTAAGTTTTGTGAATACCTCTTTCAAAGATGAACTAAGAGTTGAATTCTTCCAATAATGAGTTAGACATTTTATTTTCATGTTCAAAGCAAGTAGTCATTCTTTTTAACGATTGAATAAGGATATAAGCATTGAAATAACTTATTTTTCTTTTATCTTTAAGTTAATTAGGATTATAATGACCTAACTTAACAAACAACAACAACAACAAAGCTTTAATTCTAAACTAGTTGGAATCGGCTCTATTGGATTTATATTCATAAAATGTGACTATAGTTTTACGTTAGCCATCAGCCTACTGCAACCCTTCTTCATCTGGGTTTCGAACCAGCTATGTAGAAAACCCATATTTTATACATAGTTGAAGTTAACTACCTTAACAAACAATACTTTCTTAATAGTTTCTATTTAATGTTTAAAAAAATAATATTTAAAGTATAAATATATGATTTAGTTAAAATTATAATTTATTCTATGCATCTCTATATCTCCCCTTTTCTCTCTTGCCAAGCTAGACCCTTGGGCATGCATCCAAATCTGATTCTCATATCCATGTTTGTGCAACAATGATCGTATAACTATCTTTAATAGGTCAAAATTTATTCTCCTTAGAAAAAAATATAGTGGGTCTAGGATGTAAGATTGTAGAAGCAGAAAGAAAACAGCTGGGTTGAATTTGTGATATATGACAACAAGGCTAGAAATGAATATAGATACTTGAGAAATAAAAGTTATCAGCTACAACAAAGGGAAATTATACTTCCAGAGCAGCTAAAAGGATAATCTATCCACTTTGTCATCTCTCATCTAACCTCCGAGGATCACCTACAAGAGAGCAGCTTTTCTGGCCCTAACATTCCAAGTGCCAGCAAAGTCTCTTTTAGAGCCAACCCACCCATCATCTTTGCTTGACTGAATCCCTACCATGTACCCAACATATAATGCCCTTTCCAAATTTAACTCCACCATGGTCTTCCAAGGCAAAAATACTACCTGCTTTTGCCTAAGATATCAACTTTGGTCAGCATCAATATGATCGTTAGTACTAAGTGATTCCATGAATGCTTCAATAAAGTTCCTAGAACTCATTTACAATCCAATAAAACTCGATAAAAATACATGTATAATGTGAAAGTATATTCTAGATGATATCATATTATAATAATTGAGATATGGGAGAGGTAAGGTCGTGTTCTGATGCTATTCGACAGGAAATTTGGCATCTAATGATCGACTTCTTAAGACGATAAAAATAAGTCAACGGACTGGTACAATATTCTAAATAATCAAAAAAAAAAGAACGAGATTTACCTTATTAAGCTCGGCAATTGCAGGATCATAAGCGCTATTACTAAAGAAGCGTGTCCCTAGAGAATGATGGGCTCTCAATTTCCTCAGCAACATCGACGGCAGAAAAAAAAGACCACCCAGATCGACAATTAGGTAAAATTAGATGCTGTAAGAAAAACAATCAACGAAGTCATAAAAATACTCAACACGGCATTCCAACAACGCTCTATCAGATTTGTCGAGAGAGAGAGAGATAGTATCGTACGCCTGGGGGAGTAGGCCGGCCTTGTTGGAGTCTCCGGGAAACCGAACGGATGGGGAGGCGGGGGAAAGGGTTTGGACAGCGGGGGAATTGGGGACGACGGCTTCTTCGGGATCGAACCGGGATCCCGCCGGTAGCACGAAGCTTCTCTAGATCGCAGGCGCCTGCGAAACCCCAACCACCGCGCAACCCTAGCGATGGAGATCCAACGGTTCATATTTAACTTCGCGGATTTGGTCCTCGAATCTGATCCACCGGTGGCTCTTGCCGCAGAACTAAACCGTTTCGATATCTAAGTTAGTAATGGATTGGATTAATCAATTCGAAGACTTTACTTCATGTACTGATTGAAAAATATTTCTTAAGGAATGCTGGAAATCAACTTGAGATGGGACCAAAAAAAAATAAAAAATAAAAAAAAATAGCATACGAGTTAAATACCATTCTTCTGTTGATATTTCTACTCCAAAATACTTGCTCCCATCATTAAATAGTCTTGGTGTATTTGCAATATCATCAGCACTCTCATAGTAAAAATTTCTCCTGATCGAAGGTTTATGCTTGACTTAGAATATTCGATGCACAAATTGTTGATAATTTATTTGTAAGCTTGCTACGAAGCTATTGAGCAGCAGTTCCATGGAACACTTTATCCTGAATTTCTTCTAAAAGAAAATCAATCACCGAGAATATTTTTGCTGCAAAGTCTTCTACGTGATGGTTTCCTCTAAACCCATTTTTAATAATCAAAACATAAAATGAGACTGTGACATGTTGTCATTTTTAATAATCAGAACATAAAATGAGACTGCGGCATGTACACATGACAACAATTTATTATGTGCATCACCATGCACCTCTAATGTAGGGTTCAATTATTTATCATATTGACAATTAAAATAGTGTCATTCCAATCTCCACTTAAACACTGTAAAGTTTATCTTTGATTTTTTTTTTTTTTTTTTTTTTCTAATGCCGGTGTCTATTTTGAATGCGGTTACCCTCCAACGGTACTCTCTTTTATATCCCGTTTTTGGACATATCAAAGCTATTCAGATCCACATATTCTTTAATATATTAAAAAATAATTTTAATATTTATTATTTATATTATTTTATATTATAACTTTTTCGAATAAGTTACTAAGATCTATTTATCTCTTTATAATACCTTTTGTATTATTATATCTATTTTACATATTAATTATATACTATTTCTTCGTGATTGAATAATTTTTAAGTCATTTTTTATTTTTTCTTACCAAACTATATTTTTAAGTCATATTTTCAATATATATATATATATTTAAATAAAAATAAATTTTTATAGTTTCTATTTACTAATTAAATAGCAACATTATATTCCTTTATAGAACATAGATTATATCATAAGAAGATATTTTTTATTTTAATTATATAATTTTTTATAAATATTATCTTCTTACTTTTTCTTTTTGAAATGCATTTAGAATAAAAGACAGATGAAAGAAAGAATCGAAAAGTATTAATAGAAAAAGAATCATGATGGTATAAAGATATTTGAGGAAAATAAAAAATAAATATTTTACTTATTCTATAGGAAAGCAATTTAGATATCTTTCGGATGGTTAAGTATTAACTTTAATTTCATAAATATGATGACTTAAAAATGCAACTTACTCTTTTTGATCAAAGAAAAAAAAAATGGGTAAGTTGGCCGAGTTGATCAATTTTCTCATTAAATTTTTTCACTAAATTATGGAGCCTTAATGTATACCAGTCTTTTTCTATGCAACAAAAGGGCTTGACCACATTGAATTGACCATATTGAAGAGCTTGCACTTTTGACTAGGAGGTTCCTTTAAGGGACCTAACTAGATAATTGCAATATCCTAATGACAATTAATAGTTGCCCGTTGCTTGTATGATGGTTAAACAAGGCCTTTTAAGCAGTACATAAGCTAAACTGATGGAAGAGTTTAACTCAGAACATGGTCAAATATATATCTTTTGGGTTGGATATACACATGTCAAGCTTGAGATTTGCCCAAATCAACTGTGTGCAACTTGATTTAGCACAAATTGCAAATAAGTAGTGAGATGTTATATGTTATATGCTATTTCAATTATTATCTGTAATTTAGAACAAAAAAGACTATATTTTAAATATGTACCTGTATATTCTAGGTAAAGATTACAAAATTCCAAGGGCATACAAGTCCCTGCAGAAAGTTTGTTGCAAGATAAATGACCTTAGTTTGGCTCCACTTGATTATAATATGATCAAAGCTTGAGAATAGCCTTGTTGCTTAGCAAAATATAAGGCAGATGGAGTTAAATTGAGAGAGAACATTGACCAATGGTTTTAAGGCATTGTTTGGCACAACTTTTAGGAAGAGAACTTCTAGCAGTAATTCATTTTATAAAAAAAGTATCTGCTATTTGATAATTATATTTTTAAAGTATTACGAAACTTTGACATTTATATTGTAACCAAACTAAAAAAGTATTTTTAGAGTAAAAAATAATAAAAAAATATTGCATCTTATTTTCAACCATCTAAACATTTGTATTATCAGAAACTATTATTATAAATTATTTTAAATTTATAAATTATTAAAATAATATTATAATATAATGATGCTATATTATATTAATATCAAAATATATCATGTCATGGTATTAGATTTTATAATGCAACATTACTATAACATAATATTTTACTGTTGTTTAAAAATTATATCATAACATATTATTAAGTATACAATAATTATTATATAATAATATAATATTATAATATTATATATATTATAACAAGGTAGACTTGGCTATATTCGAATGTAATTAAGTTTAAATCTAATCACTTTTTTCACCCTTGAATGCATATAGTTTACGAATCTTAAAGATAAAAAAGATGAAAAAAGTATGATGGCTCTAGAATCTGTGTAGATTTAAGGTTGAAGAAGGTAATCGGATTTTAAACTTGGTTACATTCAAATGTAACCAAGTTTACCTCTATTATTATAGTAATATTACAAAATTATAACATAATATAATATAGCAATAGTATATTATATTATAATAATATTTATAATACTATGTTATGTTATATTATATTATTGTAATCATATTGTATTATTATTATATTATAATTTTAATGTAGATTTTATTGTGGTTCAAATTTATGATCTTTAAGATTGTTGAAAGCTTTTACAAATAGGACCTTTCAGAAAAGCTCCGAATTTGAGCTTTTTCAAATATAATGTTTAACAACTTTTATGTTAATCTAAAAGCATCTTTAGAATTTTTAAAACATCCTAAAAATAATAAAAAACATTTTTATCTCTCCAAAAATGATTTTAGGCTATTTAAAAGCCCAACCAAATGGGATCTAAGCTTTCTGCTACATTAAAATCTCTAAAAAATTTAATCTCTCGTATGAGAATTTTACAAGCAAGATTTATCCCCTTTTTTCATTTCATAAATTCAATATCTATCTTATTTACATAAATTCAATAAGATATTTTAAAACTTGATTGAAATTACTCTTAGCCCTTCCAAGTTGAATGTTTTTCCCCTATCATATTGGCATGTTAATTAAACATTTGCATGTTTTTAATACTTCTAAATAAATTTATAAAAGACAGATCAAATCACTCATAACATGATAACTAGTTTATAAAACTGATCGAACATAAATATATAGATAAACTAATGCTATAATTTCTCATAGCACAATAAATGAGAAGATTATAAAGTATATATATTGGCAAAGCTGTACAAAATTAAGTTTTCTACCATGCCAACTCTATTTAAAAATCAATTATTCACAACTTCATATAAATTTCATTAGAAATCGTACAATTTGAATCAATGTTCTGGTTTATTGAGCTAGTGTAGGAGGGTGAACCTAGCCCTTCTAGTATGGAACCTTTTTTCCTTGTATGGTTGGCATGTTGAAATCGTGCTCAATTTTTTATCGCCTTTTATACAAGTCTTGTCTAAGATTTATATAAAATTCAAGAACATGATATAAAATTCATCAATAATAAAGAGATGGAACAAATAACTAATACTATAACTTAATCAAAGGTAAATTTGTCTTAGTCCTAAAATTTGTATCAAATCTATAAAAAATAAAAAAAATAATATCGAATCTTTAAGTTGAGAAAGTAACTATATTTTTCTTACCAAAGTCCTCACCCTATATTTCAAGTTTTATCAACTGTGGAATCACGCTTTATCTTCCAACATCTATACAGAGAATAAAAGATTTTGCACAAACTGAATCTTCATGCAAAAACTTTTATTATTAATATCATTTTTCATATAATAAATTTTGAATTCTGTATAAACTAAGCCTCCATTTTATATACGCTAACATGTAATATATGCAATGTATAAGGGATGATTTTTCTTCTTCTTCAATGAATTATAGCAATGTAACAAACTATTATAAATAAAAAACTTTAACGACCAAAATTTTATAGCATACTATATATGATTGTTATATAGAAATCTCAACTTTAATAGCGGCTTTATTGATATTTACATCCATGCAATGAATAGAGGAAATTTTATATAAATTGTGCCTCTATATAAACACTTCAATCATTAATACCACCATTAATTTTGACCTTACAAAATGCCTCATTATAATTTTCCTTTTTTTTTATGACTATTCTTCAAATATGATATAATATAATAATATAATAAATCATAATAAATAAAAATTTAATAACTAATTTTTTTATTATATAATAAAAAATAAATTTCATTGATAATCAAGTATACTAATTTATCATTAATATCGATTGCACATGTAGCGATAATATCTTTAATGTAAAAATATACTTTTGATTCTTAAACTTTCATCCAAAATTTATTTTGATTCTCAAAACTTTTAGTTGTTATAATTTAATTTATTATATTTTAAAAATATTATATTTTTAATATTTAATTATATAATATCAATTAAAATTGATGTAATTATTGATACCTATGTATTTGTAACAGGATTATTCATCAGTTATTATAATTCAAAATGTATTTTGAGTGAAAGTTTATAGGATTGAAGGTTTATTTTAGCCTCTCTTTAATGATGATTGACATTATGAAAATAAATAAAATGACAGACCGCCGAACATCCTTGTGCCATTTGTCGTGTGACTTTCGTGGATATGTCCGCAGTCTTTTTTTGAATGAAGTCGATGCGTTCGCAGTCAATTTTTATTTTTTAAAAAAAAGAAAAGACTTTGCTGGATGTGTTGACAGGTACAAGCAGACGGGCACAAACGAGAAATGTTGGGCGATAAATTCGTGAGAAATACTGTGATTGTCGTGAGATGGCAGCAGACAGGATCCAGCTTTTTCAACCCTCTAGCGAACTCCATCCTCCCTCGTTACGGCCGTGACTTTTGGCCGTCGCTATTCCTTGCACCGGAAGCCATGTAGCAAAAAAACAACCAACCGGAAAACCGCAGACGGCAGAACGAGGAGAAAACGTTGGTTTATTGTTGACTTTTAGGAAGACGATAACTCCCTGAAACGCCTCCTCAACGAAGACCCTCCTATCAACGGCATTCACATCGAAGGTAATTCCAACTAGAAGAATGAGAGGAGCTCAAAAAGCCACGCGAGATAGAACCAAGTAATAACCCCAACCACCGTCGCCGCCAAGAGACCCCGCCATGGCGGCTGATTGGCAAGTGCACCGGTACCTGACCGCTGCCCTCTCGCACCGCGGCCCTGGAGCTCTGCCCTACGCGGACGACGACCGGTGGCTGATCCACCGCCACCTGGCCTCCCTCACCGAGGCCTTCCCTTCCCTCCTCCCCTCAGCCGCCGCCTTCACCTACAACGACGGCCGCACCGTCACCCTCCTCCGCGCCAAGGGCGCCATCCCGATCTCCCCCGGCCGCCACCTCCCGGCCTCCATCTGGCTCCTCGAGGCCTACCCCCACGTCCCTCCCGCCGTCTTCCTCTGCCCCGCCCGCGGCTCGCTGATAAAGCCCGGGCACCCCTACGTGGACTCCTCCGGCGCCGTCGACGCCCCCTACCTGCGCGGCTGGCGCTTCCCCGCCTCCAACCTCGCCGACCTCGTCAACTCCCTCTCCCTGCTCTTCAGCCTCGAGACCCCCCTCTACGCCAAACCCGAGCCTAAGAAGGAGCCGGCGGAGATGAAACGGGTCTTGGAGAAGGTGCAGCGGGACCTCGCCGGGCTCTCGCAGACGGAGATGGAGGGATTTCTAGGAGTCCACGCGGAGTTGAAGCGAAGGAAAGAAGCAATCGTTCGTGGAACGAGGGAGTTGGAGCAAGAGAGGGAGAATTTAGAGCAAGAGCTTCAGATCATTTTAACAAACACGGATGTGATGGAGAGTTGGATGCGGGAGACCAAGGGGGAGATCAGGAGATTGAAGAACAGGGAAGTTGACGTGGATGATGTATTCGAGCCGTCTGATGCGAATTCGAGGCAGATGATGGAGTGCACAGCGATGGACCTAGCGCTGGAGGACACCATCTATGCGTTGGACCGGGCGGTGGCCGAGGGGTGCGTGCCTCTGGACGCGTATTTGAAGAACGTGAGGGCGCTGTCGAGAGAGCAGTTCTTCCACCGGAACATGGCGGCCAAGGTTCGAAGCATGGCGGGGAGGACCCCACATTATGCTACATAGAGGGGATGGAAGAGCAAGTAGAGGTAATTTATTTTTTTTATCACATCATAAAATTTGTTTTGGTTTATGATTCTGGATTTGGAGGAGAGTATGGATCAGAAGTACAGGATGTGGAGTAGATGCCAACGATTTGCTTTTGGAGCCATTTGTCCCTTTTGGTAGTGTTATATAGGTGGATTTTGTATGCTTTTGGGCATGTGAATCCAATTGTTCATAGCTAGAAAAAATATCCTAAATTTATTGGTTTATGTAAATGTGATGTTCCAAATCATTGCCTGTTCTTGACTTTTCGGCACTGATTTGTCCATTGATATATGGTGGTTGATTTTTTTTCTTTTCTTTATTATGGCAGCGAGAAGTTAATTCAAAAAAATGCTATGGTTTGCAGGAAATTAGTTCTTTCATAAGTAGATAAAAATGCATTTCAATTGGTTATTGAAGCACTGCATGTGAAAGCCAAATTGAACAATATCAAATTGCGAAAAAAATTCTAATGATAGTATATTTGAATAATCCAATTCAAATATTTTGTAAAAAGAAGTTTTTTCTCAATTCCAATCACCTAACCGTTTATGATATTTCATTTTCACTTCAATATAATCAAATAATCCTACTTAAAGCAAAAACCTTTTTAATCCAAAATTTTAGAGCGCAATTGCATAACTTTAATGTCACTCCTCACTTGTTGAGATTCCTGCAAATTTTTTAGCCTTGGATGGTTAGATATGAAGAGTAGCTAATTCTTCATGGATCATCAAAACAAACTGGTATGAATATTCTTTTCTCATTCGCCCTGTGGCAAATGATCACCATCTTTAATTAACGCCATCGATTTCTCGGTTCTTAGTTTGACGACCATGAATTGACAAGTATAATGCTTGGATGGTATGGGTGCATGTCAAAATCCCTTTGTTCTACGTGGCTTTAAGCAAGATGTCAACAGCTAAAGAAAGGCAGCATACTTCAAACTCCAGAGCATATAACGTATAATTTTTTTTGTTCAACAGGGAGGGCGGCCATTATTGCATGAATGAAGGCATAGAAAACATCAAATATATATAATTTGACTGGGAAAGGATAAAAACAATATTATAGCTTGATGTGTTACAATGACAACAACATTCATCAATTATTTTGTGGAAACCAAAATCATTCACAGTTCCTTGACCTAGGGCTCAGGACATCGGTTTGAATCTAGTAACCTGGTTCAAAAAATCTCGGTGGATAAGCTTCTTTCTCTCGCGGTCCCAGCTCAATTTCTCTGATAACACGCCGTAGAATCGGTGCATCTCTTTCCTTGCTTTCCCTGTCATCATCCCATCTTGATAAATCGAGTCCACGTGTCAACAATCTGCTCTTCTTCTTCTTCTTCTTCTCCTCCTATCATTGCCGAAGAAAAAAAACAAAAAGACCTCCCCCTCCCGATGGGGTCCCCACTTTGGCCGTCGACGCTACGGAATCCCTTCAATTTGTAAATTGATGGTTACATCTTGTGTTGCATATGGTAATGGTTTGATCGATCGAATACGCTAACACAACTCAAACTGATCCTTTCATTCAGGAAAATGAAGATATATTTTGGAAAGCTGAATTGTGCTCTACTTCTTTTGGGAGGCCTCGCTCACCTAAGATTTTCTTGTTTGTTACTACTATTAATATATTAAGATGTGGTATAGGCAATTAGATCGGTAAAATCATCCGTTAAGAAAGAGAGATCCTAATTAAAGAAAACACCTCTCACTTAGTCCGATCTATTTGAGATTCTTTCCTATTTCAGGAGTTTAATTCAAGCAAGAGTTTACCACTCAATTAAAAAAGAACTTTTTTAACGTGACTACCTTATCCAGTGATTCAACTCATTAGAATTATCCATCGATAAGCAACAAACTCTCAAAAGACTCTCTAGAATCCTTTTAAAAGCAACTCCAAACCTCATAGGTAAATGTTTCCAAGCTTTGCTCTTCATCTTAAAGTATTTGTTCAAAGAACTTGAGATCTTTTTTAATTTGCTTGGACTAACTTGAGTATCGAAGTGTTTTCTCTAAATATACCCTTTGAGCCACTCATGCTCCTTTTTCTTCATTCTTCTCATAGGTTGACATTCTTCATTCTTCTCAGAGGTAAACATTGGTCGATTGAGGCAAGTGCTATGCTAATCCAAGCTATAGTCTAATTCCTCGGTGATGTGTGAAGACTAATTTCGGATGCCAAAAAAATTGGTATCATTTATAGGAATCGAGCAAGAGTACCTAACAATGCTGCCTAAGAAAAGAGATACCCAGTAATGTTGCCTCAGAGAAAAGATTAAGGGATAAGCAATACTCAAATAGCATAAGCTATGATCAAGTCGATGACTGTCATAAAGCACATCCGAAATAGGGGTAAACCTACCTAAAGAATTTAACAATGAAGGCTAATGATCTAAATCGATTGACCTGAAGAGTTAGTTGGCGATCTAAAATCGACCAATTTAAAAAGCTATAACTAATGATTTAAATTGATTGATTTAAAAAACTATGGTTGATTATTTACTACAATTGGTAGTCTAAATTGATCAACTTGAAGTACTATAACTAATGAAATAAATTAACCAACATAAAGAGCTATGGCTGATGATCTCAACCAGCCACCAACATGCCCTTTTTGCGAAGGAATAGATCTAACATAATTGATCTGATTTGAGTCTAAATTTGACCTGATTGGCTTATTTGGGTCCAAGGACCTTAATGGGTTGAGTCAAGTCTTAGCTTAACTAGTCTAATTTTGTTTGACTAGCTCAAAGTGGATCCATCTAAACCCCAAGATCAATTTAAAATGTAATAATAATAGTAAATAAACAATAACAATAGTAAATAATGACTAATATAAGGAATTTATTAAGTGATAATCACTGGATTAATTTAAATTTTGTAAGAGAACATCTACCTTTAGATGAGCAGGAATGCTAGCATAGCCCCATGCATTGAGATCCATGCTAAGATAAACTCTCTACTTCTATTTGAGCAGAAATATGATTATTAGGAATTAGGGTTAAGGATAGAGGTTAGGATCAAAATTATCTTTCAAAGATGACTAGTTTCTTAATTATTGATATCAAGATTATTAATTGTATTAGTTTTTGGTGGACAGCTGGCACGGTGATTTGGATTGATTAGCAAATTAAGGTAAGAATTCTTGTGTATACTCATGTATGATATGTAAGAATCTTAGCATATACTTTTATGTGATGTGTAGAAATTCCTTGCATATACTTTTTGCAAGCAAGCATCATGATTTCATATTAATTATTCCATCAGCATGTTTTTGATTATATGTATGGATATGAGTTATTTTAAACTATGATAGCATGGTTTTGAATGGATATGAGATATTCCAAACTTTGATAGCATGATTTTGGTTTTGTTAATGATGTGGATTTAAAATATGCTTTGAATATCAAAAGCATTCAACGATCTTCAATGTGAAAGATGAGCATATGAACTAATCATGAGGATGTTGCTGTGGTGATAGCCTTGTCTTGGCTTATGATGATAGTCAAACTTAGCTTATGATATATGACATCGATGATAGCTTGTCTTGGTCAGTGGTGATAATCAGACTCGGCTTATGATACATAGCAATAGGGATAGCTTATCTCGACCTAAAGTGATGGCTAGACTCACCTTATGATACATAGTATTGGTGATAGCCTATCTCGATCTATAGTGATGGCCAGACTTGACTAATGATACATAGTACTAATGATAGCATGTCTCGAACTATGATGATGGCATGACTTAATGACACTGGTGTAAGGACCAGTCTTAGACCTAAGGTGATGGCTAGATTAAATTTATAATACATGATATTGATGTGAAAATCAGTCTTGACCTAAAGCGATGGCCAGATTAGATTTATAACATATGGTTCTGGTATGAGAGCTAATCTCATATTAAGGTAATAGCTAGAATAGGTTTATAATATGTGGTATTATTAAGGTGGCGCCAATATGTGTCACTACTATGCACTAATATGATGATCTAGTGTGTGATACCAGTGTTATGAACTAACCATATATAACAAAGATCCAGTGTTTTTGCAACATGATGTCAAAATTATTTTAATATATCCATTACTTGACTACTATTTAAATATTTACTATGTATCTATGTCGATATGTGTAAGGAATGTTGTTGTGGTAAGCTCACATTATATTTACTATATTTTACAGAGTCCAAGGACATCACTATGGATATTGGATTGGAAGAGTGAGTGGATAGATCAGAGAGTTGATTTGCACATTTGAAGATTTGTAATAAACAATTTCTTTTCAATAATAATGCAACATATATTTCATTTTGGTTAGATAATGATTGTTTAGATGTAATGATTTACTATGACTTGAATGTCTTTAGGATCACAATTTAAGGGTATATAGCCGTGAGTTGAGTTTGAGTAATAGAGATAGTATTAGAGCTTAGGCTTTAGACCTTAGGGATTATAGCCAAAGAAGTCTCTAGATGAAAACAATCTAAGACATATGAATGCATAGAAGATAGCATTCAGATAAATAGTTAAAAGTTACAATTTATAACTGGTATGACTAGTGTAGCATCAATTAAAGTAGTTTTCTTTAATTCCAAAGGTGAAACTGCTAAAACCCGAATCTATAAAAATAAAAAATAAAAATAAGAATCACAAAAACCATTTTTTTCTCTTTTAAACAAGTCAGCCATCTATTTTGCAGGTATATTTGTCGTACCAATGACGCCAATGATCACACTTAGTGTTGAGTTTCATCAATACATTATCTTATCTATGCATGCTCAAATCTTAGTCTGTGCTTCTAACATTGATAAATTAAAAATGATTAAAATTATAAATCTAAAAACGCATCTAAATTAGAATGGGATTTGGATTCAGATTTTAAGCTTGCATCCACAACCGTAACTATTAGTCTTTGTGCAATTGGATTTTACGCACCCACTCCATTTCAAAACTAGTTTGTCCAATATAAGGGAGGCAATATGAAGCAAAATGGCATTTATAAAATAAGCGAATGTGCTCCCCAGTTCTTGCATCCTAATCCCCCCACTTTTCCTAGCAAAGCCAATAAAAGTGTAAAGCAGAAAAAATGGATCCAAAACCCTATTGATCCATTAAAGGGAAAAAGAAGATACATTCCATTACAAAACAATGCACATTGAAAGTGAAATCAATATTTTACCAAAGGCTAGAAACAATTGATGTGAGATTCTACTTAGTTCTTCCCAATATAAATACATAAACAAGTTCAGCACATCCTAAACCAAAAAGTTTTTACATAAATAATAATGTATATTTGGCGTGTGACGTAGTTCAAATATCATGACTACAAGCAAGACAGCAGGTTTGGTAGCCAGAAAAATTATATCACAGCACAACCATGCAGAGCAAACATCAAAATTTTCTCAATAAATTTTAAAATTGGAGGATGAGTCAATCGCATCCAGGCCAATATCCCTTCATAACGAGCTGGGTGCACAGAGAACGGAGAAAGTAAAGTGAAGTATATTTACCATGGATAGCAAAGGGATGGTGAAGTAAGTGAAATAAATCTACTTACCCTCGACGATGGAACGATTATAAGCGCCGCATATCTGGGGAAGTGCTGAAAGTTTAGCTAAAGAGGGAATGGTGGACGCTGGTGCTGACGGTGGTCGCGGGAAGTGGAGGCAGAGGAGGCCGTGAGAAGATTCCAGACAGCGGAGGCAAAGTCCTTGAGGTAGTCCTTGAACTCCTCCTCGTTCTTGTTCATTTTGAGCTGGAGATTCTCACAGATGGCGGCACGGAGGCATCGATGGTAACCTCGGTCTCGACGGCTGGTGAGTTGGTGGTGGTGAGGTAGCTCCGGAACTCGGTCATCCACTCCCGCATGTGGTCGTCGAAGAACTCGGGGAGCTCGATGGAGTTCAGGGAGTGGAAGATCCTGCAGCAGAGGCGCTGGCACTCGAAGAAGGGGCACAGGACGTCAGGGGAGCTGGCGGTGGCAATGGCGGAGATGAACTGGGCGGCCTTGACGAAGACCTCAGGGAGGGGGGGCGGCGAAGCCGTCGAGGCAGTACTTGAGGTCGAGGCAGAGGGCGGAGGTGTCGAAGGAGTGGCGGAACTTGAGGAAGAGGGAGTTGGCGGCGCCAAGGAGGCCGTTGACGGTGGAGTAGTCGGCGGCGGAGCGGAGGTTGGAGACGAGCTCGGGGAGGAGGGAGGGCCAGGCCAGGGGGAAGTCGTGGGAACTGACGATGGAGAGGGCCTCGGAGAGTTGGGGACGGATGCAGCGGGGGACTTTGAGCATGAGGGAGACAATGAGGGCTTTGATCTGGTTCTTCTCGGCGTCTGGGATGGGGGGGGGGGTCGGAGGAGGAGAAGGAGGAGGAGGGGGTCCAGCTAGAGCGGACGTGGTTCTTGAAGTGGACCGCAGCGGCGATGACGTTGAGGACGGCGAGACCGAAGCCGGGGGTGGAGGCGACGGCAGCGGCGGGGGTCGGGATCAGGGGAGAGGGACTGGAGGAACAACTGGGAGAGGGTCTCGAGGGCGGCAGCGCTTTTGAAATGCATCGGAGCGAGGACGAGGGGTGTAATGGGGAGGGCTTTGGGTGTCCCAGGAACTGATAGGTCAGGGGGAAAGCTAAAGAAGGGGATTGAGAGGTCTTATCTGAGACATAAATCAAGAGCCGGGGAGCTACCGGCGAGGGTCTCCGGACGGAGGGCTCGCCGGAATAGAGCTAGTCGAAGAGAGAGGAGGAGGCTCTCCGGACGGAGGGCTCGCCGGAATAGGGATTTGAAACAGAGGGAGAGAACAGAGCGCGGGGAAAGGGTTTCTGTGTGAGAGTACACATTGGGCCTGAAAGGTTAAAAATTGGGCCGGGCTCACGTACCGCACCGGGTGCCGATTAGTTTGAACTTGGGTCCGTCGATTGGGCTTGGTGCTGACCGGATCGCATAGGACCAGGTCAGGTGTTTATGGGCTAAATTAGGCTTTTAGCCTTAAAACTTTCGCTCAAAATTTATTTTAATCTTTAAACATTTAATTATTAGAATTTAATCCCTTATGTTTTAAGGATATTATATTCTAAATGTTTCAAGAATATTATATTCTAAATGTTTCATTACATAAGATCAATTAAACTTGATGAAATAGCTAATGTGTCACTTCTATATGAATATATAAACCGTCACTTATTCTAAATAACAAGTTATTGCAAGCTCAAATGATAGTGTATGTATTCATGTAAAATAACATGCGAGTTATACCATCAATTTTAATCAGTTCTATATTATAAAACGTGAGAAATGTAATATTTTTAAAATATGATAGGCTAAACAATAGCATTTGAAAGTTTAAAGAATAAAATAAATTTTGAATGAAAGTTTAAGGATCAAAAGTATATTTTTATTATTTTTATTTTTTGAAGCTAATAATAGATGGTATCATCAATATACTGTGCCAACAAACAACTGTAAGATAAATTTGGACTAAGAAAAGGAAAACAACACCTTCACCAATTTTTACAGCAAACTATCAGGTGATACATAAATGTACCACCCACTCGGTTAAGAATTTTTGCCACAAAAATCTAAATTTAACATTCAAAAGAAATGGATTAGAGTTGACCTTTCATACAACACAAATCTGACTAAACCAAACCAAATAAATTAATAAATACATAATTAACATATATTTCATATTGATTATTTATATATTTATATTATTATATATTTATATAATAAAAAACATATTGAGCTTTTTGAACTTTAAAAACATTAAAACATAATATGTTCTTTTAATAATTGAATCATACTCAAATTAATCTTCGTTAAAGTAATTCTTTACCAATAGTCTAACCTTGCAAATTATGGCTAGAGATGGTCATGCACCAAACTTAGACAAGTTTAAGCCTAGTTGAAATGCAAGATAAATGTCAACATTTAACCTAGCTACTTTATTCAAATGATCGAAGATTAAAATTTGGACTTAAAGAAATATGTTTATCCTGCACAACCTATTTGAGAAGATAGATCCAAACAATTTGAATTTGCAATGATCATGGGCCTAGGTTGGGATATATAAATGGGTTCATAAACATGTTGATAGTAAATATATTGATTCAATTATCAGATTACTTGATAAGTTAAAAAAAAGGTTAAACTTGATATAAAACCATTTATTAGACAAGTTTTTGTCAAAGTGATCTATTTATAACTTGAACTTGTTTATCTCAACTTCAAATATGTTTATTGCCGAATAATTTTGCGTGAGGTTTATTGGTCAGGCCATGCATTGCCACCCTTAATGGCCTAAATTGCGGCAATTAGAGCTGTTTTTGTATCATAAGATGTTTAATTCATGCCACATGCTTGCTAGAATGTTTTAATTAGATAGAACCTACGTTTGTAAGTATAAAAAATTGTTTCATATGAACCATAAAAATTACATGTCACACAACCCCCCTGATTCGCTTGTCTTTATACGTTTTCAAAGAGTGCACCCCATGGCTCGCTGATCCATGTCCCCATATATTTTAATCACCAGTACTAACAAGGTAAACCATTCACCCATATTAATTATACTTTGTAAGAAGAGTGGTTATATCACTTTGGCGTGGACCAAAACTCTGGGTCCATCAATTTCAATTAAACATCAAATCTTTAATAATTTACGTGACAGATTCAGTGGAACCAAACAAAAATTCAGTAAGATTTATACATGTATATACAATCTTAAAATTAACCATCCAATGTGTCGTATGCGGAACTTTGTTTACAGAAACTCCAGCAGCCGTGGTTGCAAAGGATTTGCACCATCTCATCCCCAATCAAACATGGACCACAGTGAGGAGGACTCATGATCTACTGTTGTATATTTTTTTTGTTACTACAATCATTGGATCCCTCATCCAACAAGAGTTGAGACTGTTGGATTGAGAACTCCCGTCCAGATGCATCATGTCATTTTCCTTTCCTCATCGTTGCATATAGGAACCAAGATTCAGGTCCTCTACAGTATTGGCCCTTCCAAAAAAAGACCAGTAGTGGGACTAAAGAAAATAAAACTCCTTTATTTTTCAATTGTTAAAAGGTTATTTCAGCTACTAAGACGCATCAAAGTACAAAATTGGAAGCAATTCCAATAGGATGCCGAAGATCCAATCATGTTGGTTGATGTGGTCACGAAATCCTATCAACAAATAATATGAAAAGGTGTTATATAGAGTCAGATTTGTTGGAGATTGTATCGTCGAAAGGGATTAGCATAATTCAGTTTGATTAGTTTGATTTTTTTATAAAATTTAGTTTGATTTAATTATAAATTTTAAAAAAATTAATTTGAACGATTTTATATATTTTTGAATGATGGGTGTACTACGACCTTTATTTCTGGGAGGAAAGGGTAGATGGTCGGTGTACTACGAGCTCTTGCATGCACTAGAAAACCAGTATTAGTACGTGTGACAAAGAAAACTTCTGTTTTTTTTTTTTTTTTTCTTTATATATATACAGCAATGGAAGCAAGAGAATACGACATCAAAACTCCTGCAAGACTCCGCAAGCATGAACCAAATGAGCAAACAGAAGAAGACCCCTTCCAAGATTCACCACAACCCCAAGAAGAACAGGAAAAAAAGCTTGATTTTTTTTTTTTTTTGTTGGTTTCCTTCACTTTTCACGCAGAGGCGAATCCGCTTTCCAAAGCGCGCGCATGTGAGTGGGCCACCATCATCAGAAGATAGGACGGATGACGACGATAGCAGAAAGGGAAGTAACCATTTGATGCTGTGACCGACGGTGGAGAACCACCCGAACGCCCTTCTGCCTCGCTACCACGGATTGACCTTCGATTCCAGACGAGGTTTCCGTTTGCTTTTATATATTTTATTTTTCATTCATTTATTCTGGAAGCCAGAGTGCGCACATCCACCCATAGCAACAAAGAATTTATAATTATTAGACGTGAATTCATCTGCCCTGCATACGAGAAAGAATCTTTCACCATCCAATTAAAAACTTCATCCAATCACCTCCGGTTGAAAAGCTTCGTCTCTTGGAAAAGAAGGAAAAAAAAAAAAAAAAAATCAAGGAGACAGCGGCCCTCGCCATTACGCAATAGGAGTCAATTGCGTGCCAAGGATTCGATGTTTGCCTGATGAATGCAAGCGTCGACAAATTTTAACCATGTGTTAAACTTCGCCACGCCTAGCTGGTTGCATTCTTCTCTTTTTCCCATGTGTTTCAAGTGTTTCTGGCTTCGAGACCCAAACTAAGCCTCCTCTTGGGCAGCTTTGGTCAAGGAAGCACGTTATCGGCGCTCGCTTTTTCCAAAACAGAGCATTATTTTCCAGTTGTTCTCTGTAGAACTCAATCTAGAGGCAACAATCTTTTGTCGCTAACAAAGGAGGAGGAAATATCAGTGTTGCGGATGAATTGGCTAAGATTCTCGTGGTGGAGTATTCTCCAACAGAACAAACGCGCCGCTTTATGTGGTAGTATCACCCCTTTTTCTCGAGGAGGTGAGCAAGATTAAGGCCGTGGGCAGTGAACGAGCCATCTGACATCACCTTGCAATCTAGGGTCAGTTGTCCTAGGCAAGGGCAATATTGGATACATACATCGGTTTCCTTGAGTTGATTTGAGTAACAAACCATGTCAAGGGAAGCAGAACTCAGGATGCACATAATATATCTTGCTTTCAAGCATCATATAACATAAGGATGATGAAATCCAGTGCTAGAAATAAATATCATTCTCCCGAGCTTACAAATTGATAAATCATGCAATGCCTCCCAGATGTAACTTGTTTTTTAATTACTCCGCTTGTAACTTGCAGCAGAGCAGAGCCCATCTTTCCTCTCTCTCTCTCTCTCTCTCTCTCTCTCTCTCTCCAAAAAAAAAAAAAAAAAAAAAGCAGCTTTGCCCTCAAAAAAAGAAAGCAACTGTAGAACATTCTATATCTGACATAACATCTGTTCCGCACAATTAATATAACCCTACCAAGAAAATAACTACAATGAGAAGGAAAAATGCAAGCATGCTCGACAAACTTTAGAAGCATACAACAAACAGTCCAGCTGAAATCAATTTGCCCTTAAAAAGAGCAAAGTGAGATTTTGGAGGGGGCCATTTGGATCCTGTGCCATTTTATCGAACAGGCAATCATGCTCACCACAAGGGAAGACTGTTGTTCAAATCCACAAAAACTACACCACATATGTAGAATCTATCGAGTGAATTCAGAGCTGTAAGCGAAGGAAAAGAGAATAAAACATGACCAACTGAAAGAGAAGGACATTCTATAGCATCAGGAAAACAAAACCATGAAAGATCTTACTTCAAATAAAACTAGAAAGGCCACTCATGATTACTGCTTCAGATTCTATATTCCAATGACCAGGTTATTCTATTAGGAGAAATATATGATAAACATGAGAGCCCATTTACATGTCAACATGGTCCTTCCCTACCTCAACAGCTACATCATCCAAACCTCACTGCCCTGCTAGCCAAGATCTCCATTCAAGTTCATTTCATGAGATAAGGCAGCGATTATCTTCTCCTTCATTGTCTCCTCCGAGTCTGGTGCTTTGACTACAAATGTATGCACTGCCGTTTCATTTCCAGCCGAGAACTTCCCTTCGGTTACCTCGATATGTGCCGCCTTGAAAGCTTGAAGGACTTTATTCATAGGATGGGTCTCCAGAGAAGAGCTCACTCGCACGACCAACTCTTCACGCCCATCTGCAACATCGATCTTAGGGCAGTGTGCTTGCTTTCCCTGATTGTTAGCTTGAAGCAGCTGCTCCTTCTCCAACTCCATATCCTTGATTTTCTTCTGTAGATCGGTGATATAAGTCACAGTGTCCTGAAGCAAGGAAGCCTTGTCCATCTTCGAGATGTTCGGCACCAGCGACCTCAGAGCATAGAAACGCTGATTCAGTTTCTCTCGCCTTTGCCGTTCAGCCTCGACATGGTTCAGTGGCTCCTCCCTCCCATTGGCCGGCTTCCTTCCTCTCTTCCGTGGCCTCTGCTCACTTGACTGGACGGCCCCATCTGGCACGGCCGGAGCCTCCACATCCAAGCGCGCCCCCTCACGGATAACCACAGAACCAGCCATGGAAGCCAGCCCCCCGCTGAAATCAATCTGCGTCGACTGCTGCTGCTGCTGGTGGTGGAGCTGGAGTTGCTTCAGGAATGGATCCTCACGGACCGCAGTAGTATGATGAACGCTATTCTTGGTGACTTTGAGGACGCCCGAGGGAGGCTTCTGGTGATGGACCCTCGCACTCGGGGCATCAGCCGAGTTAAAGCTCTGCATTCCCATCGCGGCGTTCGAGAACGGAACGCCATCCCCGCCGCTGTTTGGCTGGGCATTCCACGGCCCATCAGCTGGCTTGGGCACCGAAATCGCCTCGCTGCGCCCAAGTTTCAACTCCTTGCCGAAAATCCTCGGGTTCCCCTCGGCCCGCCCGCAAGAGCCAGAAATAGCAACCGAGCCATTTCGGTCGCTCTTTTTCCCGGCTACAGTCATCGCTCCCACCTTAACGGTGCCGGAGAACACCGCTTTTATCGTCTTCAAGGCCTCGGGGCTCTCGGCGACCGGCCTCAGCGAGCCCAATTCGAGGACTCCAGTATCAAAGGGCAGAAGAACAATGGTGCTGAGCCCCGCGGAGCTCGCGAGGAAGCCCCGATAGCAGTAAGTGGAAGTGTTTCCGATCCAGAGGTGCCTACCGGAAGCGAAGACCCGGCCGGGGGCGCCCTTCCCGCGAGCAAAACAGAAGAACATGGACACAAGGAACAGCATCTCGGTGTCGGTGACGAAATCGAGGCGGAGGGCGGAGTTGTCGTCATCGGATCCAACATAGAATGCGTGCAGCTTCCGCAGCACCAGCTTCTTCATCATCTGGCGGCCGGCGTCGTCGTCTTCATCGCCGGGGAGGGACCGGCGGCCTTGGGTGCCCAGCTCGCCGACGCTGGGCTCGCGGCAGGAGCCGTCGCCCCAGCCGAGGACGAGATCGCCGGAGCGGGCCCGGGAGATCTGCCAGAAGATGGCGTAGTTCCAGCCGAGCCCCAGGCGGTCGGGGGGCCCCTCGACGAGGTCGAGGAGCTTGTTGTGGAGGCCGGCGTCGCCGCCGCCGAGGGCGGTGAGGCCGTCGAAGGACGCCTGGTTGGCGACGAGGTAGTTGAACGCCTCGTGGCCGATGATGCCGACCGCCATGGCCCGCTCCCCCTCGGACCAGAACCCTCCGCCGCCGCCGCCGGCGATGGCAGATGCCGTCTCCATCGCAAAACCCTGCAAAAGAGACCACTCTTTTCAGATCACCTGGACAGATTTCTTCACCCCCATTCTCCGTATCTCGTCATTGAAGAAGCAAGTACCAGAACTGAAATCAATCCATAAGAGTGGAGGAGCGAGAGAGAGAGAGAGAGAGGAAGAAAGGAAGAGATTTTAATAGGAGGAGAAAGCGAAGCTAATGGGGCAAAAGATAGGAGGAGGAGGAGGAGGAGGAGGAGGAGGATGAGGAGGAGTGTACTGCGGAGTCCTTCCTCGTTGGCTTATAAACTGGAGTGGGAGGGAGGGGGGGGGAGGAGTTGGGGATCTGACCGTGGGGTGGCGTGGGGTGGGGTGGGGTGGGGTGGGGCGGGGGAGTCGGCGAGGATTTTGTTTTGTCCTGGCTTCTGGCACGCTTTTTCGGATGGTAGCGACGCAAACCACCGGGGACCGTTCTGTAAACGTGGTACGTGCCAGATAGCCGCAGCCGAGCCGCAGCCGAGCCGCAGCCGCGGTAAAGGAATCTGTGGCTTACCTCCCAAAACGCTCGCACTCTAGCTTTCAAGGGCCCTTCCTTTCGCTCCCATCCTGCCTGATTTCAAACGTTTAGCATATGATATAATTAGACTTTGGGGTAACCTCCTCTCAGTGGGGGAGGAATTCTAGTTCCAGACACTTCATTTCGATAAATTTTTTAAATTACAATATTACTATCATCTTAAATTTAGTTTAAAAAATTTGCATGTCATGTGGGGTGGCTCTAAGGTTATTACAATGCATGGGTTGACTTGGAAGGAGGAGTCACCTCTGCGCGCATTCAACAAATGCGGAGACTAAACGATGCAGTATCTAGAAAGGATCAGGGCTTGTCGCCGCCATTTCAACGCGTATCGGAATACCCACGTTTCATGCTAATGCCGTAATGCAGTAATCTAAGCATGATAGATTTAACCAATGTCATGTCGACACGTAAGACTTGTAGTCTTGATCGATCTGCTACCGTATCCAGTCGAAAATCTTTCCTCCGTGAGATATTTATCACCTCTATGCACAGAATGATGCGCCGTGTCTTAGAAACGGATAGCGTGAACGGTTGTCGGTCTCATGTGAGGTTTCAAATCATCTGCATGGGGGACAAAGGTTAGCAGCCAGGCAAGGATCTCGTGAATGCACGCTCCTTTACAAATCAGGTCTTACTTGCATTGAAATAAAAGGAAGATACATTCCTTTGATCAAAGTTGTAAAGTTAGTGGCTACCACGTGTTAAAGTATAAAAGTGTCGGAGAAGACATTGAACCGTGATGAGCCACATGGATACATAGTAGGTATATGTGTGTGTATATAACGATATGGAATTTAATCAAGGAAGGTTAGCCCAAAAAAAGATGTTATTTGAAATTTTTGATTCTTTATAAGAATCTAAGTTTTTCTTTATCAACTCAAGCCCTCACATTCTTCTCTCGTTCGAATCCTTGCATTCTCGATAGGCTAAGTAGGACTGAGCATGAGTTAGATTGGATTGGTTCCGGACTAAACCTTATAACCGGCTCAATTAAGATTGGTTCCAAGATGAATCTAAAATTGAACCAATCCTATTATGCAATTAACCCAAAATCAACCCAATTAAATCATATCGGTTATAAATCGATTCAAAGTAAAACCTATTTTCTTTTTAATTCTTACGTCTTAATCATTTGATACTTCGCAAATACCTGATAATTTTTTTCTTTAGTTATGTTAAATAAAAAATATATATAATATTTATTGATTGACTTATCATTAAATATTTTTAATAGAAATTGTAAATGATTTATGAGGTATTTTTAAAGTCCCTAATTCTATTCCTAACAATATATTCTTGGGTCAGAATTTATAATCGATTCTCGGGTCATAACCAAAGAACGATTTCTCTATGATCAATTTTCAATCAGAACCAGCTATCGAAACTAAGAATCAATTCGAACGAGATCGATTCCAATATTCTTCGATTACAACCATGGAATTGACCCCTCTATGATCAATTCTTGGGTCAGAATCAAGGAACCTATCCAAACGGGATCAGTTCCAAAATTTTGGATCCAAAATTATTATCTAAAAAGATCGATCAAGAAGTTATTATTTGGGCTCTTTAATTTTATAAACTTAAAATTTCTTTAGTATATAATCAATGTGCAACTAAACACTCACAAGTATAAGTTTTTCTATATATATATATATATGTGTGCGCGCGCGCGCACACGCATGCGTATGCATATTTCTAAGATTGATTATTCTTTTATTGTGCTCTTAGTCTTCATTGGACTATTGGAGTTGGAAACCGTATCGTGATTTTGCATGATTCATGGTTATTTGTTGCTCACTTAAACCATCTTCCAACTATGGTCAATATTGATTTTTTGGATAACCTATTTCTCAAAGATCTATTACAGAGGATGAAGGCTGAAACTCTAATCTAATCTAATCTATCTAATTTTCAATCAAGACAACTACTCGTCCTCTGCCACTGCTTATCCTAACTATAATATTCTGGACAGGTTGTTTCTAAGTGCTTAGGCGCCTCCAAAGCCTACACAGAACATCTCTACTAGCTCTTTCTTTTTCTTTTCTTTTTTTGTTTGGTACAAAGCAAGGCCTCGTTGGAGTAAAAGAAAATAAGATACAGCTACATTAGCTATCAGCAAATAGTTAAAATGAAGAGGGATTAAATCACTTGCATGCACCTATCTCCCAGCCATATGTTATAAAGATGTGATGCAGTCAACTATTTAATTGCCTTAATATGAGTAGCTATGAAAGCTCTAACTGCACTCTTCAACTAAAAAGCATCCATTAGAAGAGGATTCATTTTAATATCCCCTAATAAGTCATTATTAATCTAAGAGATTACTATGTTAAAATCACCCTTTGGTCAAATTTTGGAAGCCTTCAACTTATACACTATAGTGCAAAAACCTGCTTAAGCTATAGTTAGTTTGGCCATAGAAATAGAAGTAACATTTAATTTAAATCCCTTAGTGCAAACAAGCCTTTCAAATAATCTCTAATGATGTAATCAGCTCCTACATCATTTTTTTTTTATAGTAGAGCAATCAAAGTGTACTTTCAACATGCAAGAGGGAAGAGGCCTTCAAGTAACAATATCCTTCTAAATATAATTAAAGCCTATAATACAGCTACCCAAGGGCCCTATAATTATGTTAACAGTAACATTCACATTGACTTAAAAGAAATCAATAGCTGAGCTCAAGGCTCATCTTCTAACATCATTAGGTGCAGCATACAAATTGTTTGTTAAAATATTAAGTGCAGCCTTCTTCTATTTGATTCATGGCCTCTTAAAAGGCTCTGATTTTCTTCTCAAACCAAGCCATACATGCCTATAGAATGGGATAATCAGACAAACAATAAAAAAGTAAAAAAAAGATAATATCGATTGAATAAGAGTCATGCACCTGATGAAGGACAGCATTCTCCAATCCCAGCCATTAATTCTCTTTTGAATCTTCTCCATCAAAGGATTGAAATCAATCTTTCTCAACCTTTTTCGATATAAATGGAACTACCAAATAAGTCTTAAGTCCAAGTTCCCGTTCTAGTTGATATTCCAAGAATAGAAGATATCTTTCTTTTAAGACTGCGAGAGATCGAAGGACTAAATATGATGCTTGGCTTAGAAGCATTCACTCGGTCTTGAACTTGAGCAATAGGCATCCAAAATTTCTCAATTGGCTCTTTCAATCACATAACTCTACAACTAAAGATATTGCTTGGTTGTGGAAATTGAAGAGTCACCCTGGAGTCCCTCTTTTCCAGTGAAAGGTTGCATGAAATCCGCTCTCATGGCAAGGCATTCTATCAATATCACTGCCCTCTCTATTCAAGTTTTTCTACGCTTGCTTCATCAGAAATCAAAGAGGTAGAATCGAAAAAATAAAACAAAGGCTTTGTTGTGTTATCTTGCATGGGATATCATAAAAATGCCAAAATGATCAAAAGTCAAAGTTGGAGGCCGCCACAATTCCTGAGCATAGCCTCATTTATGCACCCAAAAACAGGAAAGCTAGTGTCATTAAAGATTGTTTGATAGCCAGGAAAATGTTAATCTCTCCTCAAGCACCTTGTACATCTAAATTAATGATTCATTTTACTTGGGAGCTGTAGAAGACTAGGGTGCAAATAATCAAACTGATTCCATTATTAGGAAGCAATAAAGATTAAAAGAGGCTTGAGGAGGCCTCCTTTTCGCCACTACGGTTCATGTTAAGAGTGCTCAGTTGGAGAGGGACTCTCCAACCATTATCAATTGAATTAACAAGCCAATCAAACTGGAGTGCATGGTTGGAAGACATGCGTAGCAATTTAGAGATCTTTTGCTCAATGACATATGAATTAAATATATTTACTTCATGTGGTCTATAATGGTTTAAAAAAAAAAAAAAAAACTAAACGCCTCTCGACGTGTTTGACATCGACTATCAATCACCATCCCCCCACGTGTGGCCTATGCGAACGTATTGATCTTGGTTGCTATAATTCAACACTCGTATACTGCCAACGTTTGAAAAATCTGCATGAAATTTTGGATCATATAATATAAATAAATATGTATATGTGTGTGTGAGGCTCTTTGGGATGTATTCGGTAAGCGAAACGATCAAACAACGGTCCATCCCAACACGTGTCAAATATATGGCGAGAACGGGTTGACCCCGGCTGCCTATAATTAATTCCACGGACACGCCATTTCAATTGCCAACACGTGAAAAATTTCATCTTAGAACACGCTATTATTAAAAGATTAACAATTGTGATATAGTTTAAATTTTGATTTCAAATTTTCCTTTCAAGAGGATTCTAAAACAAAAGAAAAAAAAAAAAAAAAAAAAAAAAAAAAAAAAAAAAAAAAAACCTCGTGTAGTTCAGAACTGCGCAGTACACGAAGCATGAGGCCTGGACGTGAATTGTGATTCGTTCGTGTGGAGGATAGATGATCAAAAAATTGTGGGTTCATCTTTGAGGTAGACCCATGTTTAAATAAATGATTCAACCGGAGAGTCAGAGCCATTTTTTTATGTGTCAAATATGGATCAAATGGAAGAGCATCCAAAAAAAAAAAAAGAAAATGAGAACCTGCAATGGTCGATTAGGGCTTGTTTGGCAACCCAAAAGAAATTACTACGGTGATATAATATACCATATCCAAATGAATATAAATCCTGAATGTTTGTAATTAATCTATATCTATTTTGGTCCTCAGTTCCGGATAATCCCTGCTTCCCTACCTCATCTTGTTCCACAAAAATAAACTCTTACATATTAAGGATGGAGTTTTAACTGCACTCTAAGGGTTGGATGACATATTAAATATTAAATTCAGGTATAATCAAACCATGGTTGTTATAATGTGTCATTTTAACAAAAATAAATAAGTAAATAAGCATATAGGAAACAAGATTTATATGTTAAAGATTTGGGTTGTGGTTAGATTGATATTATTTGACTGCCAAATCCTCGAGTTATTCGAAACCCAAACTTCACGGGGGAAAATAAAAGGCATTGAGGCATTTAGATGGCTGAATTCGCTCCAGTAGTCTATCCTTTCCTTCAGGTTGATGCCTTTTCTTGCCAGTTCGTTGGATTAAAATTTATGGATAAACGAAGGAAGAATTATTCTATATGAAAGTTAAAGCCAAAAGTCGAAAGAGATGTTGACGTCAGCGGTTAGCCCAAGCTCGCGTGAGGTTGAATATTAGCCGAGAGCTTTGGATTGAATTGGCTCGAGTTGCAAAGTAGTGTAGTTTTTCTTTTGTTTGTTGTTTGCTATGCTGGCAAGCGTACAGTATCTTCATGGCGTTATCAAAGGCTAGTTGGGTCCTTTCATAACTTTGAATGGTATAAAAAGTCGGGCAGTACAGAAGATCTTAGGTTCAATGGCACACGATAGTTTCGGACCAAGGGAGAAGGATGACCTCTGCACTGCATTGCCCATCGGCAAAGGAAAACACTAGTTCAAAGCAACCAGGGAAAAGTGAGAAAATGTTGAAAGAGACTCTAGCGGCTACTAATTGTAACCTTTTTGTTATCCCATGTGACAAAACCTATACCATATAATCTAATGCCCTTTATCTTTTTTTTTTTTAAATAAAAATATACTTTTAATCCTCATATTTTTCACTTAAAATTCATTTTGATTCTCAATCTTTTGGCTATTATAATTTAGTTCTTGTGCTTTTTTTTTTTTTTTTTTTTTTGCCAAGTAGTCCCTAATAAGTGTATAAGGTAGGTGAATAAATATATATAATGATAGGAGAAATGTTTATAATGGACAGAAAAGCATGTATATTGATAAAATAAAGATGTACGCTAAGAATATAAATGTATATAATCGGTGGATAAATGTATAAAGTATGTATATGGTGCAGATAGGCATGTATAGGCAATAGAAATTAAAATTTATAATTTCATTCTTTTAAGATACCTTATTAAATATTCTATTTAAAAATGATGCATTCTTAAGCCTGCTAAAATTGATGAAATAGATGATATGTCATTCTGTGGATCAGTCTATACATTCGAGTTAAGATGGTGATACGTCAGCTATTGAAGATCAAAAAAATTTATTTTATTTATTTATTTATTTATTTATTTTAAGTGTGCAGCAGCGGCGTGATACCATAATGGTCTTGGGCCCGAATTCAATCGTAAAGGCACGATAAAATGGGTCCCCGTTGGGCCGTCTCTTCTGAGCGGTGGGTGCGGCAAGGTTGAGATTCCCGAACGTGGTAAATGGACCAGGTTCGGTTAACCCCGCAACCAATTCACATGCACGGTCCGACCAGTGGCCTACGTAAGACTTGGGGGCCATCCCTGTTAGGCGTGCCTACAAGAGGTGCTTGTCGGAATTGTGACGATTTCATGCAATTAGGGTTTATCAACAAGATATTAAAAAACAAACAAACAAAAAAAAAAAGCCATGCAAAAAAATACATCACTTAAGATATATCATAGTAACGACTAAATAAATCCAACATATTCTTTATTAACTCCGTAATAGCTAGCTTCAGTTGTTGACTCGGATCAAAATAGTGTACATATTTTGATGATATATGTAATTAATTTACTAATGTGAGTCGCTGCTCCTCGCGTGCAATGAGTTCAAAAGTTCTCTAGCATGAATGGTGGATGTCATCCGGAAAACGTGGGCTTGGCATCTCCTTGTGTCGCGCCGCTCACGAGCGGCTAAGCCGGTGAATGGCTCGTTTGCGCCGCTCGAACAATCGCAGATAATGTCAGCACCAACGTCGCAGGTAGCGGCACCGCTGGGTAAATAATTTATTGACCTCTAGAATTCTAGTTTTTACCGTAACTCAATTTAGCTGCAAGTATCGTATAGAGCTTGTCATATCGTGCACTCCTTGATGTGACTTGTCTTGAAGAATCTGATCCTTGCGCTGACTTGTGCTATACTTCATGGATTTAAATTAAATAAATAATTTTATTAAGAAAAATGCGCCAATCATTTTTGTGTTGCTAGATAACCTTATATTATGATACTTGATCACTCTCTTCCTATCTTCTTGCTCTTTCGTTGTAAATAAATATTATTATAAATATCAGGGTTGGCAACCGATCAAATAGTGATCTTAAAAATCACTAATTTAAATTCAATCTATTTAATAAATAAATAATATAATTTCATTCATTCATTTTATTTATTAAATAGATTATAATAAGATAGATTAACATCGATCTACTTAATGTATTAATCAGTAATAAAAAAATAAATGTTAACATATTTAATTTATTAATTAGTGGTATAAATGGATTGGATAAACGAGTTAAATCTAAATCGATCCAAACGAAACTAGTTGTTTAAACCGATTATGGATATGAAATCTGAATCCGAGCCATGTTCATAGTTTACATTTAACTCGAATTTATTCAATCAAAATTTGAATTTACTTATTGTATGCTAGATATAGATTGAATAACATCTGATATTATCGCCGCTAGTAAATATAGCTAGTTAAAATGATACGGTAGAAGTTAGGAAGTCTAAATTCTTTATGTAACATATATGATAAGAATTACAATTTTTTTTAAATTTTAAATTATTATCATTATATTTTGAAGTTTCAATTATTTGTTCATAAATATTTACAGTGCCCTACTTTTACTGAAATTAGGTGAACCATCCAATTACCTGCAATGTTGTTTTAGTGTACAAATCATCCCACAAAACTTGACATAAATTTGGAATGGTCCATGGAAAATAATTACCCCACCTATGAACCGGCCCTATCAGCGGTCCGGTCGGATCCAATCAACAAAGCCAATATCCCATTTGCGTACCACCCCGAATCCGTAAAAAATCTTTCACGTGACGTCACCGCAGGAATTTATCTTCGGCTGCTCGGCTGCTGGCGCCGAGCCGAGCCGAGCCATTCCTAAGCCCCAGACAATAGTCCGCCTCGAACTGCACGCCAATTCTTAAGTAACAATAAATCCCGCAGCAGATATTCGCAACGCATCCGCGAGGCAACAGACCGCAGGGGGGAGCCGTAACGCTCGCGGGGATGGGAAGATGACGTCATCGAGGGCAGCACCACACGGGTCTCGAACGGACACGTGGCGGAAGAAGGGGCTGTTGGGGATTGGAGCCTGGCATCATTTCTTTTTGTAACGGCCGCGTCAGGAAAAGCATGTGATGTCACGTGACGACGCGACGGGAGCGCAAGGGGGTGCGTGCGGGACGAGAGGCGTTAATGGCATTTAATAGGAGTCGTTTCGGAGTTTTATCGTGAACTGCGCTCTTGAGAAGAGGATAAGCTCGCATGCTTTAATTGCGGGAACTTTCGCGGATAAGCCCTCGGAGGGGTGCTTTGGGTTCGTAATGGCCACGGCAATGCACACCGACGGAGCCTTTCGCACGTGGTCACCGTGAATTTTGAAATGCTGCCAGTTGTCTGTCCCCGATTTGCTCTACTCCTATGTCCTTCACTTTTTTTTTTTTTTTTTTAAAAAAAAAAAGAAAAAAAAAGTGAAATGCTCGCTTTCGTCAGTTGTTTGTTTAAATTTTAAAATATATGAACAAAGTTAAGTGGAGCGTCCGCCAGCAATTGGTCTCTTCCATGTAGCCACGTTATTGGATAGAGAGCATATCATAATGGCCGGCAAAAGTTTGGACAATGTTTTGAAAGCGGTAAAAGGTTTGGACCATGTTTTGAAAGCGCTTCAACTCTCTTCGCCGCGCCACCGTTGGATCCTGCATCAGGAGAATAACGAAGGTCTATCCACTTGGTCGGTAGACTGGATTATAGCTCGGAAGTCAGGTTGTCAAACGGTGCCCCAGGTTTCTTGGGCCCAGCCTGGTTTCCGAACCAACGGCTTGGACTTCTGTCGAGCCCAATGGCACCTAACTCAAGCTCAGCTCAACATTGGATCTGAAAGAAAGATTTTTAGAAGTAATTTTATTTTGAAGCATAATTTAAAATTTAAAAATAAATTTTTTTTTATTTGATTATTTTTAAATAAATATATAAAATTTTATGAAATTTTACGTAAAAAATTTGAAGAACCCAAAATTTTTATTTTAAAAGCTACCTCTAAACGTGTTGTTTAAATTTTCTCAAGTCATATGCAAAAACACAGTAGTAAAACATAGTGGCATTATTCACATGAATTTATTTTTTGACTAAATTTTTTGGTCTACTTTTGTAAATAACATTTTTTTGTGTAAATATTTTTATAATATTTACCTTACCTAACCCCATGACCATACGTAAATCTACAAAATAATTTGTCTACCAAAGATGTAAATCATATAAAAATGATATTTGTAAACAATGAATTATTTATTAAAAAATATGACATTATTTTTTTTGAATAATACATTCCTGAACTTTCAAACTCTCCTTTTGCAATTCTACAAATAATGTGATGTATCCAAATAATAAATTTTATAATCCTCAAACAAAATTTTATTTTCATAAATAACTACTCAACAAAAAAATTTATGAAATTTTTGAATTCAAAAATACTCATTTTAAAATTCTATGATTTTTCAAAATGTTTCATTCAAACATAACCTAAGTTTCAAGATGAGTTTTAGTTGAGGTGATAGAACTTCCTCAATATATTTGAATAGGACATGTCCCAAACTCTTTGTGAATTAAGCTCGTGTTTCTTATGTTTAGCTTTATTTGTTTATACCCTTATATATATATATACACATAGAAGGTCTTAGAACAAATCATGCACAAACCATGTGAACCAAGCTTAGCTTAATTTTCTTAAGTATCAACAGAAATAAATCAAATTGAGGAGTTGTTTTACTTCTGTTGTTAATAGCAATCCAACTTAAGATATGTTTAAGACAGTTAATAGCCAATAGGTACTTCACATAACCGGTGGAAAACAACTACTAAAAATTTTTCTAATAATCAATTCAAATAAGCCCTCAATCCAACCCATATATAATCATATTATTTTATCAAAAAAAAATTAATATTAAATAATAAACATTTAAAATTAAAGGAAGTGACCATTTCCTTGCATATATACAGACATGCAAATATGTATGGGCATGTGTCCATATACATTATAGATCAATTTGTAGAGTTTGTTACTTGTGGTAGAAAATCAACTAATTTACAAAAATTTTGATCTTTTTAACATGTGCATGATTTGAACGAATGCTTTTGGATCCCTCGCATTATCATATTTATTTCAATTTAGTTAGGTAGGATGCACCAAGCGAACTGACTGTTGATTGTACCTCTTGCATGATCAGATCACCTTACTACAACCCCTTTTGCCCATATTAACTTTTACCATGAGTTGTTCTCCATTTTACGCAAAAAGGTGCCTGACAACTCCATCCTTCAACTGGATATTACTTACATAATCATCCCGGTGCCTTACTCCATTTCAATCTTACATTGATCTTATCTTGACAAAAATTTCAACTTTCATTGCTAGAGAAGTCAATTCCAACCATCATAATCCTCGCTAGCTTGACCAAATAAGGTACATCAAAAATTTATAAATCTTGAGAATAACAATTTAATTAAGTTGTTAAAGAAAACAAAATGAAAAATAGGTAAATAATTGCACTATTCTCACACTCTGGCATGTGAAAATAATTGTCGTAGGAATATACGTGATGAAAATATTGCTAGTTAATCAATGATAATCTTTTTACGAGATAAATGAAAATATTCAACCCTATCTTATGGTTACTAGTATTTGTACAGTCAATTTCTCAATTTGTTAGATACAACATGAGGCAATGATTTTGCCTGATGTAGACTCCCAGTCCCAAACTACAAGAGATAATTTTTATTTAAATCAATTTCTGCTAGAATAGACAAAATGAAAATTAGTTGAACATAACATCAATCGATAGGATATAACGTCATGCTGATTGCAAAGTGATGAGAATAAGTCAGCTAAGTAGGCACGTGATGACTCATTCTATATTAACATCATCTGCATTATGTCCGACATGATCGAACTAAAAAAAACATACCCAATAAGTTTAAAGATGGCATGCAATCAACTAAAAAAGATGTACCCATTTTTTGGTAGGCTGGCAAGTTGATGGGTTACACATCTTCTTCAAATAATGTACCCTATTACACTAAACATGAATTTTAAAAAATACTCTATCATGTCACAACATGCTGCGCATGACTCGAATCAACCATGTAATTCTATCATCGAGTGCATATGCCTTTCATAAACAGAAGGTACACACAGGATAACAAATCTCTCTTGACTAGCTCTTTGTCCTCTCTTTCTCTATTTTTTCTATTAGTATGACTACAAAGCTTTCTCATAGCGTTTTTCTCTTTTTCTCATCCACTTGAGCGTTATAAAGCCTTAGCCAAATAGTGTCCAATATTCCTTATGATTGTCTTCTATTCCAATAGGAGTTCCACGCGGGCACAGACCCTTCCTCTGCTAGACTTTTGGTGCGTGAGATTTTATACAAATCTTAGGCCATCACAAAGCATAATTGATGCATGTTATGATCGGTTCATTCATATTATAAAAATGAATTTGGGAATGGAAAAAAATAAAAATAAATAAAAAAAACCTCCTGAGAATAAGAACCATCGAATTGAAGTCTTGCCTGGTTCATATTTTGTGTATTCATAAGCACAACTTCTTAAATGATTCAGCAAACCTATAGGTCAATTGATTCGGTGACGTGCTAATTTGCAAGATTCGGCCTATATTGCTGCAGCCTCCAAGTTATGATCAATTATAAGTTAACTGTTGTATTTCCAACTTCACTCTGAGTTACCAATTCATAATCAATTACTGGCAGACTCTTCATGATCGCTCTCCAGATCTTCTCAGGGAGAGCCCTTCGCTAGCACCATCACAAAATCCTAGGATGAGAACTGGGTGTTCCAAGGAACTGCGTCAAGTTCTGTTCATTTGTCTGACTTTGGCACAGTCGGAAAGCCAGGAATGAAGTTCTGCTCCAAGAGTCCTCCATATCCCCCTCTTGGACCGTGGATGCTTCCATCCAATCAGCCAATGAATTCTTTAAGGTTTTCGTAGCAGATTAGCATTGCTCGGCTTGGGAGGCTTGGCTCTTTGTGGGACTTCTGCCTGCCCTTCTCACAACTTTTCAGATGGGCATCCCTGAATCCAGAATTTTTTAGCTCAAATTTGATGATGCGATTCAGAAAGGTGATGCTGGTATCATTCGTAATGAATGAAGCCGGACACGTCGTTGCAGCAGCTTGCAGCTTCCACTGTGCCTCTTCGGCTATGGAAGTAGAAATTAGAGCTGCCTGGGAAAGCATCAGATGCACCGCGGAGCAACCAAGTGGTAGTTCTCTCTGGATTGAAGGTGATTCTTTGACGGCGATAAATTAGAATGAAAGTTATTCAGGTAGGAACCCCCTCCTTATCCTCTCTCTCAACAATGCTTGCCTTCTCTCCAATACAAAACTCACATTTACGGAGAGGTTTCTGAGGCTTTTACCGACGTAATCTTGTCCGACCACCTACCGCGACGGCGACGGCGACGGCGACGTCTCGGAGGGTTTGTACTCGGCCACGGAATGTTATCCAGGCCCAGTTCTTCTTGACTTGCTGCCGGCTACTGGGACAGATTCAATGCAGCCCTGCTTTTGTGGATATGGAGTCTCTTCCATCTGAAAAAGTTGTCATCAGCGTTTACGTTGAAAAAATTTAACGTGGGTGGAAAGAAGCTGAGCCAATCCAAAAAGAGAAGTCCTCTGCACGCTCGTTGACTTTTGGATCCAAGTAGCCACCAGCAAGGTCAATATATGCAATCTGCACCAGTCTTGGTCTAAAACCAGAAACACAGTCAGAGTGAGAGTGAGATCTAGATTTCTTGCCCTACTTCTGCAAGGATGCATGCGGATTGGGCCTCCTGTGGCATTTACCTAAAGCATGGATAGGTGACGCCTGGTATATAATCTGGTATCTAATAAGTTTTTCTATTGATTTTTCTTTTCCTTTTCATTATATCATATTAGACCTACTTGTGTTCAATTGGTAGAAACAAAATGTGATGCATAATGGTGCAAGAATTTCTTTTGATTATTTGGATATGTTGGCTTCACTAGGAGGGAAGTCATTTGGTTTTCAAAAAGATAAAATTTTACTTTTTTTTTATTTATATATATCAAAAGAGTGACTGACGGATAAAGTAGGAACGAAAGCGTTTCTATGCGTCGATTTCATCACTTCTTTGAATACCGTCTCTTCCCCTTATCTATTCAAAAAAACTCGAGCTTTTATTGAAGTCAACAAATTCACTCTATATAAGACGCAGCCCTTTTGACTAATTTAATTTAGATTAAAATTTAATTTGACTGAATTTTGATTAGCTTATAATGTGCGATGAAAACGTCGCCTAACAAAAAAAAGAGATTATAATACCTTAAAATAATCCCATATTGGATAAGAAAGAAAAGTTTGAAATGCTTAACAGCATCAACGATTCCATCCAAAGTGGATTATGGCTAGCTTGTAATGTACAATGAGAACATCGCCTAATAAAAAGAGAAGATTGTAATACCCCAAAATAGTCCTATATTAGATGAGAAAAAAAAGTTTAAAATACTTATAACTCAAGTTTACCTGCTACTGAAGAACTTTCCATTCGAGCTTTTACGACCACATAGTTTTAACCTACTTAGGTGGGCTTGAGAACACTCTTCCTCCTGCGAGGATTATATGAATTGCTTCTTTTTTCCCAAAGGATGTAGTTGAAGATTCTTGAGTTAATTCATAGTGATCTTATTGCATTCCTTCTTTTGCTTGAAAAGCAATGGGCTTAAATGTCGTTATGCCCAAAATAGGGGATGCATTCCTTTCTTTTGCTCAGATGGTCTACTTTAAAGAGTGAGTAACACTTGGCCTATTTTAAAGGTTGAGTGATGCTTGGCCTACTTCCTTTTAAATTGAATATTTCATGAGAAGCTAAAAAGAATATTAATTTATTTTTGAATGAGAGAAATACTAAATATATTCAAGAGATAAAAGAATTAAGGATAACTATAAAAAAGAATCCCTTTTCCACCTTGAAATGGCCAAGATACGTGGAATTTCTAACATGTGAAAAAAAAATGCTTGGAAAAGAAGATGTTAGAAATCCAAGCATTTTACACCATGTGACAATTGAAATTTTTTCAGTTTTAATTTTTTATATTATATTTTTTATCCATAATTTATATTATATTTCTATATTAATTATATTTTTTTATATGTTAAAAGTTTTAATGATTGATATTGTTTAATATAGGCATATTATGTATACATAATAAATATAACTTTTTTCTACGATGCTTTTAGCTGTATATTACTGGGCTGTAAATAAAGAGAGGGTCAAGAGTAAAAGTAATGGTATAAAGAGTTGTAGGCGTGAAATGGAAGCTTTGAATGGTTGAGATTAGAGTCCAAATTCTAAAAAAAAAAAAATTAAAAATGTATCCTAATTAAACCCTATATATATATATATATATATATATATATATATATATATATATATATATATATAATTCCAGTGCCCTTTTCTAGTAAGTAATAAATTGATGAAAAGAAAATAAAAGATTAATTTAATTTAAGAAATAAATATTTTTATATTAATTTTATCATCATAATTTATAATTTTATATCATCATTAATATATATCATTAATATATATTTAAAAACAAAAATCTAATGTGTAAATATACAAATAAAATGCATAAAATAGGAGAAGGGAAATGAGAGTGGCTCGAAGGAAGGCCTTGTTTCAAAGCATAATTAAAATATTCTTTATGTTATTGGCCAAATCTAGTATCTAAAAGGAAAGGACTTCCTCTCCCACCGTTCTTCCTTAATGAGTCCATGAAAAAAAAAAAAAAGTTAAGGGCTACGCTTGATCAACCAATCTGATCTTCTTTCTCGGCTGGTTGTCACTCTGCTTCGCCCCTGCCAGCCAATTCTTGGTTCAGAAAGATCGATGTTGAAAAGTCCAATTGCTATTATTAGCTCTTCATTTCCTCCATTAGTTACCTACCAGTCGCTCACTATTTATTTCAAGTACAATTTTTTTTTTTAAAAAAAAAAATCAGCATTAATTCTAAGACTAGTCTCAATCACTTGGAAGTTAACCAAACGCGACCGCTGGTAAGTCATCCTTGCAGCAATACTCAGCAATTTACGTGCCTTCGCGTTTTTGGCAGCGCAGGTGAAATCTTGGTTCGTTCTTTTCTTGAAAAAGAGTTATGCGCCCTTTAGAAAGCTTGTTTGATTATTAAACATTGGATACCCTTCAAAGAGAATTATAAGCCGTCAGATAGGGATCTATTGACACGGGACAGGGACGGTCCAACTTTGCTGTCCTGTCGTAATCCTCATCTAAGATAAGCTCCCAAGGTAATCACTTTTTCTTAGATTAATGGCGATTCCTCACCAAGTAAAGGCAATATGTGACAGGAGGAAAGCTACAAATGACCAACCTTACTGAGTTTCTGGTACTCTGTTTATCTTCACATAGAAGGAAACGTCATGCACTAACATTCGATTTAGGATAACAGTGTTCATCCCCATCCAATCCTGTCCCACTGTTAGTTCCCTCTCATAAACACTTCTCAATTTTTTTTTTAAACAAAATATATGATTCATGTTTTTCGGCCATTGGTGTGGTTTATGTGAGGAAGGCTGTGGCTTCCGACCATCACTGCTTAGCGAGATAGAAAGGTACTCGTGAAGCTGTGCTCCTTAAAGCTTTATGTCCCTGGAATTTTTCTAAGATTATGCTAGACTTTACATCCCTGGCATATAGGTTCACTGGACTCAAAAATGAATTGTTGTGGAGTGTGATCTTGCAATTGGATGAGAGGATAGGGATATTCCCCACCCTCCAGCTTATACTTACTTTACCTCATCTAAGTCAAAGCTTGGGTAGCAGGCAGAGCTAGTCCATGCTTGCTGTAAGAGGGCTTAAACATCGCTTAGAATCAAACTTTTGCATCTTGCCTAAGATAAGAGACTATATATGATATAAATGTATTATGCACTTATAACTCAAGTCCACTTGCTACCCATTAACTTCTACTCATACTTTTTAAACTACATGATTTTGATCAGCTAATGAATTAATTGGACTAGCATGTGCAATTAATGCGTGTGAGAGAGAGAGCACGCAATTAATGGTATACATCATCATCTTTATTTGCTAGAAATTTTAGATTTAATTTTAGATGATATTAGATGTTGCATCTTAAAATATCTTAATAATATAGGTGAGTCTCCCTCCATTTCTCTTTCCCTCTCTCTCCCTTAAAAAAAAAATAAAATAAAAATTATACTTTCTGTACTTATTTATTGATCAAGTCTACAAATTTGATGTTGACTGGGAACCACTTATAGCAAAACTAAATTACTTGAAAACGTTGCTATCTTTTAGATATGCACGCTAGCAAAGAAGGATGGTGCCATGTTTATCCCGATATCTCCATATAATATGTAAATTTATTTTTTAATACCATAATTCATGATTGATTAGGATCCAAAAGCTAACCCTTTGATGGTTTAGGAAAAACAGCGAAATGAACAAATTTTAGGAAGGTTTTTCAAGGAGAACTATTTTTTGATAAAAAAATTATTATACCAAATCTTAAGTTAATTGGTTTGTTTTGGCCTCCTTTATCCTTTTTTGTTTTTTTAATTGTAATTCGGTGAGACTATCATACAAAGTAGACATAGACTAGAGCTTGTGATGAATTTATGAAGAACGGAAGGGACTTTATAATTAATTAAAAAGGAAAGGATTTTACCAAATGCAAAACTAACTTTTGTAAAGTATACAATTTACTTTTTTTTAAAAAAAATTACCTTGTTGTATATATCAGATTTATCTAGTAGAAGATGAATGCATCCATGATCAAAGTCCAGTCTATTTATCTATTTCCATATACATCAAAGATACCAAAAGAATTGAAAAATATGATGAAGAGATTGAACATTTAAAATGAACCCTTCTTTACACTACATAAGGGCCTGACTATAATAATTTTTTTTGATGATAAGATTATCGATGGTACAATCATTAGCAATAGGATTACTAGTGATCTAATATCATCCAATTTAATATGAGATATCACCAATGATTTATGATCATTATTTTTGGTATACAATGGAAATAAAAGATAACGATACATATAATATCAATGATACTTTAAACAATTTTGTTTAATTTGAGATTATAATAATTTTATATGTATAAATATTGAAGTTGCAATAAAATTTAATTTAAAATTATAATTATTTTTAATATGCAATGTTAGTATTTGTTAGCATGATATTCCAAACTCATTAAGGAAAGTTTCATCCTTTTAATAGCAAATATAGGAATAAAACTATCCATAAATTACTGTGCATATCATCATCACCACGATGATCCGACATTACCGACCCCCTTAAGGGGATTAATATCACCTCGATGGATAGTAATTTTAATCCTTCGATGATCATAAATCATTGCTAAAATCGAAATAATAAACAGAATAATCTTGTTAAGATTATTGATGATATTTCAAATATCACTTCATAACAAATACTATCATAAGTGTTTTATTAGTTTATACCTCGTTTGAAATGATTGAAAATTATAGAATTGAAATTTTGGTTTCATAATTTTATTCCAATATTTCAAATAAAATAAAACTATAGAATTAAGTTTTAGAATCTTTAGAAACTATAAAATAATGAGGAGCCTTATAAAATATGTCAAATTAATGAGAGAGCTGATTTAGATTTTATGAAACCACTATAAAATATTTTATATTTATGAAAGTATCTCTTAAATTAAAATAATATTCCTTTCAAACCTTGTTTCTTTTATCTTTCTTAGGGTCATAGATCACTGTTAAACCGGTGATACTCAAAATCATTAGGATTTAAAATATCACCCAATATCAAACATTATTTTATTGGTTTAAATAAAATCGCGCTGTGATCAGATTGATTGATCCCGTATTCAATCTTTTCGTGTCATCTTTAATTGACATAACGTCCCTCTTTTTATTCATGCGGCGGAGCCAATTCCGAGCCGGCAAGGCGCAAGCAAACCGTGGGTGAGCCAGCCCAATCTAGTCCCTAGCCTGGGTCCTTAACCATCCTTCTCTCTAACTTCTCTATCTATTCCCTTCCTTCTCGGTTCCCACCCATCCCCCGGTTTGCAGCAGGCTCGTGACGGACGATAAATACGAGCGGCGTTGCACTTATTACCTCACCAACGCCAGCGCCCCGTCATTCACCGCCACCGCCTTCTCTCTTTCTTTCCGTATCTCTCTCGCCCTTTCTTTCCTACCTTTGTCCTTCATGGATCGAGTTTGACGCAGAATTGTGACGCCGTGAATCGAAAAGCAGCGTCGACGAATGGGGAAGAAGAAGACCGGCTGGCTGTCAACCGTCAAGAATGTCTTCAAAACCTCCTCCAAAGACGTCGACCGAAGGGTGAGTCTCTTCCCCCTCTTCCGACCATCATCCCCACCGTCAAAATTGGATCTAATAGCCCGCCGGCGTCCGTTAAACTGTTTATTTTATTTTATTTTATTTTATCTTTTTGTTTCCATTTTTTATTTTCAGAAGCAGAGGGAGAGGGAGGCGGAGGCGGAGGCGGAGAGGAATGAGGCGCCGGAGATAGTGTCGGTGGAGCACTTCCCGGCGGAGACGTCGCCGGAGGCCACGAACGACGACGGCAGGTCGGCGGGGGAGGAGGACAGGGAGCACGCGATCGCGGTGGCGGTGGCCACGGCGGCTGCGGCCGAGGCGGCGGTGGCAGCAGCGGAGGCGGCGGCGAGGGTGGTGAGGCTGGCGGGGTGCGGGCGGTTGTCCCGCGAGGAGAAGGCGGCGGTGCGCATCCAGTCCTACTACCGCGGCTACCTGGTACGCTCACCCCATCCTCCGTTTCCCATAATCCTATGGAATATAATTAATAATCGAAAATCCACCTTCTTTCATCCAAAAAAAACGTTTAATTTATGTGAAGAAATTTTTTAAGAGAATTGGTATGGAGCAATTTTTTTTTTAGAACGATAAAGCGCTTCTTGCAAGGAGTTCTTCCATGTGGAACTAGCGCACGGTAGTGCTCCAGATGTCGGCATGCGGATGCGGCCATGGATTACAGCTCGTTGTGATGGATTTAGCGTTGTCTTTGGATGTGAGTCGGACAAACAGCTGTGTGCCGTGAGGCCGCGTTTGCATGGCGGCATCCTCTTTTCCAAGCGGTGCTCCTTGGACCATATCTCTTTCGTCCCATGCTACGGTTTCAAGCGACTCCCTCTCAAATTGGCATCTCCTTCTAAACTCATCAAATAGCGATCATAAATTATTTTGAAGAGCAAAAAACGACCACCATAATATTGCCATTAGTGATTATTACAACTAATATCGGTCCATTATGGTATAATTATCACATAATTATGTCATAGAATGAGACACGTTACATGTCGAAATTTTGCAAAAATTTTGATTTTGAAACAATAATTTTAATTAGATATTGCTGATGTTATCTTCGTTATTCTCTCAATATGGATATTATGGCAGTTGTATTATTATCAGTAAATTGATGACCAATCTTTCAATAGATCAAGCTAGGCTTATGTTTATTTTGTACAGTAAAAAGATAAGTGAGAAATAATTAAGAGAATCATATTACATGATTAATTAACGACGAGGGCTAAACATTGGTCCTGTCATCAATTTCAGCCATTGCTTTAAACATGGTCCATGGTTTTCTGCCCACTTGCGGGCTTGCCAGGCCGACGGGGAAGAGCCGTGGTCCCAGAGCCTGCAGCTCGGTTCCAGGTTGCAAGAGCGCTCGGTTTGGTCTTCCAACAGAGACCATTGGAACCCGGGTTAAGTATAATTTTTAGAATAAGCCTGAATCTTCTTGCTTATAATCATAACGACGGGCCTGGCTATGGGACGGTGCATATCTCCACGTAATCGATCAGTCCATGTGGCAATAATTACAGCAATGCTTTCTTTGCCGTTACTCGAAGGGCATTGCATCGTATGATTTCACCGGTCTATTTGTTGCTTATCCGAATTTTCAGTGGGGGACCGACCATCTGAAGCTCTGCATTTTGTGGAAGAGAAAAAAATAAAAAGAGAGACAGATATCCAGATTTCTAACCTAATCCCAAGCTCGACTAACTCATTGTGATTCATGAAATCATTATTTCGGCTCATCCCTGGTGCCATTTGTCTCTGAATATGTGAATGGCTTTTCTTTGAAACCAGATGGGCAAAGATTAGAGAATGAGCTTCGGATGAATGGGAGCAGCTTAGGATTAGGGTTGATGACCATTTCAAGAAATGAACTTCCCCTGCGCTCTCACTGTATAACCCTGTCTGCGAGGTAAGGCCACAGATAAATGACGTGGCCATTCAATGCCACGGCTTTCACCTCTCTGTCAAAATACTGTGGCTTCAATAAATTTCACTGTATCTGACAAAGAACCTTGCAACTGCATCGTTTCATTCATTCCGAGTACGATTTTTGGTTCCAGCTATTTCGAATATAATTATATATATATATATATATATATAATTTTTGATTATATTTTTTTAATTATTTTTTAAGTCCAAATCTATATCTAAATTTGAATAGGCCTTAAAAAATTAGAATCAGACTTGCCTACCCCTAGCTGCAAGAGATGGATTCTCCATCTAACATTTGGTACACCTAAAGGGTTTACATCTCTGCGGTTGAATTAAGACCGACTGGGTTGCAATCCAGAGGAGACTCAATTCAGTTCGCTTCCACGGAGCTATTGTTATAATTATTACGGTTTAATTTTCTCATGCTGATGTATGGTAAAAATCCTACCTCTTTTGGTAATAAAACACCTTACGTCCTTCCTCTAAATCTAACTTGCACGGTTCAACATTGCAACCACGTACACTATGTGCAGGTGCTTCGTACTCTTTTTTTTTTCAATTCTTTTCTTTTATACATCATATGACGAACATCTTTGCAACGAATGTTTGCAAGGCTGGATTGAGAGCCAGCACGCGCTATAACAAATGATCGTATGATTAAATCAGCTATTGGACGCCTACACTGGCGGCTTTCATAATCCTGCAAAAAATATTGAGATTTTGCTAACCGCAAACACCTTAATACTATATTAAAAGGCAGATCTGAGATTTTACCTCGAAAGAGCTCATACTAATTTGCACGTTTTTTGAACCATTTTACTAAGCATCCATCACAAGCACAGCCAGCAAAGCTAATCTTAATGCATATGGACATCAATCCTCAATGAGTAATTGAATGGACTAAGCACGGATGGTGGACCTGTTGGTGATCTAACTGGACACTTGATTTTACTTTGCAAATCTTAACACAGTCTGAAACTTTTTCCTCTTTTCGATTTGACGGATTTGTGAAGCATTTTAACACGGGTCAAGATGTTGCAGGCCCGTAGAGCCCTGCGCGCTCTAAGAGGGCTTGTGCGGCTGCAGGCCCTGGTCAGAGGCCACCAAGTCCGAAAGCAGGCCCAGATGACGATGCGCTGCATGCAGGCCCTCGACCGCGTCCAGGCCCGGGTCCGCGCCCGCCGCCTCCAGCGCTCCCAGCACCCCACCCGGAGCCCACTCGTCCCCCGCCCTCCCTCCTTCCCCGCCACCAAAGTCCTCCCACGCGAGCCTTTCTCAGACTACCTCCACCACCTCAAAAGAAGAGGCCGAGACCACCACCACGAAGACTTCGCCGTGGACGACGAGGAAGAAGAAGAAGAAGAACAAGGAACCCATCCCATCTGTCACAAGAGCTCCTCCTCCAAAGACTTCGGCATCGGAGATTGGGACGCAAGCCTTCAGAGCTTGGAGACCATCAAGACCAATTCCCAGCGCAAGCAAGACGCCGTCATTCGTCGCGAGAGAGCCCTTGCCTATGCTTACGCCTCTCAGGTATCTCTTCCTCTCTTTTTCATAAGTATACTAATGGAGTTTCTAGCTTAGCTTAACGCGGCCTCTACTCTTATGTAACAGCAGGAGTGGACATCTGAGAAGCCCCAGTGGGGCTGGAACTGGCTGGAGCGCTGGATGGCCACCCAGCAGTGGCAGGCCCGCCAGCCGCTGCCGGCTGAGAGCTCCTACGTCACGGTCACCAACACCGACGACTTGTCGGAGAAGACGGTCGAGATGGACCCTGGACGAAGCCCATACAATCCAGTCCACTATCGTCGGGATGAAACTAGGGTGGTGCCGAGTTACATGGCTGCGACTCAGTCGGCCAGGGCCAAGGTCCGGAGCCAGCCCCCGGTGGTCGGGCGGAATGTGACTCAGCGGAATCAATCGACTGGAAGGGGGGGGTCGGGAGTCCGTGGGGACTCGTCGACCTCGGGAGGAGCCGGGCGGAGCCCGAGCCACGTTGGTGGCTGGCTTCGCGTCCAGACGCGGCGGCACACGGCCTACAGTCCGGATTCTAGCTACGGTGGGGATGACCGGACGCCGCGGATGGGAGGGCGGGGAAGGAGGAGCGTATACGTTTGATGGGCGGATCAGATGTCTGGCTTGGTAATTTACGTCGGTGCGGTAACCTATCGCGTGAGGTGTCCGTATCTCTTTGCTGGCGCTCACGAGTGTTGTAAATATTTTGAAATAAGGAGGATATGGGATCAGCTGGCGAGTGGCGAGTGGCGAGTTTGGAAAATTTTTTCTAAAAATAAAACGATGAATACTTCATTTTATCAAAAATTTGTGTTGTACGTGGTGAAATGAAATTTAATTTGTTAATTAATATTCTAAAATTGTATTATATTTAATAGCGATGATGTACTTTCTAGTGCGAGCGAAAGCCACGAATGTCATATTATTGACAACTTTGTTGATAGTGAAAGAATTTCAAGGTACCAAAGCAAAATGCATTCACTTATGAATTAATATGCAATTGATATTATTTGTTAGTTAATTATATTTATTGGATGTTGTTTATTTACACTTGACATATCAAATCAAACTAAACTTTGATCCAAATATAAAAGAGCTGGCTGATATTTTAGCATGGTGTGCAACTAAACAAGTTATTTTTCCTGAAATATTCGTTATATTTGTAACAATACCACTTTCTTTCGTTACGTAGAAAAACATAGATAAACTTTTCTGCTTAAAAAATCATCTACATTGAAGAAGCATATTCAAGAGAACAAGATCAAGTTATACAATATTAACATGTAGAGTAGCAGCATCTGAATTGATGCCAGCATTATTATCCAACTTAGGCTGCACTGCAGTTGTTGTTATTGTGTTATTTTGATAGGCTAAGAATATCAATATATATATATATATATGTATATATATCTTACAATATATTTATCGTGCATTGAAGGCTGTTGTTGTTTATGTTAATATATATTTACCAATTTTGTACCAATATTGCGAAATATATAAAAGAACAAATCAGATGATTTGAAATGAATAAGATGCAACAATTAGTAAATTTTAAATCCAGATACTAAATTGAGGTATGCAATGATCCTATAGAGATCTGTAAATATTTAGCGTGAGTACTGATGCACTGAGTTTCATAGGCATGATATCCATATAATGATTCTCTTATGTAACCAAAAAGTTGAACATGCATTGCATTGCTGAGCTAACAAAATTCATGAAGTATATGAACAAGTAAATAATTACATATTATTTCAATTTTAGTTAATCATATTATCTTGTTTTAGTTATTCTTTTATTTTTTAATAATTATATGATATATTGAGAGGTGATTCTCATTAGATCATGAGATGCCTTATACGAGTTGATAAATATTTATGAAAATATTTTATCTTTCGTACCAAATTGTCGCTAAATAATTTTAGTTTTATTTAAAGAATAGATATATAGCGAACTCAGTGGATGATATCGATCCAAATGAAGAAATCAATAAATGATTTGCATCATTTTACATACAGTATATATAGAAATTATTTATGCATATTAATTGTTATTTTTTTATTTTAATTAACAATGTTTGTCACGAACAATAAAAATATGACATTTGATTATAGAAGCGGCAAAATTTTGGTGCAGTGTGTTGCCTTGGGTTCTTTCTTTTATTTTTCTCTTACCTTTTTCCATTCTATCATCATTTAATGCTTATATTAAGGCTAAAATGACACTAAAAAAAAAAAAAAAAAGAAACCGAAGAGTACATAGATAATGCATCGTACTTAAGTTTTTTCCATACAAATAATGATTAAGAGATTTCAACATTAATTTATTATATTATATGAATAAAATTTATTTTAGTTTCATATTTAGATTTAATTTTGATGGGTAGATTTAATGATCAAATTTATTGTAACATTTGAAGAACTAAAACAAATAGTCGTATATTGAATGAAAAAAATTGAATCGAGGAGCTTATAACTCAAGTTCACATTGTCATTGATTAACTTGGAATTGAGTTTTTAAATTCATATGAACTTTTTCTGCTAACAGATTAATTAGATCAGTAGGTGAGCTATTCATAAAGCAATAGTAGATAGTTCTTTCATGAAATAAAGTTATCGCATTATGATTGCTTTTTTCAATTAGACTTATTACTGCAAGTTATAACTCAAACTTAAATAGATTGAAAAGTCCACTTTAAGCTTTGGCTATTACATTTGTTGATATTAATTATTTCTTTTTTATTTATAATTTAAATGAAAATAATTTTATTATTTTTATTTTTTGCGCACCGACGAGCGTTTTGCTTGCGTGCGCTTGGGTAGGGGAGGTCGGTTTATTTTAATTCCTGGATCCTTTAAATTGGTACGCCCAGATGCTCTATGGTCGATACTCTCTCGTTCACTGGCTTTGGTTGGTGCGGTGCGCCTTAAACCCTCTGTCCTCACGATAGAGCAGCAGCGCTTGTTCTTGCCCCCCTTCTTCTATCCGCCCGCGCTTCTCTCTAGGGTTTCTTCGGAGTGGAAGCGGCCATCGTTGATTGAAGAGGTGAGGGCTTCTTCTACTCCTATTCTCGCCGTTCTTAATCTTTCCGGGGAAAAAGCTAGGGTTTACGCTTCCCAGATCGCATCGGAACTTTTTTGTTTCCTTCGTCGTTCCCATCGTTTTGTTTTCTACTTTTTTTTCGCCTGTAGCCCTAGCTTTTGGCTGTCCCAATGTATGTTCTTGCTCTGGTTCTGGAGTAATCTCTCGGATTTCTGGGAAAATATCTGGATACGTGAGCCAGTAGGAATGGTAGTAGGTGGAGATGCAAAGAAAACTGTGATCTTCTCTTATTTGTAATAGCTCCTGCTACTGTAGCCTATGACCTGTTATATTCTAACGCAATTACGCAATATGTAGTGTATTAAATAATCGCTAATATCTGATTGGTTGTCGCAGTGACCACTGGGTCTGATTGTTTAAACAATTAGGGACGTGCATCAAATATCGATTTCACAGTGCGTGCATTTTTCTCATCAGATAGATCAAAAACATGATTTTTTTAATCTCTCTTTTTGGAATAGGCCATGCTTTTGCTAGTGTTTGAATTGGTTTCGTTCTAATTGTTGTATAGTTTTTGGATTGCAACTGTAAGCTGATTGGTTGAATGGGGTATTCTAAATGCCCTATGTAAGATTGAATTGTCTTGGTCTCAATGAAAAAGCAAACCTCTATCAGTTATTGGCATCTATACTGAGTCATGATCATGCCAAATAATATTTTGTTTTTCATTTTTTTCCCCTTGACGTGTTGGCTTTTTCTGTCAGTTAATCAGTTTCTACCTACTTTTTTTCATAGCGAATAGAGACTGAAACAAGGAAGGTCATGGCCATTCCAGTGACAACCTATCTTTGTGCCTACCCCCTCTACTAGATATGTTGTATGCATTAGGGTTTTTGCTGTAGAAATTTTCTGCGTCTCCACTATATACTCCACAGGACTAGGGGCTGGTGGTTAAATGAATAAAAATCTATTTGCTGTTTGTTAGTTTGTCAAAATTTGTCCATAGAATTGGAACAACTTTGTAAGTTTGATCATGGCTTTCTTTTGGTTGATGCACTGATTCTTTCCATGATCACTTTTTATTTTTGATTTTGGTGTCCAGAAATAGGGTGTGGATATTTTGCTTACACCTTGAAAGGTCCCTTTCTCTTTTTTTATTTTTTTATTTTTTTGCCTTTCAAATTTGCCAATGTTGAGCAGCTTAACTCAATGTATAATTAGACTTTGGTCAAATATTGTATATCAGGCTTTATAGAAACATAATGCAGTAGATGTACTAAACACTGGAGAATATCTGTAAGCTTGTTCTTGGGGAGCATGACCACTAAACTGCATGATTTAAAAAAAAAAAGGATTTAAAATTAGGTCAAAACATTCTGATACCTAAGAGTTTCTCGATAAGGTGATAAAGAAAATCTCCTTTGTGCTTTTGGTGGTTTACTATAAATAAAACTTTAAATTGTCTGATTCTAAATTTGGTGTTGTACTTAATTTTTGGTTTGATCGTTACTTGAGTTATGGTCTCTGCAATTCTGCTCATTATATCTAGTTCTCTATGTACTTTTTATTGCTGCGAGCCTTGGGTTTTTGGTTGGATTTCCAATGTTGGACCTGTCAAATTTTATTTTTTCTTTTGATCCCTGTTGATTGATTTTGTGATAATTCTGACGTTCTGTTGATTACTTTCTGTTTACTATTTCTGCCAGTTGTTTTCAACAAGTGGGAAGGGCATGGGATTTCTTCCTACACCTTTGAAAAGTTTATTGTAGCATGTCCCTTCTTGAATTGAAATACAACTAGATTTGGAATTCAAATAGACAGCACTTAGCAAAATCTCATGGAAATGTGATAAGTAGGTAAATAGTCAATAAGAGGTTGTTGCAAGGAAACATGGCAGCCTGTGAGCCTGATGTAAATCTGTATGATGCATTTTAGCTTGGGGCTTTCAGTATTTGGTTAAATGAAAAAAATCTATTATTCTCGATGGTGTTTTTCTATGCTTTGTGTTCATGTCATTTCAGTTGAGTGGTTATATTTATTTGTAACAATAAATCAAGTGATGGACAGGGATATTGTGTACGCAAGATTTTGGGATTGATGTAATCTATCAACCAGAAAAGAAAGGCGAAAACGTCTCAAATCAGTTATTTTCATTGATAATGTGATATGAATTTCCCAACTCATATCCTGCTTCTGTATCTAGTTTAAGTGCATCTTGTTTTCTGTTTTTGTGTGATTAGCTGTATTCTGAAGTGTTGATGTTTATTCTTCCTTTTTCTAAAAAAATTCTTTTCTGATGTTTTATTTTTTTTCTTCATATCACTTCCATACCACTAATTTGAGGTCATGACCTACCTTTGTATTTCAGCTTCAAAGAGACCTTATTATTGTTAGTTTGTGTGTGTATTTGTGTATGTGTGATGGTTACTGCTGTTGAAATTGGCCACCATCTCCACCAAATCTGGAACAGCTTATGTAGTTTTCAACTAACTGATTTGAAAACAGTTCAATGTTATGTAGCAAGGTTTTATAGAAACATTGACTGGTTTGCACTTGTTAGAGGGAAGCATGACAACCACTAGGTGTGAATTCTAAATGATTAAATATTTGATCTCATCATATCGTGGTTATCATATGTAGCTTTTATTATGTCTTTTTTTAGGCAAATCCCAGTATTTATAATGGTGGACCATTTTCTTTCCCTCTTGATTGATGTTTTGTTTCTTTATGTTGGTGATTTCTACCTACTAGTTCATCTTTTGGTGTTCAGAGACAGAGGACATGGCTTTTCCATTGACACCTTCTAAACGATCTTATGAACGTAGCGTTTTAGATCCGAATGGTAGGGGCAAGTGGCAAAAGACCACACTTTCTATCGCACAGCAGAATCAGTTAAAAGCAGCAACAGGGGCTATTATATTCCGTATGCTTTGCCCTGCTTCCAAGTCTGGAAGTGTGATTGGTAAAGGTGGCAGTATTGTAGCAAGGATACGCCGGGACACTGGTGCAAAGATCAGACTTGAAGAAATTGTCCCTGGTTGTGATGAGAGAGTAGTTGTTATAACTGCTTTGGAGAGAGAGACAGAAGTTGGTAACAGGCAGGGTAAGGAAGATGATGAAGACGCAGAAGCTACCAGTCGTGGTGATGATACCAAGGAAAGCGCTGATAATGATGAAAGGAAAGAGGAAACTGATGCTGTAGAGGATACAAAATCAGAGAAGGCAACTTCTTCAGCACTTAAGGCTCTCTTTCTTGTTTTTGAGAGGATAATTGAAGGTGAAGCAGAGAATGATGATGCAGATGAATTGGACAACAAAAATTCTTCAGTTACTGTGAGACTACTAGTTCTATCAAACCAAGTTGGTTGCCTCCTTGGGAAGGGTGGGAGTGTGATCAAGCAAATGTCAGCTGAAAGTGGGGCCCAGATCAGAATACTACCTAGGGATAAACTTCCTCTGTGCGCTTCACCAAATGATGAAATTGTCCAAGTAAGAGATTACTTTTTTATCTGGGTGTTTCTATTATTCCTCGTACCATTTGTAGAAGGCAAATTAATTCATTTAATAGCAATATTTGGTTATTCTTGTTCATCCTTGCTTTGTATGTGTATTTGGATTTGTATCTTTTAAAGAAGCATATTTCAAGTCCTTGTTCGATGATAAGTGTTCTCTTTTTACTAATTTTCTGCAGATCACAGGAGGGGTTGATTCAGTGAGGAAAGCTCTCCAATTTGTTTCTCAGCAGCTCCTGGAGAATCCACCTCGCGATCGTGATTCATTTCCTGCAAACAATCCTTCTGGGCCATCATCTCATCCATTTGCTTCTATTTCTAGGCCAGAAGGTCTACCACCTGCCAGCTATCATCTTCCAATTCAGGGACCACCTTTTTCTGATAGACCATATGATGTTGCTGATTATCATTCAAGCATTGCTGCACCTTTTTCTAAATTCCATGGAGGTGTTGCACCGGGCCAACCTCCAGTTCCTCCAGAACTGCTAACTTATCGGTTGATGTGTTCCAATGACAAAGTTGGAAGTGTTATTGGAAAAGGAGGGAGCATTATTAAGACTCTTCAACATGAAACAGGTTGTGAAATCAAAATTCTTGAGACTGAACCTGAGTCAGATGATCGCATCATTGTCATATCAGGTCCTGTGGTAATGCTTCTGCCCCTATTTTGGTTTTCCGTATTCTACTTTGAAATCAACTAAGTATTATAGTTTTCTATTCTATTTTCCTGTTGGTTTGTTGTTTGTTGCTTGTTGCTTGTTGCTTGTGCATTTATCATATCATAGGGAAAAGCTAGAAAGGGAATTTGGTATGGAGAGTTTTAAAGAGATGCAAATTTTGAGTTGACTAATAAATAGTTCTATTGCAGCAAGAAATCTTTCAAACATTCAAGGGTGCACCCTTAGTTGGAAAAATATGGGACTTCGTATGTTCATCTTGTTGTCCTCCTTAGAAAGGCCAAAGTCAACTCCTATACGTATTCAAACAATTTTTGCATCATCATCATCATCATTATAATTGTTGTTGCTGTTTTGATGGTGGTGGTATTTGTTATCATTATTACTGGTACCACCACTACTATCACCGTTGTTAATTGCTAGAATGCAATCTTTGTAGTAATACTTGTTATGAAACGCTCAAGTATTTTATATTCACGTGCATTACTCATGGAGGTTATGAAGCACTCAAGAAGTTCACATTCATGTGCTTTACATGTGGAGGCTTGTGCTTGATTCCTGATATCCCATATCATTTTTTGACAGCCATATCCAGGTTAATAACAGCCTGAAGCAGTGACATTAACATGAGAATCAGATTTGGTCATGTGTCCATGTTCTTGACTCAACAAGAAGGAAAAAAATAAAAGAAGATACGTGGATGCATAGAAAAAGAAATTAAGTAGTATATATATTTAAATTAAGGCTAAACTACAGTTTTAACTCTCGAGCTTAGGGGGATGTATCACTTTTGTCCCTGAATCTCAAAAAGTTGTAAAAGTGACCCTGTACTTCCCTTTTTGTTCCCCGTTGGTCCCTATCGTTAAATAGGGGAGATGCCGTTTGGTTCTGTCTGATGTGGCAGCAAACGTGACATCCATGATGGCGAAATTAAGTTAAAATCCGTTACTGATTCGTTAACCCGTTAATCCAAAATCCAATAACTCATTAATAAAAATAAAAATCCCTTCTTTACCCCCCTCCCTCCTTTTCTACCCGTGCTCCCCCCTCCCCCCATTCTCCTCCCTACCCATGCCCGCGTCCCTTCGCTCGGTGCTACCGCCCACCTCCGGCGTCCCGTCGGTTGCCGCCGCCACCGCTTGCCTCCCGCCCCTCGCCGGTTGCCGTCCACCTCCCGCTCGCCGCCTCCTGCCACTTTTTTCAGAGTCCCACCGCCTCCCGTTCGCTAGCCACCGCCCGCTCGCCGTTGGAATAGACAATATCGCCTGCATTTCCTTGATGATGAAGTCCAGGGGCCTGCACTTCCCTCCCTTGATGATGGACTTCTTCCACACGGCCTCCTCGTCGACCTTGCTGGCCTTATTCCACGATATCATCTTAGCCATCCCACTGCTGATGTTGCTCAAGCTGGAGAGGAGCTTTCGGATCTCTTTGGAAAAAGGGGTTGAGGTCCTGCTCTTCTTCTCCTTCGACATCTTGAGGTGCTTGTGGTCAGCGCAAAGGGAGGTAACCATCGAGGCGATGGCAGCAACGAGGAGGAAGGTTGTGATGTTGGGATGGTCGCAAGGTATATGGGACAGAGTTATATTTGAGTGCAAAGGTGGTTGCAGCAGCCTCATCTTTTTTTGGGTTGAAGAAATTCTTATGCTCGATATTGTCTTTAGCTTAGCATTGCATAAATGAGTCTATTTCGGCGGCGAGCAGGCGGCAACGAGTGGACGGGAGGCGGTGGAACTTCGGAAGAAAGCGGCGAAAGGCGGATGGCGGCCGGCGAAAGGCGGACGACGGCTGGCGAGGGGCGGGAGGCGAGCGATGACGCCGAGCGGGGGGACACGGGCACGGGAAGGGAGGAGAATGGGGGAGGGGGGAGCACGGGTAGGGAAGGGGGATAAAGAAGGGATTTTTATTTTTATTAATGGGTTATTGGTTAATGGATTAACGGATCGGTAACGGATTTTAACTTAATTTCGCCATATAGATGCTACGTATGTTGCTAGGTCGGATAGAACTAAACGACGTCTCCCTTATTTAACGGTAGGGATCAAAGGGAAACAAAAAGGGAAGTACAGGGTCACTTTTGCAACTTTTTGAAGTTCAGGGACTAAAGTGACACACCCCCCTAAGTTCGAGGGTTAAAACTGTAGTTTAGCCTTAAATTAAATATTCAATGCAAGAAGATGTTAAAAGATTTATTTGTTAAGGTCTTTCAATATGATGTTTCTCATCCAAGCTTCTCAATTATCTTAATGGTTTTGCAAAAATGGCATCTAACAAAGTTATTTTAATACCAACATTCTTAACAAATTTTTTAAAAGAGCAAAAATTTACTTTTGACATTGTTGTAGTGGGTCAAGCTCATTCTTGTAGTTTTCCAACTCTTTAACAATTTTTAAAAGCTACAACTAAAAGGTTTTATTGATAGTATCCAAATGTATGAGGTGTATCCAATTAGAATGCATGTGCAACAGATTCTAGGAGTTGGATGTGAATGTCTAGGCAACAATGACCTAAAGTTGTTGTTAATTAGATATAATAGATATAAAACTAATTTAATCAAACTTTTTGAAAGTCATATTGGAAACTTTGGAGTATTGGTATATTTAGAATTGGAATTATGATAATTGCCATGGATAATGGCAACGAATAACTTCAATCTTGACATGCACTGGTAAGAGGGTTATGGAACCTGCTTATTTCTGTTACTTCATTTTCCAGTGTTAGATCTGGTATTTTTGGTTTTTCTGCACAAGTTATCTCAAATTTGTTAGCATATATATTTTTAAGATGCACTATATTCCCAAATTTTGAGTTTTACAGGTCGCCTTTGTGCATGCATGCCAATGCAATTCATCCAATGAGTAGTTTCATAACTTAGTTTGAAGTGAGCTGTGAAGTGAGCTGCTTGATTCTATGTGTCATGCTTGTGCATGATTGCATCTATGGTTACCTTTACTACAAAGCAATTAAAGCAAACTCTTGGCATCCTTGTGGACTTTGTAACTTCACTGTCACTGTGGAGTTTGTACATCCTATTCCGTTTTAGGATTGTGTTTGGCCCTAAATTAATAAAGTAAGTTGATAAATATGCTTTTGCTTTTTAAGATTCACTCACTTTATAGTCATGCCTCTTTTGGAAAAGAATGAAATTCACCATGATATACCAAATGAAATGGCTTGAATACCCTGTATAACTGGCAGAGGAGATCTCATGGCCTGTTATGTTAGAGTCAATTACTCACATGCTAAATTCAAATTATCATGTGCTTGTGTATGTGCATTGTGCTAGTGCCATTCAGTAAAACAAGTTCCCTTAAACTTCCGTTTACTATTCATATTGTTCTTTTATTAAATTTTTTACAGAGCCCACTTTCTGAAACATATGTACCTTTCCTCTAGGTTGTCTGGTTGTTTCTGCATATCACCGAACTATGAAGTTGATTTTCCATTGTACTAAAGTGCACATGCATGCGTATGTACTCTTTCATGGTCCAAAAAAGGCTAAAGGTTGTGTTTCTGTTTTTGTTTTTTTTTTCTGTTCACTGGCTAGTGTAAGAGATGCCTTTTGACATGGTTAGTTTGTTTGGTTTGTTCAGAAGGCTTCTAATGGGTGAGCTGTTCTTTTTTATTTTCCAAGTAACTCAGGTCCTTTCTCTGTGGTTTGAGTTGAACCAGGTGTGTTTTGGTGGAAGATTATTTTCAGCCTCAGTTTCTTTATTAACATTTTTTGGGTAAAATTGGAAACTGACATTTGAGAGTGGTGTAACTTGAGGTTGCGAGTCCTCTACCTAGTCATTTGGCTAACTTGATGATATGACTTCTTAGTCCTAACACCTTTAGGGCATATTCACTTTTTTCTATTTATAGTTTTGGTTGTATTTACATTATCTAGTCATTTTATTCAATCAGTGGTCTATATTACTTCATGATTCTGTCAGACCTTTTTAGAGCAATGCCATTCTTTGATTTAATTTTTTTCAAATTGTTTAATGGATCTTTTTTCTTCATAGCTTTTCTTGGCTTGCTTAAATCGTGTGATACTGCTTGGCCATTTGATATACATGTGGACATTGCATAAAGGTCTAGTGCAGTAGGCCATTCTGTATTGATAAGAGAGGCCTGACACCTCTTGTTGTTTCTTCCATTGTATGGTTGTCTGCAAAAAGGAAAGATTAATACATCGAATGGACAGTTTGAATTTGAACGAGGACTTGTATCTGGCATTCTCCTTATCTGAAGTGGAGCTTCATTAGCATTCTTATGCTGTTTATTTCTTGTCCTCCCTTTTTCTTTCATTTATTTTTTTAACTTGATCATTTCGTATTTATCAGGAGCAGACTTTTTATAAGATTATATGCATCTTAAAACAGTAAGAGTGGCATTTGAATCTCAGCTTAGTATGGATTTAGTATGGCCAGGGCTCAGTTTGACCCATTAGTTCCAGAAATTTATAACTGTTTTGGTAATCAATGCTATGCAACTGTATACATTTTATAATTGTTACAGTGATGTCGAAAATTTACAAGCTTCACTCATTTAGTTAATTGGTGTTTATAGATCCCAAATGATAGGATTTCTCCAGTGCAAGATGCTGTTCTTCGTGTGCAGCACAGAATTGTGATGGCTGTGCCTGATAATAAAGAGACCATTGTTTTATCTAGACTTCTTGTTGCTTCCAACCAGACTGGTTGCCTTCTTGGCAAAGGTGGTGCCATAATAGCAGAAATGAGGAAGCTCTCTGGGGCTCACATTCGTATATTGGGTAAAGATCAGATCCCAAAGGGTGCGCCAGAAAATGATGAAGTTGTTCAGGTCTGTATTAACTTGTTGCACTGTATGTGCGTGTGCGTGCATGTTTGGTTGATTTGGAACCTTTTGTCCCCTTCTATATGAGATGGTTGTGTTTTTCTGAGTCATGGTTCCTTGCCTTTTCAACCGGTTATATATATATATATATATTTGGTTTATACTCATATCTACATCATGAGCTTGAATCATTTCATTCCAGATTACCGGTGAATTTGGAGCAGTTCAGGATGCTCTGCTGCAGATTACTACTAGACTGAAGCATAATATTTTACGTGATAAATTACCTCCTACTGCTCATCCTACTTTTGTTGAGCAAATACTTCCGTTTGGTCCATACATGGGAAGGAGGGAGTCACCCCCCAGGTTGTATTCCAAGTTGCCTTCATTTCAGAAAGATTCTGTTGGTCGACCTTATGATGAAAGATCTGCTTTTGCTCATACATTTCATGGTTCGGGTCTTCCTCCGAGTCTTGAAAGAGCTGCACCCTGGGCACCACAGGTGATGAACCCTTTTTCCGGTTTTACTATGAGAAAAATTCCTGTTGTTATTTAGATTATTTTTAATCTTTAGGACTGTAGTTTAGCTTTTGACAGTTCATAAGACATAACATATTATAATGAATTACTTTTTTGGTATAAAATAATGCTCATAATGGTATGGGTAGAAATTACTTTTGCATGATAATGAACTGCTTACATAAAGATACCTAGGAGCTTGAACAAAAAAGAGATTTGGCGTCCTCTAATGCATGATCTGGTGAAGAGTCCAACTTGATTTTCATTTTCTTGCTTAGGCATGAAACTCGATCTACATCTTGTCATATTGTGAAAGATAAGGATAGCTTATAGTCTTTAGGCATCTGTGTTAGTCATTGTTGGCAGCAACCATTCGGGTCACTTGCAGTGGCAGGCTATGATTTGCTGATTTCCAGTTGGTGTGTGGCGATGGCTAGTATGTGCATTGGATGATGCCTTGAGATGGTTTAGTACTCATGTATGCACATATGTGTTCTCATATGCAAATATATAGAGGTGATTGCTGATTGTCTAATGTATCAAAATAATTTTGTTTTGCCATGGGTTGTATTAGGAGGAGGAGTTTAGGGTTGCACAAGGTTGTCAAAACCAAAAAGTGCCCTCAAGGCAATAGAAGCCCCAACACTTGCCTGAACAAAGCAAAGATGCTAATATGAAAAATTCAATAACTGTATTAGAAACAAATACTAAATATATTTAAAGACAACACAAAGATCATACAATTATTCTTTCTGGTATCAACTTCCTAAATCATATTTATCTTCACTATTGAATATCGTGTCTGATGTCTATCAAAACATCACATCAAAATACTACTTTCAGTAATATATTTTTACACAAAACTCAGTGGAAGTAAATGCTTGAGCATTGTGAAGTAGCTATAAAGATCAAGGATGAAGCAAAATACCACTTTCAAAAACATGGTTTAAAATCAAGCAGAACAAAAATAAGTTAATCACTAGACATCCTAGAGAAGCTTCAAGCCTTCAATCATTATCGTTATGATCATTGCTCGAACTCTCAAACTACCATCTCACCAGGTTTATGTTCATCATTCACCTTGCCTGTCTTCTCCAAATTGGCCTCTGTTTTAAAGTTATTGCACTTGATCTTACTTTCAACCTAGTATTCCTTTGTCCTTTTAGTTTTAAGGGCTCCAATGGTACAAAATGCCCCTCAAGATGGAACTAACATATCTTTTAAAAAAGTGCAAAAATGGAGCAAGAAGAAATTGTGCTGGACATTACTGACGCATTCTTCTAGCTTTTTCTTGCTGCCTCAATGAACTTGGCTTGTTTTGGGGCTGTCGAGGCACTTCAGGGTCGCCTTGCCTCACTTGAGTGCTTAGCTGAGTGCCTAGATATTCTTTGAAACATTAGGTCACATTTTTTTTTTTCTTTTAAATTTAGTTCATAAGCAAGCCTACCTTACTGTGTGGATTCTTGTGATGCCCTAGGCCCGATAGCAAAAACATTGTCTTCAAACATTACACAAGTGTATAGTAAATAAATCCATAAGTTTTGCTGTTGTAGACTACTATTATGTGGTTAAAAAAATATTTCTCATAAAATTCAAATATATAATCTAGCATAGTACCAACTATGCTTCAGCAAGATCAAAACACTTATGATATTAAGTTTAGTAAAGCTGAAATATATTTTTGTTATTTGGGCAATTCAGCTTGCAGGATTTCTTGAGAGCTGAGAGTTAAGATGTTTGTAATCAACATGCTAAGATGTTTGTAATCAACATCGTAGCACATGCCACTCCTGAACACCCCAAGAATGGACTCTGAAGCTCAATGCAGACAGAAGTGTCAACTCAGCCCCTTTTCCTTTTCCTTTTCTTTTTGTTTTTTCCCCTTTTTGGGAATGTCATTTCAAAGACACTTCTGTGCAAAATATGACAACTGTTAGACATTTTACTAGTGTTAAATTATTTTCTGCTGGTGTCAAACACTCCTAGTAAATTTCATCTTTTTCCCCTGTTGATGTAAGATGGAGTGGTGCCCCCTTTTCAGAGATGAAGTTCCATTTACTACTCAATGTTGTCTGTAGGCAACTGCGTATTTTTTTTATTTTAAATATTCATATTTTTACATAAATTTCCCGTCCTAAGTTTCTTAGAGGCTAAAGTCATGAGTAGGGTGGTAAGCAATCTTGATTGGAATATTGTTCAGGTTTGCTTTTTAATGTTCTGAAAGAGATAATCATGATTGGAACCGGTGATTCAAAAGGAAAAAATGTCTATGGATACTCGTTATTTCTTTATTTATTTATTTTTGGTTTTGGCATGGGGGGACGAGGTTGGGGTGGTCTAGTATAAAACTGTCCATGACTTTTAGTAAGACCCATCACTTCAGAAACTTTCATTCTGACCTACCGATTAAAGGATAGGCCTTTAATTATGAATCTTCGATCAAACATCTCTAACATAAAATCAAGAGTTCTCTCTTAGAAAAAACAGTTGTAATCAAACCCCTCCCTATGTTTCCATATGTTATTTGGATCTTTTGCATGTGTGCCCAACCTAGCTTACTGGAAGTTCATTCTATGGTTTGTGAAGTGGCAAATATTGATTGTGGTATTCTAGTAATCAGGCCAATATATATAAATTTATCTATTTTGTAGAGTTGCACATTTAGTTATGGCACTAAATCAATGACTATACATCTTAAGTTTAAAACCTGATTCGTGCATGCTGGGTAACTTCCTTTCAAAGTTGTTCACTCTCTCCCTCTGCTTACTCCTCTGAGTTGACATGATGGGTGACTCGTATCAGTTATTTTTGTTGATATTTATGACCTGAGCACATGATTTGTTTACCTTACATTGATATGAGGTATCTAACCCTAGAACTTTACAAGATTATCCTCTTTGTGCATACTATTGGTTTGTGATAAAGTGTTGCATGCACTGCAGATATCTGTGATCTTTATATAGCTTTGGTTCATTCAATTTGTGTAGATCCATTAGAATTATCAACAATGGTAGGCAGATACCAAGTTTGGTTAGTTGATATATCTGCTATTTGTCTTGGATATTGGTTAGTTGATGTATCTGCTATTTGTCTTGGATAATACTTTCTTTCTGTGCCAATTATGGATGATCCTGGTTTTGTGGTTGAAGCAAAGTAGTAATGAACTCCAGGTCTGGTTAGTGAGAGGAATAGGCCTGATTCATTTAGGAAGCCAAATATTTCTTTATTTGTACAGATATTTAACCTTCCTAATAGGAAGATCATGCTTTACCTTTAGTAACCCAATAGCTTTTCATTCTCAATAGAATTTCCATTCTCTTAGTGCATGATGCACCCAAAAATTGTTACTTGATAAATTCATTTGAGACCACAATGACTCAAGAAATAAGGTGGTTAGCTGAGATTAAATGGATGTTGTGGCAGAATGGTAGTTGAGTAGACCTAAAGGAAAAATATAGAGAATCAGAAGACTAGCTAAGCTGTTTGACTTAGATAATTGAGTTGTAAATCGGGTATATAACCATCAGATGAATATGGTTGATTGATTTGTTGATGTTTAGTTGGTTGACATGTAGCAGCAAAGCAGATGTGTTTCTGGTGTGGAGTCGTGTACTTTTCTTCAGGCATGATGTGTGGTAAGGTTGGATGGGATTGATCTTACTTGAGATCATTAAACTAAACTGAGGGGTAATGCTGAGGATGGATGGTGGGAATTTCTTGTGATGATTTGGGCATGTGCAACATTTACTGTAGATGAAGATAATTTGTTTGATCATTGGTTGACTACAAATAATTTAAAGGGCCTTTCTGTTTCAGAGTACTTGGCCTTGGATAGAATAATAGAAATTATTGGGGAAGTTTGTTTTGCATAGCTGATATTCTTAGTCAAGCTTCTATATTGTGGACAATTTGTTGATACATCACTGGGATATTTCTGTGTGTATGGCCCTCTAGATGTTTGGTAATTATATAACACTGGTGATAATTTGGCCCATAACCATTAGACTTCCACTGCTAGATTTTGATATCCTAGTTTGGAAGCTCATCTGATAGAGTCCGGATGGAGGGAGATGTATGTGTGTAGGTTTCATAGTGTACTAGTTCTGGATTGTGCAGTATATGAGGCATTAATTTCTATGGTCCCCATTCTTTTTGAAGACTTCAGTATATGTGCAGCATGAATGCACTCCATGTTCGGTTGATGCACTAATATTTTTCTCCCTCTCTTGATGGGTAAAGAAATGACCCAAAAAGGATGTTTTCTTAAAAGAATGATATATAAAGACAGTGGATGAACCTTAATATTTAGGTTCAAGTGTAGACATGAACAAATGTAGACAGTGGATTCAAGAATTTTTCTTTTTTCTTTTTTAATGGCACATCACTTGATTCATTTAGGAACTCTTACCAACCAGGATGCTGTGTCTATTTATCTAATTGTCTTAGTTTCTTTTGAGTCATTGTTCACAGCATTTGCTTATCATAGACTAAGGATGATCGAGCTTTATTTATTCCATGAAATGATATCTAATTCCGCATTTTAATTCTCTATGAAGAATTAGTTCTACAAGTTAGTCTTTTTCTGTCCTTTGTCCTGCATGCTAAATGCTGCTGATGGTGCTGCCATAGGGTATGAGGGAGAGTGGTGGTCCCATGCCTATGTCTGATTACCCAGGAGGAGCTTCACAAAGAAGAATTAGTGGATTTGCTGGGTTAGTTATTTGCTCCTGACCTGTCCCCCGCCCCACACCCCCAGTATTTTTTTTCCTTGTTATCATGTTAGTATAATTAGACTCACTAACATATAAATCATGCAATTGCTTGTCTATTTATGCAGTGGAAGTCATCCATCTGTTACTACGAATACAAATGTGGATGTTGTTGTTCCTCGATCTCTTGTACCTTCCATATATGGGGAGGATGGAGGCTGTTTAAGACGTATTCGTGAGGTTTGCCTTTGAGACATCTGCTGATTGTGTGTTAAACCATGTCCTTGATGCTTACAGAATTACATGGGTCACATTTTCAGATTTCAGAAGCAAAAATTACTATCACCGAACCTAGACCTGAAGCAAAAGAGACTGTGATTATAATATCTGGAACACCTGATCAGACTCGTGCTGCCCAGAGTCTTGTCCAAGCTTTTGTGCTCAGTGAATCAGGTGCACCTTGATTTGTCAACCGTGGTATGGTGATCGTCTATCCTCTACTCATCACTTGTCTGTTATTTCCTCTGAACACTTTCTGCTTGCAGGAGACACTTTGATTGCTCCATTGTCTTAACATACCAGATATGTTACTGCTGTAATTATGCTACCTATAATTCTTAATATTTTCTGGAGCTTGAGCTGTATATGTATCTAATCTGTGTATTTTGATTTGTGCTGTCGCATATTTACACTCTCAGATGAAGGCCGAGAAGCATGACGAGAGCGAGAACATAATTTTGCTGATTAGAGACTATAAGATTCATAATTTTCAGTGGGACATTACTAGGATCTTTTAATTTTCGAAGACATCAGAACTTTCCAGAAAGGAATGACCTCATTGGAAACGAATATTTAATTTAGTTCACCTAGTGGATGTACCTTTTGTGCGACACCAATGAACAGTAGAATCAGATGATATTTGAAACCTTTTGTACAAGGAAAAAGGATTGGCATCTGGTTATGTTGAACTCATCTGCTAGTTTCTCTTGTTTTCATGAATATTGCGTACATCAAAATTAAAATAACACTTTCATGAAATGTTTATTGCATCACAAATTCTGGTAGGATAAGTGTTGTTTTCTTCCATATTTCGAAACCAGGCATGTTGGTGCCATGCTCGACAAACTTGCTTTCATTAAATAGGAGGCCTAAAGTGCAATTATGATCCAGACTGAGTTCCATTTAAGTTATTTTATTATGAAGCAAGCTGTGAAGAAATCCAACATGTTTGAAATTTTGATACTGTTGATTATATTATGTTGTTATCCATGGTTTTACCCTCTTTAAGGCTTTTGCTCTCTCCACAACCTTTTGATGTGATTTTCAAATGCTCTCGCTATTTTTGTTGGTTTGGGGAGAGGTTTCCATTTGAATAATGTTTTTTCGTTTTAATGGGACCTTGAATGGCTCAAGATCTTGAGAGGGAAGGTTTATTTTTATGTTCAAGAAAAATTATCAGAGAGATGCACAACATTCCTGCCATCTTGGAGGTTCATTTCCCATATTTTGTTAAGAGGACTTCTAGGATTGATACTAAAGTTCTTCATTGCTTGGAATCCTAAAATTCTGCTTGGTTTAAGAGTTACTTCATCTAGTGGTTTTCTAGGCTAGTTCTAGGCTAGTTTTTTTCCTAATCAGGGGTCTCAGTTTGACTTTTTTATAAGTTGTTTTTTTTAAGCATTGTAATCCCATAGAAAGTGCACATGTTTGCTTGGCTTGTCTTTTTATATATTGAATTGTGAAGAAATGTAGTCTTGCCATCAACATGGGCTGCTATTGGTAGCCTTGGAACCATATGGCCAGTTGTTCAATATGAAAATAAGCTGGGGCTTCTGGTGGCTTTAAACTGAAAAGGATTCTTGTTCCTTATTTTATTTGGTGAATTAATTGTGGGAATCAAATTAGAAGGATCTCCAAAACTGGCTAAACTTTAGCTGGTAATTGCTGAAATTTGGGGGGATTATGTTGTGTGCCTGGGTTGGATGAACATTTTATGTTTCAATGAAGTTTGTTGCTCTTGGATTTGAGGCTACCCTTTCTTTTCTAAGTTTTCTCACTCATCTAGGATTCCACCTTTGATTGTTATATTTTCCTTTTTCATTATTATTATTATTATCATCTTATAACTCAGACAGTATAAAAATACTGGTTCAGTTAATTTTTGCCATCTGGATATATGTAGTTTAATATGTGGAGGTGTTTGTTGACTTCATTCTCCCGTACTGAGCCACTTCTTTTGTTAATTATTAGTTCTTTTTTGTTCATTGGCAGTTTGAACACTTTCCAAGCTTCACATAGGGACTAGGAAGATCACAAAGTTGCAGATTGAATGTTTCCTATGTCCTCCATGTGAGTGGAGCTCTTCTGGCCCATTAATTTTAGTTGATCATACTTGCAAGCATTATCTGCTATATCAGAAACTGATATCTAACTTAGATTCTTTTTGTCTTGCCGTAATGTTATGATCGACTTGCTAAGTTTAGGTGGTTGCCAAGTGGGAAACCTGGTCCATTTCTTGTGTTAATGAAAAGCTTTGATGCACCATGTGGTGGTTTCTCTTGTATAATAGCTCACTTATCTACCCCTTGTAGTGGAACTGGGCTCTGAAAAGAATCACCACTTAGGTAGAACCTGTCGGATGGAGCCCCACTTGAGGTTCGTCAGTTCTTGTATTATATTGACCATTTTTGAGGAGGGAGAAAAATAATTCTGGTGATTTGTGTTGATTCTTAGAAAAATCTGAAAATCTCATTCTGAACTTCCTTGAGCTGGCTCTGCAAATGCATGGGAGTTTCTTGACTTGATAACCCTAGGCAATCTCAGGCTAGGACATGTTGCCATGTTGAATGCTAGAATATCAAGGGGCTGATTTTGCATGTTCACTTGTTAACACCTCTTGTGCCCATTTTGTAGTATCTTGACAATCATCAAACATTTCAACTTGGCTTCACTAGCTCTTGAATACCGAACCATTCTATATAGACTCCAATGTTCTCTTGGATTTGTACTAGACAAACATTAGCTTTTGGAAATTTGCAGCTTCAGAATACGTTAGTTGTAGCAATTTCAGTAAATTCTAGTGAATCTATACAATTGTATATCAAGTGGAACCATGCTGGTGTCATTGGTTTGTTTCAGCTTTAAGTTTTAGATACCAGAGAATTTGATTGAAGATCAATAACTTGAACTTAGTTATGATTGTAGCATAGTTCACATCCCCATGTATTGACATGAGGGCTTCACCACATGCTTTGACTTGTTTTTCTGCTGAATGTTGAGTCTTTCATGAGCACTTATTTTACCAAGAAGCCAAAGCATGCACATTACATTGGTGGCACACCTGTCATCTATGGCTATTTTTTTCTTGTATAATGATTCAGAATTTGGACATAGTTAATGCAATCCCTCACAAGAAATAAGCCTGTAAATCGACATGAAAATTCACATGATTCACAATTTTGGGGCTATTAACCTTGTTTTGGGATCTTATTGGTCTTTTCTTCTGTTCTACCTTGTAGGGCTTCTGTGCCAGGGATTTTTGTCTGTAGTAAAGGCAATTGTCCATGAGGTTGTTAATGCAACCTTGTGTTTTTGGATTTTTTTTTTTTTTGGTGCTTGATCAGGCCAATGTTTTTGTTTCATTGATATACTTATCCAAGAGTCCTTTGACGTTCCTTATGTGGCAGATACTAACTTGGTATTCTGTGATAGCCTTGAAGGTGTATTCACCAGGATAGTTCTGCAAGAAATTTGTGACAGACTATTGATAAATGGTCAGTTTTCTTAATTTTGGGGTAATCTAATTAACAATTCTTATTTATCATGCAACAAATTACATGAGAACCTTTATGTTCATTGTCGCAATGCTCTTTATTAATCTACTTTCAAAAAATAATCAAGCACCGGCATCAACGAAGACTTGTTAAACATTAAGGGCGATGGATGTAACTTCAAGTTCACGTTTAAGCAAAGCTTTATTTTTAAACTTTATTCCTAATTAAACTACAGCCAACAAGTGTTAATTGAGGACAAGCTTGGTGTTAACATTCGACTACTGGATTCAAAACATATTTGCTTGAGATTGTTTTTTTCTGTCCACATCTTATGCATACATAAGTCAGTGCATGGATGGTCTTACTTACAACTCGCCAATAATTTGTGGGCTCCAGCTCAGATCCGTAGGCCAACTTTAGCTAGATAAAGACAATAGGATTCTCTATGTAGAGATTAACATCCATTGCCAAATTGTTATCTTAGCTACAACATAGGGTGTAGAGACGAACAATGTTACCTTGTTGTTATTATTATTTAATTTATAATATTTTTTGTCCCAAACATCCAAAAATATGAGGCACAATTATTTGTAATACGTGCAAATATAGGGCTTAGTTATGATTCACAATACTTGCAAAACTTCTTGTTGATATACATGGACATTTAGCTTTCTAGAACGTGTGCATTGTGGAAACACACGTCTCCTTGCTCTGGGTCCCATCAGGTAGGACCCTTGCACAATCTAGGAAGGTGTATGGTACTAGTGTGTGCTGGTGGGTGCCCCTTTATAATCAAGAAATTTTTCATTCTTGATAAATGGATTTATATCCTTGGTTATTGTTTCACTTGCGTATCTTCAACCTGCCATTATTTGCATTCATTTTTTGAATGATTTTGTCATCAATAAATCATGTTTTAGATTATACAAAATGAAGACAAAACTGGCAAGCTTGACATCAAAATTTAGGGGGTTCCTTTCCATAATGATAGTAGGACATCTTTATGCGATACTTTCTTTTGTTTTAGGCTCGTAAGAATAGCGGAATCTTGGTTTTTAGAAATGCCAGGCATTTTATAATTTTGTACCTGCAGTAGAACTTTAAATGTCTCGTAAATATTTTCAATTGTTGACTGATGTAGAACATCAATATTCATCATTTTGATTGCAAATGAATCATACATTTGAAGATGAACCATCTCTTTTTCATTTTTGAGAGAGAGAGAAGAGTGAAATCCACCTAGACAATTTTGATGATGTGCCGCCCAAGAATCAAAACCTTTGGTTTCTATCCAGGGGGGTGTGACTGCTGGGTTAAGCCCCAATTCAACTAGATGAATTACCTCATTGCTCAAAGACTGGTGAAAGTTACGTTGGAGTGAATTATGACCTAAATGGTGCAAGTAATGTTTGGTCCTTCCAACTTAGGCTTTAGACTGATCCAAATGACAATCGGTATTCTCCACATTATTCATAGTTTCATATGCAAACTGTGAATCAGAGCAGTCCATCACATGATATGTCTCAATTCTTAGTATTTTAGATTTGATAGTTGTAAAAAGTCTTTGTTGGTCTTGTATTTTTAACTTCCATTACGGTTAGCCTCCCATCTTGATTTTCATGGATATTTATGTCCTTTATTTTTTTTAACCTGACTTTTTGCATTATGTATAGAAATAAATTATTTTTCAAAGAAATCTTTCTACCTTTGGATTGGAAAGTCGTAATTAGATGACCATATATTTTGATGAGCAACAATGATGACAATGGAATCTCATGATGGAAGGGGAGAATAGATGCAGGAAGTCAGGAAGGAAACAGCAAAGATAAGGGGAAAAAGGGGGGGCGGAAGCAGATACTGATAGAGTGGGGTGACGAGAGAGAATAATCAGAAGAAAGTTTAAAACAAGGGGAGAGGAGAAAAATTTGAAATTCTAGACATATTTTTCATTTGAAAACTACAACTTAAAATTTGTGTGCTCCTGTCAACTCTTATGTATGTTAATCTCAGGTCAAGTATCAAGACTACTCTTACATAGGTAATAATATTTATGGATCATTCGGCAATGATGCTTAATAGAGCCCTTTGTTTGCATCTTCTACCACCACATAAAAGTTGTGGCCTAGAAACATGGGAGAGCTCTGTAAAACCATAGCTATGCCGAGCCATGGTGGAATTTAAAGCTCCAATTGTTGTATATTGAGTAAATCAGTAATATTTTCTGGTATAGGAACAGTTGTTCTTCAAAACTCCCCCCTCCCTCCTTTATTCCCTTTCCCTCATGGGCACTTCTAACTTCTTTACATTATTCTTGGTTGTGAATATGGAAGAGAGGAAGGCCTAAGATGGTTAGTATCTGTTCCCTGTTATGGTTTAACTTTTTGATAAACAATCTTTTTCTTCCCTTTTATATGAGTATCAAGTTTTACCTATCGAATCATAGTTTGTGAAACGTCTCTTCGTGACATGTATGATATTATTTGTTGCAAACTATTTAAGGGTGTTATGTGATTGGTTTGTTGTGCATTTGAAGAAGATTATTAAGAGGATGAAAAAGAATAGTTGAGGAGAAAACTATGGAATCCACAATAGAAAAAATTATGTTATTAAAATTACTCCAAACTCGTTAATTCGGTTGAACGCGTAGATGAAGATGCTGCTGCCCTGTGACAGGTTTAAAATTATGTTTGTTAGTTCAAGAGGATTTTCAACTTGGCGTGAATGACATTGAGACCCTTTTCAACGCTATTTCCTAACGAACCTAACACCATGAAAACAGAAATTATGTAGTTTTCGTAATGTCTCTGGACCCCCAACTAGGACTGTCAGTATTTGTTGAACCGTGCATGGAGGCTATTGTTGCTAGAAAGTATGGCAAGCTGTATAACTCGGGCTGTTCGGAAGGGTGTTGCTGCAGATTCTCCTTCGAAACCTGTAAATTACGCTACCATATTGACCGATGCACATCCTTATTACTTCTCAAGGATTGCGGCCCAAACTTTGTTAGATATAATCTTGACATGTTTCTCTGGTATTTCGTTGGAACGTATCAAGTTTGCGCGCGGTGCGCGTGCGATGTGTCGTGGGGTCTTGTGTAGGATTTGTGAGAAGGGACCGGACCTAGGTATGGTTTAAGTTTAGATTTAATAAAATGATGGGCTTCATGCAGATGATTTAAGATGTTTGATGTGATATATTACATGCTAAAATCCATGTAAGATAGTGATTTGGAGAGATCAATGCTTTAAATTGTAAAAAAAAAAAAAAAAAAAAGTTAAAAAAAAAAAAAAGTTAAATAGTAACAAAGTGTTATATTTTTGATGTGATAGTATATTATGTTTTAGTTATCTAATAAAAATAATTTTTTTAATATTTTTACGTTTGCTGGAGCGCTAGGACTGTCAGCATAGCAGCTATGATTGTTGATGCCTACACGCACTGGAGATGTGGGTATGATTAATTGCTACCATCGATAATTGTCGTAGCCTGTACTTCTAGATAATGTTATATAGAAAACATAATTTTTTCTTTTATTAGTAAAAACATTTCTGCCGAGGTAAATTGTTTTATACCGTTGGATTAATCGTTCAAATTTTTTGTTGCAGCCAAAATATTATCTCTTGAACTGTAAAGCATAAACATATCGTAGGTAATGTATTCGCACTAGTGTTAGGTTTTTATTGGCCGTTGTTAGGGTTGAAACTGTGAAAGTGGATTATATAATCTCTCACTGTCTGTTTTTCTAATTCAAATCTATTTGAATTTAGAGGTAAAAATGAGTCAGATAATCTTATCTATTGTCTATACTTGATTTGCATGTGACCATATAAAACAAATATAAAGAAGTATACATTTATTTTATTCTACTAATGCATATGAGCTAATTGCATTGTTGTAAATTAATTTCCCTACGGATATTCAGGATATTCATATCCAGAAATATGCATTCTCTCTTTCCTATCGAATCTGTTATAACTACTACAATTCAATTAGGATGCAACTTCCCACTCTTTAAGCTTGTGCCATATGAGAGTTTTCCAACTTATTTTGTTCGCAGTATTAAGGACCTAGTTATGAGAAGTAGACAGGACGTTGACTTGGTTGGAGTCCAGATTAGCAGGTCATCTGTTGAACTGTTTGAATAATTAAAACATAACTAAAATTCAAGAAAGATCCATAATGAAATAAAGAATCTTTTTAGAAAATTAAACTAATTTAGTAACTTTAAAATTTAAATATTTATAATCAAACTATTTAAATTGTAATAGAATTTAATGTCCACACTAATACTTAAAAAAAAAATTAATTTTAAAAAAAATAATAGTAGTTCATAAATATAATAAAAACATAGCGAAGTTATAGGACTATTTATGAAGTTTATAAGTTAAAAGGCTTTGATGTTTTCAAGATAGTGTTGTAAAAGAAAATTTAAATTTAAAAGATAAAAGAATTTTAAAAAAGTGATATTGATATTTAAATTATATTAGTTAAAAAAATAGTTTTAGAAGGTGTGAAAAAAATGGCTCCGCTTTTTTGAGTTTACAGCGGGTTACCTGATGAATCAAAAAAAAGTTGCCTGTTCATCTTGTTTTGATTGGATAAATTATGCAAGCAGGGGGTATGGGTATGGTTCACCGGCTGCTCCGATCTGAATTTTGTAGCAGTCATGCGCACGTTACATCGCGTTTATTAAACCAAGCCCATTAAGGTTAGCGGCAAAATCTTGGCGGTCCATTAAACTGATGTCCTTTCAAATCCTATCCGATGCACGCGTGATTCTAGTTGTGTGTGGTGGCATGGCCTTGGTTTGGATATCGAATTTATGTTAGTCTGATTAGTTAGCGATAACGTTGGATGGAGTACGTGCCCCGTTTTTTGCTAGTTGGCTTGGTTTGGAAATTGAATATATGGTATATTCTGATCTGTAGCATTTTCTTTGTCCCATGTTGTGAATCAAATGGATGGTACCTTTGTGATTGAAAGGCATGAGATCAGCGTTGGAGCTCCTCGACTAGTATCTATCATGGGTTAAGTAGATAGGAAAAGGTCATTGCAAGCAATAAGAACCATGCATATAAAAAAAAAAAAAAAAAAATGCTCATTGCAATCAGCAAGAACCACCCATGGCGTTTTATATGACGTGGGATGAGTTAAGTAGATAGAAAAAAAGTCATTGCAAGCAATAAGAACCATGCATGCAAATATGCTCATTGCAATCAATAAGGACCACCCATGGCGTTTTTTACGACGTGGGATGCCAATAACCAACCATCAAACAGAGGCTATGGTCGAGCAGGAGAGAGAACAAAATCAAAACGTCGTCTTGCAGTACGCGAACGGCCACTCAATCTCCCCTTCGCTTAACACCGCAATTTCTCATTCCGTCCTATATATCTTTTATCATCCCTTCTGGAGTTGCTAGCCTCAAGCCTCGAGCCTGCACGGTGTGATTCAGAGAAGGAAAGCATGGGTTGTGCGAGCTCGAAGCGCGTGGAGGTGGCGGTCGCGGCAGACGTCTACCGCCCGCCGCCCACCAGCATCGCCCTCTTTGACGTTAGCACAGTCGAAGAGCCCTGGCTCATCACCACCGCAACGGAAGAAGACCCGAAACAGCAGCAGCAAGAGAGGAAAGCCATCACTTCCGTGCCTCTTGCTCTCTTGGAGAAGCTGGAGTCCTACGAGCTTGCCCCACACTCCTGGTCCGAGGTCAGCAAAGCCTTAGAAGACCTCAAGCCCTCTCTCCACCAAACTCTTCCTCCTAAAGCCAATCCCACCCAACTCCCCCCTCCCTCTTCCGACCTCAAGAACACTCCCGAGAAGGCTGGCACCTTCCACACCCTCGAACAGCTCGACGCCCAGCTCCCCTCGCCCAACCAAAAGAAGGCCCCGTCCTCCCCTCCTCGAGCCCGGTCGCCACCACGCCCGCCCCCGCCCGAGCTTGCGGGATTCAAGCCGGTGAATGAGAATTGCTTCCTAATTCGTGACCGGCAAGAGAGGGAGAGCAAGAAGGCCGGCGGCGATTCCGCCGCCAATGCCCGGTGGCGACGACGGGACCCTCTAGAGGGCTATCCTGAGCGCTGCCCCCCGGGGAATTGTGACGGCGTGGTTCTGTACACGACGACTGTGCGGGGAGTGCGGCGGACGTTCGAGGACTGCGAGCGGGCGCGGCGGGCGATGGAGGCGCACGCGGTGGAAACCGGGGTGGAGGTGGAGGAACGGGACGTGTCGCTCCACGGGGAGTACTTGAAGGAGCTGAGGGAGCTGGTTGGGGAGGGGGCGGCGTTGCCGAGGCTGTTTATAAGGGGAAGGTACGTGGGAGGGGTGGAGGAGGTGGTGGAGCTTGGGGAGACCGGGAAGATGAGGGAGATGCTGCGGTGGGTGGCAGCGAGGGGGGAGAGGGGAAAAGGAGGGTGGAGGGAGTGCGAGGGATGCGGCGGGGCGAGGTTTGTGCCATGCTTAGAGTGCAACGGGAGCTGCAAGGTGCTGGGGGAAGATGGCAAGGCTGTGGTGAGGTGTGGCGAGTGTAACGAGAATGGACTGGTCTTGTGCCCGCTGTGTCACTAGAGCTGGTTGAGATGGAAGTTGGGTACGAGGGAGGAGGATGGCTTAGCTACTCAAAATCCGAAGAAAATGTATGCAAAAAAACTTTCGGTATGTAAACATGTGCTTTTGTGTAATCATTAGTATGCTTTTAGCTTCTCCATGAATTTAAAATAGAGTTTTGTAAAGGATGATTATTGCACCGATCGGGAAAACAAGGCATAGACGCATAGAGGCATAGGAGCTTTGCGACGAACCAGGTTGCGAGTTGATAAGAGTTGATAAATTACAACGATAAGATGACAAGTTTTCCGATTAATGTTCAGTTTGAACGCGCCTGTAAAGTGTCATTAAGCATTGCAGGCATGCATTCAGAGCACGACCATAACTACTAAAGCTTAATTTAAAGATTATTCCTATTTTTTTTAAGCTGCATTTGAAAAGAAATTCAACCCATTCTAGCTTAAGTCTTTTTTCTAAATCCTTAGACACAACTTATCATAAACCATATGTATAGAAAATAATGATCATTTTATCAAGCATAAAATAATATATGTCAGGGAAAATTTATCTTATTCACACACACACACACACACACACACACAAAAGAGAGGACAACTTGTCGCTAGAGTGATTTAATCGAGATAAAACAATTGGAGTACTAGGAGGAGATAATTTCCATGCTATGGTCCGCCTTCATGAGTTACCCCGTGAGTGGCAGTGCATTCTATTTAGTAAATGGGTTTGGAGGAAAATTTTAGTATGGAGAAAGTTATTTTGCTAGTTTAGATCGGAATTGCCATCCTCTATCATTAAACCTACCAACAAATAAGCTTGTTAATTGATAAAATGTTTTTGAGAATTCTTCTAAGGTCTAATAGAAACCCTTAAGAATATTACCAGGTAGTTTCCTGCTCATCATTCTTTAGGATCAAAAGCAGAACACCGGCAAATGTGGAAGCATCCTTGCAAATGCCATAGCCAAAGATTTTTTTATTTTAAAGAACAAAACTTAAATACAATTCCTTAGGAGTTTATCATTAGATTTTAGTAAAAAAATAATGATAAACATTTATTACTTGTTAAGTATAATAATTATATACGTATTATTTATTAAGTAAAAAATCTGATGATAAATATGTAATAAGCTTTACTAAAGCTCTGTCTTTTTTTTTTTTTTTTAATCTTCATCTAGTGAAGGGTTCGGAGGCTAGCATTATTCTTCTTCTTCTTTTTTTTTTTTTTTTGTTTTTTGTTTTTTTGAAGGGGTCAAGGGCGACCCCATGTGTAAGCATGCAAAAATTGTTTAGGGGTTTAATTTACATGTTCACAGGATGAATTTTTCATAGGTTGCGGCACCAGACATGATAAGAGAAGGGATTAAACAAAGAAATAGTAGGATAAGATGGTAGAGAATCTGTTAGGAACTTTCATTGTTAAAAGAGAAAACTAAACTTAAGAGGAACCACATTAAAAAAAAAAAAAAAAAAAAGTAAAGAACGAAACTTGGAAAAAGAAAATTATAATGATAAATGAGGACATAGTGCTTGATTACCAGAATATTGCTACCATGATATAAATCTGATATGAAAGAAGTCGCCAGCTTGGTTCTAAATTCTTTTCCTTTTCCTTTTCTTCTTTTGGATTGCTCGTGACCATTCTGCTATTTTAATGAAAAAGGGAAATGTGTTTTCTGACTTCCAATGAAGGGAGGCCCCTTTTTCTTATTGCAAATTGCAGTGTCATTCTGTAATTCAAATATGGTAAGTCAAAACATGGTCCAAGATTGGTGCTTTGAGTTGATTGTAATTGCAAAATTATTAGCATATCTGGTGTTTCTTTTGTTTCTAACCATTCAAATATATTTTAGATTATGCTTGAATCAGAGGATCCAGATACTAAAGTATCATGCTCCAAACTCGAAATTAGAGCTTGAGAGTCACAATAATCATCGCATACTCGTAAAAGGATTCCTTACAAACATGCAAAGCTTCGTCATGCTATTAGAACAAACCAATATAAAAGGTCTAATAAAAATTTATTAAGAATCTAAATACTAAAGAAACTCTATTACATAACAAGTATTTCTGTATTAAATATGACCATAACTAAAAGCAAAAAAATCTTTTTTTTTTTCGTATATCTAAGCACTTTTTCAGCAACTTTCCCATGCAACTATTGATCGGGATTTGAAAAGTAAAGATAAAAATCAATAATGAGCTCTACAATCTAGTAAACAATGATTAGCCATTTAGAAAATATAGCGTATAAGTAAATGCAATTTAACAATTAATTCAAGTAAACTTATTTTTCACACTTTTAGTTCTCATTATAGCATGACATCTAATTCTACTATACTCAAATCATCTTGCTAGTGTTTTACCCCATAGATAGGGTTCTGACCAATATATGTCCCCCAAGGACATGGGTATTATCAGCGTTTAACTCCCACTAGTGAGATCTATATCCTCCATTGGCACGAGCAGCGTTTAACCTTCATTGATGGGATTCATAGTAATCCAGCATAGTTAGATTTAGAAGTTTTAAGTTCGGTTTCATCATCTCTTTATCAATTTTATGTATTAAAGCATTAAACCAACATTATATATCAATTTATCATGAATACGAAATAATTAATATTAGGATGCATATTATAGCAAAATAGTCAATCCATATAATCAGGTAATATTCATAATTTAAGCATTACAAGCGTCATAAATATTTAATACATTAAGAAATAATAAATTTTAGAAATGATCGATCACTACTTACTTGACAGAATGAGGAAATCAACCCAGTATTTCTTTTCCAGACCTAATATATAATTTAAACTTAATCAACATATATCCAAATTATTATTTTGTTAATTTTTTCACCGGTCTAATGGGTTCAATATCCAAGCCTTAAGGTTCCTTCTTAAGGGCCTAGTTGTGGTACCCAAAATTTAGTTATGTTTTACATACCAGGACCTGTTATTAGGCTAATCAATTAGCATGGCTTTAAGTCCCAACTTAAATGCAATTTAGCTCTTAATTAGGGATTGGGTGGCTTAAGTAACCAAAGCCCAAGTCAGCCCAACCCTTAAGGATCTTGGTTTGGCCTAATCCCAAGAATAAGGGATTGGTTTACTCCTTGACTTGAGTATAAGTGATCCTTTACTTAAGCCTTGAAGTATTGAACTAGTCATTTTAAACCCGGTTTAATTACATTTCTAACCCGGTTCAGTTTTTGATTAAACCCGGGAAGTCGTGCGTCATTTCTCGATTTGGTAGTAAAACAGGGGTTTGTCTTCTTCGAGACCCCGACGGCATCTCCTTGGCGTCCGGCCGCCCCATGGCTGGCCGGAGCCTCTTCTACGGCCGACTTGACCTAGCCGAAGGACTCAAGAACCTTGCTAATGGTTCCCTAGCAAGGATCGGCTTCAACGGAAACCTCCACTCCCATGAGAGTTTAGATCTTTTGAAACAGGGGACCGAGTTCTTGATGGATGAACTCCCCTGATTCTATAGGTCCAACGTCCACCGGAGCTAACGGGTTGCTGAAGATCCTTCCATCGACCTCCTTCCGCGGTTGCGGGCTGCTCCAGCGTGGCCGGCGGCCAACTACGAGGCATGAGGACCCGAGTGTCAAAACAGGGCATCGGCCCTTTTGTAGAAATTGCTCGCCGGCAGCCTCCCACAGCTGCCGGAACTTGCAAGGAATATAGCATAGAAATGAAAGATGGCTTACCTTTTCCGGCGACTCTCTCTCCGGCGACTCCTCAACCTGAACTACTCCGATCAGCCGTCAGCCCTTTAAGTCGTATCTAGAGATTACATTTGTAGCTTATATAACATTTAAAATTCACAGGTGCAACATATTATTAGTGCCCTCCATGAGATATGGAACTGTACCAGTCGTGCATAGCACCAGTAGTCTCCGAGTGAGATATTAGCAGTAGATTCCTGAGGCTCGATCCTTACAGAAGATGAATTAAATCTCACTTTTGCTTTTGTTATACACACACCAGGATATAGTGGAGAATTTCCACCCCTTTACTCATGAAGGTGGTGGTCTGGGGACGGTGTGTACTTCACTAGTAGACTCTTTGAAGAAGAAAAACAATAAATCGTTTCACTCTATACCTATAAATTGGATTCAAGAACTTCTCCTGTACCGAAGAGAGGATGGCCAAAATGTTTCTTGTTGAAAGAATACAGCAAGCACGACATGAAGTGATTGCCACTGGAATTGCCTCACAACTGGAAGTCAATGCATCTTACAAGCATCATCAATCATAATTGGCTGTTTATGTGGACGGTAACGCTATACTAAGTTTTTCGGGTGATTTTCTGAGCACCTGGGCAGTAGCTGAGGCCATGATCTACAGCAGGATTTTGTAGGACCGCCTTGGCAGTTTGACAGCCATGAGGTTATGACTAGAGGAAAGGAGGAAGTTTAGTGATTGGTCATTACTCTGTAGAACCGAGTCCTCATGGAAGAAGAGAAGTCTGCAACCACGCTTCCAGGTTCCCTTCTTTATGAGCAGCAGCCCTTACTAAGTTTCATTTGCACTGTTATCTTTCATTTTCATCATCATAATAAAATGACAGTTCAAATTTTATTGATTTCCTATTAAGTGTATTAGATGAAGCCAGCGGAGGGTTCCAACACCATCTGCATACATAACATGGGAAGAGGTTAGTAATTATTTTCGTAATGAATTTTGCTTCATTTTGGTGTATTCAAGCTCATACTTGTTGTTACTACTAGACCAACTAGTCTGGTTATGTTTAAGGATCATCTGAACTACAATTGACAATTTAGCAAACGTAAACAAGTCTTATGTACAACTACTTTCAGTTGGTTTCATGGAATTCCTTAAATTCCTACCACTCGATGGAATCTTTTTAGAACCATCCAAGTGTAGAAATCTAGGCACTGCATTTCAGTCTGAAGGGAAATGTAATATGCAGTGGGAAGAAGCAGCGGTTTACCAGATGGGTGGATCACTGAGGGAGAAAATCACACATGAAAATCTCCTCTGTCCACTCTTCAAATCTATGTTTCCACTCAAATGAGAATGGCGGAGGAAGAAGATCTCGTTACGTTATCTTCGTTCCCTTTCCTGTTTGCATTCTCTTCCGTGGATGCATTCCAATCTTGGAATAGAAAGAGAGAGGGAAGATAGTTTACAAGTCGGTTTCTGGTGGTTTCCAAAACCACCTCAGTAAATCCTTTTGAGTCTAATCCAAAGGGATCGGATTCAGACTGTGCTAAGCCCAATATGTTCATTTAATCAAGATCCAACATGTCTCACGCATACGTGATGGGTTTAAGTCTGCCCAATCAAATTGTTCTCATCCCACATTCATTCATAAGAGACATTTATATAGGTAAATGGATCGTGCGCCCGCGAGGACTTGAACACCTTAGAATACAAAGTTCAAAAGCTCCATACTATGCACTTGTTAGGGATAACATAGTGGTTTTAACTATTTTAAAAGTTTCACTGTGCTCTATATCCGTTTTGTTACATCAGTCCAAGTATCTTTGATCCCACTTAATATAGACATACTTGGCCTTTTCATCTTATCTTGTATTTATAATTATGTCAAAGCCGCTATTAAGGTGATATAATTGGTCGATCAATGAACTCATGCATTAGATGTAAACAAAATAGTCCTCTTTGTCCTTATACTACTTAGAAATAGACTAATCACTTTTCTAGACATGTCCCATAGGACTGAATTGCTCATGATTTGCTGATAATATGCTAAAGTAGCAGTCATTGATCTACCTCTCTATGATATAGTAAGGTTACTTGGGGCATTATTTAAGGATATATTTTGTCTCAAAGGTCTTACACATTAAAAAAATGATCGACTTACCTTTTATATGTTGCTTTGGCACACATGGTGTGAATCACGTGCTAGGTGTAGTCTCTCTCTCATGGAGTATATGTTATACTATGAATGTACTCCATGTAGATCTTTTAGGTGCTTGCTATCTTCCAGCACTAACTAAGATCTTGCATTTGGCTTTACAATGATCTTATGGACAGTGGGACATCTGTTTTTAGCCTTTATATTAATCATCAAGGCCTCATCTTGATTATTCATCAAGGGGATTTATTAGTCAAACTATATATTCCCTTATAATGCTATTACTTTAAATTGTCTCATCTTTGCTCGCTAATCAAATGCCAGATGCCATTGCTTTTGAGAAAGCCAATCATCAACCTACATAGCATACCTTTTCTTTATCAAATTCCAATCAATCAATATGTGTGCGTTGATTCTTACATACATTGCTTTACTAACATTAACAAAGGGGCACTTTTCTAATGAAATAAATATTCATTAATGAGCACCAAAATAAATATTATTTGTAAGCTCAAATGCACTCTACAATAACATATCATTATAATCTATGCAATCCTAGAGATCTTAGATGTATCAAATACTTATATCTGAAGATGGGTTTAGTCAGGGATCAACAACCATCCTATGCATAGAGATATAATGTAAAGTTACTTTCTTTCCGGCTATAATGTCTCTCATAAAATTATAGTTGTTGCTAATGTGTTTAATCTTACAATGATATTTGGGATCTTTCGTATAAGCAATAGTTGCTTGGTTATTGCAATAGATTATAATAGGTTATGAACAATTATTTAGAATTTTCAAATATTATAAGAATCTCCTTAACCAAACATCTTGTACTATAGCTGAATAAGCTACAAAATTTACCTCTATGGCAGATAATGCTGCATAGGTTTGCTTCTTGCTATTCTAAGAAATGATGATATGATTAAGTAAGAATGCATAACTTAAGTTAATTTACACTCATTTAGATCTCCTCTTCGGTCAACATCTATGTAATCAACCAAGCACAAATCAAATGCCTAATAATATAGGGAATAATCTGTAGCACCTTTTAGATATCTCAATATCTTTTTAACTGCCTTCCAATATTCTTATCCTTGATTTGACTGATTGATGCTTAACTAACCCAACGACATAGCATTTATCAAGTTGAGTCATATTATTGCATATATCAAGCTGCCAACTATATTATAATGTGGTACCTAGGGGTGAGCAACGGATTAGGGTAACCCGAGAATGGATACTAACCCGATTTGATTGGGTTGAGTTGGTTTGGTTTTGAATGCTTATGGGGCTGGTTCTAGGTTCAGAACCTTAAAACCAATCCCTTTTAGATCGATTCTCGATTCTAGGGGTCAATTTCATAGTTTTAACCCAAGAATCGAACATAAATTTTTTTCAATTTTGGGAGGTCAGTTCCTCTGTTTTAATAGGAAATCGAATATAATTTTTCTCAATAGATTTATTCACCTTACATTGATTTTAAGAACCCATTTGTATTTGATCGCCTTATGCGCAAGCAGAAGATGAACCAAGCCCCAAACTCATTTGCCTTCATAATCTCCATTTTCTCTTCTATTGCTTTCCTTCATTCTTCCTTGTTAGGGCATAGGAGAACCATAGTAACTATTTTAGGCTCCTTATATGTAATTGGGTTTCAAGTGAAACCAATATTCTTGGTGATATATTGCTCCCACTAGGTTTAAGAGGTTGAGACAATTCCTTGGACATTTCAACTGATTGTCTAGACGTATCAATATCATTTGAATATACCAATTTATATAGAGAGACTCCTTATCTATCTTATCCTGACTAGAAAAATCATTCTCTAAGAATGTTGTATCTCATGATTTGATTTTATCTACACTTTCATTTGCCTATTCACCTATCCCTTAAAGTGTTCGGAGTATTTGATAAAGATACACTTTTAACTTCTGGGACCCAACTTTTCATATTTATGAGAAGAGTACGAACGTAGGCCATCTAACTCTAGGGTTATAAATGGCTTAAGTCAAGTTTTCTGTACCTATCCATAACTCAAAATAAATAAATAAATAAATAAAAGTTACTAAATTGAAAGGCACATGGTTAAGTATGTAGGATGTAGTCAACAAAGCATCCCCTAGCAATTTCATTTTGTTGTGGAGTTTTAGGAATAGTCAATTGTTTGATAATCCCCTTTTCATTATAAATCACCTTAAACCATTCGATAGATATTCATACCCTTAGTCTGTTCTCAAAATTTTAATTCTTCTACTTACCTGATTCTCTACCTCATTTATGTATTATTGAAAGCAACGGAAGGCTTCTGACTTGTGGGAAATGAGGAAAACATGACCCAAACATATGAAAAATTATCTATGAATGTAATGAAATATAAGGCTCCATGACTCATCACCACATTCATCAGACTATAGATATCCAAATGGATTAATCGTAATGAAAACTTAGCTTTGGTTGCTTTACATAATCGTTTTCTGGTTATTTTTCTAATTAGGCAATATTTATAAGTGGGCCGTTCAATTTTGGTGAATGGGCCCAATAAACCTTCTTGAGCCCAACTATTCATTTTTACTTACCCAATATGGCCTAATCTAAAATGTTAAACATCGGCATCAACATTCAAACACTAACAGATGCAATTAAAGAAAAACAATCATTAACATAATAATTATACATATTATCTTTCAAATTAAGTATCATAAAACCATCTAGTAAGAATTTAGAACCATAAAAGGCCGTTATCATGAAAGATATCAACATGAGAATTATAAAAATTCATACTACATCCTGGACCTAGAAGAATTGTAATAGAGATCAAATTCCATCGAATCATAGGAGGTGCATATAGGACATCACATAGGAGCAGATTTTAACCACCACGCAAATCCAATTTGCCTACCATCCGGCATTGCGCCGCTTCGGATTCCTTCAAGGTTTCTCACACTCTTGGGTGGTGGATTGGCTGGCAGGTTTCTCGGCTGAAAATGATGTCCATGCCATCCGGCAGGGAAATTTTCACCTTGCGAAAATGCTTCAAGTCCAAATCTGATGCCAAAAAAAAATCCAACCTAACGGCGCACAAAAGGGCTGCGGTTTTGGACTCCTACACCAGAAGAGCGATAGGCCGCCTTTCACCGGTGCCCGCCGACAGCCCCGCGAATCGCGGCTTTTTTTTTTTTTTTTGGGTTTTCCCACCACAGATTTCGGCCCCCAATAGCAAAAACGAAAGTAAAGGCGTTGCCCCTTGATTCTGTTATAGAATTCCAAGCCGAAATTGAGACTCGGAAACCCTGAAGGTTTGACAGTTTTGTCTTATGCCGCCGTACCCAAAATTTAGTTATGTCTTACATACCAGGACCTGTTATTAGGCTAATCAATTAGCATGGCTTTAAGTCCCAACTTAAATGCAATTTAGCTCTTAATTAGGGATTGGGTGGCTTAAGTAACCAAAGCCCAAGTCAGCCTAACCCTTAAAAGATCAAAGCCCAAGTCAGCCCAACCCTTAAGGATCTTGGTTTGGCCTAATCCCAAGAATAAGGGATTGGTTTACTCCTTGACTTGAGTATAAGTGATCCTTTACTTAAGCCTTGAAGTATTGAACTAGTCATTTTAAACCCGGTTTAATTACATTTCTAACCCGGTTCAGTTTTTGATTAAACCCGGGAAGTCGTGCGTCATTTCTCGATTTGGTAGTAAAACAGGGGTTTGTCTTCTTCGAGACCCCGACGGCATCTCCTTGGCGTCCGGCCGCCCCATGGCTGGCCGGAGCCTCTTCTACGGCCGACTTGACCTAGCCGAAGGACTCAAGAACCTTGCTAATGATTCCCTAGCAAGGATCGGCTTCAACGGAAACCTCCACTCCCATGAGAGTTTAGATCTTTTGAAACAGGGGACCGAGATCTTGATGGATGAACTCCCCTGATTCTATAGATCCTTCCATCGACCTCCTTCCGCGGTTGCGGGCTGCTCCAGCGTGGCCGGCGGCCAACTACGAGGCATGAGGACCCGAGTGTCAAAACAGGGCATCGGCCCTTTTGTAGAAATTGCTCGCCGGCAGCTCCCACAGCTGCCGGAACTTGCAAGGAATATAGCATAGAAATGAAAGATGGCTTACCTTTTACGGCGGCCCTCTCTCCGGCGACTCTCTCTCCGGCGACTCCTCAACCTGAACTACTCCGATCAGCCGTCAGCCCTTTAAGACGTATCTAGAGATTACATTTGTAGCTTATATAACATTTAAAATTCACAGGTGCAACATATTATTAGTGCCCTCCATGAGATATGGAACTGTACCAGTCGTGCATAGCACCAGTAGTCTCCGAGTGAGATATTAGCAGTAGATTCCTGAGGCTCGATCCTTACAGAAGATGAATTAAATCTCACTTTTGCTTTTGTTATACACACACCAGGATATAGTGGAGAATTTCCACCCCTTTACTCATGAAGGTGGTGGTCTGGGGACGGTGTGTACTTCACTAGTAGACTCTTTGAAGAAGAAAAACAATAAATCGTTTCACTCTATACCTATAAATTGGATTCAAGAACTTCTCCTGTACCGAAGAGAGGATGGCCAAAATGTTTCTTGTTGAAAGAATACAGCAAGCACGACATGAAGTGATTGCCACTGGAATTGCCTCACAACTGGAAGTCAATGCATCTTACAAGCATCATCAATCATAATTGGCTGTTTATGTGGACGGTAACGCTATACTAAGTTTTTCGGGTGATTTTCTGAGCACCTGGGCAGTAGCTGAGGCCATGATCTACAGCAGGATTTTGTAGGACCGCCTTGGCAGTTTGACAGCCATGAGGTTATGACTAGAGGAAAGGAGGAAGTTTAGTGATTGGTCATTACTCTGTAGAACCGAGTCCTCATGGAACAAGAGAAGTCTGCAACCACGCTTCCAGGTTCCCTTCTTTATGAGCAGCAGCCCTTACTAAGTTTCATTTGCACTGTTATCTTTCATTATCATCATCATAATAAAATGACAGTTCAAATTTTATTGATTTCCTATTAAGTGTATTAGATGAAGCCAGCGGAGGGTTCCAACACCATCTTTATACATAACATGGGAAGAGGTTAGTAATTATTTTCGTAATGAATTTTGCTTCATTTTGGTGTATTCAAGCTCATACTTGTTGTTACTACTAGACCAACTAGTCTGGTTATGTTTAAGGATCATCTGAACTACAATTGACAATTTAGCAAACGTAAACAAGTCTTATGTACAACTACTTCCAGTTGGTTTCATGGAATTCCTTAAATTCCTACCACTCGATGGAATCTTTTTAGAACCATCCAAGTGTAGAAATCTAGGCACTGCATTTCAGTCTGAAGGGAAATGTAATATGCAGTGGGAAGAAGCAGCGGTTTACCAGATGGGTGGATCACTGAGGGAGAAAATCACACATGAAAATCTCCTCTGTCCACTCTTCAAATCTATGTTTCCACTCAAATGAGAATGGCGGAGGAAGAAGATCTCGTTACGTTATCTTCGTTCCCTTTCCTGTTTGCATTCTCTTCCGTGGATGCATTCCATTCTTGGAATAGAAAGAGAGAGGGAAGATAGTTTACAAGTCGGTTTCTGGTGGTTTCCAAAACCACCTCAGTAAATCCTTTTGAGTCTAATCCAAAGAGATCGGATTCAGACTGTGCTAAGCCCAATATGTTCATTTAATCAAGATCCAACATGTCTCATGCATACGTGATGGGTTTAAGTCTGCCCAATCAAATTGTTCTCATCCCACATTCATTCATAGGAGACATTTATATAGGTAAATGGATCGTGCGCCCGCAAGGACTTGAACACCTTAGAATACAAAGTTCAAAAGCACCATACTATGCACTTGTTAGGTATAACATAGTGGTTTCAACTATTTTAAAAGTTTCACTGTGCTCTATATCCGTTTTGTTACATCAGTCCAAGTATCTTTGATCCTACTTAATATAGACATACTTGGCCTTTTCATCTTATCATGTATTTATAATTATATCAAAGCCGCTATTAAGGTGATATAATTGGTCGATCAATGAACTCATGCATTAGATGTAAACAAAATAGTCATTTTTGTCCTTATACTACTTAGAAATAGACTAATCACTTTTCTAGACATGTCCCATAGGACTGAATTGCTCATGATTTGCTGATAATATGCTAAAGTAGCAGTCATTGATCTACCTCTCTATGATATAGTAAGGTTACTTGGGGCATTATTTAAGGATATATTTTGTCTCAAAGGTCTTACACATTAAAAAAATGATCGACTTACCTTTTATATGTTGCTTTGGCACACATGGTGTGAATCACGTGCTAGGTGTAGTCTCTCTCTCATGGAGTATATGTTATACTATGAATGTACTCCATGTAGATCTTTTAGGTGCTTGCTATCTTCCAGCACTAACTAAGATCTTGCATTTGGCTTTACAATGATCTTATGGACAGTGGGACATCTGTTTTTAGCCTTTATATTAATCATCAAGGCCTCATCTTGATTATCCATCAAGGGGATTTATTAGTCAAACTATACATTCCCTTATAATGCTATTACTTTAAATTGTCTCATCTTTGCTCGCTAATCAAATGCCAGAGGCCATTGCTTTTGAGAAAGCCAATCATCAACCTGCATAGCATACATTTTCTTTATCAAATTCCAATCAATCGATATGTGTGCGTTGATTCTTACATACATTGCTTTACTAACATTAACAAGGGGCACTTTTCTAATGAAATAAATATTCATTAATGAGCACCAAAATAAATATTATTTGTAAGCTCAAATGCACTCTACAATAACATATCATCATAATCTATGCAATCCTAGAGATCTTAGATGTATCAAATACTTATATCTGAAGATGGGTTTAGTCAGGGATCAACAACCATCCTATGCATAGAGATATAATGTAAAGTTACTTTCTTTCCGGCTATAATGTCTCTCATAAAATTATACTTGTTGCTAATGTGTTTAATCTTATAATGATATTTGGGATCTTTCGTATAAGCAATAGTTGCTTGGTTATTGCAATAGATTATAATAGGTTATGAACAATTATTTAGAATTTTCAAATATTATAAGAATCTCCTTAACCAAACATCTTGTACTATAGCTGAATAAGCTACAAAATTTACCTCTATGGCAGATAATGCTGCATAGGTTTGCTTCTTGCTATTCTAAGAAATGATATGATTAAGTAAGAATGCATAACTTAAGTTAATTTACACTCATTTAGATCTCCTCTTCGGTCAGCATCTATATAATCAACCAAGCACAAATCAAATGCCTAATAATATAGGGAATAATCTGTAGCACCTTTTAGATATCTCAATATCTTTTTAACTGCCTTCCAATATTCTTATCCTTGATTTGACTGATTGATGGTTAACTAACCCAACGACATAGCATTTATCAAGTTGAGTCATATTATTGCATATATCAAGCTGCCAACTACATTATAATGTGGTACCTAGGGGTGAGCAACGGGTTAGGGTAACCCGAGAATGGATACTAACCCGATTTGATTGGGTTGGGTTGGTTTGGTTTTGAATGCTTATGGGGTTGGTTCTGGGTTCAGAACCTTAAAACCAATCCCTTTTAGATCGATTCTCGATTCTAGGGGTCAGTTTCATAGTTTTAACTCAAGAATCGAACATAAATTTTTTTCACTTTTGGGAGGGCAGTTCCTCGGTTTTAATAGAAAATCGAATATAGTTTTTCTCAATAGATTTATTCACCTTACATTGATTTTAAGAACCTATTTGTTTTTGATCGCCTTATACCCAAGCAGAAGATGAAGCAAGCCCCAAATTCATTTGCCTTCATAATCTCCATTTTCTCTTCTATTGCTTTCCTTCATTCTTCCTTATTAGGGCATGGGAGAACCATAGTAACTATTTTAGGCTCCTTATATGTAATTGGGTTTCAAGTGAAACCAATATTCTTGGTGATATGTTGCTCCCACTAGGTTTAAGAGGTTGAGACAATTCCTTAGACATTTCAACTGATTGTCTAGATGTATCAATATCATCTGAATATACCAATTTATATAGAGAGACTCCTCTATCTATCTTATCCTAACTAGGAAAATCATTCTCTAAGAATGTTGTATCTCATGATTTGATTTTATCTACACTTTCATTTGCCTATTCACCTATCCCTTAAAGTGTTCGGAGACTTTTCATATTTATGGGAAGAGTATGAACGTAGGCCATCTAACTCTTGGGTTATAAATGGCTTAAGTCAAGTTTTCTGTACCTATCCATAGCTCAAAATAAATAAATAAATACATAAAAGTTACTAAATTGAAAGGCACATGGTTAAGTATGTAGGATGTAGTCAGCAAAGCATCCCCTAACAATTTCATTTTGTTGTGGAGTTTTAGGAATAGTCAATTGTTTGATAATCCCCTTTTCATTATAAATCACCTTAAACCACTCGGTAGATATTCATACCCTTAGTCTGTTCTCAAAATTTTAATTCTTCTACTTACATGATTCTCTACCTCATTTATGTATTATCGAAAGCAACGGAAGGCTTCTGACTTGTGGGAAATGAGGAAAACATGACCCAAACATATGAAAAATTATCTATGAATGTAATGAAATATAAGGCTTCATGACTCATCACCACATTCATCAGACTATAGATATCCAAATGGATTAATCGTAATGAAAACTTAGCTTTGGTTGCTTTACAAAATCGTTTTCTGGTTATTTTTCTAATTAGGCAATGTTTATAAGTGGGCCGTTCAATTTTGGTGAATGGGCCCAATAAACCTTCTTGAGCCCAACTATTCATTTTTACTTACCCAATATGGCCTAATCTAAAATGTTAAACACCGGCATCAACATTCAAACACTAACAGATGCAATTAAAGAAAAACAATCATTAACATAATAATTATACATATTATCTTTCAAATTAAGTATCATAAAACCATCTAGTAAGAATTTAGAACCATAAAAGGCCGTTATCATGAAAGATATCAACATGAGAATTATAAAAATTCATACTACATTCCAGACCTAGAAGAATTGTAATAGAGACCAAATTCCATCGAATCATAGGAGGTGCATATAGGACATCACATAGGAGCAGATTTTAACCACCACGCAAATCCAATTTGCCTACCATCCGGCATTGCGCCGCTTCGGATTCCTTCAAGGTTTCTCACACTCTTGGGTGGTGGATTGGCTGGCAGGTTTCTCGGCTGAAAATGATGTCCATGCCATCCGGCAGGGAAATTTTCACCTTGCGAAAATGCTTCAAGTCCAAATCTGATGCCAAAAAAAAATCCAACCTAACGGCGCACAAAAGGGCTGCGGTTTTGGACTTCTACACCAGAGCGATAGGCCGCCTTTCACCGGTGCCCGCCGACAGCCCCGCGAATCGCGGCTTTTTTTATTTTTTTGGGTTTTCCCACCACAGATTTCGGCCCCCAATAGCAAAAACGAAAGTAAAGGCGTTGCCCCTTGATTCTGTTATAGAATTCCAAGCCGAAATTGAGACTCGGAAACCCTGAAGGTTTGACAGTTTTGTCTTATGCCGCCGTACCCAACCCACTACAAGTAAACTGAACGACCCAAAAGTCAGTCAAAAATAAAAAAAGAAAAATAAGGGACCCCTGAAACCTAAAAGTTCGATCCACTAAGATTTGGACGCGAGTATTATAAAAATACGGACCTACTTTCCTTCTTTTTCTTTCTTTTAAATGATGCTTATGCTTTACTAGGATATTAATAATAAAAATTAAAAAAATATGGATGAAAAAAATATAGAAGCATTAGAATATAAATTAGCAAAAATATTATTTGTAAAATGGGCATAGACTTAGAACAGGCTATGTCAAGTCAAACTAGATCATTTCAATTTTTTAAATTTGACTTATTTCACATTTATCTCGGAATAATATTATTCCTATTCTTTATATGATTTCACTTTTATAACAATGCTCAAAATGTACTTTTTTTTTATCATCAATTATGTTATAAAAATATTATAATATAACAAATAATATTATAATCATAACATATTTTGTTATATAGCTTTACAATCATAAAATGTTATTATTTTTAATACTATAATAAATATTACTTGGTTATTATATTATGTTATAGTATATAATAACTTAAAATATCTTGATATGTCATAATAATCAACAATAATATTAAAATATAACAATGTTTAATATATTTTTTTGTTTAGTTAAATATTTAATATTTATTATGATAATATATTACCAATCTTGTAATAAAATGAATACATCATAAGATTACATTATAACATTGTATTACAAAATAATATCTTCTTATAATATTAGAACTACCACAATATATATATTGTAATAATATTATAAAATATCACTATTAAGTTCATATAAAATTACTAAATCAATATCATTATACTTAATATTTTATCATATCAATAATCCTCTATTATTAATGTTATAATATAAGAAATCATTATTTAACATATCTATTTATATCATTGTGTTTATAGAATATAATATAGTGGGATACTCTAATATTATCATATATAATGTTATATAATATTTTAATATCGATATTGTATCAAAATAGTGATATTATCACATAAAATTTACCGAAAGAGGTCAAAGATATTTTTTTACCTTTTTCGAAAAAAAAATTTATTTTAATTTTGAACTCAAAAATTTGACTAAGTAGATAAAATCTTCTAGAAACACTTGATATTGCTATTGATATGATATCTTTTTTTTATTCTCATTTATCTTATGCCCCTACCAAATGCCATGACCTAAATGATATGTGGGATAGACGAGCCATTGAGATTCTCTGCTATGTATATATATATATATATATATATATATATATAAAACTGTCCACTTCAGGGAGAGAGTACCATGGATGGCCAAGTGGCAAGAGTGGGTCATGAGGTCAATTTATCCATTTGTTTCTTCTAATCATGTGGGCTTATATTTGCTATCTGCCAGACGTCCCGGTTGTTGCATGTCTTTTCCTAATATTATATCTTGTCCACCGAGCAGGACGGTTCACCATCCACCGATTGGGTGGTCCTCACGCTTTGACGGGCCGTTCGAATTCCTCAATTAGCGTGGCAGCTGGACCACGTCACTCCCCCTAGCGCGACTCGCACGAATGCATGCTTGTTACGGTCACCAGCTTTCTAATTTTTTAAGAGGAAAGAGTTCCGGAAGACGGCGGAGCGGAGGCACCGCGGTTGTCGGAGTGACGACCCTCAGGCCGGGGACGAGATGGGCGTGGACCGCTGGGAAGCAGATGGTCGGATCCAATTTCTGTGCGCTCTGATTCCGTCTCTGTTAGCGCAAATAATCTCCGTTCCGTCATATTTTCCTAGGCGAAGATTTTTTTTTTTTTTTTAATTCTCATCGTGTATGGAAAAAATAAGTCTTCATCCTTACTTCTTTCTGCCCTGCTCCACCTAATTTAATCCTATTCTTTTTCTACTAACATATAATTTTTTTAAAAAAAATTATAAAAATAATTTAATAGATATAAAAATGTATAAAAATGTCATGACCAATCCAATAGGGATAGAACGGATCAATAAGAACCGAATATATATATATATTCCTATCCTCGTCTTATCTTTACTAGCGGAGACAAAATTAACTCCCATGTTCGTTCTCGTCCCATAAAAAATGAGGATCCCTATCCCCACCCCATTTCTACTATCGAAAACAAAAATAACTTTCATATTCATTTCTATCCTATAATAAAAAATAAGGAATCTTCATTCTCAATAAAGGGCAAGATAGGTCCCAATGGATTCCTTAAAGAGAAATATGATAATGGCTTACCGTTTGAGATCCATAATATCTCCATTTAGGTGGAGTTACGTGGGTCCTTTGAAAATAGGTTAAAGTTACATAAATTATTTGTGAGAAAATATCATGTCATTTACCTTTCATGCTCTTAAGAATTGATTCTGAAATCATTTTTGATGGATAGATGTGCATATTTCTAATTAAGATAGCTTATCTAAGAAAATGATTCGTTCTATGATTAACAAGCAGCTTTAAATTTTTTTAACCAATATATATTATTTTTTTCTTTACTATGACTTATTCTTCATGTACAGCGTGCTAGGCCTGCTAGGCTAGTCTCTTATTCTAAGAATACATAAATGTATTACTTTTTTTACTAGATATATAATTATATTTTTTTAAAAAATATAATATAAAGTTAATAATATTATAGCCCTCGCAATAGCTAAAAATATAATAAAAAAATGATGAATAATAAAGTAGATGAAAAAAAAAAATGAAGATTTGCAATGTTTAAAGCATATACTAGCTCAAATCTATTAGAGGAGCAAGAGCATAGAGATTTATAAGCATTCAAAAAGAGAGTAATTTAGAGCTCTCTTATAGGAGTTTAGTACGAGAGAAAATCATCAAAAAATTTGTTGAGACGAAATATTGCAAGATGTTACTAAAAATTTAAGCTCGAGATTGGCAGCATATAAAATAATTTTTTTTTTTTCCTTCTCCCTCTTCTTCTCCTCTTTTTTTTTTTTTATTTTTTCTTCTTGTTCTTCTTTTTCTTTTTCTTTTTCCTCTTCACTCTCATGCAGCCTAAAGGCTTTGTCAAATTTAGTTTGGTACCTTACAATGACACCTATAGCTCTCTTTTATTATGGAGTAAGTGAAGGTGCCGTCTCTCTTTTCGAATTAAAACACTCAAAAGAATTTTATTCTTTATTCCTTTTTAGGTCTCATGCCATATTCCAGACTCTAGAATAGATCCAAATCATGATAATTCACTGCACACAAAATATACAAAGCCTCTATGCAATTAAATAGTATTAATTCTCAAGTTAGGAACAAATGGGACTTGTTTCCTACTTCTGAAGAGGTGTGCTAAGATTCTTACTGGGACTCAAACAAAGGCAAAAGAAGCCACTTTTGTCTAATATGCTCCAACATGACCTCTACTGCCAAGCCAAGCAGGAGATCCAGCAAAAACCCTCCATCTACCATCTCTCAAATAATATCCCCTCTCCCTAAGATATTAGCTATCTCACTTCCTAGCATATCTTGGATTCGAGTCCTGTTTAAATTTGTTCATCATACCACCTACATTTCTCTCATAGAAACTTCTTAGGAAAACTCTACCTATCACTTTGGCAAAAGTGGCCCTTGTTGATCCTCTACCTAAAACTACTCCATCGCAAGTATTATATCTCCATCTTGCTATATACACCATCCAAACAACTTTGTATCTAATCAAGTAGCATATATTACCATGTTTCTTGCCCTCTAATGATTTAGATACCTATACTGCTGATTTCACAAAATGAAATGTTAGGTAATTGAATAGCGCCTTCTTTTGTCTTAAAAGAATCAAACTAGTCCTCTTGAGAACAACACGACAAGGACTACTTGAATTCAAAAGCTATACATTACCAAAAATGTTTATACCTTAAAAGAAACTTAGATGCAGTGCTTTATGTTTGGCACCGCAGTTCTGTCTATCACTCTCTTAGCTTTTTTAAGTTAGCTCAATCTCTATCTTGTTTCTCATGCGATGATGATTGATAAAAGTAAGTCAGAAATAGATACAGTACTACGGAACCACACATAAGATACTGTACCTAAGCTCTATCCAATATTAAATAAAATAAAGTCATATAATGCCAAATAAAGATCAAAAATTATCATCTTATCCCTCATGATAAACTCTTCATCTACAATACTAGTTGGTATATTTTTTTGCTTTCAAGCATTAGGTTGCAGCCATCTTTCACCGATATGGCTTGCATATTTAACTTTTAAAATGTAAATATTGATACTATTAAAACTTGAAATTTTAAACCTGATCGAATTGCCTTCCATCTCAAATAATTTATTATTTTTCTCTGCCATAGCTCCAATTTATATCAATTATTATAATTCCAAAAATAATAGACAATAAAGTAGGAAACGAGCACTAAGATATAATGTGGTTCACTCAAAAACCAAGTTATGTCCAAAAAGGAGAGAAAAAGATCTAGTATAATATCAAATAGTTAGAAGGATTTATAAGTATTCATCGAGAGAAAAAAAGTAAAAGAGGGTTTAATACAAGAGAATAAAAAGAAACAAGGATATTTGCCCCGAAGAAAATATGCTAAGTGGTCATCGAATATTTGGATATGAGCTTAGTTTTTTTTTTTTTTTTCCCCTCTTGTTTTTTTTTTTATTTTTTTTTCTTTCTTTCCCTTGTCTCTCTTCTTCTCTTTTTTTTTTTGTTTTTGTTTTTCTCTTCACTCACATTCAACTAAGACTTCCAGTGAACTTTGTTTGGCATCTCTCTGGAATGCCAATCAAATTAACAAACAAGGGCTTTCATCCGTTGTCTAGGGGATCCCAAGTTGAACATCAGTGAAACTTGTCTTCTACCTTTGCAGAGGTGTACTAAGAGTCCTATTTGGACTAAAACGGCAGCAAAAAAAATCATTTTAACATATAATAGGTAATAAATAATAGAAAGGCTAGCACTATACCTACTTTTATGTGATATATATAATGTCATACATACGTAATATGCATTATGAATTTTTGCATAAATTTATCAACATATTTCAATTATGCACATATGTCATATATTTGCTATGATATCATGATTTAGAATAGATGTGTGCTTATGGTATATCATTGTAGATGTTAGTATATAATAGAATAGAAATTTTATGATACTGTTATGAGATGGAATGGTATGATGCTTAGTATGTAAATTAATCATTATGACGTTGCAGATATAGCATCAAAAAAAAGAACGTATAGTCGAGAAAGTTTGATAATATAAATCAATTATAAAATATTTATTAAAGACAAGAATTACGATAGTATCATGGATTATATTACTGGCTTTGTCCGTCAAAATATATAACCATCGAACCATGTATAACGAAAGAGACAGATGAGGTGAATCACTTCTTTGGCTTCACAGTAGGAAATGCAACTACATGGAACTTCAAGCTCAGCGTACGAAAATAACTCGATATGTTATAATTAATTTACACTTCCATTCTCTATGTTCTATTTTTTTAACACCAATTGGGCCAATGCTAGGATACACGGCGGATGAATGCGTTACAACAACATATTTAATGCTTCCTCCGAGACGGACTTGGGTGAGGACTGGTGCCAATGTCCAACCCAATCAAAGCAACCACACTTCATTTCGTTCGGTATCTTGGTAGATATGTGAGACATTTTCTCTCTGCTGACAAGGAGGAATCCATAACGTTCGATACAGCGAGAACAGTCGTCGTGCACATCGCGTCAGAGCGGATGTTGATAGATCCGGGACCGGTCGTCCCTCTCAGTGCGCGTACATCAGACATTATTGTGATCAGCATTGCGGTGAGGCTGACAACCGATTAGATTGGCCTATCCAATATGTGATGGACGCCTGTTTAGCACTGGATATCTTGAATCTATGGCTGATGCCAAGTCTCCGGAGACTTGTAGCGTTTCTTTTTAGTAAAATAAAATTCTTAGTGAGATAAACTACTAAAAGTACTTCACTTGAACAACCGGTGTCAGTGTGGCACTCGTGTCTTTTAAATGGGACCGAGTTCTTAGTGCCTTGTTGGCTCACTAAATGAGCTATAGCGTTGCCCCATGGCATTACTCTATACCAAACATTAGGATGAAATAAAAGACAACATTCTTATCTAATTGAACAAAGCTGGGGAGAGGAGCTGCTTAAGTTCCTTCTCTCCATTCCATTATCAAATATATATATATATATATATATAATCAAAAAAAGCAAAGCAATGGGTTGTTGAAGTCTAACCTAATTTGTAGAGTTATCCTAGTCGGTGATTAATAAAAGCCATACAACATGATGATGGCCAAAAGAATGATCATTTAAATATCGATAAGGATATGTACGTTTAGGATTTTACTTAAAAGTATTATTTAGATTTTTTTTTATCCTATTTTTTTAGTATATAACTGATGTGAAATTAAACACTAAATAGCATGAACTTTCACGTCATATGAAAAATGTTTGTGCCTATGTAGCCATAGGATGGAGCAATAAATGGTAATGCAAATAAAAATCAATCAAAATTATGTCATTTAAGAGAAGAACATCATTGTACAAGATCTTATCCTAATCCTTCAACCTTGCTATTTTTTAGAACGATTGTGAATAATGTATCTATTGAATAAAAAAAAACAACGATTATGAATAATAAAAAAATAATCTTCATCTGTTGAATAATATGTTAATATATCAAGAGACCCTACCATTAGGAATATGGTGCTTCTTTATATCCCTAACATGGAGCCCTTGCAAGAACTCATCATCTGGTGGCTCTTTGCATTTCACATTCTCATCACCTCCTATTCATTACACTACATCCTTAATTTAACTTATGCCTAGCAAATTTGTCAAGTAGTTTTTAAGAGATGGATGGAGAACTATTATTTTATTAATTAGATCCAAATAATTGAGGTTTGACCATCAAAAATCAAAATTAATTGATGTAGCATAAGTTTACTAATCTACATAATAAGCTGAAAGGTGACATGATGCGAGCAAACAGTTCATCATGCATATGTCCTAATCAGAAGCATGTTCCATCAAAGCTACTATGCAACTCAAAAATAAACTCTACTAAAGGCATAGATTACTTTGAATAGAAGTCAACTACTTAATTTAGGAGGGGTTCTTACATCTTATGCAGAAGAAACTCCATCAAAGATGTCGTATTCAAAAAAATAACTCATAAAAATTATCCATCAAAAGTAGCTGAATCCAAAAAGAATTCTTTCGGAATATTAATAAAAGCACCCTAAATCACATATAAAGGAGATTCCCAACCTTTTAACTTCAAAAATCTTACAGCACCATCTTATGGGACTCAAATGCTTTCCCTTTTTCTATCTTATATCAGGTTGATTTGAGCGTAAAAAATTCTTCGAAGATAATTTCTAAGCTTTTCTTTTCTTTTTTTTTTTTTTTTTTTTTTTCTTGCCAGACCCTATGCATGTTGTGACTGAAAAATATGCTTTACTATTTGAATCAAAACACATCTCATTTGAAGGTGTCGACGGTAACCCAAAATAGGCATGCCTATCAAGATAAATCTCGATTTTCAGCCACTTTATAAAATATTGTCACTACCGCGACATTGGAAGGTTTAAATTCTGCGGTGGTCACGCACGTTCTTAGTCAATATCCCGTTAGGGATCACCACATCCCTGCACATTTACCCCATGAAAGACAAGGAGAGAATAAGCTTGAGAAACAATGGGGACTGAAGTAAGGGCAGGTGTCGACCTCTGAGATGGGACACGACAATGATAGCCCATCTTCACAGTGCGCCCTCAAACAAAGCACGGTTGGGAGTTGGAAGCAAAATTGGTCCCCTTCGGTGGTTGCCCGGTCGCCATAATCGCAGGACGGATGCCACTTGCTCTCGGTCATGACACGGCTCAATTGCTGCAGAAAAGACGAGCGTTAGGTCCAATTCAAAGTTCACATGCCCCTCTAAAGCTAAAATTGCCGAGATCACCGGAAGAGGTGGACTAAGATATTTTCGGCTTTATGAGGACCCAAGTGCGCTCATCTTCTTACTTTTTTTTTCTTTTTCTTTTTCTTTTTCTTTTTGTTTTTCCTCCTCGGAAAAGGAGAGCTGTTTTACTTGTGGACAAGAGAATTCCCAGCCTTGCCTGGCGAGGCCAGTGGGTTTAACGAAATGGTTGGTGAGAACTGTAGTCTGCTGTTCCAAACGCGGCACCGAATGTTGGTCTAATTTTGGGCCTCTGGCTTAGAGCTAGGTTGGGTAGCTGACACGAGCCAGGCTTCTTCCCTTCAACTATTAATAGCAGCAGGCTTCCCCGAGTTGGAACCCCACTTCTCCCCTTGCTATGCCGGCGGGAGCCATAGGCAACGATCAATTTCTCATCGGAGACCCCTTCTTTCTTTCTTCCATGACAGCCTCGGCAGCCCATGGAGATACTGGTGACTACTGTTTCTTCTTTCCATTCCTCCTCTTTGGTTTGTTTATAAATTCAAATTCGTGAGCACAATTTGTTTGAGAAAACGTGTTTTTAGTTTTCTTTTCTCGTAGAATGATTACGATTGAAGAGATTCAAAACTTCCTTGCTTTAGAAAAAAATGCTGTTATTAATTGCTTTAGACAGAGAGTGGGAGCTGCTTTTCGAGAAAGATGGCAGGAATACCACCGAATAGAATCACCCGGGTCCGACGCTGGGAAAACAACGCCTCCAAGATTGAGACCGAGAAGCTCCTCTCTGATACAGAGCAGGGCTGCTGCACCCACTGTGCCATGGCCCAGTTTGCATGAGCGTTCATGTCTTACCCCCATGGAAATTCAAAAGATTTTCCGAGCCATTAGGCAGGGGCTACAACGTTGGGCCTTCTTTTGTCCGTTCTTGGATGACAATTGGTGCGATCAGCTGCTGTGAGAATGAGGGTAATAACCTGAGACTTTGAGAAATGTGTTGATGGTGTGATTCTGGCGACGGAAGGCCCCTGTGATCCCAAGTTAAGACTAATAATTTCAGCACATAGTTGATTTGAAAAGAAAAGGAAATCCTATTGCGAACTCAAAGTACCTCCGAGGCAAACCGAGCTCTTCCTCATAGCTTTTTTATTAGAATTTTTATTTATGAGAGAACCTGTTCGCACTAATATTAGTGTAATTGATAACAGTTTGATGATATTTAGCAGGAAGTGGAGAGTGGCAGCCAGCAGAGGAGGCATCTCTAAACGATCTTCCATCAGCAAAGGAGCAAAGGCAACCGACGAGCGATACGAATTCCGGCGGAGGCATGCGCCACCCGGTGTACCGGGGAATCAGGAAGCGGCGGTGGGGCAGGTGGGTGTCAGAGATAAGGGAGCCGAGAAAGAAGTCGAGGATATGGCTTGGCTCCTTCCCGACACCGGAGATGGCGGCCCGGGCCTACGACGTGGCCGCTCAGTGTCTCAAGGGCCGGAAGGCCCTCCTTAACTTCCCTGACCAAGCCCACCTCCTCCCCCACCCCTCCACCTCTAGCCCAAAGGATATCCAGGCTGCTGCCATAGCTGCTGCTAAGCTCGAGTGGTTGCCGTCAACCTCGATTTCGACCTCATCTTTAGAGGAGGAGGAGGAGGAGGAGGTGAAAGCAAAGTCGCCAAAGGGAGGAAGGAATGAAGAGGAGGAGGATTTTTGGTCCAGTATCGAGTTATCGGCGCTGATCGGCGCCAAGAAGTCCTCCTCACCCATAGGGGAGACATGGTGCTGGAATTTGGGTTGCTCTGGTGATGCCGCGTCGTTGGATGGGCAATCTGTATCACTATTTTAGGAGATACTATATTGGCGATCATATCAATAATTTTGACGTGTACCCCAGAGGAGGGACGGTAAACCCCGAGCGGATACCAGCTGTTGCCCCGGTAACCATATCGCTCCACCTAACGAGCACTGGTGGTGTATCCCAAAATATTTAGCCCTAGATAATCTAATCTTCTGAGTCCTCCTCAAAATTGATAAACCCTCCAATGATCGTTTACGATGAGAATGAATTGAACACAATTTAAATGCATTTTAATTTAATAAATTTATATTTTTAAAATCTTTTCGATCACCAATGCCTTGTTGTGAATGATTTGGAGCTAAGCCGCAAACAACCAAAATGATCGAAACATCAAGCTAATATATAACAATTCAGAATCTCAACCCAAAAATACGATATTATTTATAATAATATATAAGTACTTAATATCTATTTAGCACATAATTGATGCCAAACTAAACACACTACGGTACGGACTTACATATTCTTCCATTTAAGTTCTAATATTTTTGTTAGATCAGGATTCGAATCCAAATCTAATCAATCCAATCACAATCATAAACATCACAATTGATTTATGATCAATTTCAATAAAGCCTATCTACAATGTCTTCTAATCCACATAAGTCGTGAATTGATTCGGTTCTGGCATCATTTGCAATAACTTAGGATCTTACCCAAAAAAGCTATCCAAAAGGTATTATTTAGACTTTTTGGTTCTATTTAAATATCCAAAATTTATTTAGCGTACAGCCAATGTTGGTCTAAACACTCATCAGCTTGAGCTCTCACATAATATGTAACCTAATTACTAGAGTACATGAATACCTTAGAGTATGGTAAGAAGCATGGTAATAAGAAGAATGATGCATCCTAATGGTGAATTTATGGTGCTTTTGCTGGCTACCATTTGAAACATGGTTGAGAGTACAAATAAGTAATATGTTGGCCTCGGATTGTCAATGTTTATGGGTTGACAAAGGGTTAGATAATGCCCTTATTGGTACGGACACCAACAAATATTTTCGATCAAATTCATTATGAATTGAATTATAAAGCAGGCCATTTAAAGCCACAGGAGTCGGCTCAACCACAACCCAAAAATCCGACTCGAGTATCGAAACCAACTCAGTTCAAGAGATTATACTACTTCAACATTTCATCTTCTCCACTTGGGCGCCAATAATTAAATTCAAATTCAAATTGGTCCGCCCACATATTTCTTCATAAATCATGTAACTCCCCTTCATCTTCTCCACTTGGGCGCCAACAATTAAATTCAAATTCAAATTGGCCTGCCCATATATTTCTCCATAAATCATGTAACTCCCCTCCATTTTCTTCAACTCCCCACTATCTTCTTCATATAAGTCTCCATGAATTTTAAATTTTCAAATGAGCTTGGAGGGACTATAAATACCTCTCCATAGCCCTTGTAATAGAGATTATGAATGAATAAAATGAAAACTATTCTAGTTCCATTTTTCTTCTCATTTGTGTGATGCAAATGTCTTCCGTGAGGGAATGAGCGTGAGGTTCAACTTAGGTATCTTTCAAGCTTTGGTCTACCAAGGGGCGTCTTCTTCATTTCAGCTCTTCACGTCATCATCTTCAAGCCCTCAAGGGTCCCCTACAATCCAGAGTTAAAGAGGAGGTTGCCTTGCCTTGGAACCCATTATGGATAGAGTTCTCATACTAGTGGTGACAATCGTTAAGTCCAGTAGCGGTTCAATGGAGTGCTGAAAATAATCTTCCAACAATAAAGTGAGTGCTCATCATTGATGATTAAACCCATCCGAATCTCTTAAGTCTAATCATATGAAGGTATACATCTTGGTCTTAAGGGTCCTCAATCATTAGATCCCTTCTTCTTTAGATCAGGATTGAGTTACATAGCTGGTAGATTTCATTTCATTAAGTAGTCCCTTCTTTGAATTATTTTTAGCATTCTTATGCCTGAATTAATGTTAATGTATATATGTATCATTGCTCAATCAATTAATTAATCTTCTAAGTTAGATTCTATTCTTGCATGCCACACCATTTTTGGTATCAGAGCTTAGGTTCCAAGGCAAGTTTGGATTTGTCTTTCATTATTTTATTATTCCTTGTTTCTTGCGCCTTGATTTAGATATATATATATAAAAAAAAATCATTGCTGCCAGGTATTATAAATCTCCCCTTCTCCTAGTTTTGCTTTATTGAAGGATAAGGGACGTGTCCTAATCTAGGGGTTTCCTAATCCCTACGGTTATGACTCCCTTAATCTCTTTAAGGGTCTACTTAGGGGAATAAATTGTTGATCATCACATGTTTAATCCTAGCATGTTTTGTTATGTTTTCGGGAAAGGTTTAATATGAACAAAATTAAAATCATCCAATCTGAAAGCACACTTTCATGATGATCACACTCTCATCCTGCACCCATTCCGCATCACTTATCTTGCCAAATTTGACATCCAATCAAAGTACGCAAATGAGCGTTATCTTCCTGACTCCCTTGATCTCTTTAAGGGTCCACTTAGGGGAATAAATTGTTGATCATCACATGTTTAATCCTAGCATATTTTGTTATATTTTTGGGAAAGGTTTAATACGAACAAAACTAAAATTATCCAATCTAAAAGCACACTTTCATGATGATCACACTCTCATCCCGCACCCATTCCGCATCACTTATCTTGCCAAATTTGACATCCAATCAAAGTACGCAAATGAGCGTTATCTAATAATTTTTTCAATTTTAAAGAAATTTTGTGATGGTGCTAAAATTCGACTGAGAAACCTTGTGCATCAATAATGAGATAAATGATGAGTTAGAAATTAAGGGGGTGCCCTATTTATTCAGTCTTGCAAGAAAAAACTCGACATTTGGCTTGGTTCTCCTACGAGGATAAAGGAAAGCGTGAGAGATATTAAGGGCTGCTCAGCTAAAGCTCTCAAATGCTCACGTCAATGAGAAAGAATGGTAAAGGAAAATCAAAGGTAGATTTTGTTACTTTTTTATTCTGAGAAGATAGAAGAGAATATCGGGTTTTAGAGCTTACAGCCAATAGAGGCTAAGTGGAGGGAGAGCCCCCCTCCCAAAAAAAAAAAAAAAAAAAAAAAAAAGCCTCTTCACTTTTCGATAAGGCCTTCTCTTGTAGGCAAGACCATATTTTGGTACTAGAGGTTGCTCATGCTGCGATGATAAGGTTGGTTAGTAGATGGGATTTCTTCATCTATTATGAATCATACTTTTTGATGTAAGAACATGCATAGTTATAATTATTATTTTATTTTATTTCCAGCTTTGTTAAATGAAATGGTCAAGAGTTTTGTTGGACATATTCTTTTGACATCATTCCGCCACCACATATGCTAATGACGTGATTTGGCATTTGTTTAACTTGACTGTATCACCGATGATATGGTTTCGCCCGACCCATGGAACTGGCCCGTCTAAGCTTTGCACTCACTTCTGAAATGACATAAAATGCCCTTATTATTTTGAGAAATATGATAGGAAGAACAACGCGACCTTCAAGCAATTGAGAGGGCTGCCAGCTAGCTGGGCATGATGTAAACTGCCTTCTTTTAATATTACATTCAAATACCAACAAAGCTTTTATCTTGTCCAAGGATAAGTACGATATCTTGATATTATTAATTATCCAGTTATCCTAACATCCCCTGTTCGGTTACCGTAATTAGCCCTCGGGTATTGGTAGCATCGTAAGGGACAAACTCTTGTTACCCGTGGCGCCGAATTCCTTCCTTGCTCGCGGACCGCAACTCATTTGCCTCACTGCGCCCGTGACTGTTACCTAGTGGTTGCATTTGGGTCACGTTGAACGGATGTACGACTCAAGGAGACCGAAGCGTGACGATTTGTGCTGTAGCCTTCCCCTTGTCAGACTTGTATTATATTTTAAAAATATAAAACATTTAAAGATATTTTTTTTTAACGTCCTATTATAATTTACTTTAACAAAAATCATTTTAAATTTTTTACTTTTACAGATTTACCTTCCATAATTTTACAGTAGCCTCTCAAGTTTTTTCGTTTGAGAGTAGTAGTTCTCATGAAAAGTTTGAAAATTAAGAGAATTTTAAAAAAAATTTCAAAATATGAGGAGAGGGCTATTGTCGATCCTTGTCACGGAGAACCACCCTTGCTTCTTGTGGTAGACATTTGAAATATATTATTCAAAAGTGCAACATATACACAGGCATTGTTATTGCCTAAAAGATAATACACAAATCTTTTCGTAAAAAAAAAAAAAAAATAGAGAATAACAATTAATATACAATTCTTTTGAATTGAAAAAAAGATAATAACTATTCTTTGTGCTTTTCTTTTTTAAATATATGAAACAAAGAAAGGAGTTAGATGTAAGAAGATTATAAAATTTTTTACGAGCTTTCGTTCCTCTTTTTTAGAGCAAAGAGTAAAAGATCATAGATTATAAGAGTAAAAAAGTAAATTTTTTATCATTGTGACCATAAATCATTATATTTGGTATATCATTGGAATAAAAGATCACTATGCATACAATATCAATAATACTCTTAAAAATTTATTTGCATAATATATTATAATATTATATATAATAAATATAAAATAATATAATATTGATCATATATTAATATTATATTATTATAATAATAAATAATGATATAATTATTAATTATAATATTTATTAGTATTATTATTATTATTATATATTATTAATATATATTAATATTATGATATATAATTATGTAATATTTATATATTATAAATATTATACTATATTATATTATTATAATATATGGGAAAGAGATTGATAGATATAGGATAAAGTGGTCCATAAGTGATCCAACGGTGTCATAAGTGATCTTAATCCCATAGTGATGATAGGCTAGTGCCAAAATGAGAAAACAATTCACCTTATACCCTAAAGCACAGTGTTTGACTTATGTATTTAAAAGGTAATGGCTCATACATGTTCCAAATTATCCTTCCTACCTTAGAGATTTTGACCAGAAATATAGGTTGCTTGCTGCTGGAATGGAATAAAACCAAGATACTTAGTCCCAATTCTTAGGAACCTCGATTCCTTGATTAGCCAGTAAAAGGAGGATTCAGCAATACCTTCCCGACCCTCCTCCTTTCACATTCTCTTGTTCATTCCAGCTATCAAAAAGCAAGGAATATGGAGATTAGTGAGTGAAACACATCCGATCTCTCCTTTCTCTCTATATATATAGCTCTGGCTCATTTTTGGCCTCTCATCCCAAATCAACTCATTTGAGTCCCAATGGCCGCTGCCGGACCCGCCGATGATTCCCCTTCCCAACACGCCGCAAACTTCCGAGAGATCTCGAAGTCCCGAGTCTACAAGCGCATGAAAGAGGGTAACCGCGGAGATTTTGAGCCGCAGACCATCTTCTTCGTCACGCCTCAACAGGAAGTAAAAATCATCCATTGGCAGAACTGCTTACGGTTGAAAGCCGCCATAGTCTACCATGCCATCACCGGGGAGCACGTAAGAAGCGACCCCAAAGCCGAAGCCAAAACCAAAACCCAAGAAGATGCCGAGAAGCTGTTGAATGAAATAGCCAAGAAGCTGTTGGATGGAATATCCCAGCAATGCAAGGAAGAAATAGCAGCGCAATACAAGGCAGCTGAGAGGAAAGGGGGAGAAGGTATTGCACGCTATCCCTTCAAACACAAATGCATGCATACATATTTGTAGGCACCCGCCACAGTACACTTGCTCAAGCACCTAAATCCAGTAATCAACAATCTATAGAACAAATATACAATAAATATAATTATAGAAAACTAGATTGAAAAGTTGAAGAAAAATAATTTTTCATGAAGAATGGTCGAGAGAATAGGAGTTAGAGGGAGACTATATAAGAATATATCTGATCCATTAAGAGTAAAATATTATGGAGGTATTTCGGTTGGGATATTTTGAAAATAAGAAAGTGGTACATGGCATATCCGATCCCTTGAAACTTGAGAGTTAAGCATTATAATATATTTTGAAAGGGGGATATTTTACGAATACCAAATTTTTACATGTAATATATATATATATATATATGTTTGCATGAATATGTGCACGTGGTTATGTATGCCAAGTTTGTTAGCTTATGTGATTCAGTCCATTTTGGCTTTACTATTATGAGTTATTATTGATATTTTGAACTAGCCTTTTGATGTTTTGTCAAAATTCATGAGGTTGAAGAAGAAATTGCTTCTATGATTGATTATGCTATATCTATTCGACCTATTCTTGGGATTGGCTTGATGCATTATCCTATGAAGAGATATAAACACATGACCGTCTCTTGGATGCCTTTTGCTCCAGTAACTCAACAAGTTCCACATTAAGGGTTGGTCCTACCATACTTAGGTGCAGGGGTATTAATATCTTCAAGCTGTTTAAGGCCCAATGAGACAGGAAATCAAGATGGTGGGTGTGTATGTGCACGTGCATGCGTGCGTGTTTATGAACATTTTATTTTCAATATTAATTGTGATTCTATTATAAATAATCCTTAACTTTCACGATGTGGGCAACAAAATGTAGATTATGCCTTTCTGAAAAAAAAAGTTTCTCAAAAAATATAGATTAAGCTACATAAGGAATTGTTTGAACTTAAAATTGTAGGCAGTAGGGGTGCAACAGGGTTTGGTCAATTTCCAGCATGCCATGATCCATGCCTCTTATCATATTTCAGTCTAAAATTTGGCCCTGAATGGTTCTATCTCGCGGCGCGCGTGTGTATGTATCTATGCGTGAATGTATGTTGCCTCTAGATCTTATATTGAATTTATTCCAATTAAAAACCAATCTAAATTAAACTTTTACTTCCTATTCTTCTACAGGCAAAGTAAAAGTTGGAAATAAAGACATGTCATTTCCTATCTATCTATCTGTAAATTGGAATAGATATAACTGGAGTTTGAACTCTAGATCTCTTACGAGATCAATGCTTTAAGACAAAAAGAGAGAGAGAGAGAGAGAGAGAAGGGCCAAGTATCTTTGTTTGCTTGCCTTTACTTCGGATACTGGGCTCATTTGGACCAATCATGACTCCTATAAGTGAGAGCTAAATAAAACAAGGAAACAATCTCACCATTTCTTTTATCATGACATGTTAGCACGAGCCATGCACATCAACAGAATGCGGTTGCCAAACATTCAATCTCACCATTTCTTATGTGACACTGCAGACACTACAGTACATCAGTAAACATAGTCCGCATTGACTTGATTTCTTTTAACTGATAGATGCAGAACAATATTTAGAAGGCATGATCAAGGACGGGATTTTTCTAGTGGTGGGATTCCTTTCAAAGCTTGATAATATTACAGAGGATCCTGCACGACAACAAATTGTTAAAGACATCATCATGATTGAAAACCAGCTTTCTCTTAAACTAATCTTTGAAATTGCCACTAAAGTGAAGCCAGCAATAGATTCAGCAATAGATTCTACGGAGATGAAAAAGCATCTGCCTGTCAATTTTGGTAAATATGAGCTAGGATTCCCCGAAGGCAAGTTCGAAATTGCGATCCACAAATTCTGCCGGTATTATTCCCCATTCTACGCAAATCTCAACGGACTTGGAGCCGATGTGCTCAAGGAGAAGGAAAATCTCCTACACTGCCTGCACGACAGCTTGAAGAAAGCTGGCCCGTCCGATGGATATGCGACCGGGGAAGTGTCGCGGTGCCCAAGTGCCCGGCAGCTGAAACGGTCCGGCGTGCGGTTCAAAGCTTCATCGAAGGCCACCGTCGATGTCCAATTCAGTGAGCCAGAGCTGGAAATGCCGGCATTGGCGTACGACTTCAAGTTGGAGACGGTTCTTAGGAATCTCATGGCATGGGAATGCTTGCCTACGGAGGATCAGAAGCCGGTGACTCGGTATTTCAAATTGATCAACGAGTTGGCCGGTGATCTCAGAGATGTTCGAGTGATGAAGAAATTCGGTCTTATCAAAGGGTCGTGGAAGAACTTGCAAGAGGTTCTTGATTTGATCAAGAGGATCGATGGGTCTGTGACTTATCCTTGCGGTTACGTGGTCTTGGATATGGTGATTGGTCGGGTTTCGGAGTACCATAAAAAGAGGATGCAAAGATTCTTTGTCAGGAATCGGGCGGCTGTGATTTGGGTCTCATCCGTTGCAGCTGCGTCTGTCATCGGAACGGCTATATACGCTGCAAAAAAGAGGAGGGGATGAGACTGCTTGATGTGGAATCTGGCACCAAGAATATTACTGCATTGGTGCCAGCTTGGATGTGTTTATAATTCAGTATTCTTATATCAACTACTCCTGTATTTATGTACCGCAAGTTTGGAAAGAAATGGTTAATAAATAAAATGAATGTGCAAAGCTTAATAAAGGATCCGGATGGATGCCTTTTGATGTCTTCTGCTTTAGATGCTTCCGGTTTTCTTGAGATTGATTCGTGTGCTTTGTCAGCCTGACGTTTTCTTGGAGTTGGATCAGGCACTCAGTCACTCTTATTTCAAACTAAAATCGAGGTGTGAGCCAGTGCCAAATTTAGATTACTGGACGCTGCCAATTTTGGTTTATTCAAATATTTTCTAGTTTGGACCCGTATCGGAGGGTTCTGATTTGTGTGACGATCGCGATTAAATCGGTTTCATACCGTTTCAAGTGAAACACTGCCTATGTATCATAATCCTATCACAGTTTTCCCCACAAGAGCAGGAGCAGGAGGAGGAGGAGGAGGAGAAGAAGAAGAAGGAAAAGAAGACCCCCCCAACAGAGTTGTGTCAAGATTTTATTAAAATCCAGGTTATTTAGTAGGTAGATGAGGGAGGGAGGGAAGAGAGTCAATTACAAATGTTTCCATGGGGTTTCGGCCACTTCTCAAGGCAAATACTTTCATCAAAGGAAAAGATCGTAACAAAAGATTGAAGCTGATGATCCTTTCTTTTTGAAAAAAAATCTAAAATTTATTTTGTTCTATACATACTACATACATGCATGATCAATTGATCCTAATCTTTTCTTTCCTTTTTTTTAGCATCATCTTTTTTCTTTATTTTGATCAAAACTTGAAAGTGTTGAATGGTAATTTATTTCAACCAAGATAGTTAGCTATAAACTTCAAAATAGGGTGAGAAAAAAAATATCTCATAAATAGATAATTTACTGGCTCTTGTAAAGCCTTACAAAACATATGTTTTGAACAAACTGATCATTCTTTCTTCACTAATATTATATATATATATATAGTTTGTTTAGGAGAGCCAGCAAGAGAAAAGTTTTTGCTTTCTTAAAAAATAAAAGTGTTTTTTGAAATATATCGTTGGAAGGCTATAAAATTTTTTAATAATTAATAAATTTATAGATTAAAACAACAATCTGCCTACCATCTCCTTGGTAAGCTTTCACACTACTTACAAATATATTTTAAAAAAGAAAGCTTGCAATGGACAACAATTTCAAAAGCTCAGAAGGTACTTTCAGGACACATTCATATATTGCTGGATAAGTCTGGCTTCCCTTGCTATAAATAAAAACAACAATAGCTTATCATTTAATAATAATAGCTTGTTCGTTAAAATATATATAAATAATATAAAAATTATTAAACAAACTGGCAATATAATCCACATGGGATGCACTTGCTCGCCGGCCCAGGTCTAATATATATATATATATAGACAAAGTCAGCAGCTAGCTATTAAAATATAAGAATTTTGAATTAAACACTAATTAAGATTCAGAGTATATCAATTCGTATTAGGAGTAGCAATCCATATTAACATATCATGTTAATGCTTTGTCAAAGCTTAGATATAATATTATACGGATCAATATGGATATGAATATGATGGGATTAATTAATTAATTAATTAATTATGTCAAAAATTATAACATGAATGTGATTCAATTATTAAATAGGTAACATGATATGATATGACACGATACACATAACTTATTTAATAGGCTAAACTACAGTATTGACCCTCGAACTTAGGAGGCTGTATCACTTTAATCCCTAAAGTTCAAAAAGTTGCAAAAGTGATCCTTAACTTTTATTTTTGTTTCACTTTGATCGCTACCGTTAAAAAGAAGAGATGACGTTTGATGTTATCATACATGGTAGCATATATGGCATTCAGATGGCAAAATTAAATTTAAAATCTATAATCAACCCGTTAATCAAATATCCAATAATCCTAAAAAAAAATCAACCTCCTTCCCGTCGGGGCCGTCCATCCACCCTTCCCCTGCGGCTGTGTCCCTCACCTCCCTCGCGGCCTCCTCCCTCTCCCCCCCCTCCGGCCCCCGTTCCCCCTCCGTCCCTCACCCCGGGGGAACGAAGGAGGCTGCGGCGGAGGGGGAGTCGTGGGCCCCCCTTCCCCCTCCGTCCCTCACCCCGGGGGAATGGAGGAGGCTACAGCGAAAGGGGGGAGGGGGTGGATGGAGGGGGCTGCAACAGGAAGCGGGAGGGGGTGGGGGGATGGGACGAAGGAGGCCACGGGTAAAAGACGGAGGAGGTCGCAGTCGGGGGAGGGGGGAGGATGGACAAAGGGGGCCGCGGCAGGAGGTGGGGTAGGAGGGAGGTCTTTTTTTTTTTTTTTTAAGGAATATTGGATATTGGGTTAACAAGTTGATCATGAATTTTAAATTTAATTTTGCCACCTGAATACCACGTTTATTGCCAGTAGGACAAAATCAGACAATGTTTTCCCTATTTAAAGGTAGGGATTAAAGTAAAACAAAAATGAAAGTTTAGGATTACTTTTGCAACTTTTTAAAGTTCAGGGATTAGTGACAGCCCCCTAAGTTCGAGGGTTACTACTGTAGTTTAGCCTATTTAATAAATAGATCATGGTGAATTAATACAACACAACTCACTTAACATCAATATATATGATTTACTTCATAATTCACTTAACATGAATACACATAGGTTTTTACTTTTCTTCCCAATTTTTAGATTTTTTTATTATTTCAAATTTTAATAACATAAAAATAAAAGTAACATTTATTTCTTTTAAAATTACATTCTAAGTAGTAAAAAAGAAACAACTAAGATGGCTAAAAACATCATTAATAAAGTATGCTAATCGAGAGATAGCCATGCTATTTTTGAGTTAACAGGTCAATATACGCTATAATTATTTCATGTCATAACCATATCGATATATAACATAGACCCACTTAAGGTCAACTTAAATCCACTTCTAGTTGGAATTAAGAAATTATTGCCATATGATATCATTTATAACAATCCAAACTAACTAAGAAATATTATTTGAGCACTTTGGTTTGCGATAAATATTCAAGATATATTCACCCAACACGAGGCTTTCTTCACCTCCTCCGCCATTGGCAGCTCCAACATTCCCATCTACTTTTAGGAGGGGTTCCTTTCAGAGCTCCTTCACCTCGTGGTCCTGCTCTCCTCCAAAGTGGACAAGCATCGCCCTTCCTCCATCGATGATCGCTCCAGTAAGGAAAAGAAAAAGGCATAGAAGGAGATAAAAAAAGAGAAGAAGAGAAAGATTACCATTTTGGAGGACAATAGCATTGCTTCATATTATTCCGAGGCTAAGAGCAGAATAGAGAGATCAGAGACTGATGTCAATCCAACAAGGAGGATTGGAGGGGTGAAATAGGTCCGAGGGGTTTAGTAGCAGCGCGTTCAGACTCTAGCCCTCATCGATCCAACACTATGCAGTCTATTATTTGGGACTTGGCTATCGATGTGCGAGGAAGTCCACCACACTTGCCTTTGAAAAGGCTTTGCCCTAGTTTGGTTCAGTTCTCGTAGATCGATCTAATTCTCCTCATGTTGTTGCACTTGAATGACATTCAGTAAATTCTTTATGTGGTTTGCGTATGTATACGTGCATATGTGAGTCTATCAAGATTTCTTTTACAAGATTATGCCTCTTTTGTTAGTCTTTTTTTTTTTTTTGATTGAAACAAGGGAGATCAACTCATATTTACAGGAAGAGAGGAATGCACATTATCCCAATTAATTAGGATTGAGATTTAGCATAGATTTCATTGATTCATGCACCTTCCCTGCTTTCCCAAAAGATATGCAACTCCAAAAGTTAAAAAGAGAAGAATTCTTTGAATGATAGCTCCAAGGGAAGAGGATTTTGAGTTGAAAATTCTTGAGTTTTTTTCCTTTCAAAAATGCCACCATAATGCAAGAAGTTGGTCCCATGTGCTTCTCCAAGTGTTAGGTATATTCCTTCATGATGTCCATATTTGGTGCAGATTTTTAGATCTCCAACGGATGCTCAACTATCACAGAACATGGTCTACCATCTCGAAGCAAAGGGGCAGGATAAAAGGAGGTGTGATATTGTCTCCAGTGGTGCACTGCAAGAAGGGTATCATGAGCTAATTGCAAAGAATTCTTTGCAAGTACTTCTGTTATGTGTAACCTATTTCGAAGGGCTAACCACACGAATATTTGGATTTTCTCTGATGTAGCATTTTTTCAAATTGGCTTAAAGAAAAGCCGACAAGCCCATTTAGGAATTTGTAAAAAGAATTTACAAAATATGTGCCTTTGTTAGATAGCTTCCACATTGGGTATCCATAGTTCTAGATAATCTAACAGAAGAGAGAAGGCCTTCTTCAAGTTCCCGTAATTGATTCTACCACATCAAGAATAGGGGGTCTTAACAATTTCATACATTATTTTGCTTTCCTTTTATTCCAAAGCTCAGGAATATTTAGTTTGGGGATGCTATCATACAGATCAAGACATAGAAAACAAAGAGGGGTGGAACCTACCATGTGTTTTTCCGGAAATATTCTTTCCACTATCAAGTGAAACAGAGGCATAGTTTTGAAACCGAGATCCGGATTTATGCCATTCCACATCAAGGAGAAAAGAGGCGGAAACTTTTCTAGCTCTGATACAAAATTTTCTTTCAAAGCAATAAGCTCGAAGCACCAAGTGTTTCGAAGGGGTGGTTGCCATTTCACGAGTCATGGTTGCAATTTGCTGAATTCATGTGATCTAAAGATATGATTGGTGCAACCTTGGAATTTTAATGCAAATTATAGACTCATTTAGAGTTATCTATTACTAGCTTCTCAATTGTCTCGGTTCTGGTGAATTTATCCATGTAAAGCTTTGGGTTATTGTAGCATGCTTGTGAGCGCACAACTTGCAATCAACCAGAAGAAAACGAGGGAGAAACGCTAGTGCTAGCAACATGGGCTATTTTACCATGATGTTATGATGTTCTACTGACATGTGATCGATAATTATCGCTTTTAAGCGGGGCTGTTGTTTATGGCCATCAATGATATTTAAATGCGATCACCAATCATGCAATGCTCAATAACATTATGATATATGTTGGATTTAACAGATACTAACTGATGAGCAGTCTAGATCTTAAGCAAGATCTTCTGTCCTCGCTGCTTTCCTTCATTTCCATGACTTCAAATTGCCGTGATCTTGTGATACTCCTCATCTATAAATTTGCATAGAATCTTTAATAACTCCTGCATTTATAGTACTCCAAAGGTGTAATATTAGTATTTTATTTTAAATTTCTTTTCAGATTCGTTTATCCTCGATCACACGATCTGTGAGCATGCGTCCTTTTCCAATGGGGGTTGAATTCATTATTTAATGATCACAAACAGAAGAGAATTAAGTGTTGTTGTTAACCCACTCAGAAATTTCAATCAATTCACAGGAGAAGTCTATGAGTCAGAATCAAAATGACATACTTGAAGGACATATTGGTATTTAGATATGTGCAAGTTTCTTTATGATTGCTCTAACTATGGAGCTATATCCACTTTCATAAGACAAACTATACACGCTGTGCAATCATTTAGGAAGGTCATGTCTATCATCTTCAATTGTTTTACATCAAAAATATTACAAAGTCGGTATCTATAGACAGAAAGATCTCATATAGTAAGTCGATATCCAGTCCAACCCAATTTGATGGAGTCAGATTAGAGTATATTTTAGTTCAAAACATAGATCGAGGTCAAAGAAAGTGAATCGAATAGACTTGAGCCTTAAGATTGAGCGAAGCTTGGGCCAGCTACTTAGCTACTTCCTCATGTCTACCTAGAGTAGTGCCGGCTAGGGGAATAGGAATTTCAGGAGGGAGGAATATTTAGGTGCAGTTGGCACATCGAACACCTCACCCATCTCGTGGATGGTAGGTGGCGGTGTCACTTTTTTGATCTTGATGGGCTTCTTGATAACCGGCTAACGATGAAGAGATACAGGCTTTACATCGAGGTTCGGCTCAGTCTCCCAATGACATTTCCTTGGAGGCTCAAATAGAGCTCCAATTGTAAGACGAGTTGAGGCAAAAGAACCTCTCTCCTTGGGTGTGGTTGGAGCCGCTAAAGAGCTGATCTTGATTTTCTTATGCTTAAGCACCTACTGAAAATCCTTCAATTGGGGCATGCCTACAAAAGGAAACAACATTAGCCCCTATTGAAAGAGAAAGATACACTATCCTTGAGGCCCAAGCAATGTTTGGCTCGGATCGAGGCCAGATCAAGGCCACCTCGGTCAAAAGATCCACTATCTTCAGAGGATTGGCCCCGCATGGGCAATAGAGAGCCTTATCCTTCTTAGTGGAAAGGTAAGGGACTCAATTTGATTTTAGGATCGGCTCCTTCCAAGCTATACCAAATAGTCAAGATCCTTCGATACAAATAGTGAAGAAATATCTATTCTTCCATATATGGATGGAAGAAGGGTTTTATATGAAAACTTTTTTACCACTTTGAGTTAAGAGGTAAAGCCATCCTTCCTCACGAGGGTAGATCTTGATAGTCAAGATGGCTCGAAATAAACCCAAGGTCAGGCTCAATCTAAGTTGAGAAACTAAGTCCAAAAAGCTTATAATGATGCACTAAGAGTTCCATACTAATTGGGTCAAAGTGATATTATAGAGAGTAAAAAGGTTGGCTATGAAGGGCTCATTTGGTTCATGGTAAAAGGAATTATGAAATTTTATTTTTCATAAATTAGAATATTTGGTTCGCACTTTTAGGATCCGTTCATGGGAATACTCTATTCCCATATGATTTGAATTTCTACATTTTATGAAAAATAAAATCTCATCAGTACCATGGGATTTACTTTTCCATTGCAGCGTATTTCTTTTTTCTTCCCAATATACCCTTCTTTTCCGTCATATACCCTTTTTCCCAAATTAGTGGGCGAAAGGAAAGAAGAAACGCTTCAGCCCTGGCTTATTTGCTTCTCTTCGCTTCGGATCCATAGGGTGTCAACTGAAAGAGAGGTAAAAATTGGTTGACATCTTTTCTACAGATTGATGCTTGTTGTCGTGTCAATTTGGTTTTTGATCCTGTATTTTTTTTTTTTTTTTGCTGTTGTATTTTTTTTGGAGCATGTTTCTTTAGAATTTTGGTATCTTGATTTCTTGATCATTTTTTATAACCCTATATAGAAGTTAAAAAAATTAGATGACAAAAAAAAAGTTTTAAAAATTAAAGGTATAATTGGTATTCTATACTATTTTTCTGAGAAAGAAACTATTCAACAAAATATGATAGCTTCATTCTTTTCCAGAAAAATGCTTGTTTCCTATAATCAATCAAACGTAATAGTTCAGATATTTTATGCCTGTAAATCTAATTTTTAGACATCCTATTTCTGTTTGAAAATCACTTTTCATGAATCAAACGAGTCCGAAGTAAGGAATGAGAAGTTAGAGCCCTATATTAGGTGGAGCCAACCCTCCCCATGGTTGGACGTTTTATCCTTCAAGCTAGGGATAGATAAATGATATAACTTAGGGATCAAGAGTGACCAGTGAATCCTTGTTTGATCGTCCTTAGTCAAAAAGCTTAACTTCCGCGATCAACAAGGCTTCAACCTTTTTTGAACCAAAAGAGTAAACATCCTAATTGACCTATATAGGAAAGACAAATGTACCTACTATGGATTTAAGATGAGTTAAAGAAAGAAAATCAAGATGAAAACTTTAGGAGGTTTCGAGCCAACCTAAGCTCTAAAAAATTCGGTAGAATCTCACCTTTGGAACAGGAAAAATGAAGCAATCCAAGACCCCCTCTCTTCCGTAGATAGCAGGGAGGAAAGAGAGATAAGGCGCAAGAATTGAACCCGCTATCTCGATGCCCAAATACCACTTTGGCACCATATCCCAAAAATCCATAATAACAACTCCTTTAACCGTGCTAACATTAATTCTGTGGCACAGAAAATCATCAATTATATTTAATAAAGATGTGAAAGATTAGGGGATGTCTTGATGAGTTGGAAGCCCCAAACTATTTCTTTATCTTCTTCTTCACGATCCATGCAATAACTATAAAATACTCATAATAGATATCATCTAATAATTATTTAGTCATCAAATCATTTTAATCACCAAGCTACCTAATAATAACTTACCTAAATCCAATCACATTCTTTAGATCAAAGGCACCGACATAATCAAAGATGCTGACAATCCCAACATACTGACATAGAGCTATAAGATGGCTCGATTCACTTAATAACTCTCCTATCAACCTTCTAGAAGATGAGCTATTAGATAGCTTAACACAAAGAAAGCCATTAGATGGCTCGAAGGCAGAAGCACAAGACCATAACATGGTTATTTTAGAAGAAGCCTAAATGAGATTGGACAAAGCATTCGGATGAGCTACTTTTTGCAACTTGAGCATGGAAGTAAGCTTAACTTTTGAAAGTATGGAGCAATTGATGTGGATCGATCTAACCTAAACTACTGACATAGAGAAAAAAGAGCATGACAACTCGGCTGGATAACCATGATGATGCAAGATAGATAGTGAGGCATCATATGACTGACTTTTCCTAATTGGACAGTCCATGTCCTTGCTCTAAAAATGCCACTGACCTTTGTGGAGCATCATCCTTATTTAGAGCATGAAGACAATCTGCATGAAGATCTAGCCTACCATTTAGAGGAAAGAATTTCTTTCCTCTCTTATCCGTCATGCCCGTTAAGATCCATGCAATGAGAGTTTGCCTCCAACACTATTACGTCTCTAAGAGTAACTTTACATGTCACAAGTAAGAAGATCTTTTTTTATAATCTTTACGGCTTAAATTCCTCACCTAGAGAGTTTTGAGATTCTTTTTTTTCTTATATTGGCTAACTTGAGTATTAGAATTTTTTTTTTTGAGTGAAGAAAGCCGAGTTAGTGGTGTGGAATACATTGTTCGAATGAGCTAAGTATTTTACCTTCATTGATTGGTGACATTAACACAAGTCATGCAGAAGGTGAAACCCTTGAGGGGGGGTGTCGAAGAGGAACATATGATAAACAGGACAGGTAAGGTGGACCCATCAAACGGCGACGATAGAATTCATAATTAATTGTGTAAGCATTCAAAATTTAATTCATTTAATTTTAATGTAATAATTGAACGAAAGAATAAAGCTTAGAGGAGACATGAAAGACCATTAAGGCTATTTTTGAATTAGATGCACGATATATGCCATGGATTGCAAAAGATATCCAGTGTTAGGTGCATGACAAAGCCAAACGTCACCAATATAGCTAGTGGTAGCCGCATCATACTGCCGTATGGATTGCACCAAGTCATTTTACCGCATCTTTTTTTCTCTTCTTTTATCATGCTGACTAATGATGGCCTTTCAGATCATATAACGTTAATTGGCCCTCAACACGCCACATTAGAGAAGAAGGAACATAAAACGAGTATAAAAGAAAAGAAGGCGCTGACTTAAATACAAAATTATAAACACACTTTATGCTGAAGCACGAAGTAAGGGGAGAGTATCCTGATGGATCCTATCGTTGACCAATGAAGCAATTCGGAAAGCTTCAGCCATTCTTTAATGGTAATAGATTCAAATTCTTCTAGTAGACTAGTGGAGCTCACATGCCCGGAGAAAAATATTCTCCACAAGCTGATTAGCCCTTTTCTTAACCCCATGTTTGCTCATAAACACATGCACCACACCATACAAGCTTCTACTTCTTTGATTATTTCAGTACATGAAGGATAAATTATTTCTCAACAACATGATTATAGATGTCAACACGTCGAATGATTCAAATCGCTTGGTTCTGCGAGTCCCAACTACACAATGACAAGTCAATTACATGGTTAATTTATCAATCATTGGAGCATCAAGAGCAATGCATGGTTAAACCGCATATAATTGGCAACTGGGACTGCGTTAAGGCAAATGGAGGATTTGACCTCAGATTCAGATAGTGAATTTGGAATGAATTAGCTAATAGAGTTGTAATACATTCATGCATAAATAGTCCTATATCAAATGAAAGAAGAATGGTTTGAAGAGTGATAACTCAAGTTCACTTGCTACCAATTAACTTGCGCTCGAGTTTTTAAGACCACATGAATTCAGCCCGTGAATAGGTTAATTTGACCAATAGATGAGCTTAGGATATTATAAATAATATCAAAATAGATTCATTGTGTGAAAGTTGATGGGTAGAAGGAAAGAGTTACTAATTGGACGATAGTACAAAGAATCTCGCTATGGCGCAAAGCCATTTCTATAGCACTAACAATCACACTCGAAGTAAATTCTAGTCAGCTTGTAGCGTGCCACCCATGCATGAATAGCCACGTCACCCCTAAGCACCAATGGCCATACAAGAAGAATAGTTTGAAAAATTATATGCTACCAATTAACTTGCACTCAAATTTTTAAAGCCACATAAACCTAATCCGCCGATAGATTAGTTGGCCAACGGATGAGTTTGGAGCGTTACAAGAGCTATGACAGTAAGCATGGAAAGGCAGTATTTATTTTTCGATCCTCTTTCTTCCCTCGTTAAAAAATATTTTAGAACTAAGGTGATACAATTATCCTTCAATAATTTTCTTATTTTCCTCTCACATCTCTCTAAGTATATACAATCATTTTTCTTATTTCCTAATACTTTTCAAAACAACAATTACTCATTAGAAGTTCAAGTACGTATTTTATAAAATTGAACAAATAAAATTTAATTATCTACTTTATGTAATGTGGCAAATGAATTATCTATTTTATATAATTTTGTTTATATAGTTACATATAAGCAATGAAAGCAGGATAACAAAATAGCATGAAAATGAACCTCAAATGGTCCATTTAATTTCGTTGTAAAAAACAAAAGAAAGTGATTGCTGAAAATTTTTATTCTAAGAGTATTATAGTCAAATTAGCGTGTTTCTAAGCAAAATTACCTCAAACCATACAAAAAAATATTTTCAGAGCTATTTTCTCATGCAAATTTCTTATCAACTAGAGATAATAAAATTTATTTTTCTCTACAAAACTTTTTTTACAGAAATGAGTCTCAGAAAAAAAAAAAATCTCAAAAAAATTTTCTCCGATAAATACTAAAAAAAAGCACTTAGAGTCAATAGTCCTAGTAAAAATAATATTTAATTTTATGGCAAAAGTAGTAATAAAAGGTATCATAATGAAAGAATAATTAGCATGATCTTTTGAATGTGATAGTTATGATGTTTACTTCTTCTACTTCATACATAATTTTCACATGAATCACCTTCATTGAAAATATACGAGGTATTTTGCTTCCTTTAAATGACTTATATTTTGTTTTAATGGTATTCTTATTAGTATTTTTTCTACTACCCCTTTGCAAAGAAAAAATAATAAAAAATCCATTGCACTGAAATATTCTAGTAATTTTTGCTACTAATTAATCAATCAAATTTTTCCTATGGCAAGTAATAAAAATTATGCATTACTAAACAATATGAAATTAATGTTTGTAATCTGTGAAACAAGAGATAAATTGCTGAGCAAAAACTGAAAAATTGCTGAGCGAAAACGAAAAAAGAAAAAGGAGATGTCATTATTAAAATCATCATTAAAAAACCATTACTACAAAACCTCATATTAATGATGGCAATCTATGAAATAAGAGATGTGACCATTAAAATAATAATCACTAAAAGAGCGTCACCTTTTCAAGGCATCGGGTTCTTTACAAGAATGATTTCTTGCTCCAGCCTTCAATCTTCCATCATAACAGCATCAGAGGACCTCTTTGGAAGATATCGATGGCATGCAAATCAGATTGTTGATTTGTGAAGTCAAGTTAGAATCGCACAATGGGATTCCATAAGAATATAAAACAAGATGGTGGAGTTTGAAAAGAGCAAAAGGAATCCACACAGTGGTTTACGTTTAGTATGATTCCAATTCCTGATTCGAGATGACATGCATACTAACTTTATCAGGAAACAGCTTGCTCGGTGGAGTCTGATCCAATATTGGGATCAAATCCTACTTTCTTTTGGACCGGCAAGATGATTAAATCATCGATGACAAATCCAATCCAATGTCACTTTGTTTGATGTTAAATATTTTAATAATTAAAAATCATTAATGATCACGTATCACTCTATTTGATATACCAAAAGAATGAAAGATCATCATACATATAATATCAATAATATTTTTAAAATTTTATTTATATAATATATTATGATATTATATATATTATATAATAATACTATTATTATATAAATTATATATTATAATATTATACTATAATAGTAATGAATATATAATAAAACATATTAAATGTATTCATTATATATAATAAATGTAAATAATATTATTAATTACTATATTATAATAATTAATATTATTATATATTTATATTAATTATACATAATATAATGTAATATTATAGTAATATAATATTAGTGATAATATATTATATATTATAATAATTAATATTATAGAATTATAATGTTATATATTATTAATATATTAATTATATTAATATTATAATATACTATTATATAATATTTATATATATTATAAAAAATATATTATATTATATTATATTAATATAGGAATGTAAGATTGATAAATATAGGGACACGATTGCCCTAATTTTTTAGTATAAATCACCATCATCATAATAATCCAATATTTTCATGAACGGGATTAAGATCACTCTCTTGAGTAGTGATCCTAATTCATGATAATAATAGATTACTGATAAAATGGGGATACTAAATGAAATGAACTTATAATCATTCCAAAATCACCAATGATTTTACAAAGATTAAGTATGCGTTTGACACACCAATTAAAAAGGAATAGGATTTTTTTAATCCGTTCCCACATTTGTTTTTCATAAGAATAGAATAAAATTTTATCTCATAAGATAGCTAATAAAAATAACTTATCCCATCAAAATAGATTTTTTATTTTTATCCTCTACTACTTTATTTCCTTTTTACACTTATTCTTAACAATACTTATTATTTTTTTAAGAGGTATAATTGTTCTATCTGATTTGTTATTCCATCATCCACTAAACATGAGATAGAATAATTTTTATCATGTTATTCCATCATCTACCAAACAAAAAATAAGATAATTTTTATCATATTTATCTTTTTATTTTTTTATTATTTTATTCTATCCTATCATAGCCTTAATGATACATGGCACATTGGCCTGCCATTTACGTGGAATATCAACTTGTCATCTCTCATTTTATAAAATCATATGCTCAATTGGCATCAAGGATCTGAGTTTAAGGCTAGTCCAATGGAACAATAATAACTCGCGAGATATTGACTCGTCCACCCAGTTAGATCCTTTCAAGTAATTGGCTCTGTCTTTGGTCCAAATTCAGCTTCCCAATAAAATTCAGATGCGTGCCAATCTTACTGAACTTTGTTCGGCCCAGCTGTAGCTGATCAGACCAATGTCATGTCGACAGACATCGACAGAGACACAAACAAACAATAAAGCATGCATCCATGGCAGATGCGAGACAAACACTAGTTTCAAAGTGGTCAGATTCGGTGCGTGGCGTGAAGGGGGGGACCAAGCTCGCACTGAAAGAGAGAGACCATTTGGCTACCGTTCCTCCATCTCCTTACCGACGGCACATCGGCAATCGAATTGATTGGCCCCCAAGGACATAAAAGCACTCCTTTTGTGACATCTAATCCCCAAACAAGCCATCAGTTACCTACATAAATAATATCATAACTTATAAAAAATTTAAGAACACAAGAGAATCGTATCGTAAAAGAGGCTGCAGTGAATGAAGAAGGATTGAACATAGAATTGGAAACTAGATTTCTAAAAAGAACCATGTAAAAGTATCTTTAGAAAGTGCCCATGATCCATCAACACACCGCTAAGGCGGCATGGAAGGTGGTGAGAAGGTGGATGGAGAATGGTGGGAGAGGCTGGGGTGGGAGTGTGTTTGGATTTTAGGCCGCCCTTAACGATTTAGGTTATGCCGTTAGGAGATTCAAGCATGGCCTAAGTTCAAACCAAACTGTTTGGTTTCAAATGTTGCCGTGCCTCCAAATAACCAAGTTTTTGCTACAATGCCGATCATCCAAGGGTGCAGAGGACGCACCTCTTCTAAGAGTATAGAGACTCTCTTGCTCTTCTAAGTCTACCTTTTTTCACTTCAGAATAATTCAAGATGCAGGAGAATGATCCTAGATTCTAAGCAAACCAGTAAAGAAAGTTTTTGGTCTAAAAGCAAATTAATTTGTGAGGTGAAATTACGCTCCATTTCCTTAAAAAAAAAAAAATTAAGCTTGCCCATAGGGCCATCCTGTTGTCATCTTAAGCAATCTTATATAGTCTATATGCCATATAACCTTCTTATTTTGTCAAATCGCCGGATGGTGATTCCACCCCAAAGCCTAAGTAGTGTCCATTACGGATGGAGGATCGAACATGCATGTATGGGCGGCGAGAACTCCCCATTCCATGGGTAGAAATTTTTGTTGGAAAGGTAAAGATTTGTAATGGGAATTTTCAAGATGTATTTTGTCATAACGTTGCTTGCTTGAAAGGAAAAGATATTCAGAGTTTAAATTAGAAATATTCAAGGAGAAGAATATGGCGCCGTAGAAGTGGATCTCTGGTTTAATTCAATTAGCAAATCTAGATACCCAGACTTGTCTTGATACTCAATTTGGTCTTAGAACAAGGGAGAAGCTAAACTTAATTTGATGCTATTTAATCAATTAACAATTTTAAGAGAGCGTTTGGTACGGAGTAATTCACTCAGGAGGATTACCAGTGATCCATGTGATAGTAATGAAATCATTCCATTTAATTGTATTAAGTTGATCCTATGTAGCGGTGACTCAAAATCACCAATATCTCATGAATCACCTCCCAAAAGAATGATCCTATCACCATCCTCAAAGGTGATGATCCAAGATTACCCTCTCATGGTAATCTTGGATTAAAATTTATATACTAAAATATTTCTTATTTGTAATAAATATATTATAATAGTAATAATTTATATATAATACGATATATAAAATTAATATATTGTATTATTATATTATACAATATTATAATATAATGCATTGTATTATATATATATATATTATATTATAAATAATAATAAAATATAATATTAGTTATATATAATATAATATAATTTAATATATTATATTATATTATATTATATAAGTTATAATAATGTAATATAAATATAATAGAGGTAATTTTGGTATTTTATAGTTAGTAATCTTAAATTCATAGCATATCAAGCATGATGATGTTAGATCATCAGTGATCCTTAATTACTATAATATAATATACTAAACTAGTGGTTTTGATCGCGGAGAATCATATCACTTCAAGATTAGGATCACTGATGATCCAATATCACTGGGGTGATCCCAAAATGATCACTAACACATCCTAAGTTCAACTTAAAAATTAGATTAAGTTTTTATTGTGAGCTAATGTTAAATATATATACTAATAAAGCAATGGTAACTAAGCTAAACATATAGTAGATACAAACCATTTAGGCTGCGTTTGGATCTTCGTTCATATTAAATTGGATTGAATTCCTGATCTAATCCAACTATTTGAGAGAGAGAGAGAGAGAGAAGAAAAAAAAAAGATTCATACAGCGTGAGCCCCATCATATTACTGATTTTCTATACCTAAAAAGTTGAATTGGCAAATTGGCAAACTAAAGGGTGACCAAAGAAGCTCACTGTTCACACCTTTTGCTTCCACTTCAAGCAAGGGTTTTGAGGTTTGAGTTTCTTATAGAAGCAAGCATTGAGTTTCCCACAGAAGCAAGCATCGAAGAGCATAGGGTTGGGGTTTGGGGGCCCGGGAATGCAAAGCCAACCAAATAAATTTAGAAGCCAAAATGTCTTCATCATGGGCCATCAAAAAATAAAGCTATATGGACCGCTAAATAATGAATAGCTCTCCCCAACTAACAAATAACTCTTATGGCAACCTTCTTTCAAAGAGGAAGAAAAATTATAATGATAAGAAAAGAATACAAATAGCATCAATTTTAAAGCTCACATCTAGAGCAAAATTACACCTCTTACCTCATAGGATATATATTAGCTATCAAAGAAGCCTACACAAGAATTGAGTGGATGGACATTACTTCTCAAATCATTTAGAAGTATTAACTGGTTGAGTTAGTTAGGTTGAAAGTTGTTATCATGTTACACCTTCTGTAACTATTATAGAGTTACACATTTTTTTCATATTGAATAATGAGAACCTCACATTAACATTCCACCCATTCATATCTCTAAATTTCTTATATTCTACGATCTATAAACTATTTATACCCAAATCATGTGATTTAGAGAGCTATAGCATATATATCAAGTAGTCAAAAATTAGATAGCTTAGATAAGATGAATTTTCGATTGCCCTTTCAAACAGGATTTTCTAAAATAAATTTTGATGATTCAATACATCCAAATAGTACAATAGCTAGTTTTGTAATCCAAAATCAATTCGGTAAGTCTTTGCTAACAATAGGATTTTTTTTCTTTACCTTATATTTGTTTTAAATGTAGAACTTATAGCAGCTAGCTTGAAAGAACAACTAAGTTGCTTATGAAAATTCACTTACCATAGTAATATGATTCTGCTACAGTTATAGCTTGCATGACAAATAAAGCTAAATGCAGTCATCCTCTTCCCTTAGAAGGTTGGTTAATTTTTTAGTATACTTGTTTCCAGTTTATTGTTGTCATGTGCTTTATCAGGCTATTTATGAGGCTAATCAACCAACAAACTCCATGACAAAGCTATAACAATTGGGAGACATTGCATGTCCTAAAAAGACACTTTCCTCTCCCCTTATTGTACATCTTCAAGACCGATGCAATTGCCTTTTTTAGGTTTTAAAAGACCTCTCCATTATTTTTTTTTAAAAAAAAATATTATATATTTTTTTTGATCATTTGATGTATAATATGTAACTTTTTAAATCATATAATTTTTAATATATAAGTAATTTAAAGATAGCAGATCATACATTGAATTAATTATGTACGACTTCAAGTATCTAATTTAAAAAAGATGTAACCCTATATAATTTATATAGTACGCTGATCAGCCTATGTGGCGGGTGCGCAATAAAAAAAACACAAAGGGAATAAAAGTAGGATATGGATGCATTGCCCGGTTGGTTTGTTAGATTATCTTCAAAGATAAAATTCTGTTCCCAGCTTTGAGATTTATAAAATAATTAAACGAGCAAGCTCACTACTTATCCCGATCCACAAGTATTGGATGCCGGCATCTAATTGTGCTGTCCCTCATTGGACCTGCTCTAATCTTTTTAGTTCTCCAGATCGTCATTATTTTATTGAATGGATATCAAACATTGTCCCAAAATATTAGTTTAAGTCCACTAAAAACAGTGGCAGCTAGGATCTTCAATTTGGTTTCGAATTCATTTGGTTTTATCGAGATATGGTTCGGATAATACATGGCAGTCTTCATTATTTATGGTAAGCCTAGAGATGGTCGCAGTCCCATTTGGCTTTGATATGACGAAGACTTGGTGGGTCCTGCATTGCCATTGGGCCAATTTCATTATCGATCGCATTTATATATATTCTGGCCCCATCGCATTCCCTCTGTGTTGCATTCTGTATCTTATCCTCGGTTTCACCCAATCTCTGCTCATAAATCTGGGCGCATCCTGCCCATCGTCAGCCCCTTCTGGGCTCTCTGTCTCAAATGAATGCGGATCCTCTGTCACCACTGCTCTGTTATCCTTTAGGCTGGTGGCCAGCAAGGGCAGAAGCCAAATTATTATTCAATTCGTAAGACAGGAAATAGATCCCACTGACATGAAGACAAGTTGCACGTACGAGCTTCTTCAGCGAGACATGGCCAACCTGCCGATAATCGACAGCAAAGTTGGATTGTCGGATACCATTAGTTGACCAGGCATTGTCTTTAGATGCCCAACCAAGGAACTGCGCCCTCTGCGGTACTGGAAAAGCGCCGTGTACGCTTGGATAACGCCATGTATCTCGTCTCGGACAAAGACAGCCATCGCTCGTCCATGCACTTATTTGACACCTAAAGAATCTTTCTCTGTTCCCAAGTATATATATCATCCGTATCTAAAATAGCACGCATGGATGTTATCTAAATATGGGCAGCACATTGTGGTATTAACCTTGTACCTCACTACCGTGCTCACCAAGCGTGGCACCAACTCTTCTTGTGAAGAAAGCCTCATGCCTTATCGTCAATGCAATCATTGTTGCATAAGCTTTCTTAGAAAGGCGAATAAGTTTGGTAATTCATAGTTAGCTGACGAAAATATAACCTCTGCTAAATTTACACAAGAGGAGGGGAATAGAAAATAGAGTACTTGGCTTGAGATGAAATGCGTTGCAAGAGTTAAAACAATGAAGGATCTTCAGATTGATCGCTCGAGTGAGGTATACTTGGAGGTGAAAACTCTGGCTTTTTTTCTTTTTTTCTTTTTTTCTTTTTTTCTTTCAAATGTACCACCAGATTACCAAAATAAGATGGTCTCAAGCAAGCTTATTATTTGAGGGCAAATAACTTTTTCTCCGAAAAGTCCATAAATCATATATTCTTTGAGGTCTTCTGAGGAACTAGAAGTGATTCGTCATTTTATCTCACATCCTTAAAGAATTAGCATATGAGAAAGACATGTGAGGCTGATTCAAATAGAACATCGCAAAGAGGACAACTTGATCTAACAAATCAATCATTTTTAACCACACCTCATCCATGTGAAGCTTGTTCTTCAAAGCAAACCTGATGAATATCTTTAGTCTTTTAGAAACAGTTGTTCTCCATATAATTTTATAATACATTCAAAGGATACCTTTATGATTCAAAAAGTAATAAAATGAGTTGACGAAGAAGACACCATTATGATTAAGTTCCTAAGAGGAGGTATCCGCCACCCCCTATTAGGTCTAACATCTCAGAATCAAAAAGATCTTTCAATTGATTATACTTTATGAAAGTAAGAGGACTCATAAGCTTTATCTTTCACCTCATTGATCTCTAACTCCAATATTGCCTCACTAGTGTTACGTTTGGAAGCTGTTAGGTAGAGATTTAGAGAAAGAAGGTGAAGGAGACTAGGTCTAACCAAATGTCCTCACAAAAGAAAATCCTTTTCTCATTCCTTAATTTAAAAGAAGTGCAATTCTAAAACTCCTCAAAATTCTAATTTACTACTTCCCATGCTAAAAAGGAGCAAGAGACTTTTTTGTTACTGATTTTAAACCTTTTTATAGAGTAGTAAGCCTAGTTAATAAAGTTCTTTCATATACAAAAAGCCCTACTAATAAGCATACCTAAGATAACAAAGTCTTAAAATCTTAAATTAGAACTCACTGGGTGTTCAAAGAATGGATGACTCACTCTTTTTTATACACTCGAAATGTTTCGCTTAACTCTTGTGACATTTTCTTAAAAATTGATTTTGGTGACAAATAATGGCTCCCTTCTTCAACTTTGTTTGAAAATAAAAATATGTTATCTGAAAAATGGATTCATAGAAAGCATATAATGAAATGAATTTCTAAGATTATGTTTAGTTGCTCATAAAAAAGAGGTACATGAAATATAATTTTTCAAGTACCTCAAGCTTGGTTAGGCACAACTTTCCTAGAAAATAAGTGAAAATATCAATTTTGCCTTTGATCATGAGATGCACGTTCATGAATTTATAGGTTATAAAATTAATATTGACTAGAAAATAAGAAATAAATTTAAAAAATCTTAAATTTAATAAAACTTTTGACCTTTCTCAAGCTAAGGGCATTTCTGATAATTGTCCGTTTTCTTTGGAAAAGATAGATTTTTTTTTTTTCCATCCTTCGGATAGGTTTCTATCTCTCATACGAACGTAAGAGTCTCTTTCCCATAGGAAAAGTACTTCTACACGTTTGAATCATAGGATAATGTTTCACTTTTTCAAAATTAACTTTTTTTCTATGGATAACTTTCACCAAGCAAACGAGGCCTTACTTCCACTTTTTGAGAAAGTGGAACAAGTTCGGTTTCAATTTTAAATCAACACCCACTTTATCCCACATCCCCCATCTCACCTGAACAACAAGAAGAAAAAAAAAAAAAAAAAAATCGTTTGTGCAGTATTCATTGTCCAAGCATTTTACAAGAACAGTATTATTCTATTTATTTATTTATTTATTTTCATAATATACTATAAGGCGACATGTCACCAACAAGGGTGACATAAATTATTCATATTTTCATGCATAATTAAAACGTGCATGTGCTTTTGATGATAAAGGGCCCTTTGATCCATCTTACAAAGTCAACAGGCATAAATTATCTAATTTATATATAGTTTACAATTGATGAATTTTAAATATTTATAAAAGATATTATTAAATTTCATCATTTGTCATTAACAAAGATTTTATAAAAAATATATATTTATGAATTTTCAAGAAAAGCAAGAATAATTTCAAGAATCAAATTGTCTACTTATATGCCAAAATATAAAGATATCTAATATTCTAGAATTATAAATGAACACAACGGTCTCAATGGTGATCATTTGGTGAAGCATGAAGGTTCCATCAATGGCCATGCACAAATACTAGAATAATCAAAAGCACTCATACGTTCTCATGCATTTGACATGCCCATTTATTTTATATGTCATTCCTAATAACCAACAGCAAGGTAAGCTAGCTAGTTTCTTTGAGCAAATTTGGATCACTGAGATTAGATGATGAGGCATGAAAAAGAATACAAGACATTCTTCGACCTCTTGATTTTTCATGGTTGATCTTGAGAGAGACAAACGTGGAAAATTTTTTTCCTGCCAATTTTTAGTTAAGGAGCTGGCTTTCGTCTGGCACTAAAAAAGCCAATATGACAAAGCGAACGTGACTCTAGATCTAGCTTTATGCAAGACTTAGTATTTCTTTGTTTTTTTTCCCTTCCCATGTAGTGTGACCCAACTAACACGTTGTAAGAATTCGAATTAATTTAGATGCCACTCAAAAGTTGGCAGGTTCAGAAAAGTTGTTCTAGGACCAAAAAAAAATAAAACATTTGCCATGGATCTAACAAGCGTAATACCAACATTTGACCATAAATACAACCGTTTTAACGTCATGGTCCATTGCTTTAGAAGGTAAAAATGTGCCGAAATTTTGGAATCAAGCTAATATTTACTTTGACCTTCGAAAAAGCGAGCGTTTATTTGATAATTCAAATAGGATAATCTTAAATTATTGATGTTTATTTTCAATGCAATTTGATTCTTGATAATTTTAAATCATCATATTTGATATGATATCTTTCAATGATTAGATATTTTTGATGACGTGAGTTCGCCATGTTTAATATACTATGAAAATTCTAAATCATGAACCATAAAATATCAAAATTATATCTAATAAATTAATAATTTTTTTATGTTAAAAAATAACTATCATAATATATTTTGTAAGTACTAGAATAATTTATCTTTATTTCATATTATTTATTATATTATTATATAACATTATAATATCATATTATATTTAAAATAAATTATAATATAATTATAATTATAGCATTATATTATTGTAATATAATGCTATCATATTATTTTATTATTATATAATTAAAAATTATATTATATTAATGTGAAAATAGTTTCAAGTATTTTTTATATAAATGAAGAGCATTTTGGTTCTTAAATCACAAGCAAAAGTAACTGCTTCAAGTAATCTTGAATATCTAAACTCATAAATGGATGTACGATCATTAAATTGAATGATGATTTTAAAAATAAAATAATTTGAGATCATCATATAAGATTATCGAGATATAATTAAATATGAGGATTTCATCGTTCCTATCTATATCACTCGTTAAATCTGAGGTTTGGGGCCAGCCACAAGTTCATAGTTTTTGGAGCCAAAATTGTGGGGGGAGGAGCACCGAGACATCAAAGAGCCGCGGGAACCACGAAATTGGTGGAGAGTTCAGGCTCGGTTCATGAACCCTAGGGGGGGGGGGACCATTACTCCACTCCGAGAAGGACCCTTGGCTTTTGCGTGGTTGCCTCCTTACTTTACTACCACCAAATCTATTGACTATTTGCCTACAGAAAGATTGCGAGATACTCCACTGTGGATTTCCGCACTCCAAACCATCCAGGATTTTCCGCCCATGGCATGTGTTGCATGTTTTTTAGGTACCTTTTTGGCCACGGACCCACAAACAAATAGCTTAGGAGGAGTGGAAGGTGGTGGAAAAGTTAGAAGTAGGAGGGGGCAAAGGGCCGGACGTGGGGCTGCCTCACGCTCAAGAGAATGGAAGGAGGCCGCAACCCAACTGGCTTGATCTCCACATGCTCGCATGGCTCCAAAAATTTTAAAAGTTATCTCATATGGTGGTGCCTATCAACTCACGGGCAATTTAAGTATAACAAAAGTAGCTCGCGTAAAGAGTGGGAGGCAAACATTCTCATGGAGTATAGATTATATTAGATGGATGCCAAATTGCAATTCTAACCCATCCTACTTCATTGGGCATACAATTCCACCGAAGCTTTTAGTGGCTTTTCCACTTTCAAACACGCAGAGAATGGGGATGGTTCTCAAAGATTCCATTGGAAGAAAACTAAAAATTAAAGGACAATGATGTGGTGGACATAGAAGGAGGGCTTATGTTAACGGTCTTGACCTGATCTCTTAATAATTTAAAAAGATTCTTGAAAAGATAAAACTATAATAATTTCAGATCTTTATACATACGTATCCTTCTAATGTATCTATTCATATTTTTATTATACACACAATCGTTTGTTAAGTATATATATATATATATTTTAAAGGTTAAAGTACTGTTCATGTATGCTCGGCAAGTCCCACTGGTTGAAAACCTGGTAAGCAGGCATGAAATTTGGCCGAGTTGGCACAACTCTTTATGCTGTGGAGCAGGATGGTCCAACTCAATGCACCCAAGTTTGGTTTACTTCTATACGAAAATTAGCTCACAAAGGGTTGGTATTTATTGGAATCTATCCGTCTTTTCTCTCTGTTTCTTTTACCTCACATTGTTGATTATTATTATTATTTTTTTTTAATCTAGAGAGACAGAGTAGGCAGACCGATCTAAGCTAGATTTGTCTGTTTATTTTTGTTCTTAACTGCTTTTTTTTTTTTTTTTTCCCCTCTCTTTCACTTTTTATGAATGAGCATCCGTACATAGCTTGGAGCTTTCACTGTAAGGGCGTCCACGAGAGCCATTGGAGGGTGGTGTTTGCTAGGCTTTCGAAGAGGGAAATCTTAGGCCATCTGATGCGTTACATCAGTTGGATAGTTCGTATCATCGAGAAAGTGAGCTGTCACATCCTAAAAATCTTAGCTTGCGCCTAGGTTGTGGTACGGCCGGCCAGCGGCTGTAGCTCTCGCCCCTTGCTCTCTGGGAACCGTCGAAGAGCGATGCTTGACCAGTGAAACATTTCTTCTTGCTCGAGGGTTTCTTCCATCCTTGACAGCGTTTGAATTTTTGTTGCATGTCCCAACAAAAAATTATCAGCGTTATTTTTAGGATAATAATGCAGGATTATAACAATTGATAGAATAAATTTGATTATATTTAAATAGTACCAAATCTAAAATTTATTTTTTTATTTTTAAATTTATATAAATTTAAATTTAAATTTAATCATCTTTTTCATCGATATATTTATACTATTCATAAATTTTAAATATAAAAAAATAAAATACTTTAAGAATTCATATAAATTTAAAAATAAAAAAAATAATTAAATTATAAATTTAGCTATATTTTAACGTAGATAATTTTTTTTTTTATGTTTATATATAATTCTTTTTAAATTTATAAAAAAAAAGAAAGATCTCTTGGCATCAAGTGGTTTAGTACCGTAAATTATGAGAAAATCAACGATATAAAGGCATTAAGTAAAGATATAGTAAGTGAACGGTGGCTTTAATAAAAAGGATTGAGATTTTTTAAAAATAATTTTATAATAGCAGAGCAGCTTAAAAAAAAAAGGCTGTGGGTGGGGTGGGTGGGTGGTGGAAGAAAGGTAGATGTTTGGTTAAAAAAAAAAGAAAAGAAAAAAAAGGATCGCGCTTTATTCAGTGAACTGCAGAAAAGACTCAAACCACTTGACAGTGAGAAGGCTTTACACCTGCACTCTCTTTTTTGTTTTCATTTTAGAAAAGGAGAGAAGCGCATTAGGAATTGCATCCATGATCTCTGTATGCAAGCAAGGATGCGTGAAGGCAAGCCTCGATATCTCTCTCAATATTTTAATCAAAGTCATTTCAAATCTCTTGATTTGATGTTAAATATGAAACTAGTTGGCCTTGGCAATCATGTCGTGATTTTTTTTCTTCGATTCTCCTATTTTTCCCAGGGAAAAACTTTAAAATTGCTTGGATAAATCAGTGTATCAGATACATCACAGGCAAGCTGCAAGATTTTAGGTGGCTTGCCAATTCTAAACAAGGTTCGAATGATGCCATGATCATGTTACGGCAGTCTTCTTACCACATGATTATTGATCGTTAATAGTGATTTTCAATCTATAATTTTAACGAGTCAATGGATAACAAAAGATGGTGTCGGCATCTATGAAATTTTAAAAATCACTGGTATATGCTGCATGTCGCATAACAAATAACATGTGACGATTGCATCTACCCTCATTTCACCGATGTGATCCATCAACATGCAATAGATGGCATTGTCATCGTCTAGGCCATTGCCACCTTTGCTGTTTTTGATACAAAGTGGAGACAAACTTTTTTCATATATGCACAAGTGGATAACATTTTATATGGCGCGACATAAACTTACATTTCAATGCAAATTTAACGGCATGATTCTTATCTATTTACTTGCATATGTAAACATCTGTTTCATTTTATAATATTATGGGATGAATTTATTGATCAAATTCTTGAGTGCAAATTAATTGATAGTATATAAATTTGAGCTATAAGAATCGGCTCTAATGCTATTTATAATACTTTAAATTTATTTATAAACTCTGTAGAAGATGAATTTATTAAAGGATTAGATTTACATGATCTTAAAAATTTAAGCATAAGTTAATCAATAGTAGATAAACTTAAATTATAACTTTTCAAACTTTTTTTATTTTTTATGCATGCTTAAAATATACTTATTCTTTATGGGTTCGTTTGAAGTGCAAAACTCAGTATATCTCATTAAAGAGGGGTAACATAATTAGTTCTGTACCTAATGACAAAAAAATTAAAAAATATAAACCATCATTCATTCATCTTGGACCGAAGAAGTCAAACAAAATTAGGCTTAAGCATACTTATTGTACCTTTCCTTGGAAGCATATCTTTTTATTTATAAAATATCAGGGCCTCATTTAATATGAAATATTTTTTTTTTTCTTTATTTTTTAATTTTTAGGTTTGTTGTTCTAGAACAAGTTGGTAGGCTCCCTTTATGCTATGTTGTGGCCGACTCGGACTGCTTGCTTTGCTGCAATATCTGCAGACACCCTTTCTTCGCTTGGGTCAGTCAATTAAAGTTGGAGTGGAGACGGTCGTCAAACGCAACCTACGTTAGCATATAACACCATTACCTTTTTCTCAAACCCTCTTATTTCTTCTCAACTTTTCCACCATGGAAGCCGAGTGAATCCAGCAAGCAGGAGTGGAGCTTCATTTTCTCCACTTCCCCCACCCACTCCTACCAGTCCAGTGGAGGTGACGGATTGTAGCTCATGCGAAGGGCTCCTCAATATCCTCAAATCTCTTTCACAAGGTCAAAGTAGCAATGATAGTCTTTGCTACCATTCTAGGCGTCCACATCCCATACCATAGCCAAAAAGAAATCCATGGCGCTTTTAAGCCTCAATTGCTTGCTTGCACTTCATTGGGCGAAGCCGTATGTCAGCTGTCACAGAGGTGATTCCAGCTTATTGAGAATATAATTAGGCCCTCAACTCTCCCTCATCGCAGTCGGCTTGCTTTAGTCCAGGACAAGCGAGCGCGGCCAACTGCAGTCCGGATGCTCACGGACGCTCCTGATCCGTCTATAGAATTAATAATTCCAATCAATAAGCCATCGCTCTCAGGAAGCCATCTCCGGTGGACCCCGTCCCCTGCAGCCGTCCGATATCTGGTACAGTGATGATTGCGGTTTCTACCAGTTTTTTTGACTCATCCTATCAGTCGTCGTAATTAGAGCCGTAGGATCTCTGGAACCGTCATGATGAAGGTTTCCCACGCCGGCATGACCACGTGGCGAGGTCAGAGGCCTCCCATTCCGCTGAGGTGTAGCCAGTCTCCCCCTCCCATCCCGCGGGGACCACCACACGCCGTCCGAGATAGCACCCCACACTACTAGGGCTTCCCCCACGTGTACCGGGCCCACCGCGGATGGCGGAACTGTGGATAATCCGAAAGAGCGGGGGCGAGGAGGGAAACGGGAACAGGTGCCGGCAGTTGACGGGGCGAGCCACCAGGACTGCCTGCCGCGAGGCCGACACCGAAGCTGACGGCGTCTTCCCAGCGTAACGTCTTCCGTTACCGACGGGGACGGCGTCGGGGTCCCCCGGGCTTCCCCGCGGGGCCGGTCATCAACTGGGGTGAGGCGCCGCCGTTATCAGAAGGACGTCAGGAGACAGCGCGGCGTGGGTGCCCGCTTCCCCCACGCCCGCCCCCTGCCTACGGGCGGCAATCACGTAATTCGCATCGGATTTGAATTGGTCCACCGCTATTTATCAAATATTTATACTACCTGATCCAAATCCGGAGCACAGGTCGGCTCAGAAATATCTTATCTGAATCAACTCACAATCGATTTGCCAACCAAGCCTATCTAATTTTAAATTTTATATCAAGTAAAAAACTATTTATAATATTATTTTAGTTATCTATACTAGAACTTATATTTTTAATTTTAAATTATTAAAATTAATAATCTAATAATTAATATCATAATATGTTATATCAGTTCTGCACTGAATGTACTAATATTGTATCTATTGTGTAAGCTGAAGATGGATCTTGATTTATACAGTATATTATTTATATATATATATTGGATGATTTGGATTAAGGATTCTGTCGATTCAACTCGATCTGTTAGATAAACTATGTTAGATGGATTTTAAATATTTCACCCATCAGCTTCGAAATATGTTGGGAAGGAAAGTTCAAGCTTTGCTTGGCAGTAGATGATTGATTTGCTTCCCTATGCATATGCATACATTAAGCCAGGGATGATGTTTATGACGATGGAACAGGATTCTCTTGGACAGGGATTGAAGCAATTGGATCTTTCGTTAATGCAGAAGATAATAATAGAAGAATCTCCTATCCTGTTGCATACGCTGAAGCGTAGGAGATAATGATGGATATTTTTGATCTCTCCATGATATAACGCGTTGAGAGGTCTTGGCTCAGACCCAAGTTGATGTACTGGCGGGCAGGATTCGCTGATCCATATTCAACCCGTGAACCTGCCGGGTCGGGTAAGGTGGGCCGGGTCGGGCAGATGGCAAAATACCATCCCTGCAGCCTGGTCTGCGCGCTCGAGGACCGTACGTTAACATTGCGGTAAGGTTAAGCTAACGCTACCTTTGGAGGCCATAAAGGATCAGCCGCTGCGGTTCTGTGCTCCTAATTGCTCGCGGCGACGCAGGGACATTTTGGGAAGACCGCTTGCTGCCATGGAGCGAGTGGGAGTGGAAGAGGGCGAGCGGTTTTGTTTCTAAAAATAGCGGTTTTTTAAGAAGGTTTGAGACAGAGGCGAAGAGGCAGTGGGCGTCTTGGAGGGGAAGAGATTGGGAGGCAGAGTTTGCCTTTATTATTATTATTATTATTATTATTATTATTTGGGTTTCAAATAGAGGAGGGGAAAAAGGATTAAAGCCGTTTTAATAGCTTCGCCGTTCTTCGGCCAGGCGCTCGACTGCGACGCCGCGGCTTGTATGGGGTAATCAGAGAGAAAAGCACGAGAGAGGATTTGGGGGCTCGGCAGCGGTTAATCTCAGAGCTTCGTAGTGCGAGTGCTGCTGTGGCTGAGGAAGAGAGGGTAGAAGGGGACGTGGTTCCATGCCATACGCGTCGGACGGACAGGAGAGCGCGAGGATGGAGGCAGGTGAGACGGAAAGATGGAGACTTTAGGCGATTTCTTGGTTGTTTCAGGGTCTCTGGTTTCGTTCTTGTGAGTAGTTCTGATTGGGTTTTTTTTTTTTTTTTTTTTTTTGGTTTTTTTGGGTTTCTAAATAGGTTTGGAAGCGGAGGTTCTGTACGAGGAGCTATGGAGGTTGTGCGCAGGGCCCCTGGTGGAGGTGCCGCGGGAGAACGAGAAGGTCTTCTACTTCCCCCAAGGTCATATGGAGCAGGTGCGAAGACTTTTCCTATATTTTTTCATAAATAAGTAGGAACTCACTGAATATAGATTATCTTTTCTCTGTTTCTTGAATAAAAAATCGTTCTTTTTTTTTCTCCCTATGGTTCTTGTTGTGAAAAAATAGTTGGAGGCGTCGACAAATCAGGAATTAGATCAGCAAATTCCCCGCTTCAACCTTCCTTCCAACATTCTTTGCCGTGTTGTTAACGTTCAGCTTAGAGTAAGCTCTTTTTTTTTAAACAAAAAATATATATTTCTCTTGCCAGACATGTGTAGTTATGTAGGATCGTTCAAATCTATTCCTTTTTTTTTTGCTTCCAAAGAACGTCCATGCGCTAATTATTTGAACGCATTACAGGCCGAGCCAGAAACGGATGAAGTTTATGCTCAAATTACTTTGCATCCGGAGCCAGATGTAAGAACTCAATGGTTTTTATTTTGTTTCTTTTTATTTTTTTGAACGTTAAAAAACCAATTTTTGCTTTGGTTTTGATAGCAAGCCGAGCCCACAAGCTTTGATCCATCTCCGCCTGAGCGTAAAAGGCCAACGGTCCAATCCTTCTGTAAGATTCTAACGGCCTCCGACACGAGCACCCATGGCGGGTTCTCCGTTCTTCGAAGACATGCCACCGAGTGCCTTCCTCCACTGGTTACTTCCGTCTCCTCTCTTGGCTGTAGTTATCCTGTATGGTATTTTTGGTTATTTAAGTGGGAGGTTAAATTGGTTGCCGTCTTTCCTGCTCTTATCAGGACATGTCGCAGCCGACCCCAACACAAGAGCTGGTTGCTAAAGATCTCCATGGCCTTGAATGGCGATTCAAACATATCTTCAGAGGTATTTGATGAATATTCATCCTCTTGATATGTCTTGTTATTGACCGAAGACTACAAATACTTTCTTGAGTTCATGAAAAAGAACAGCTACTGAGATTGTGACCAAAGATTTGGAGCTTCTTGTCTCCTTTTTCTGTTCATTTACCGACATTAATGGAGCAGGTCAACCACGGAGACACTTGCTTACCACTGGATGGAGTACCTTTGTCACATCTAAGAGATTGGTAGCTGGAGATGCACTTGTTTTCCTGAGGTATGGGTTCTCTCAGGGAAACAGTTCTCTCTTTTCTCTTTCACCATATATATGTGGTGTCAAGCGTAACAGGGCTATTCTCAGATGTTGAGTATGTGTTTCAACAGAGGGGAGAGTGGAGAACTGCGTGTGGGAGTGAAGCGACTCGTGAAGCAGCAAAGCGTGATCCCGACTTCGGTGATATCTAGTCAAAGTATGCATCTTGGAGTGCTTGCAACTGCATCACATGCCATTTCAACCGGTACTCTATTCATGGTCTACTACAAACCAAGGTTGGAAATGTTCTTCAATTTGTCACTTTGAGGCCTATTTGTTCCACTTGCCTTTTATTTTGGCTAATCGATGTGATCATTTGCTGAAACTTGTGTGCTTTTTGTGTGTTTAATCAGGACAAATCAGTTCATTGTGGGTGTTGACAAATACCTGGAAGCTGTTAAAAACAGATTCACAGTTGGGATGAGATTCAAAATGAGATTTGAGGGTGAAGACGTTCCTGAGAAAAAGTTAGTTCTTTTTTCAACAAAATTATATCCCTTTAATGAATTTTTATATATAATTGGTAGCAAAACTAAGCAGGACGGAATAGTGGTCTATTATGATTATATGTTTGTTGATTTGGTAAAAGCTACTGTTCTCATCTGGCAGGTTTACTGGAACTATAGTTGGCGTAGGAGATGTTTCTTCTCAATGGGCAGGTTCTAAGTGGAGATCACTAAAGGTGGATGAATTTTAACCATTTCCCATGACAATTTCTTTCATGCTTGCTGTTTTTCCTGATGCCTTCATGCTTCAGGTTCATTGGGATGAAGCAACAAGTATTCTGCGACCAGATAGAGTTTCTCCGTGGGAAATCGAGCCTTCTAATGCCCCTGTTCCTGCTTTAAATGTCCTGCAACCGGTGTTGGTCAAGAACAAAAGGCCTAGGCAACCCATGGACAATGGAGATCACCCAGTTATTGGTAAACAAGGTGATGCCCTGTACTTTATGATGATCTCTGTTTATAACATAAACCTAATGTTTCCAATCTGTTTCTCCTTTGTTTATCTCACCCTTTCTTTCTGCTTGTAGAACCCACATCACTATTATGGTATTCAGGGTCGGCAAAGTCTCATGATTTAGCTGCATTAAGTAGTGTGGATGCTAACAATGATGAAACTCAAGTTGTCTGGCCATGCAAGCAGAAAGAAAGCAAGGGGAATGGTGTTGAAAATGGATCTAGCTCTGGTGACCCTGTAGCATTGGATGACCAGTTGAAGGACTTCGATTCGCCGTTTAAGAGCCCATCATCTTCACTGACAGATATCTCTCTGAAGCTATTTCATGACATGAATGATGAGACAAAGGTCACTTCATGGGCTGTTACCCCTTGCGTAACCGAGGAGCCCGTGTTGAGGTTGGCTAATGGTGTAGAAGAATGGAAGAAGCCTGAGGTTGGTAGCAGCAGTTGCCGGTTGTTTGGGATTGACCTGATGAATCATTCCAATAGCACTGTCGTTGCCGAGAAGGCAAGTGTCAGCATATCTATTGCCTCCATTGAGGATGCTCCTTACAAGGCATCTGCATCAGTGGATGAATCGGACCAGCAGTCTGGGTTCTCAAGGGCTTCTAAAGAGCAGAAACAAAGCCTAGATTCCAGTCCGAAGGAGATGCAGAGTAGGCAGCATGGTCCTACCAGAAGTCGCACAAAGGTAAAAAACACTCAAAAAAGTTGTCCGTTGGGTGACAGTAACACCACCATTTTCATTCTGAAACTCCTGGTTTTATAAATAGGTTCACATGCAAGGCATGGCAGTTGGTAGAGCTGTGGATCTAACAAATCTAGAAGGCTACAGTGAGCTGATTACAGAGCTAGAACAGATGTTTGAGATCAAAGGAGAGCTTCACCAACGGAACAAATGGGAAGTTGTCTTCACCGATGATGAGGGTGATATGATGCTAGTGGGCGATGATCCTTGGCCGTAAATTACAACGAAACCCTTCCCTTTTTATTTCTCAAGCAATTTACATTGGATTTGATGCTAATGTTGGTTTATGAGTCTATAAGTTGGATTTGATACTAATGTTGGTATGATTCTGTGAGGATGACTGATCATTAGAATGCAACTCTGGCAGGGAGTTTTGCAAGATGGTGAGAAAGATATTCATCTATATGAGTGAAGAGGTGAAGAAGATGAAGCCCAAGAGCAAGCTCTCTGCTCTTCCGCTGACCGAGGCTGAAGAAGCAGGTGGCATGGTTGCTGCTGCCTTTTCTTCAAAAGGAAGCTAAACCTGAATCATGAACAGAGCTGAAGGAAGCGGAGCTGGAAGGTGGTCCACTCAAGCATCTAGGTACATGTTATAGTTTTGTCTTCATTTTGAGAGGGAATTCTAACTTGAAGAATTCCTGTATGCCTTGAGGCAACCAACAAGAAGCAGCATCATATAATTTGCAACTCGGTTTTTTCAGAGCCTTGGAAAGGATCGGGGAGACTAGGGTTATAGAAATAAGCTAATGATGATTGTTTAGTTTATTCTAGTGGTGGTATGTACAAATGGAGAGTGGTGGTAGGAGTGAAGGGAGGATGGATTTGAGAAGCGTGAATATAATGGTCTGGGTTTTCTGGTCTTAGTCATTCTGTAGGCTTCTTTTATTTAATTGTGCTTTAGTTTTCCTGCTATATGTTTAAACTCCTTGTACATATATTATCACAAATTACATATAGATATATGGTTTGTGTAATTGTCCTTCGTAGGGTGTGGTGGTGTTCATCTTGTTCTAAGTTGCCTTTCTGGTTGTTGTTCTGTACCCCAACCCTGGAATATGCTTCAGTATATCTAAATCCCACTGGGTAGAGATTTGATCAGCTTGTTTATTGTTGTTTTAAATGGTTAACATGTAATTAGGCCTTGGTCTATCTCTAATTTCTGCTATGATATTGAAAAGCATGGTGGTGATTAAGATGCATCATTCTGCAAAACTTTGGAATCTGATAGGCCTGATGATTTCTTAGGGGTGCAAACAAAACTGGAGTGAAGCAGCTTTAAGCTGAGTATCAGATAAAGATTGGAAAATGGATGATTTATTTTGTTATTTGTCATGTCATGAGAAAAATCAGGCAGGCATTGGCGGGGGCCATGACAGCAGAATGGATGAGTTGGTGTGCTTTGTCGAAGAGGCGCCAAGTGCTTTTCCAAAAGAGGCATTCAAATTGGCAAAGGTATTTCGTTGTGACAGGCCAAAAGTCAATTGAGAAAAGAGCTTTGGCACCGCGATGCACATCAGCGTGGACAACTGGACAAGCGAAAAGGCACGGGTCATGCACGTGAGGGGAGAAAAAGGGGAACCCGCTGTGAATCTCTCGCCCATTGGCCCAAGAATACATCCTCCTGATAATTGTTCTGAAGAAAGCTAATGTTGTGGCATTCATTTACGGAATCTCCAAAAGTTTTAGGAATGAAGGTAAAATAAAATGAGCATTAACATCCCTAAAGTTTGTTGATAATCTTTCTTTATCATTTATATTTTAATGATGGCTGAATATATAAATACCAATGTCCACAAGATTTACAGAGAACTGCATCATACGGAAGGGAGCAGTTGAGCATGCAGACATTATATATATATATATACTTTTAAAGCCCAATCTATATAATTGAAATTACACAAAAGTATTTTTTTGAATTTGAACAAAACAAATATAAAAGAATGAAATCTAAGTGCAGTTACGTGTTTGCCGCAAAGTTTCCGGCTTAACAAGAGAGGCTTGTGCTACATCCCACTTAAAAAGTTTATAAGATATAATTTTTTTTTTCTTCTTGTTATAGAACTATTTGAAAAATATAATTATTTACATCATATCTTGACTCATAATCATCTAATTTAATAACATTGTAGGCGTGCGCCACGTGATATATTAAGTAGGAGTGTGAAGATTATAAGGTAGATAGGCAGTTGTGTTTTATACTTAAGAAATGGCAAACTAAATCTTATATTAAATGGAATTAAGGCCATTCAAAGAGCTAGAATGGATTTATTAAGTTGATCAATCTGGGTCACTGGCATGTGAAAACTATAGAGGCTAAAAAATATTATTTGAAAGTGGCTAGCGTAAATAGCTCATGAGGCGTATTTCATCGGAAGAGCTGGATATAAAATTATTGAAGAATATCTGATTCAATCATCATGAAAGAGTGGAAGAGCTATGCCGTGAAGATTACATCTGTATTAGAATAGAATATATGATTGACATAGAATTTAACACACATTCAAAGTAGTTAAGAATGTGATTACAATTTGATTATACATATAGTATCAAAGAACTATTTATAGTGGACTTTAAAAGCATTAATCAATTCAATTCATCTTTATTTTTTACTCTAGTTTAACTTAATTTATCTTAAAAAGTAGATGTAACTTAGCCTTCGTCAATCTGACCTTTATTTCTTCTTCTAATTTATGACATTATAACAATGAAAGTCCTTAAAAGTTAAGTTGGTGAAGCTTATTCTTACCTATCGTCATCATTTGGAGATCAATCTTAACACAAGCTAATTTATGATCATTTTAAGCTTAGATTAGCAAAAGATCAAGCTTAGCCTATTAAATCCTCACATGTCCAAAGAAAGAAAAAAAAAAGAAAAAGCAACAACAATTTAACCATGTAATAAATAGAAGGCTTCAATGAAGTGATGAATTTTATTAGTGACTATAGGAATTAATACTCATGACCGCATAAATGCCAATATTCACATGGCCAATAGAGATTCTACACAAACAGAGCACCTATTTTAGATATACATGGTAGTAGATTTTTTTTTTTTTTCCTGAGTTATTTAGATTGAAAACAAATTTTACATTGAAATACTCAGCAATAGAATGCCACAAATATCTTATTTGTATCGATTATATACAAATCACGGTCATCATGCTACAATATACTTTTGTGTGTGATGTTTCGACATGAACATAATGGCGTTTATCTATAGTTCCACTGGCAAATAATTTGCATCTACCAGAAAGCACAGTAGAAAAGAAGAGAATGTCATACACATTTGTTTAATATTGTTAAAAGAAGATGTTATCCTACATTTTATGGCATGGAGAAGTTGAGCATGCGCACAAACTCAATTTTTTTTTTTTTTTGGTTCTAAATCCGAGTTACAAACTGAACCACACAAAACTAATTTTGAATTTGAACAAATATAAAAGACAATGACCGTGCATGAACACGCGAGAACCACATATAGATGTTCCTACCACACAGGATCTCGTATCCCAAAGGTGAGGATCCCGTTTCCTAGCTGTGATGTTCACGGCGGCAGGCGGCAGCGCAGGCCATTAATAATGCATGCGGACGGTGCACTGAAGGTAGCGAACGTTAGCCGACCCAATGATTCATTACCGTCCATTAGAAGTTAGGAATTACACAAGCCACAGATGTCAGGAATTACTTAAGCCACAGATGTCTCTTTGATCGTCCAGATCCAGGTCCTTTATCTTCCCTCTAAGCTTACAAAATGGGAATCTTCCACTGAGATGGGAACACCGATGGAACTCCAGCTCCAAGATATGGGACCTGACAATGATGTTGCAACGCCCACCTAAAGTGCCCTTCGATGGAAATCTTCCACCCAACTTGACAAACAAGCTTTTCCCCACCTAGACATCATATAGGCTGGTGGCATTGCATGGGTTACCCAACGGATTAAAGATAGGGGGTCCTCGGATGCCCTTAAATAACCAAAGGGTTCTTTGCATTCACTCCCATGCTGCAGTGCAACACGAAGTGCTCTGCCACCCACCCCGCAATACATGGGAAGGCTTCATATGCTGGCCTGTTTAAAATAATCATAAAGAAATTTGTTCCATGCACTTCGATTTAGCAGAATACTGAAACGAAATGGTAGCTTTTGCCTCGGTTAACAAAAGCTCCTGCTAGTTTAAGACCTGTTCAGAAATCTAAATTTAAAACTCAGAGAAAATATTAATATTTCTTTGCTGAAATTCAGACTTCAAAATATCATGATGATACAAAGTTGACATGTGGCACAGGATTCTGCATGCAAACCAGTCCATCATGCAACGCTTGGACTGCAGGCCGAGTCTCTCACACACTAAGCAGAAGCTTTGAAATCTTTGAAGAGGATGCAAGCTAAACTCACCAAGATTGACTCAACTAAAAGGTTTACATGAACAAGCTGGAATGATAAAAAAAGATATCGACAGATATCATCATTGCATGCCCAAATTTGAAATTTAAAAAAAAAAAACCATCATGATGATCTCAGACCCAGGTCAGACTAATGGAATACGCTCTTCTGCAAACCTGGAGAATTCAGTACATGAAAGCAGCTGTGCTGTCACTCCAGAGTATAAAATCAGCCAGAAAACCAAATGATTCTCCAACTCTCAGAAAATGATTATGGATATGCCCATAGCAAAACACCCCAAGGCCACCCATGGGCTTAAGCGTTCACCTGAATTAGAGAAGGAGAGATTGTCATGTTAGACAAGTAACTGAAGTATAAAATCAGCCAGAAAAATAATTAGCAAGATGCATAGATGATGGCAAAAAGAAGGGCAATCCATAATTCAAACACTTCTAGTCAAAAACATAATCTGAAGATGCCTCTGTAAATTGCATCCATAGATATGCCAAAAAATGATTTGTGGTTGTAACACAAAATTAATGTAGCAGACCCCAACTAGTTTGGGATTATGGCTTTATTGTTATTGTAGTAGTATATTTTTATGCATTACCGAAAAGACATCTAAAATATTGCTGGTGTTGGGATTGATCTGCGCCTAAGAATTTGACGATACATTTCCGGTCAACATCCTAACCAGAAACCGTTATCAAATAGAAGCCCTCTAAGCAATATTCATATTCAAATGAACCTACATCTCTAAAAAACTATCATATTGATGCGAATCCTTGACACTAAAAATAGTGGTGTATTTTCCAGTTCAAAAAGCACTGGCATCAATGAGAAAAGCCAACAATCACTTACCAGTTAACCAAGAAAAAGAACATTATTTGTCAGAAAAGAGGCATGATAGCAACTAATCATTAAATGGCAAAAGAATGACAACCAATTACTAGCATGAAGGGTATACACTCTTAATCTCTTCCCAAATTTAAGCATTAGAATCTTCCACTCCTTTTCCTCTTTTAACTGATCAGCTTGTGACAAACACCACCAGAGAATCTACCACATCTATAACAGGAATACCACAATAAAAGGTAAGATGAATTTTTTAGTATTGCAAGTTATCAAAATTGTATGACCACCAGCCCCTATAATGCATCCAACAGCTACCTTCCTTCACCTCCTCTCCTTAGCTGATTCAGAAGGCTTCTAGGTATGCTCCATGCACCAGATTTTAGTAGGATAGGTTAGCTAGGCATCCTACCACCCCTGTAGAATTGCTGAATGCGGTACATTATTTGATAAAAAAATGAGATCACAGATGTTTATCCCTCACTGCTTATAATTGTTCTTTCCTTCTAATTTGATACGTTGCTCCTGCCATTGCAAGGACTCACAAACACTCCACTCCACTCCACTCCAATGTCCCAATATCTTATTGGCAAATATTTTCTTTTTAACATGACTCCCAGCGCAATTTTTTGATACTTTAGTGTGATATGGGTTTAGTTGTGTTTGGTGCAGCAGATTCTCCCTAAGTTACAGGATGTTACCTATGGTAATGTGATGTGGGCCACCAGTCCTTTTCCCATTGAATGTGAGTATTTTCCATTCTTTTTAAAAATATCAGTCGTGCCACTTTGAAAGATCCTATATGACTAGGTATCTTAAAAATTTCTCGCACCAATCTAGTATGCATGTAGGCACAATGTAATTTGGGAATGTTGTTCCTAAGGCAATATTGTTACATCTGAAAACCAATCATGTTTCAACCATAAAGTATTATTTGAACTACATGCCACTAAGGGATTTATCAATCTGACTTCCCCAAATAATTTCTAGTGATAACAAATTCCAGCCATCATGTAGAAGGTATCTATTATGTCTACATGTTTTTCATTGTCATGCAAAAAGAACTCCTAAAACACTTTGTGTACTCATTTTGTTTTTAATATAAAACAACAGCACTTAAATCTAAACCCCCCAAAATAAGGACACAGCTGAAAACCCCAACTATACAAAAACTGATTGCAGTCTAGCAGAGTTCAAAATCCTAATGTTTGATGAAAAATATATGTATGTGAGTTTCCATGTTTATACACATATCAAGTTGCAATACTTAAAAGAGCATGAAAGAAAGAAAGATGCAAGCATTAACAAAATTCTAGCATATTCGTAACCAAAAATACCTATTCTAGCTGCCTTCCAGAAGAAGCCTCGGAACCTGCCATAAGTGAAACTTCATAAAAAATTGAACTTCACAAAAGAATTTTAAATGCTCCATGATAGAAAGGATAAGACATGATGGTTATGGCAATGGTTTACACAATGAAAGGAACTGTAAACTATCTAATCGAGAACACACAGAATCTGTCTTCGTGTCCTGTTTTATCCAATGATCTATTAAATAAGACATGTAACATACAATATGTTCCCACAAACGAGCAACTGGTCCTTCTGTGCCCCCCAGGACCAGCAAATAAAAGCACCTAAAGGCCTCCATAAACAACTGCTAAACATTTAATCAAGTATCATTAAGCAGTTAGGCAGTGGTTAGCCATTTAATCAGCCACTCAAATATTGGTTGAGTAGTTAGGTAATTTAGCTGTTAAAGCAACTGCTTAAGTGCTTAAGTGGCTAACTTTTATAACATTGACTTATAAGTTATTAGCACAACTCGTCCCTTTCAGGTCCCTAAGACATCATGAGGGCATAACTATTAGAGATTATGCACACAAGCCCTGAGATCCCCTAGTTCACTGTCCACATGGTTCCTTCTGATGACAACATAGTGCAGTGCATCAAATAAGGATAAACAACAATAACAATAACAATAAAACCTTCATCCCAAACTAGTTGAAGTCGGCTACATGAATTCTTTTTCTCCATTCAGCTCTATTTTGAATTATATTTTTCGTAAGATGCAAAAACTTTAAGCCTTTCTTTATCACATCCTCTCATATAATTTTCGGTTTATCTCTACCTCTTTTTTACTCTACATGTATCAAGTCACTCGTCCACACATATGCATCTCTAGGTTTACGTTGCACATGTCCAAACCATCTAAGTCATCCTTCTCTTAATTTATCCTTGATTTGAGCTACCTCTATCTTTTTATGAATGGTTTTACTTTTTATTTTATCTTTTCTTATATTACTATACATCCATCTTAACATTCTCATTTCCGCCACATTCAGCTTAAGTATGCGTATTTTTCTATCTGCCCAGCATTGCATGCCATAAAGCATAAATGGTTTTATAGCTGTCTTATAAAATTTTTTTTTCAACTTGGCAGATACTCTACGATTACATAATATTCCAATTACACTTCTTCATTTTATCCAATCTGCTTTAATCCTATGGACAACATCATCTTTGATCTCTCCTTTCTTATGAATAATCGATCCTAACTACCAAAAATGATCATTTTTACTAACTTCATGGTCTCCAATTTGTGCTTTACATTAATCTTTATTTTTAATTGTACTAAAATTATATTCCATATATTCTATTTTTGTCCTACTTAACCTAAAACCTTTATATTCTAATGCATTTCATCATAATTCTAACTTACGATTAATTCCAGCGTTAGTTTTATCTACTAGTACTATATCATTTACAAATAACATGCACCATGAAATATTATTCTGAATATGTCTAGTACGCCTATCTATAATTAAAGCAAAAAGATAGGAACTAAAAATAAATCCCTGATGTAAGCCTACTGCAATAAAAAATTCGTTAGTATTACCACTAATAATTCTTACACTGCAAACTGCCCCATTATACATATCTTTTATTATGTTAATATATCTAACAGGTACTCTTTTCTTTTCTAACACCAACCATAAGATTTTTCTAGGGCCTCTATCATACGCTTTCTCTAAATCAATAAAAACCATATGAAGATCTTGTTTCTTTGCTCTATACATCTCCATTAACCTCCTAAGGAGAAAAATAACTTCTATGGTTGACTTTCCTGACATAAAACCAAATTGATTCTCTGATATTTTTTTAGTACATCTCAAGTTATGTTCAATTACTCTTTCCCAAAGTTTTATAGTATGACTTATGAGTTTGATACCACGATAATTAGAACAGTTTTGAATATCTTCTTTATTCTTATAAATTGATACTACAATGCTCTTCCTCTATTCATTAGGCATCTTTTTAGTTTCTAAAATCTTATTAACTAAATTTGACACTCACTTTACTTTAGCATCACCTAAACATTTTCAAACTTTTATATGAATTTTATCACGGTCTACAATTTTTCATACTTTCATCTTTTTTATAACCTTATTTACTTCAAATATCCTAATTTTACGAGTATATACCATAACTTTATCTTCAATGGAGCTAATAAAGTATCCTAAATTATTTATATGATTTTTATTTAATAATTTATTAAAATAGCTTCTTCATCTTTCTTTAATCTTTTTCTTCTTAACCAAAAACTTTTTGATAATAATCTTTAATGCATTTAACTTGAAATATGTCTCTAGTTTTTATGTCTTTTTCTCCATCTTTAGTTTCTAACTTGTGATATAATTTTTCATACACATTACATTTAGCCTTCTGTACCGTTTTTCTAATCTTTCTTAACCATCTTATAGTTTTCATATGCTTCTTCATTCTTACATTTAAATAGTTTTTTATATCACTCTCATTTAGCCTTAACTGCTAACTGAACTTTTCATTACATATGATTCTTTTCCTTTTAACTCTTCTAATACCTCTATAACTACTTTTCTAATATTATTAGCCATCTCTTCTCATATAGTATTAATCTCTCCATCTATACTCCATTTTTCTTCCTTCATCACTCTATCTTTAAAAGTTATTAGTTTCTCTCCTTTCAAATTCCATCATCTAATCCTTCAATTCTTATACCTTGTAATCTTTTTCCTTTATTTTTGAATACATATATCATAACCATTAATTTATGATGTGTAGTTAGACCCTCACCCGGTATAACCTTGCAATTTTTACAAAACACTCGATCAATCTTTCTAATAAGAAAGAAATCTATTTGACTAACATTATATCCACTTTTAAAAGTTATCAAATAAGAGCCCCCTTTTTAAAATATGTATTGACTAATAGTAAATCATATGCCATCGCAAAATCTAAAATGGCATTTTCCTCGCCATTTCTATCTCCAAATTCATAACCTTCATGTAGTCTTTCAAAGCCTATATTATACTTTCCTACATGTCCATTCAAATCTCTTCCAATAAATATTTTTTCTCTAGAAGAAATCTTTTGAATTAGTACATTCATATCCTCTCAAAAACTTTGCTTCGTCACACTATTTAAACCTACTTGAGGAGCATAAGTATAGTGCATCAAACAAGGATACCGTCCTAAAAATACATCTTTCAAAGTTTCTCTTCCACGAAGAAGGGAAGTGTATATATATATATATATATGTAACCATACTCATATACCATGAAGCCTTTTAGTCCTTTTGCAAATGGGACTGATGGCTTTCATATTTCTGAGCATCGACCAAGCAAATAAAAGAAAATATAAACGAGGTTTAGCCATTATCTGAAAACATGCACTTTAGGATTGAAGTATTTTGTGCTCTTATTTTAAAATGAACCAGCATAAGTGGGTACAAATCTTTGCCCAATTTTTACATTCAAGCCAATGATGTTGTACTCCACTTATGGCAACCCTCTTCAAAGGCCCATATTCAGATCTTGCAAAAGGTATTCTACGAGTGAAGAAGTTGTTTCTCATCTTTGTGCAGGTTAGCATGGGGCATATGTCAGTACAAGCAGCTTGTTCTGGGTCGGGACAGGTGGGTAAGGTTTGGTTTAGGCAGGTGCAAGTTAGCACACACATGGTTCAACAAAGATTTTGCATGAGTATTGGAAGTCTGGTGGACGTTTTACTGATCACATACTTTCATGTAAGAGCTAACCTAAGACAATAATCTCATTGAAAGGCATAACCTAGTCAGCAAATTGTTATCAGTTAATTAGACTGCAATTTGTGTTGTACAATTACTAAGAAATGGTGGGTACCAATTTTCAGGTTAAATCACTCCCTTGAATTGATTGAGAAAGCTGAGGAATTTAAAGGCTTTGACAAACTAGGGGTGTCTTGGTGGAGGTCATTCTAAGTGGTACGCCTCTGTTACTGTAAGATTTTTCAAAGAGGACATAACTACTCAAAATGAATATAAAAGAAGAGTAAGTGCTTTGTCTCAGTTAATATGTTACACAAAAATAGATTTCTTAAAGGCATTCAAGAGACTGATCCATGGGAATGGGAGCAAGATAGGTCTCTTCCAGTAAAGAAGAACACTCACAGGAAGAAGTAAAGAGTTAGGATTCACAATCTAGTCCATAGAAGCCCATGTAAAGGAAAGTTGTGATAACACCACATTCTCTATATTATAAGAAAATAAAATTTTGACTAATTAAAAGGCAGGCGGCTACATGCTGTTGTTACCAAATATTTGGAAATCAAGAATGAAGTAACTGGTTCTAAAAATTTGTTCTTTTGATACAAATCCCAATAGATTCAAATCCAGATATACAACTGAAGACTGACAGCAATAAAGAGATGCAAACATATGTTTCTAATGAGGAGAGCTGCTTGCTGCAGTTAAGGATAATGAGGGCACAAAGCCTCTAGCTCAGACAGGTATCACATTTTCTTTTTATGGTGTTGGAATGTCATCTTTGATTAAGCCACATAGTTTGTCATGCCACTCTTGACACTTTACAAATGATGAATTGAGCATAGCCACATCAACCATGCTTTTGCATACCATCAACCTCAGGTCACAACCTTGTTAAACAAGAATACAGATTATTGCAGAAAATGACTGGATAGGGTGGCCAGAAATTATCAGGATGTCTTGTGCATGCTAGCAAGCTCAATTCAGCAAAGGGCCTAGAATATATTGTAGCTAAAAAGTAGTTTTTTTTTTAAAAAAATCATCATAATCATGATATAAATTATTTAGATCCATTGTTTTACTGTGTGTTGTTTAAGAAATGGTCCTATGTCATGATTAACTCCAAAAAGAAACTTTTGAAACATCTCCTACATTTGGAAAGTGATTTTGAGAATATGTGAGGACTCAGCAAAATAATTAACCTCAAGCATGCACTTTCCTAATTTGAATCGATTTTCAGAAGTATCAGTTCGTGGGTGCAAGGATTCTAGGTGGACTTTCGGCTATAACAGACTTGGAATTAGAGAGCAAAGCTGTTTTAAAATTACATTAAAAGGAAGAGAACAGATCAAAATTACCCGGTCCTCTGTTCAAGAATGGTGGGGAACTGCATCTTGATGTAGGTACAGGTGCAGATCACTAACAGCACCACCGTCAGGAACGAATGGAAATTAAACAACGCCGACTGCAAGATTCCCCCGAAAAAAAGAATAGCATAAATTTCCTCCTTTCAAGAATTTAAATATTTCCCTAAAAAAGAGAGAGAGAGAGAGAGAGAGAGAGAGGAAAAGAAATTGCCGCTATCTTCTTGCATTACCATGACGAGATTCGGACTTTGGGATCGGATCAGAGAACCGTGATTCGGCGGTCAGTGATCGAGGACGAAAGGCGGAGAACTCTGAGATCTAGGGTTTCACGGTGGCGTTCCTTTCTCTTCTTTCTTCCTCTTCGAAGCTCTAAGGGAAGGGAGGAGGAGGCGCACCCAAGGCCCGGTGGTCCAGCAGTCTCGCCTGAAGGCGGCGGTGCTCCGGAGTTCACCGCAACGGCAGCGGCGGTCGTCTGGCAGTTATGGCGCCGTGGAGAGAGAAAGAGAGAGAGAGAGAGAGAGAGAGGCAGATAGGGCAATACCCCGTACCCAGTGAAATTGCGTCTCGAAGGAATCGGAAAAGGGATTTGCAGCAACGACGTAAGCGGAAAGATTCCTAACGCAAAAACATTTGACTCGAGCCCGTTGGGGCCTGGCCGGAAAAGCTTCATTAGGCCTCGGATCTGGTTCGATCAAGTGGGTCAAGATCGGGCTGGATGAGACCGCAAATGGATGCTCCTATGCTCATTCGGTGCGGGACAACTTCACCCAAGAGAGTAGTCATCTGGCAAAGTCCTTGAATTAGCCGAGCACCACCAAGAAACCCAATTCGAAGCATCGAGCCATGTCCCAGGTGGCAACGAACGTGGTCGTCGAAACATAGAGACGCGGGGTTTTCACGATCAAATCCCACAGACCAATTGCATATTCCACCACAATTGCGCTAGGAGCAGCAGCATTGCTGCTTTCAATATTTTGGCCACGCCCACGCACAATTTTGTTCCAATCAAAGGAATGATATTGCATGAAAGGGCGAAACAGCAACAAGAGCTTTCCGTTCAAACTGGCGCTGCACGTGAACTTATTGGATTTCTGTTGGCGGTAACTTATAAAACCATAGCTTTTACGAGGAATTGTTTGCTCTTTGTTAACTATGTTTTATAATACTATAAAAACTTTAATATTTATTTACTAATTAAACTATAACAAATATTTTATATATTAAAAAATAAATATTGCATATTATTTTCAACTGTTTAATCATTTATATTATTATAAATTATTTTTTTATTTTATAAATTATTATTATAATATAATAATATAATAATATCATATTATAATAATATAATAATATCATATTACCTATTAATATAATAACATTATATTATGATATATTCTTATAATAATATCACAAAATTATAACATTTATATTATACTATAGTAATATACTATATTATAGTATATTTTGTAATATTATAACATTATTATATTATCTTATTTTACACTACATAATTATATTATAATCATAAAAATACTTTCATTTGTATTTTTTATATTATGTTTTAATATAACAATTATATTCCATTATAATATATTATAATAATAACATTTAATATATTATATTATATTATTATAATATATTAAATTGTTATTACGTGATAATTCTTAAATGTAATCGACCGTGTGGCTCAAAATTTTCATCTTCAAATTCACTAAAAATAAATTTTTAACTAGAGATTTTTTATAAAAAAAAAACTTAAATTTGAGTTTCCTTGGATAAAGCAATTGACAACTTTTGTATGACATTAAAAATGTTATTAAAAAATTTACTAAATATCTTAAAAATACTGAAAAATACTTTTATTCTTGTAAAAACACTTTCGGACCATTCAAACAACTTTTACCTTACTTTAAAAGCATTATTAAAATTTTACCAGATATCTTAAAAACACTTTAGACACTTTTATCTATTCAAAAATGCTTTTGGGCCATTCAAAAAACTCTGCCAGATTGGGCCGTAAACATTATGCTGTCGCATACCACAAAATCAATGAACAGACCTAGGATCATGAAGGTCACAAAAAACTTGGAAGACTGGTAGAGAACCATATCCAAATTCAAACCCATTAACAATTCAGACAATGATAAACTACAAAATCTACTCCATTAGATGCCACTGAATCATGTTCTATGTTTACCAAAAAGTCACTTTCTATCAAACTCTACCAAAATCTAGACCAAAGTGCAGTTTCAAGTTTGAAAACAAGAAAATTGGGAATCATGGAAACATAAGGGCAGTAAAATTGACGAATGTAAAGTTGAAAACAGAACTGCCATGGGCTAGAGTTGTAAAGGACGCCAGCATTAGAGCTAACTGATTTTTGAAGAAAGTGCTGACAGGTAAGAGGCATTTCCTCCGCGTTGCCTTGGCATATTTTTATTTTTTCTTCTTTCCACCCTTTCCAGATTTTGAAGGCCCTGCATTTGCCGTACTTGCAGCCTCCTGTTTCTTAGTTCTCCCGTGGTGTTTGGGAACCAACTCTGCGATTTGGAGCATCAGCTGCTTTCCTGTGGTACAACAACATTATTATATCAATGTCAATATCTCATAGTGTTTTACCTCCACCAAATACGCCACTCAATATTCTGACCAGTTCGACATCGGCAGCAATTTCGTTGGCAAATACTGAAGAAGAAACTACCTTACAACCTATGTTTCCTCCACACGTTCGACTGGTGTAAAGAGTGTCCCAAGGTTTCAGACATAGTGGTAACTTCAGAATCCTAGTGGTGTCCAGAATTACAACAAATTTCACATGCATTGATCTTTCAGAAAAGACTGCATTGAGTAGAGAAGATTAAGCCAAAACGTAAGTGATCCAAGCCATTATTTTTTCAAAGTGTTTTATTCATAATGTCTTCAAAGGAGTCATGGCCTTTGTGACCTCTAGCCTCAGGACCGAAGATAGAGGTAGATCCAAATTTAGGTACATACCAAAATATCCCATGGCTTGTAACAGTCAAAATATAAAGGAGGATCATCAATGGTGGTTTTTTTTCCCTCTTAAAATTTAAGGTTACAATGGAGAGTGGAACTTGGTAAAGTAAGCTATTCTATTTCTCACTTTAAGGCTTTTCCTTCTGATAACAGAGATAGGGGACCATAAGGATGGTTGGCAGACAAACTGAAAACCTTTATTGACATTTTGTGTACTTCATTTGAATTATTTTAATGAGAGTATTAAACAACAAAAGAATATTATGAGAAATATTAAACAAACTCTAGCTAACATTGAGCATGATTCAAAGCTTGCAGAAGTTCTCGTTTGGCAGTGACTTTCTGAAGATGAAAGTTGCCGTGAACCATATTCACTTCATTGGCTATAAACTCCTGAATGAAATGCTGATGAATTTTAATGTAATTCAATATCTTCCAGAAATAGGATTCCTTCTCATTTCATTCATAGAATTACTGTCACATAAAATTGCTAATGCTTTTCTTGCTTCCCTCCTAAATCAGAAACAAACCTCTTTATCCAACTTATTGAAAACACCATGCTTGGAATTGAGACATGCTCTGCTTAGGAGATCTAGACTGTTACTAACTGCATGAAATCCAAGATTAGTGTGGTAGTTCTTCTGCCATCATCTGCATCACTCTCCCAATTGCTCTAAGTGACAGGTTTGGACCAATTGACTTGGATATAACAAAATCCAAACTCTAGTGCCACAAAAATGTTTGGATTCTCTTTAACCACAGAACATGTTATGATTATTTTTAACTTATATTAAAAACTCATTACAAACACTTAATCAATCTTCGTGTGAGTGAAATAAAACCTTCAATCATATTTCCAAAGTTTTGTTCATCTACCAAAGTGACTATAGGTGATTATTTTAATTGTAATATAAGAACCACTTCCAAGCATGTTGGGCCAAGAGAGCCAAGGAAAAGAGCATGATGGCATGTTTGGGACATGTGGAATTTATTCGATCTCACAATTAGGAAGAGCAACACCATTGTTTCAAATATTGTCAGAATGGGATGGTGCAATAGGTACTGTATTATTCTAGCCAAAAAAATGACATAGAGACACCCCATGTTGCCAAAACTGGCAAAAATGAGGCGTCCTAACTGGGTTAGGTCAATAAGGGTGAATACCAATCGAAAGCTGAAGCAGCTACATTTGAAGTGATAAAAAGAAAAGCAACAACTGGAGTGGAAGAGTCAAAGTCAAAAAGAGGCTTTCTCACTTCTTGCATGAGTTAGGCCAGTATGATGTTGGGATAGGGCATCCTTGCCAAAACAGATCGGTACTACTTAGTATTGAGACAAGTTCAACCAGTGTGCAAGATGTTTCGTATGAGGCATGTTTTTTGTTTCTTCAAAAAATTTGAGAGGGGGTAAGTGGGCCATGTGGGGTGTTTTTCCCCATAAGAGGATTTGCCTCTCTTTTTGCCCAAATGTGTGTGTGTGTGTGTGTGAGAGAGAGAGAGAGAGAGAGAGAGAGAGAGAGAAGAGGAGAAAGTGCATGGAGGATCTCCAAAGGGAGAGGAAGTCGACATGTGACAGCATTAAGGAAAGGGCCATTATATTTGACAAGGCTCTTCTTCCCCCTTTTTAAATGGCCAAAAATTGGCAAAAAAGGCAAAATGAAGCAAAGACATGCTAAATTTATCCTACTTTGCTTGAATTTCAGAAATATTGTAGGGTGGAAAACACCCTACAACATGTTCATTTTTATTTTTTCGATGAACATCTATTTTTATGAATTATCAATTGTTCATATTAGAATGGAAAGTTGGAGATGAAAATTTCTAGCATGTGTGCATCTTAATTTTGTTTAGTTTAATCAATGTCAATGCTAGTATCAACACTCCAGTAATACACACATTGAAAATGCAACTAAATCACTGTAAAAGAAAGTCAGCCAAATAATCTTGTTATTCTTAGAAAAAAATTAACAAATGAAAAAAAGAGACTTTTCGGTGACCCAGTATAGTACCAAAATTGAGCCCCATACCGTTTATTGGTATGGGACAGACCAGCATTGTATTAATCCACCTAAAAACTATTACCACCTTCAGCAACTGTTTTAAAACCTAGCATGGTACAATTAGAAAGAGTACAATAGTATGCTTGAGGTGGGCCAACTAATGTCTGGCACAGCATGTCTTGTATTGAGAGAAAAAAGAAAAACTTAAAAAATTCTTTGTCTTGATTTCGAGCAATGCCAAGCTATATGGACCAACATTACTCGATATTGAGCATCTCGCCCAATAACTTGTACTAGTCAAGTGTCACGTGCTGATACTGGCCCAACATGGCATGTGTTAGTTGTCATTAGAAATCATACTAGGGAGAACTTGCATTGAGGGAAGTGAAACTTATTGCTAAAGAGATCATTGCTACTCGAGCAAATATAGAAAGAAACTTTTATTCATGACATTTGTATGCTTGGTTTAGAACATATCACATTAGTTAAGATAAAAATGTTAAAAGAGGAGAAATCACATTCTTATGGATGAGGATTAATTTGGGTTTTTATGCATACAATAGAGATGGAATTGTTGCTATATTTGAAACTGACTAAAATTCAGATCTTCCCTCTTACATTTTCCCAGCTTTTTTAAACACATTTAATGTTAAATTATGTTGCAACTCAAAGTTGCAAAATAGATGATTTGGACAAGTGAACTTTAATAGCTTTCACTTGTTGCTTAGAAAAAGGATGTTATTGTTAATTTGTAATGGTAAGCATGTATGTACATTAATACATAATAATTTTTTATTTATTAATGATCCTACAAAATGAGATTCAAGTTTACCATATATTTGAAGCTATATCAATTTTCTAGAACTTCAAGACCTGTGATCAGAAATATCAGCTAGGTATAAATTTGGCTATCATATTCATGTAAAAGCTCTAGAAACAAAATTTTGTAAATCAAGTCAGATGATCGGAGAAAGGAAAGATCATTTTCTGGTACCGAATGCACATATTCACTTTCCTTTTTCTATCTCCTTCTATGAATCCTTTTTCTAGCACCAAAGATAGCAACAGCCAAAGATTGATCATTTTCTTCTTTGTTAACTTCTCCTTGGTCATTTTTCTTTTCTCAACCAATATGTTCCTCCTCATTGTTTCTTACACTTCTATCACTTTTCTTTCCTATTCACTGACCACAAAGGGGCAAAGCAGCAACAACAAAGTTACATATCACCACAGCTTTTGTCCCACTCTTTTGCCTCCTGCACCTTCCAAGTTAAAATACATCTCTAAATCCTCCCACATCTATCAGTTTTTTTCTATGGATGTTGGCCCTAATGCGCATCTTACTTTGAACTTTCAGCACATCCTTAAACATTTGAGTACATTCAACTTCCCTTATGACCATATCACAAATACTCTGATGCCCACTACATTTTAGAGGTTTTCTAACATACTCCTGATCCCTCCCTATCCTACTAATATTTCCAGCATGGGGTGAGCAGTACAATTTTCTTCTCTTCCAAAATGTTTCAACTTTGACATAGAAGACGATCAGATGCTACTGACCCTTGTTACTCTAAACTATTTTTTTCTCCTAACTCGCCAAGCCTGTATAATTCCTCTTCTCTGATTGTTCTCTTTCTATCCCCTTCTTCTTTAAGCACTATTATCTTCCTCTTCCTCTTTTCTCCCCTTTTTCTTTTATAAAAAGGTTAGCATTTATCATGCCTTCACACAGAAGGGAGCCACCTCCTATAGGCATGCACAGTTTTGTTAATGAGATAATGCAAAATTACAAGTTCCGTGTAATGTTTATCCTGAAGCATATATGAGAATTGTGCAAAAAAGCAAATCATTTATTTATGTTGCACATTGCTAGCATTGAAGATGGCCCCAAACCTTTAGCATTTAATTAGTATGCTTCATTCAAAAAGTTTATTTAGCAACAGCATTCAAAATAACCACCATTTATTACAATGTTCACTTCCTCTGATGACTCTTGCATCCATTTAAAGTTCACAAACTTCTCCATGCCATCATCCCCTAGCACTAGCAATAGCATGGAAAAATTTAGTACTCTCAATGCTTTGCCAAATGAGGAACAAACAACTTGAGCAATACACACCTATTCAGGGTCCATGGGTATCTTAATTTTTATTAGATATTAGTCATGCAACCTATGACTTGAAAAAAAAAAAAAGAAAGAAAAAGAAATAGTTTATCACTCCTTTCGAATGTCATAAGTGAGAAATCTGACATTTGTACCAAAAGTTATTTGATGCATGATGCATCCATCTTTAAATGATTGATGTGCATATTGACTATAAGTCCGTAAATCCAGACTTCAAAGGATTCCTCATAGTAATCAATGACAAACAGCTTATAGAAGCCTTTGAACCTCTATATTATTTTCATGCCACAAACCTTGTCAAAGACCTTCTGTATCAATTATAATTTCTCTATAACTTTCCTCTAATAATCCCAAAAAGATACCATGATTCTCCATGATGCCCAAATCAGACTCAGTTCAATTTTACTTTCATAAGAATTCTTACTTCATCAGAAATGCTTGCAACAACAATGGTAGCTTGAATATATAAAGCACAAATAGGGGGAAAACATAATCATAGTTCATCCAATATTGTGCAATAAAAATTTGAGTCCCACAAAATTGGATTAATAGAGAAGAAATAGAATCATAACTCTATGGTCCTTTGTCTTACTAAGCACAAATAAGATTATCCTTCTTGAGAAATAACTGGGCATGAAACCAAGATCAAGTCCTTACTTGTACCAATTGCAGGATTATACAAAGACCCATCCTCCCTTTTCAGCAGCACCCTCACCCTCCCTCTCTGCATGAAGTCTCGAGGGTATGCCTTATCCAACTGCAAGCATGTTAACATGTCTACATGTAAATAAACTAACAATGATCTACAAATGCAAGATTGCTGGAGATAGAAAGATACAAAATGAGGTGGGGAACTGAGAGACCTCAATGGCATAGGGAAGCTTGAGATAGCTGCAACAATCACCAATCTCAACACACGTGGGATTCTCGCATGCTTTTGCAGCACTGATTCGGCGGCCTTCGGCGATTGTCTTTTTTGTGTTGATATACACGGGGTAAATTATTATCCATTTCTTTATATTAGGCATTCCATCCATCCTTCACCCACTGTTCCCTTTCTTCTGAATCTCCTTCCAAAAATTATTTGAGAAATAAATATATCTCCTGAAATCAATGCGTCCATGCATTTAAATTATACGATGTCTACCAATAACAATTTTAAAAACCTGATATCGAACCTAGCTAAATTGCTTGCAATGAATCAAACTCAAAATTCCATCTTTGTATGTCAAAAATATTCCAAGACCACAAAAGAATGAAAGGAAATGTTTGATAAACACCCATGAATTTAGACAGCAAAAGAATCTCTTTATCTTATAAAAATGTCTTCATAGCATCTTTACCCTAACAAAAAGGTCATAAACCAAGAATCCCATCACTTTCGATTCCATGCAAACCCGAATAATAGATTAAAGCTGAAGAGCGAAATATAAAGACACATAAAACCGCGTTGTTTTAGACTTTTTAACAAGCACCTAAGTTCATTCTTTGGTCAAATATTGTGATTACATAAAACTCGAAACAAAGACAGATAAATCATCTCCCACTAGATTACATCATAAATCCCCGATCCTTCCTCCCCCTTTTGCCCTTTTAGCATCCCGATCCAAAAATACTAACAACAAAAAAATCCCGCAATTGGATCGAAGAGAGATGCACCAAGATTGAGGTTCCCTGATCCCAGGCTATCCAGGGCTCAGAAGGGACGATGAAAGACCAGAAATTGGGATGAGATCGATCCGATCCAGTGCTGATATTTGACGGAATAAACAACGGGAAAGGAATTAGCGTTTCTTTGGAGATAAAGAGAAACCTTTCTCGTCGGAAGCTAAGGCGGTGTCTCGTCGGAGTCGGTGGATGATGCCCGTCGTATCCGAAGAGGGTCGAGAGACGAAAGCGGAGAATGGAATCGGAGTGTGTTTTCTCGAAGCGTGGCTGTCTAATAGAGCGGGTCGAATATATTCATTCCGGTCGGACCGGTTGGGCGATTTGAGCTTGGTAGTCAGGTCGGATGTGGTTGTCTTGGATAAGTTTTTACCTGTTCATATATCCCATGGTCCGCTGGTGGACGCATATCTTACTCACGAGTTAAGAGATTGTTTCCAAAGTTAAGGATAGGAGCAAGGCAAAGTGCTAAGATTGCCTATTATGTTTACCACTCCAAGCCCTAGACTGATTTTGTTGAAAGCATCTATTCATGCCGTAGAATTCACACAGGTTAATGCCAACGAGAAGTCTTTGACACAAGGAAGATCTATGGTTCCTATAATGCAATGTCTATGCCTCCTCGGATTATTCACTTCACTTGGAAGCCGCCACCTCCATGCTTCTTCCAAATCAACTCTAATGGCGATGCCTTGACGGTTCTGCCATTGAGAATCTCAATTGTATATGTTTAGTAGCAATGTCATTCATATTTTCGAAGTTATTATGCCCATGACAAAATTGTGTGAAGCATGGAAATGATGGTTAAGATGGCATTTGATTTGTGATAATATAACTAAAAATTTTACATTCATGATAATTTTACCTTTGATAATCAAATTCTTAAAAATAAAAAATTATTACGTTCGCTTCATAATAGTTAAGATTGTATATATATTAAACTAATAAAGCATACCTCTATAAAAAAAAAAAAAAAAAGTTGGAATGTATCAAGATTTTTTTTTTTAATAGTGCTAATAGAAAAGCTACTTCATGGCAATATTTTTAATATAAATTTCCTCACCACCTCTTTCATAGAAATGTGATTATAACTTATAAATTTATAATTGGATACTTAAATGAATGAATGTTAGGTATAGCTATAAATAAATTATTTTCTTCTTAAAAGGTTAAGGATTGAAATTAAATAAAAATTTAAATAATAATAATAGTAGTAGTAGTATTTAGATTTTAATTAGGTTGAATCTTACCTTGCATTTGGATGAGGCATGTTGCAAATTCAAATTTTAATATTTATGTAAATATTAATAATATCGATATTTATATTTATATATTTATTAAATTTATTAATTATTATTTTTATGCAATTATTAATAATATATTTAATAAAAAAATATTAATATTTATTAATATGCAATTAAAAATATTTATGTATAAAATAAAATATTTACAAATATTAGAAATATTTTTTATTACATTTATATTCTTATTATAAAATATGATATTTATTAAAAATTATTACTAATATTACATAAATAAAATAATATTTATTAATAATAATAAATAATATTAATAATATCACCACCGGAAGAATGAGGAGTGCTACAACCCACTCCCTTAAAAGCCACTGATCCCATCACCAAGACGAAGCCAACATGTGGCCCCAAGCCAACATTAAATGTTGCTGGTTGCTTATCATGTGCGTTATCCGTAGACCGATGTCTCCAACCCTGTTCTTCTATGTGAGACCCTTCGCCTTTCCCATCTGACCTTAACGTGAGGCCCTTCGCTTCCCCCTATCCTCTATGGGACCCTCCTCCCTATCGTTACCAAGTCCTGCTGCCACAAATCCTTTCTTACGTGAGGCCCTTCGTCTCCCCTGGTCTCATGGGACCTTCCTCCCTATCGTTACCAAGGCCTGCCGCAAATCCTTTCTTCCTGTCTTCTTGAAACCCCATAAATCCCATCGAGAGCTCTCTCCCAAAATCTCATCTTCTTGTTGCTGCGGGATATCGAGTGCTCACTCAAATTGCAGAAGAGGGATTCAGAGAAGAAGGCAGGCAAGGAGAAGAAGTTTTTGACAGTGAAGACGTCAAGGTGAGTTTGTCTTCTGAAAATATTTTGATAATCTATAACTGAATTAAACTATAACTTTCTTGGTGCCTCATCTAATTTGTTGGTGGGTGGCTGGTGGGGATCATCAGTTTGGTATCCGATGAATTGTGTGCTGATCATTTTCGTCCATGGCCAGAACTACAACATGAGAGCATTGGTTCTGCATTAAATTTGCATTAGTTCTGAGTTGCTGCAATAGTTTTGCATTAGTTCTGAGTTGCTGCAATAGTTCTTATTTGTTAGAAAATTTCTAGGAGATTGGGGTTGAGGTCCCTTTTATTCTATAGTTTATGGATTTACTTTTTCAATCTATATATCTCTTCTTATTCTTCATAGGATTTTGTTCTCTCTCTTGTATTAATGCCTACAATTATAAACTCATCTGGAGCCTTAGTGAACAGAGAGGCTAAGTGTCACGCCCCGGACCCAGCTGGTGGTGGCCCAGGGGTGACAGCCCGCCGCATGCAAGGCATCCAGTACAATATCATTTATAAACAAGGAGGGTTAACAACTATATAACATACAAAGTTTAATCCTCCATAATACAAATTATGTAATGTTAGGCAACATACTAAAGTTCCAAAATAAATCCAAATGGGGTTACATATAACAACATAAAATCAATTTACATCAAGAAACTTCCAATTACCCCTGTTGTTGCCCTTGCTAATTCTGTGGCTCTGGAAAAACATTGTAAGATTTAATGAGTTTATACTCAGTAAGTAAGCCTACTATTACATGATATAGCCAAATAAGAATTTTTATCGAGTCAAATACATGTCATGCTTCTAAATTTAAAAACATTTCATCATATTATAGAATTGTACAAATCTCATATTCGAATAAATTGGAAGCAATTAATATGAAATAATATTTCAAAATACAAATTCAAATTCAAATCACTGTAAACCTCATTTCATACTAATGTCCCACGTCCACGTAATAACATCCCAAGGATGTAACCTCCCTGTACGCCCCCAGTGAAGGAAGGGTGCCGGAGTCAATTAGCATCTAATGCTATATCCTGTCACAGCACATCCCTAGGATGTGTGTTCTCCACATATTCTCCCTGTGGAGGTCGGTCCCGGAATCATGTAACATGTAGTGTGGACCGTGACGACATATAATATCATAATTACAAATAACATTTATTCGTATAATAGCAAACATATATCAATTTACTTTTCATGTTTTACCAAAATTTGGTAATTTTTCATAATCATGTAATAACCAGTTGCATGTATCAAATGCCAATTTAATTTACCAAAATTAACAATAATCAAGTCAAATATTCATTTACATAAATGTGGTACCACAACTATCATTTTTCAAATAATACTATAAATCAATTTCATTATTTCAATAATGGCATAATTTAATAATGATTTAAGAAAAATCATTATAACTGGCTTACTTACCTCACAACGCTAATCCAAAAGTGTAAATCAGCTGTAGGGATCTCTGGGTACCTACAACATAATTTTTCAGATTTTTAAATTTCAATTTTAGGATGTCAAACTGACTCCTACACTTAACCTAATCTAATCCTGGGCCCAACTTGGGGCTTGAATATCTCCAAATATAGAAGCCCAAATGGGGAAATAAAAATTCTCTGACAAACTAGGATCCATGCTGATCCCGACCATATTTTTCTTTTATTGGGCCGAGCCCAAATTGGGGCCCGAAAATTCAGCCCAAAGGGGCTAACTGGACTGGGCCGAACCCGGCCCAGTCCCAGTTTTTTCCTTTTTCTTCTTTTTTTTTTCTTTTCCCCTGCTTCACCCCTAGTTCACCCGAACCAGGGGTGGCTGGTGGTCGGCGGCCTAGGGCCGCCGCCGGCCCTCCGGGGGTCGCCGTTGGCCGCCGGCCTCCCCGTGTCGGGTTGGCCGCCGACGACCGGCCCCGGGCCGGCGCGGCGGTGGCCGGCCCCTCCTCTTCTCTTTCATCTTCTTTCTCTTCTTCTTCTTCCTTTTCTTCTCCTCCTTCCTCACCTGTGCCGGCAAAGACGGCCGGCCACCGTTGGTCGGTCGCGGACCTCCCGGACGCCGCCCCGGCACCCGGTGAGGGCCGCCGGCCGAGTTCGGCCGGCGGAGCCGGCGGGCACGCCGCCGGCCCGGACCAATGCGGGAGCCGGTTTGGCTCCCGCGACGGGGAGGGCCATTCGGCCCTCTCCCTCCATCTCCTCCCTGCCGGCGACACGGCCGGCCACCGCCGGTCGGCCGAACCCCGCCGGATCTTTGCCCCCGACGCCGGCGGGGGTCGCCGACCAAGGCTCGCTCGGGGCCGGCGAGCCGCCGGCTCGAACCCACAAGGAAGGGAGGGCCGTGGAACGGCCCTCCCGCCCTTCTTCCTCGTCGGCGGCACGATCGACCTCCTCCGCCGGCCGGACCCCACCGGACGTTGCCCTTGCGCCGGTGGGGGCTGCCGCTCGAGGACCGGGCCCGGCGAGCCGGCGGGCATGCCACCGTGCCCGAACCAAGCACGGGAGCCCGCTTGGCTCCCGCATCAGGGGAGGGCCTCCTGCGGCCCTCTGCCTCTCTCTCCACGCTCTCTCTCTCTCCCTCTCCTCACCGGTGAAGGGGGGGGGGGCTTATCGGACGGCGGCGAGGTGTCGGGGACGAGCGGAGAGCGGCACGGTGTCGGGAGCTCGCGAAGAGGAGGGAAGAAGAAGACGTGGGGGGGTGGCTTCAGTCCTCTCCCCAGCCATTCCTCTTTTAGCGAGGGGAGGGCTGAGCCCCCCCCTTGCGCCCCGATGTGCGCTCGCGTAGGCGCGCGCGTGCTGGCGCGCGTGTCGCGCACCCACGCCGCGTATAATGTTAAAAAAATTTGCCTGTCAGGGGGGTTTACATCCTCCCCTCCTTATAAAAATTTCGGTTTCGAAATTAATGCACAACACGAATAAAATTTTTGAGGCCCAAAATAAAAATTGCTAGCTGTATTTATTTATCTTTCTGGTCAAAATATAACAGTAATTACACTTTTGTGCTTATATACAAATATCTATTCAGATACAAATAGATGAGGATATTTCTTTTTCACCTCCTCTTCAAGTTCCCACGTAGCCTCTCGTTCAGAATGATTACTCCACTGAACCTTAACATAGGGAATGCTATGCTGTCTCAGAACTTGGTCTTTATGGTCCACAATACGTATCGGATGCTCTTCGTATGTCAAATTTTTCTTTAGCAAAATGGGCTCCGCTTTTATGACATGACTGGGGTCAGAACTGTATTTCCTCAACATAGAGACATGGAATACATTATGTACCTCAGAGAGTGCAGGAGGTAATGCGAGACTATAAGCCACTTCCCCCACTCTGCTCAAGATCTCAAATGGGCCAACGTATCATGGACTTAATTTTCCTTTAAGCCCAAACCTCATCACATCTTTGGTTGGTGAAACCCTTAAAAAGACATGGTCCCCAACATGAAATTCCAGCTTCCTTCTTCTAACATCAGCATAACTTTTCTGTCGGCTTTGAGCTACTCGGAGTCTTTCTTTAATCAGCTACACTTTTTCTACTGTCTGCTGAATTAGCTCAGGGCCCAACAATTTTCTTTCCCCCACATCATTCCAACAAAAGGGAGATCTGCATTTTCTACCATACAGAGCTTCAAATGGAGCCATTTTGATGCTGGCTTGGTAATTATTATTGTAAGCAAACTCCACCAAAGGTAGGTGGTTGTCCCAAGCACCACCCAAGTCCATTACACAGGCTCGCAACATGTCCTCTAAGATCTGTATGGTCCTCTCAGATTGTCCATCTGTCTGGGGGTGAAAAGCTGCGCTGAAATTTAGTTTGGTCCCCAGAGCCCTATGAAGACTCTTCCAAAACTGGGACACAAACCTGGTATCCCGATCTGACACAATTGACTCGGGGATACCATGAAGTCTCACTATCTGCTCAATGTACATGGTGGCCAATCTCTCGCTAGAGACCCCAACTCTGAACGGTAGAAAATGGGCTGACTTGGTTAACCTATCAATAATAACCCAGACTGCATCATTGCTTCTGTGAGTTTTGGGTAAACCTGTCACAAAATCCATAGTGATCTTCTCCAATTTCCACTAAGGGATCATTAGAGACTGAAGAGGTCCCGCAGGCCTTTGATGTTCGGCCTTCACTTGTTGGCACACTAAGCACTTGGCCACATATTGAGCAATTTCTCTTTTCATTCCTTTCCATCAGAAATTTTCTCGTAGGTCTCTATACATTTTAGTGCCTCCTGGGTGAACAGTATAGAGAGAATAATGAGCCTCCCTCAAAATTTCAGCCCTTAGATCTTCCACATTTGGCACACAGAGCCTAGTATTAAATCTCAGGGATCCATCCTCATTTATTCTGAATTCATTCTGAACCCCTGATTGCACAGCTTCCTTAATCTTTTGTAGTTCCAAGTCTTCTTTCTGGAAAGACTTAATCCTGTCAATCAGGGTTGGCTGAAGTACAAGTGTTGCAAGAAGCCCATCAGATCGCTGGACTCGCAAACCAACCTCCAATTTTTCAAGGTCTCTGTGAATGTGAGGCTGACAAGTAATTATGAAAGCTAGCTCTGAGGAGGACTTTCTGCTTAAGGCATCAGCTCATAATCCTTTAGTAGCTCAAGCCACCTCCTCTGCCTCAAGTTTAGCTCCTTCTGGGTGAAAATGTATTTCAGACTTTGATTGTCTGTATACACATCACAAGTCTCCCCATACAGATAATGCCGCCAAATTTTTAGTGTAAAGATCACGGCTGCTAACTCCAGGTCATGAGTAGGATAGTTCTGCTCATAAGGCTTCAGCTGCCTGGAGGCATAGGCTATCACTTTCCCTTCCTGCATCAGAGCACCTCCCAATTCCTTTCGAGAGGCGTCAGTGAATAAAGTATATCCTCCAGATGTAGATGGAAGAGTAAGGATAGGGGCTGACACCAGGGGCTGCTTGAGCTCCTGGAAACTTCCTTCATACTCCTCTGGCCAAACAAACTTTGCTCGCTTTTGAGTTAAGCGAATCAGAGGCAAGGCAATGCGAGAGAAGCCTTCCACAAATCTGCGATAATAACCAGCCAGCCCCAAGAAGCTTCTGACTTCTGATACATTGGAAGGCCGACACCAGTTCACGACGGCCTCAATCTTCTTAGGGTCTACAGATATACCGTCTTTGGATACGATATGACCCAAGAAGGATATTTGGCTCATCCAGAAGTCACATTTCTGCAGCTTGGCATAAAGTTTCTTCTCCCGAAGAGTCTGCAGAACAATCCTTAAGTGGTCTTCATGCTCCATATGACTTTTAGAATAAATTAAGATATCATCAATAAAGACTACTATAAACTGATCCAGGTATGGTTTGAAGATTCTGTGCATCAAGTCCATGAATGCTGCCGGGGCATTAGTCAACCCAAACGACATCACCAAGAACTCATAATGACCGTACCTGGTTCTGAATGCAGTCTTAGAAACATCCTCAGCCTTTATCTTGAGCTGATGGTACCCTGATCGAAGATCAATCTTTGAGAATACCTGAGCTCCTTGAAGTTGATCAAATAGATCATCAATTTTCGGCAAAGGGTACTTATTCCGCACTGTTACCTTATTAATTTCTTGATAATCAATGCAGAGTCGAAAACTGCCATCCTTCTTTTTAACAAATAATACTGGAGCACCCCAAGGAGAGACACTAGGTCTGATAAATCCTCGATCCAGAAGCTCCTGCAACTGACATTTTAACTCTTTTAACTTAGCTGGAGCCATACGGTAAGCAGCTTTGGATATAGGTCCAGTGCCAGGGGCTAAATCAACAGTGAACTCGACTTCACGATCCGGGGGTAATTCAGTCAATTCCTCCGAAAAGACATCGGGAAACTCTCGAGCCACTGGAATATCTTCCAATTGGTGTTCATCCTGCTGAAGGTCCTTAACCATAGCAAGAAACCCTGACCACCTTTTCTTAAGTATTTCCCAGCTTGCAGAGCTGACACTAATACCGAAGCCAGATGTTCCTGACTCCCACTAAAACTGAATTTAGGAAGATTAGGAATTTTAAAGATTACCCTTTTCCAGAAACAGTCAATAGAAGCATGATAGGAGGCCAACCAGTCCATCCCCAGAATTACATCAAAGAATTTCAGTGGGAGGACTATCAGATCAGCATTCAACCTCCTATCTTCCATGTCAATCAGGCAAGATTTACACACTGAGTCTACCATCATGACATCTCCATTAGGAAATGCAATATGCAACTCTTGCTCTAGAGGAACGGGTGTCAATGATGCATTCTTGGCAAGAAAACTATCAGATACAAATGAATGTGTGGCACCCGGATCAATTAAAGTTTGAGGGTGTCAATGATGCATTCTTGGCAAGAAAACTATCAGATACAAATGAATGTGTGGCACCCGGATCAATTAAAGTTTGAGCATAAGTGTTTTGCCTACTTTAAACATACCTGTCATAAAGATTAACTTAACTTAGATGTCATGCAGTATCATGTGTTTTTTTTTCTCTATCTACTACTATAATCCATGCATTATACCAGGTATGAATGCAAAAATTTTAAAGAAATAATTTAATTTAACAGACATACCTGTTACCAAGTGTTAGAGGCAGCAGCGTCTTGCTGAGTGAGGGTAAAGACCCTCCCTTGGGTCCTGAGCGGCTGCTGGCTCTTCCCTTGATCTGGAGGGGGCTGCTGATCCTTTCGGAGGGGACAGGTGGCCATTTTGTGGTCCATCTTCCCACAAATAAAGCAGGCACCAGTCAGCCTGCGGCACTGCTTGCCCGGATGGGCCTTCCCACGATGAGGACAGCGGGTCTCCTTATCCTTCTGCCCTGACGGAGCCTGAAAGAAACCCTTCTTCTTCTTAGCCTGTCCTGAAGACTGGCCAGAAGGAGATCCTCTCCTCTTCATCTGCTGCTCTCTCATCTGCTGAATGGCAGTCATGTCCCTCTTAATGACCAGAGCCTTGCTCACCACTTCACTGTAAGTGGGGAGCTCAAATGCATTGACTGTCTGCCTCAGCCTGGGGTGCAGTCCCTCAGTGAATTTGGTGATCTTGGCTCTCTCGGTCATAACAAAATCTGGGGCAAATCTGGCCAATCGTCTGAACTCGGTTTCATACTGGGCCACAGAAAGGTTCCTCTGCTCTAATCTCATAAACTCAGACTCCATCTGTCTCTGAACACTCCTGGGAAAATACTGGTGATAAAAGGCCTCCTTAAACTGTTCCCAAGAGATGGCCCGACCTCTAGAGTGCTGCTCCAATATCAGCCACCAATTGTATGCCTCCCCCTGGAGGAGGTAGGCGGCAAATCTGATCCGCTCCTCCTCCGGGCTACCAAGGGCCGTAAAGGCCTTCTCTATCTCTCTTATCCACCTCTCCGCATCAAGTGGGTTGGTGGATCCAGAGAAGGGAGGAGGGGCCAAGCTCTTAAACTCGGAGAAGCTACGACCCCCTCCCTGCCAGGGCTAAGATGGAGCAGGCTGAGCAGATTGATCAAGCTGGGCCAGCTGGGTCTGAGGAGTAGGAGGGGCAGACGGAGTCTGCGGAACAGTAGAGCCAGATATAGCAGGCAGTATCTGCTGAATCTACTGCTGCATGGCCTGAACCGCCTGAGTCACCCCCAAGAATGCCCGGAGTAACTCGTTCTGTAGCTGCTGTGGGTCGTTGCCAACTGGGGCAACGGAACCCGCATCTGGTGAGGCTTCCGGGCCTCCCTGCTGGTCAGGATCACCAGCCTGAGAGTCCCCCTCATGTCGCTGACCACTGGTGCGACAATGCATTATGAAATCCTGCCATGGTTAGGTTCCAATCAATAACATAATAAATCATCAAATCTCGAGCATTTTTAAACAAGTCACTTGAATTTTTCCTAGAGTTATTACCCTCCTGATGTCATGTCAATATTTGGCCTAAAGTTAATCATGTGTTTGGCCCTAATGTCAAACCTTGCTCTGATACCACTACAAGCTGTCACGCCCCGGACCCAGTTGGTGGTGGCCCAGGGGTGAAAGCCCGTCGCATGCCAGGCATGCAAGGCATCCAGTACAATATCATTTATAAACAAGGAGGGTTAACAACTATATAACAAACAAAGTTTAATCCTCCATAATACAAATTATGTAATGTTGGGCAACATACCAAAGTTCCAAAATAAATCCAAATAGGGTTACATATAACAAAATAAAATCAATTTACATCAAGAAACTCACAATTACCCCTGTTGTTGCCCCTGCTAATTCTGTGGCTCTGGAAAAACATTGTAAGATTTAATGAGTTTACACGCAGTAAGTAAGCCTACTATTACATGATATAGCCAAATAAGAATTTTTATCGAGTCAAATACATGTCATGCTTTCAAATTTAAAAACATTTCATCATATTATAGAATTGTACAAATCTCATATTCGAATAAATTGGAAGCAATTAATATGAAATAATATTTCAAAATACCAATTCAAATTCAAATCACTGTAAATCTTATTTCATACTAATGTCCCACGTCCACGTACTAACATCTCAAGGATGTAACCTCCCTGTACGCCCCCAGTGGAGGAAGGGTGCCGAAGTCAATTAGCATCTAATGCTATATCCTATCACAGCACATCCCTAGGATGTGTGTTCTCCACATATTCCCCCTGTAGAGGTGGGTCCCGGAGTCATGTAACATGTAGTGTGGACCGTGACGACATATAATATCACAATCACAAATAGCATTTATTCGCATAATAGCAAACATATATCAATTTACTTTTTATGTTTTACCAAAATTTGGTAATTTTTCATAATCATGTAATAACCAGTTGCATGTATCAAATGCCAATTTAATTTACCAAAATTAACAATAATCAAGTCAAATATTCATTTACATAAATGTGGTACCACAACTATCATTTTTCAAATAATACTATAAATCAATTTCATTATTTCAATAATGGCATAATTTAATAATGATTTAAGAAAAATCATTATAACTGGCTTACTTACCTCACAACGCTAATCCAAAAGTGTAAATCAGCTGTAGGGATCTCTGGGTACCTACAACATAATTTTTCAGATTTTTAAATTTTAATTTTAGGATGTCAAACTGACTCCTACACTTAACCCAATTTAATCCTGGGCCCAACTTGGGGCTTGAATATCTCCAAATATAGAAGCCCAAATGGGGAAATAAAATTTTTTCGACAAACTAGGATCCATGCTGATCCCGACCATATTTTTCTTTTATTGGGCCGAGCCCAAATTGAGCCCCAAAAATTCAGCCCAAAGGAAAAAACTGGGACTGGGCCGGTTCGGCCCAGTCCCAGTTTTTTCCTTTTCTTCTTTTTTTTTTCTTTTCCCCTGCTTCCCCCCTGGTTCCCCCGAACCAGGGGTGGCTGGTGGCCGGTGGCCTAGGGCCGCCGCCGGCCCTCCCCGAGGTCGGCTGGCCGCCGACGACCGGCCCCAGGCCGGCCGCCAGCAGTGGCCAGCCCCTCCCTCTTCTCTTTCATCTTCTTTCTCTTCTTCTTCTTCCTTTTCTTCTCCTCCTTCCTCACTGTGCCGGCAGCACGGCCGGCCACCGTTGGCCGGTCGGACCTCATCGGATGCCGCTCCGGCGCCGGTGAGGGCCGCCGACCGGAGCCCGGGCTCGGCGAGCCTGCAGGCACGCCACCGGGCCCGGGCCAACGCGGGAGCCGATTTGGCTCCCGCGACAGGGGGGGGCCATTCGGCCCTCTCCCTCCATCTCCTCCCCTGCCGGCGGCACGGGCGGCCCCCGCGTGGCCGGTCGGACCCCGCCGGACACCGGCCGATCACCGGCGGGGGTCGCCGGCGGCGGGCCGGCGGGCATGCCGCCGGCTCGAACCCACGGTGAAGGGAGGGCCGTGGCCCTCCCCCTTCTTCCTTGCGAGCGACACATCCGGCCTCCTCCGGCCGGCCGGGACCCCGCCGGACGCCGCCCGGCGCCGGTGGGGGCTGCCGCCCGAGGACTGGGCCCGGCGAGCCGGCGGGCACGCCGCCGGGCCCGAACTAAGCGCGGGAGCCCGCTTGGCTCCCGCGTCAGGGGAGGGCCTCCTGCGGCCCTCTCCCTCTCTCTCCACGCTCTCTCTCTCTCCCTCTCCTCGCCGATGAAGGGGGGGCTTACCGGACGACGGCGAGGTGTCGGGGACGAGCGGAGGGCGGCACGGTGTCGGGAGTTCGCAAAGAGGAGGGAAGAAGAAGACGGGGGGGGGGGGGGGGTTCAGTCCTCTCCCCAGCCATTCCTCTTTTAGCGAGGGGAGGGCTGAGCCCTCCCCTGGGCCCCCATATGCGCGCGTGTGGGCGCGCGTGCGCTGGCGCGCATGCAGCGCGCCGCGTGTCGCGCACCCACGCCTTGTATAATGTTAAAAAAATTTGTCTGTCAGGGTGGTTTACACTAAGCTCAATAAAACGGATCCAAAAGATGATGAAAGACCCAAAGCACCCAAGTTATTTAAAGGATGCATACTTAATACTAATCAAAGACTAAAAAAATCAGATTCATGTGACAGACCAAAATACTATTGGGCCGAATTGTAATAATAATTTGGTGATTGTTGCAGAAACGATGCATGGATTCAAATACTGTTAAAAGCTGAACTAACTTTACATAAATACTTGGAAAGATCCCAGTATGAAACACTTCAACATCAAAATGGAAAAAAGAAAAATTCTACAAATACAAATAAATAGATCAATATACTGAATTGAATTATGATAGAAATATATCTGTGCATAAAATAGATGTTGTTGGATGATTCATTAAATTTGCATAGATGCTCTTGACACTTCGAACTTTTGTTTTAATTAAGCATTCTTTAGAGCTGCTATATCTAAAAAGATCTGTGAAATTCATTTTGAATTGATCCCTTTTTTTTGGTCTCCACAAGTACAAAAGGATACAAGTTCTTAGAAGCTAGGGATGCAGTCACTTTTAGATACTTGGACATAACATATCTTGGCATGGCGTGACATCCACAACATTATGTAGAGTGTGTTGTTCACTTCATCACAAAAAGTTAACATATGGCATAATTTTCAACTATTTCAAATAACATGCTGTCAACCTAAAGGGTTCAGACTGTTCTATTGATGTATCATGACATTTTATCATATCTTTGCTTAGTGATATATGACAGGTGTTGCTGTTTTTTCTTCCACAGGCGCAACATTGATCTCTCTTTTTGGTTTACCTTATATGAATGGAATTCTCATAGGATTCTTAATGCTACCTTGATTTTCTTTTTTATTCTATAGTCATTTTAGGTAAGAAAAGGTCCTTGAACTTGCAGTGGCTGAAATTTGAGACAAATCTTGCAAAGTCTATCTTTTCCTCCATGTTTTGACCTCGACCAAATGGCTGAAATTTGAAATAACATGCTTTTAGCTTCAGCCAGTGTTCCCCATGTAGCATCTTCAGTGGCTCGAGGGCCCATTAGACCGAAGGATTTTAATTATTCTTTGTTATGTTTTATCGTCTCACTAGTTAAATTGGCTTGCAAAGCTATCAGATAACATATATATTCCTTAATACAATAATCCTTTATTTTTCTTTTTGCATTTGCCAGGTATTTAATATTTATACTAATGGATAAGAGTAGGATCTGGAAGGGTAAATCAATAAAAGAGTAGTTACAAGGAATCAAAAAATTCTTAAACTTTGCTTTTGAAAATGCACCTAATGGGAAAATAGAATGTTTTTATGTGAGATATGTGAACTCATGTTTATTGAGCGGTAGAGAAGTATATAATCACCTAATGTGTTACTATTTGATCTAGGTTATGGCTTATGGATTTATCATGGAGAATCTTTATCTGAAGTTACTTTTAATAAAACTGGCCCAAGGGGTTTTCAATGAATATAGTGATTTATGTGTTATGTTGCAAGAGGTTTTTACAATAATGTATTGAAGTCACTGTTTGTCATGTTTGAGCAAAATGTGCAACAACCACCTCTTAATATTAGTTTATAGGTAATACTGCATTTTATGTTTTATTATAATGTAATGGAAATTTGCTTTGTTTTATCAATTTTACTGTTTGGATGTTAATGATGGTTTAATGCATAAAATGTAGGGTATAATCATGGATGAAAGTTCTCATGAAGCCTCTCATCTTATTTAATAAAAATCTTCTTCTGCAAGTCATGATATACTACTTGGCAAAGGCTTAGTTTTTAGAATATGCAAGACACTTGAAATGTTATATGTTAGATTATGTTCAAAGTAAAATTTACTATCTTAGAATTTTTTTAAAGCAAATTTAAAACATATGTTTAAATGTTGGTGCTCCTATTAAAAATATCTTAGCTTTTTGTTGTTAGAAAATAAAGAATATTAATCTTACTTTTCATATAAACTTTAAAGTTGATATATTCATTATTATTATTATTATTTTATGCAGGTACAATGTAGCTTCATGCTTATCTCACTAAACATGTATGTTCAAATAGCTTGGGCATACCTTCTTCTTCATCTTGTTCCTTTGAAAGCATTAAAATTGGTTTGTTTTGTGTGCCATCACTCAACATATATTTGATGTTACTCTTCATATAAACTTAAAACTGATATATTTATTATTATTATTTTTGATGCAAGCATAATGTAGCCTTATGCTTGTCACATTGCATGTTCAATTAGCTTGGGCATGCCTCTTAATCTGTTTTGTTCCTTTAAAAGCATTACAATTGTTTTATTTTGTATGTCATCACTCAATGTGTATTTGATGTTACTTTTCATATAAATTTTAAAGCTGATATATTCATTATTGTTTTTTTGATGCAAGTATAATGTAGCTTCATGCTTGTCATATCGCATATTCAGTTAGTTTGGATGCATCTCTGACTTCATGTTCCTTTGAAAGCAATAAAATTGCTTTGTTTTGTGCATCATCACTCAACATAAGATATTTTTCATATAAACTTTAAAGCTGATATATTCATTATTGTTATTTTTTTAATGCAAGTATAATGCAGCTTCATACTTGTCACATTGCATATTCAATTAGCTTAGATGTATCTCTTACTTTATCTTATTGCTTTGAAAGCATTACAATTGTTTTATTTTGTATGTTATCACTCAACGTGTATTTGATGTTACTTTTCATATAATTTTTAAAGCTGATATATTCATTATTATTTTTTTGATGCAAGTATGATATAGCTTCATGCTTGTCACATTGCATATTCGGTTAGCTTCGATGTATCTCTTACTTCATCATGTTTCTTTGAAAGCATCAAAATTGCTTTATTTTGTGGATCATCACTCAACAAAGATATTTTTTGTAAATATTTTTATATTTAATATGATAACAGTTAGAACAGTTGAAACTATTATGGTATTATTTAAATTTAATATTTTATTTATCATATGAACTGTTTTGATGCAATTTTTTTTGGTAATTTGATGTTGATTGAACTATTATCTGCTTCTATTATTTTGAAATATAAGTGTTTTGATAGTTACCATATTATTTTTTAAAAAAATTATTTTGTTTGTAAAAATTATCGTTATATATTAAACAAATAGTAACAGTTTTATATTATCATTAATATTCTCATAAAAAAGTGATGATTGGGTATTGCCACTAAATGTTATATAAAATAATAGCGGCTAGAAACTATTACTAAATATAATATAAAATAGTGACAGTTGAAAACTATCATTATATGAGTATAAAGCAGTGGCCACTTAAAAGTACCACCATATATTGTGTAAATCATGATGATTTAAAAGTGCTGCAATATATACAATAAACAATGGCAGTTACCAATTGTCATCTTATTCGTTGTTATGACAATAGTTACAAAGTGCTGTAATATTTCTCTAGTTTATACCAGTGCAATGACAAACCACTATTGATAGTCTATTATGTCGGTACATTAACGACGATTTGATAGATTGTCACTCATTATTCACTGAAGAAGTAGCACGGATCAGCCAAAAGGGAGGCTATGGAGCCCATGTAATCTCTACTTAAAGCCAACAATGGCTATGATGGTAGCGGAGCCGGTCGTCGTGAAGTGTGGGGTAAATCGAGACTGGTCCGTTCTTTCCACCTACCACTACGGAATAAGATAAAATAAAATTATTATTATTATTATTATTATCATGTGAAGTTGCGAGCAGTTGAACAGCCATGTCCTGAAATTATACGTGCTTTTCAATCGCTTGTCTACTTATAGAAACAAAAACAAAATTCGCATCCGTGTTTCCGGACTACTTACTCCTCTGCTTCAAATATCCATGTGTCTGGTTATCCAATCCTCTCTTGCTTAATGCACCATCGAGTGACTAAGCTTGAACCATGGATTCCAATAATAACATCTAGCTGTGTTCTTAGTTTATGCTTCCTGTTGAAAATTTCATATGCACGGATCACCATTACTTGTTAGTAAAGTTGGGTTCGTGACATGAGCTGAAAAATTTATACTATTAATACATGCATGGTAAGCATCCCATTGGTATGTAATTTATGTTGTTTGAACTCATGTACATCTCTTGTTAGATGCTATGGATAGACGATTTATTTGAACCTAAAATTTAATAGTGATTGAGGATCTATTAGGATCGTTAAGTAATCGGCTTGGTTACTTATTCTCCCTTGATATACATTTAGTTTTTTCTTTGCTTGTAGAAGGAGAAAGAAGAGAAAGGTGTAAGCTCTAGCATTATTGATGAGCACTTTCTGAAAATCAAAAGGTTTTTTATGTTTCTTGCATAAATCAAAGATAATACAATCAGGCACGACATTGAATGTTGGTCATCATTTTATGTTTTAAAATTCACACATGCATTCCAAGAATCTTATATCTTCTGCTTGGAATATGTCCTAGCACCTAACTTTATTTTATGTAGTATTCTCGCACTTGATGCAACATGGAATGATTATAAGATCGAACCACGGATTTTCATATCATTTGGCCGCTCTCTGTGAAAATTTCAAGATGACCATCATAGATCATGTTGTCGAACATGAAACTGCCTTCACTGCCACGTACGGTGCTGCCAGGAGGAAGATAGGTTGGCTTCAGGCAGGAAGCATCCATGAGAATTCTCATCAGCCCATCTCTTTGTCCTTGCAACTCAACGGCTTGCTCTCTGGTTGTTCTCAGCTGCCCCTCAAGATCTTCTACGCACTTCTGCAAGTATGCGATGGCAGCAGTGCATCCATAGACAGGGTCTCGAAACCTTGCATGAGCTTCGTACACCATGCTTTCCACAGCGTCCTCTCGCCTTCCTTCGTCCACCATCTGATCCATAAAAATTATGGCATGTTAGAAGACTTAGCACATCCATTATCATAATACTTCATCCTTGAGGACATGTCTGAGAAAAAGCAATGGTGTTTTGAACCAAAAATTTTTAACCAAGAACCTGTCCGAAATACTTCAGAATTCACCTTCATTCTTTATGTACATATACATGAGAATTGAGGTGTGGCCTAGCAGATGTTACTTGGATAAAGTAATGTGCAATATAAGCTCTCTTTTGATAGACTCAATATTAATAGTAGAGCATACCACATGAGATGAAAATGATGCAGAGAAAGAAGAGCTTCGAGCAACATTAATTGGCTTTTAATAACAGAATGTATTAATAGCTTCGTTCTAATATTTAGTATGACCACATTTGGTCTCATATAACAACCAGTCTAAGAAGGATAATAACAAAAGAAGGGCCATGATATTTTCCTGGTTTCATGTGATACTCATATGCTAATCTTTCAGAAATTTAACGTTCATTTTAAATAAGTTTTCAAGTACGAGGGAGTGAATTCTCAGGCATGTTAAAGCTACGACATCTACAAGCAAGTGAAAGCAACCTATGAGCAGGGTGAATTTCAAGCTTCTAATTTCTAATGCAAGACTGCATCTAAATACACGGGGGGCCCACAAATCAAGAGGGGTTACGTTGCGATGCACAGGGCATGATGGTGGCCTTCTCACTTGTGTGGACAAGTAAGCTCAGCAGTAATCTGCTGTGCTTATGATAAGATATCCCTTCAACCACACGCTAGTCAAGGAAACATCAAGGGGATGCCACTTTGTGCCCAGCAAAATTAGACCCAAAACCTTCAAGAAGTTTGCCCTAAAACTCTTCTCTCTCTCTCTCTCTCTCTCTGAAAAGGTCCTTGAAATTCAATTTTCACTTATAAAAAGCTGGAAGATCAAAAACAAATACATCTGAAAGTATTTAAATCATTCACAACAATTCTTAGCAACTTTATGCCCAAAAGGAGGGGAAAAGCGAATTTCCTGTAAAATTTCAGCCCTGACCATGAGGCCACAAACAAAACCAGAGCAGCTCAATTTAAAAGAAAGGCTAGGCAAGCTTACTAGCGAACAATTAAGACTGGAGTTAGGAGCCATGCGTTGAATTATGCACTCATATAAAATATGGATTTTTTTTTTTTTTTTTTTTTGTTTTGTTTTTGAGCAAAACGGTGGAAGATCCATCGACTCTTCATAAGAAAAGAAATGGAATAATCTCAATGGATTTGAACATATGGATTAGAAACAGTAGGGGGCGAAATCAACTTCATTTTCTTGTTCAGAGTTCAAGTATACCGACAGAATTGAGAGCTCCCCTATCTAACACCTTAAACGGAATTCAGGAACGAATTGAGCAGGAAGAACCACTCACTTGAAGCATTTTGATCACATTGCTAGCTCCAAAAACCTTATGAACGCTCGCAAACTTCTCGGGCTCATCGGCTGGGAAGTAGGGGGCCAGCATGCAGTCATGACTGCACTTGCGGTGAAGCGTCCGGCAAGCGGCGCACGGCAGCTCCGGCCGAGCCCGAGCCTTGGAATCCATGCGAGGCAGTACTTGCTTGCCTTTGTGAGACACACGCTAAGCAAACTGATTGGTGCTTTACTAGAGCCTGGGCTGATATAGATTAGGTTGAGAGAAGGAGAGGTGGTTGTCGGTAGCACAATGTTTCAGTTGCTCCGGATTTCAAAGCTGGAGATGTGAACAAGTCATGCCAGGGCGCCGCTCCGGGACAGAGCTGGGGAGAGAAATGTAGGGCAGTGTGGTGGGCCCCCTGAAGAGGCCATGTAGGTCCTCATGACAAGCTCTTGGATTTGCAGTTTATCCAGCCACCAAGTTAGGCCATTAGTTAGGTGGTGATGATAATATTAAGAATAGTCTTGGGAGACAGTAGTCTTTTGGGCTGGATGAATCTTATGGCGCAGGAGAACATGCTATCTTTCTTCTTCTCCTCCTCCTCCTCCTCCTCCTACTACTTCTTCCCTCCTTCCTTTTGGCTGTAGAACAGTACTTCCCTTTTCTTTTGGGTTATGGTAGAATTATGAAGTTAACACCATGCGTAACCCTGCGTATATTACCTTGCTAGATACGTATGAGTCTATCTAAAGCGCAAAACTATTGTGCATATAGGAGGCACATCTCTTTCTACCATATAAAGAGGCACGCTCATGCATGAATGTATGGAAAGCATGTGAAAGAGCATATACACATGCATGTACAGGTGCATGGTATACATCCAAGCTACTATTCATGCAGTCTGTAAAAGAGCACGTATCATATCAATGTTTCCTTCAAGAAAAAGACAATACATTTAACTTTTATCTTAAAATATTTGTGCAAAGCATTCTACATCCAAAAGTATTCTTGCCACAACTTGTATTAAGAAACTAGATTCTATATTATTTACGCTTTGCATGACCATAAATTTTTTTTTGTACTGCAGTGTTTGAATTCAATTATGCCTTAATTTATTTAGCATTTTTGCAGTTCTACCTTATCATATGCATGTTAAACATTGCGAAGCACATATACACATTAAAAATTAACTATATCAATGTTTTGAGATGCACTCAGTGATCATTTAGCATTTTTCAAAAAAATATTTTTTTGAAAAGAGAATTTTTGAAAAACAAATGCTACCTTCCCCAGAATTTACTTTCCCGCAGAAGATGAGAATATATATATATATATATATATTTGGGTCCCATGTAAAATTTTCTCTTTCTAGTCCGATCAAACGTGAGAAAAAAAGATGAAAAAAATGTTCATTCTTATTGTCCTCTAGATAGGCAAATCCTTAAACATATATACAGTGCCATAGCTGAGGTTAAATTTCTATTCTTGATAGAAAATCTCCCACGTGGTTTTGGAGACGGTGCAAAGTCCTCATGGTAAAGGCCTTCCATTGGATGGCCTGTGTCAAGGTGGAGAGAAGACATTTTCCTCCGCATTGGAAATTCCGAGATCATATGGTTCTCGCGCTGAGGTGACAATAACCTAATCCTTACAAAATCTATATCTACCGGATTTGGATGGATGCAATAATTTCTTAAATTAGGGAGGAAAATTTTTGTTTCGAGGTTACGAATCTTCAACGCTGGAATTTTGATGTTGAAATCTCCGAGGTCATTTTAATACAAGGCAGGGCGTTAGGTGCCCGAACAATGCCTACGTTGAAGTGAGTCTTGGCAGATTGGTTCCCTCTTTTCAATACCCTTTGACGTTGCCCGTTCCTTAATATTTTTTTAAGAGAAAATATATATATATATATATATATATTCATAGTTGCCAATGGGGCAGGATGAGTCCTCGTCTTAGTCCTAACTAGGTGGGGGGTTTTGGTCATTGATTTCTAGTTCGAGTGCATGCAAATGAGATTTAGATCGGACTGGATTGGATTCTGTTTGGACGAGTGCGTTAATGGTAAATCTAATTTGCATGAGAGAATTTTGGATGCAATTCGGGCGATTTGACATGTTGGTCTCGTCGGTGAGAGGACGTTAGTTTGTTTAGGTGTCGCTCCTGTCAACCAGGGGGTTGACTAGGAACAGGTGTTGTTCTTGTTAACTAACAACGTGCAGCTACGTCAACCAAGTACTCGATCTCTTAGGGAATTAACAATATGGATCGAACTTAATTTTAAGGTGCTGTTGGCATCCTTTTGATGGGTTAACTTTGATAAGCTGGCTGACAAATTAAAAATTTATTAATATTAATTGTTCTTGAGCCGGTAAGGCTATCAAGAAATACTAATCTTCAATCAATTAGATTGAAAAAAAGTAAATAAGCTAGGTTTGTTGCATCGAAGATCCTTGTACAAGTAAGGAAAAAAAAAGAAGTAAGCAACAGTCATATAAAGTTCAAAACATAATTATCAAAAATTATAAATTTAGTAAAGAGTTACCACAAATTGATTGGCAAAAGTTTTTGTCAATTTTTAAAATTACACAGAAATTGTGAAAGTTTTAAGTAATTGCCAACTATAGTTATGATCAATATGCTATAAATACAAAAGACTATGTCATTTGGGAGGATTGAATTTAGACACTTCAAATTGAAAATATTTATCCCATTTTACTATAGTAGATAACTATTGTTAGGAATAACTGATAGCCAATAATTTATCTTTGTGCCTCACTCCTATGTCAATTAGGAGCAAGAATCATGTTACTTCAGTCACCTGATTATAGTCATTTGCATTTAAGTTATTCTTGCAATCAGTCAGTAGGTGAATTACTTTATCATCCTACCCCAGAGAACGTCAGTATAACTCCGGTGACAAATAGCAAAACCTCTATTTTGCCTTTGGGAGACATGGGAAACTGCCATTATATTGAAGTTTTGAAAGTTGGTCATGGGTACCTCGTGCATAGAAACGATTTTCTCATTTTGATCTTCCTCTCGGTTAAATGGATTAATTCTATCCTAACCAATGAACTAATCTGATTGCATCTCTCTCCAATATGTTCACGAGAAAGAGAAGGGATAAACCCCCTCACTTTATTAGAATATTTACAAAGTTATAATTTATGAAAAAAAAGATAAAAAATATTAGGGATGACAAAATTAAATACGACATGCGAATACGGTTTGAATCTAACATAAAAGAAATAAATTCGAATTAATTTTAAATAGATTCGTGTTATAAACGTGTCGGTATAATTATAATATAAAATAATCGTGTTGTATCATGAGTTGACCCATCAATCCGAAAGTAATTTGTTTAAGATCCATTTAGTTGATGACATGTTGAGTGAGTCGGATCATATCTATTCATATTAATCAGATTGTATTTATTCATATTGAGTGAGCCACATCATATCAATTCAATACTTTTTATTTATTAAATAGGTTATGCATGTCATGTCGTATAGTATTATTAATATAATAATTATATTATGTTTATATTTAAATTTTGATATAATTAGCTAATCATAACGTATTTATATCGATTTATATATTGTTATATTTTAAATTTGATACGATACGAATATGATGCAAAAATATGAATTACCATTTCTAAAGAATATATAAAATAAAGTTTTAACAAGAAAAAAAAAAAGATCATAAGGCTTTTGGCGCGCATGCATCATATGACAGCCACGAAGAGGATAAAAAGATCCTAAAATTCTTTTCAAAGTTTAAAATAAAAAGAAAAAAAGAAGAAGTTTTCGGATTGTCAAACAAGGGAGTTACATCGAAACCTCCGTCTTAAAACCCATCTCGAACGCATCTTTAGACCCAACATCTCACTTTGGCCAAGATATTTAGTTCTGGAAACCATGCTGACTGGTATAGTTTTTTTCAAGGCTTTTGAATGGTTTAGTCCAAGAAACCTTGCTCTGGAATGCCAAGGCTTTTCAATAATTTGTCCAAAGTTCAAAAAAGTTATAATCATTACTTACGCCACTCAGTGTACCATATTTGACTTCTTTGGTTTAGAAAAGGGTGGACATCGGGGCCCATGAAGAAAATGGTTGGATTAGAGCTGGGAAAAGTATGGCACTTTAGCGCATGGTCTCACAAACTATTGTTTAAGTAATCATTCTAGGCCTTTCGAGGAACGAAGATCTTAGACCATGGAGGCCTTCCAGCCCCTGATCTCCATCAAACTGATGCCATCTTCATATGAACTTTGGTCTAGATTACGTTTTTCCGCACATGTGGACTTTAGCTTCGGAATTATTAACAACTCTTGTTTGGTCTAAAAGCGATTCCCATTTTGTGGGAGGTTAATTTGGTCTAAAAGAATAGAGGTAACTTGTGGTGGAAATCTCCGTTATTAACGACTAGCATTAGCTTCTGTCGCTGTTCTCCGTGGCCCTCGATGGCTGCTGATTTCACGAAAGCTGTGTCTTCCATCAGAATCTTTTGGAAGGAACTGCGAGTTAGGTGGGCTGTCGAATCTCTTAGTCCAATTTAATCACAGATGTTGATTTAGTAATATTGGCTTTCTCCCTTTTTTTTTAAAAAAATAAATTATTAAGTCAATATAAATTACAAGTTGATTGAGGGATGGAGATTGAACAAAGAAGATAACCAAAAGAGAGAGAGAGAGAAAAAGAAAGATCAATAAAAGTCTTTTTCTCCGGCCAAAGTTACCGATAATCTAAAGGTAGATTTAATTTTATAAAGGATCAATGTTGAAAAAGTCTTCTTTTTTGAAAAAATTCTTAAATTTCTCTAATATCATATGTATCACGTAAATGTCATGGTGAGCTAATCCCAACTTTTCTTCCATTTATCTAATACTCTTTTCTTTCTCTAACCTATTTACAGTCTAAGGATATTGGAAGACAGTTGTCTCAGTCCTACACTACCTAAAGATGTCCAAGATCAATCAAGAGAATCGACATCTGATAAACAAATGGTTCATAGATTTATCAATGGCTTCACATAGAATGTACCCATTGCTGGTCCTTCATTTTTTTTTGACTAAGATATCTTTAGTATATAATTTGTTATGAAGAACCAACCAAAGAAATATTTTAATTTTCTCATGAACATAAGCTTTTCATATTGTACTATAGAAGAGGTGCATAACTCCATGATGATTAATAAGGAGAGAGAAAAGCAAGCTTTGAAGCTGCTCCAACTAGATGGATTATAAGGAGAGAGGATCCTGCAGTCTAAATTTCTATTGTTGTGCTTTACTGCACCTTAGTGAGGTAACTGAAGGGTATTTCGAGTTAGCTCAAAAGTTAGCCTGACCATAAAGGCCTTCGAAAAGTAAGGCAAGAGGAATATGAGCTATCTAACTATTTTCTTAAAATCTAATATTTTTTCATTCTCAAGTTTGAAGGTCATGCAATTTCAAAAGGTATCTAAATTTCTGCAGATATCTTCCATATCGATGACGCTTTCCATGCCCTTCACCTCTTTCGTATAGCAAAACGATCTTTCAAATAGTAGGCTTTAGAGATCAATCTTGACCAAAGAGCATTTTCTCCAACATATCTATTTACATACTTCCATGTCCATTTAGCTAACAATATCAAGTTCATGCTCTTGAAATTCCAAATGCCTAGCCCATTTTCTATTTTATCTCTACAAACAACTTCCTAGCTTACTATAGTGAAATCCAATAGTAAATTCTTTTTTGTTTTAGAAAAAAACTCTTCTTAGGAGAAAAGCCTTCACGGTCCTTCATCACATACAATAAAAGTGAGTCATCAGTAAAGTATAGATTTTTGATGTCATAAAAATATGGTGATTCATCGATACCTCAAACAAGAACTATAGAGCTAACTTGCTTCAATAGCTTAGTGTGTACATCAGTAATCAGGATAAAGAATTCCAGTGGGAGTGGATCCCTTTGATGTAGCACTTATCTATATTTGATCCATCTATTAGGATAGCTATTGATTACCAATATTTCTACTAGGAACCCCCAGTTGACTTTATCGAAAGCTTTCTCAAAGTCCAACTTATATAGAACCCTAGGAATACTAGTTCATTTACAATAACCTAAGATCTAATGTGCACTCATGAAGTTCTCTATAACTGATATTCTTTTGATGAATACAAATTGAGCTTCATCCATTAGAGGAGGAAGATATCTTACAAGTTTGGAGGTTAAAAACTTAGAGATGATTTTGTACAAACTATTAAGGAGGCTCACTAGACGAAATTTGAGCATAAATAGTAAGCCTTCCTTCTTAAGAATCAGAATTGCATAGACAAAGTTTAACTTATGCATATTAAGAATATCCCTAAGGAAATCCTGCAAAAAGATAATGATATCGCCTTTGATAAGCTCCTAATATCTCTAAAAGAAGTAAAGAGAGAAACCACTAAATCTAAGGACTTTGGTAGCTTCGAGTGAGAATATCGCTTCTTTAGCCTCATTCATAAAAAAAGGAGCGATCGAGGTTCTCAAGTCCCTCTTCGAAAGGTTACAAAGGTAATTCCAATCAATAATAGCAAAAAAAAAAAAAGAGGAGCCAAAAGAAGCCATGAAGCTTAGAAGCAATTGCATTTTGAAAATCAAGTTTCATTCCATTCATATCTACCAAAGATATAATCTAGTTACATCTTTTATCGTTCAAAGCAATCTTTTGAAAGAAGGCCATATTTCATTCTCTTCTTTGAGCCAAGATAAACTTAATTGTTGTTTCTAATATAGCCCCTCTTCATGATTCTTTCAAAATCTTCCTAAGAACCAATTCTGTTAGGATTAGATCAACAGATTCCTCTTTCCTATCAAATAGATCATTGTCATGTAGAAGCTTTTGTTTAATTTCTTTATTAGTTTTCATCTTCTCATTAGAGCATTTCTTTAATGCTGCTTTAAATTTTCTAACATTTTCTACGCATGCCTAGGCACTATTTTAACTTTTGCTTATACTTTACCAAGAATCTCGAACAAAAGGGTTCAGCCCCTCCCCTTTTGTCCACCATGCTTCAAATTTAAAGATTCTAGTAAGATGTGAAGGCATAAAATTTAGGTTGCAATCTAGAGCAATAAGGATATAATCTAAGGCTACACAGAATAATACCTTCTAAAAGGATGTAGAAAAAAAATCATCCCACTATAAAGAAAAAAATGATTCAAATAAGTAAGAAAGTTTCTGCCTACTATTAGGCCAAGGGAAATATAAACCCTTAAGCTCCAGATCAATTAGGTACATTGATTTAATGAAGGATGCGAACACACAATATTATTCCTCCTCCTTGGTGAATTACCCATCCTATGTGCTTGAATCCTGGTGATATTAAAGTCCCCTCCCACTAGCCATGATCCTTGAAATCACATCTAACCTCAGTCAATTCAATAAAGAATTCACTTTAGGATGCTCGATCATGGGATCTATACATTGAAGTGATTATAATGTTCCTCCTCAAAGGTTTGAAGGTCAACTCCACTGATACAAAGAAAGACCTCATCAATGATTTGAGAAGTGAAAGCAAGTTAGAATTCCAACTAATAACGATTTCATCAACCGAGCCTTGGGCATTCTGGTAATCCTACCCTGAAATTTTAGAACCACTAATCAATTAGAGAATCAAGGGCGATAGGAACATAATCTTTGATTCCTAAATTAACATCACATTTCAAGTTAGTAAGCAGCCTCTTAGCCATTAACCTCCTTGTATTTTAGAAGACGATGATCATGTTGCCAATATCAACTGTTGTTCCTTTGCTATACCAAAACGGGTCCCAACACCATTAAATTATAAGGCCAAACCACTTTTGAACTCCTAGTGAATGAAACAATGCTCATCCATGCACTGAAGCCACCACAACTGCCTTCTCCTTTTACTGATCCAACAACGCATTAACCATTTCTTGGGCAATGATGTTAGGGATGCTCAACCCACAGGCCTTCCCCCCACTCGATTGGTAGATGAAATGGAGTGAAGAGGTGGTGCTGGGTTTACGGAGAGGTTCTGCTGTAAGTTGTCTTTCTTTCTCTTGGGAGGGATGACTTTGACGGTCATAGCTTTGATGGCTGATGCAACTCTTAATCATGCACTTCTTCTCTATTCAGATACATTCATCACCCGCCACTCTCTAGAGGTCTTGAATGGAGGTGTCATGAGAGAGTCTCGAAGGCCGGTTCTCCAACGTCATTGATGATTTGAGGAAGGGGAGACATCTTGAGCAGTGGAATCATCTCAGAGGTCTGACAAGGAAGCAGTGGAATCATCTCCACTAGTAATGTTGGCTTTCATGTGTCACTTGGTGAGCTTACTTCTTTTACTCTATTAATTGTTTATAGAGTGTGAACTTCAATCTAAATCAAAGTAATTAAGTTACATAGAATTTAGTCATATATTAGAATTTAATCGTATATCACATGAAATTTGTTGAGTGGTAAATTAGTTCTAAAGGCATGATGCTATTCTGGATGGAGAAGACAACTATTGTAGGTTAGAGATTTGGATTTTTTAATTGAGTTTTTTATATTTTTTTAATTGAGTGGTAAATTAGAGATGGAGAAGACAACTATACGTGGAGTGCAAGAACTTATTTAGATTTTTTTAATTATTTTTTTATATTTTTAATTGAAAATATAAATTTATAAACTTTATTCAATCATATATATATATTTTTGATGACCGTTGATAATGGTGCAACAGATGTATGCGTGCGTGTGTGTATATATATATTAAGATAGCATCTATACAGTGTTGAGGCTAACAAATGATGAAAAAGTAAAAGAAAAAATATTCATCATTTTATTTCCCACTCTTAATGTCTAAGTAAATCCCCTTTCATTATAATTTTTTACCTCTCAGTCTCATCCCTACGTAATGTTACCTTTAGCATTTTTTTTGCATCCATCGTACCTACTAGAATGATTTGCCAAGTCACTATTGATGGCCATAAAAAATGTACTTGATCGAAGAAATTTTTTAAGCCAGTATATTCAATAAAAAATTTCAAATAAGTTCACATGTTCGTCGCATAATTATCTATCCAGATTATAGTAGATTATGTTCTAGGTATACCAGTTTCTCTTTTAACATACATCTCTGCAAAATTTCACGACACAATCTCGAAATACATCACCAAGCTTATCCAAAGATTGGTATATCTGTTCACAATTCGTTAATACTTGGTTGACACAATCTGCTGGTTTCATTTGTACTTCTAGAAGAGAGCACCCCATGTTCTTAGAAACAAAACGGTTGCCAAATCATAAGACCAGGGCCGAAGCCACCAAGTCACCAAGTCTTTTTCGGCTTTCTTGCAGTAATTGTTGAATGGAAAAAGCTTTTAAATTTCAACACATAACGATAGAGCAAGGACTAATGATGGGATGAAGAAATATAGGGAATGTTGCTATAGAGAAGTGGGCAACTCTAAGCAGCGTCGGCCCAGGGCCTCAGCTACCAGAGCCATACTGTTTGCTGCTACCGTTGGCTAACGATTATGATGCCTAACCTCACAGAAATTCAACGCCAAGAAAAGAAGACAGGAAAGACACCAACCATTAGATAAGGAAACACACGGATCATTGATGTAAAAGAATGAGATTTGAATGGAAATTGAGATGGATGGCATTATAGGACTCCCTATCTTGTATAGCATGATTAAAAAAATGAGTGCAGTTTCTCGTACCGAACTTCCATCTTCTCATCTTTTTCTAGTCTTTCGTTTTCCTCCTCCACTGAGGGAGCAGCCGACCAGGATGGGGGAAGAACGCACGTTTTATTAATCAAGAAGGAAGGCGTGTGGAAGTTTACCTGTTGGAAAAAATGCCACCGTGCACATGGAGTACAATATTACAGAACAAAGAGAGTCAAAGGAAAGCAGGACGCCAGGACGAGGCAATAGCCAGTGAATCATTCTGGATCTGCTTCTTAGCCGAATCCAAAATTGTTCCAGTCCTGTGAATGGAAACCATAACCTGGACTCAAATTGGCACAGCTCTAAGTTTGCCTTTCAATTTTGCCATGGCCTTCTGTGCTCCCGATATAAGGTTTTCGTCACCAAGAATTTCAAAACTTTCTGGAACTCGACTTTTAACCTGTCAGTAGCGCTTGCCCTATGCTTGTGGTACGAGGCATGTCGGTAAGAATTGAAATAACCGTCCCTTTTTAATCCAGGTTCGAAAAACCAGTACTAAAAGCTAAATTGGCGCATTATTGATCCAGTACGATATAAGATATCAATATCTTTCTTATTTTTAATCATAATACTTCTTGAAATTGACATGCATTCGATTTGGATAAAATTTGTTCATATTCAAAAGGATTTTAATATCATGTTAATACTTTATTTGTGCAATATACTACAATCGGTATAGATTGATATAATAAATCTTTCTGTAGATTATTGTTTTTCAATATGAAAAACCTGAACGATGGTAACCTCAATACAAGGTTAAAACAAAGGTGAAATTTTGGATAATAGTGATATCTTAGTGGTAGCTCCTTCGAATTGCACATCACCAATGTAGACCTCATCTTGGCATCTCAAATTTGTTTCCTATTAATTTTATTCTTTTATTACCTTATGAACAAATCATTAATATAAATTTTATGCCAATATAACAATTTGATTCTTTTTAATTATTTTGAGAGAAAGGGGCCCAAATCTTGAATATAGCACCATTCATGATTCCAACACGAGCCTTCTAGCTCTTGACATAACGATTTAAAAGAGAGGTGCAGTTTGGGCAGGTTGGGTTTGGGTTAGAGTGGAACCCAAATCCAAACACAGGTCCAAACTATTGAAACCCGGCCCGTCTCAAGTATGGCGGACCCAGAGTTTACGCCGGCCCAGCCCGTCTTTAATATCAACCCTTTAATGAACGTTCCCATAAATGAAGTTAGTTCACATCAAGGACGTTCATTAATTTCCGTGGGCCGCAAGTTTCCATCATAGAGTCCGTCCACATCCATCCACGCGCACAAAGAAGACCAGCTCGGCGGACAGCTGACCACCATCCGACGCCCCAAATTCCTTGTTCGGATAGGAAACGAACAACGATACAACCACAACATAAAAAGTGGGCCGAACCCGAGCACCCGTAGCTCCAACGCAAGCTTCCATCCGTCCTCTCTCCCTCCCTCCCTCCCTCCCGAGAACCGTAGGAGACTTCTCGAGCGATCGCGAGCTAGGGTTAGGGTTCCGGCAAGCCGCCGTCGCCCCCAGCGATGCCGAAGAACAAGGGGAAGGGAGGGAAGAACCGAAAGAGGGGGAAGAACGAGGCGGACGACGAGAAGCGGGAGCTGATCTTCAAGGAGGACGGGCAGGAGTACGCCCAGGTCCTCCGGATGCTCGGCAACGGCCGCTGCGAGGCCATGTGCATTGACGGCACCAAGCGCCTCTGCCACATCCGCGGCAAGATGCACAAGAAGGTGTGGATCGCCGCCGGGGACATCGTCCTCGTCGGCCTCCGCGACTACCAGGACGACAAGGCCGACGTCATCCTCAAGTACATGCCCGACGAGGCCCGGCTCTTGAAGGCCTATGGCGAGCTCCCCGAAAACACCCGCCTCAACGAGGGTATCGCCGGAGGTCTCGATGAGGAGGACGAGGGTGCCGGCGACGACTACATCGAGTTCGAGGATGAGGACATTGACAAGATCTAGGAGAGCTCGCGGAAGCTTCTGTCTTGGATCTTATCTTTTTCCTTTGCATCCTACTTATGCTTATGCTTCTGTTCTGTGTGATATTCTCTCCTTCAATAGGTACAAGCCTAAGGTAGTCTGGAATCATGGATATTTAGTCTCGTTAATATGAAGAAAAAAGATGGTGATGGTGAGCTTCTATATGCTGCTTATGTTGTAACTCTTGGATTCGGCGTTAATGTTGATGATGATCGCTGGAATAATTAGGGTTTACACTTTGTTTTGCTGTAATCAAATGTGAATGGAATAATGTCTTTGTTATTATAAAAAACTTCACTTTTATGTGTTTAATGATCGAGTGAATTAATGCTTGCTTGGATTAGTGCTGGATATGGACAATTCGAGTAAAAAAATTGAGGATATGATGTGATTTTTCGTAATCAGAGAGATGAAAAATTTTCCTGAGAGACTTTCAACTGTTCTGTTTATGGCACAAGGAGGTTTCTTATTCAATTGTTTGATCGAGTGCATATTGTACAATGGATGACTTTATGACTTCATGAGCCAATTTGCAGGTTGTGATGGATGTGATTACCATATATGATACAGCATGCCACAGATGTAAGTAGACAGAAACACTATGATTTGTGGTGCTTAAATTTATGGGCTCATGTGTTCTGTGATCCACTGTTATTTGCTTGGAAAATTATACTTACAGGCACTTGTTCAGTGTTTTGATGGATACAACTTAGAGCTTGTCATGTATTTCATTGTTTGTATGAGTTGTCATTGATGAACTTGTTATTGCTTTTCTTTCTTTCCCCACCGGTTGAAATTACATGCCTTCTCTCTATATGTGTTTGATTTGCTGGTGATATTGATGTTGCCACTTGAACATAATATTTGAATGGCTCTTATCTTTGATAGGTGCACTTCAAAACCTAATCTATATTTATAATGGCATGGAACAAAGAGAGGAAAATGAATCTTAAATGAAATTTTTATTACATATAGACCACATATTTTTGTTGTTGGGATATGTCTATCTTATTATATGAGAGCCCAGTCATGACTAAAATATATCCTAATGGTGTTGGAAGACCTATCGGAAAGGTTGGGCTTTACATACGCTAATGTTTGGCCTATGCAATGCACATGTTTTCTCTCTAAGAAAGCATTAGCAGGAGTCCCTTTTTTTTTTTCTTTTCTAGTTAGACAGGGATTAGCGAAGAGGGAGGTCGACGGAAAAGAAAGTGCCTGATTCAATGGTAGCAATCTAAGCGTCGTGTTTTTTTAAAAAATCTTGTGATACTATTGGGATCTAAAATTCTGCCTATGGAAGGATATTTGGATACAAAGGGGAGAGTCTGTTCACAAACCTTTAGACACTAAAATGGTACAGATAGGCTGAATGAGAATAAGACAAATAGTCACTTTTGGGCATTTAGATACAAAGTGCTAGAAAAAGGATGGAGGGCTGGAGGATTGGCATGTTGTCTGGCACAGAATGATACAAAACAGTAAGAAAGTTGGGCATTTTACTCTCTTAGATGAGATGGAGTTTATTTTGTTTCAGAAATTGTTTCAGTGATTTATGAAGACACAGGGTCTTTTGCTTGAGTATTAAGATATAAGGGGAGAAAATTGAGAGTGGGCATTACATACGTGCTTTGCAGAAATAACTACTTAGAAATTGCTATAGTTGAGGGAAAGAATAATTTTCAAGGTACCAATACAATCATGAAAACTGGATTCTAGAGTAAGGGGTTAAGTTTATTAGTTGGTAGCCTCAGTTTAACAATTTAACAATTTCTAGTGAAACTTCAGTTGTCACTAAGTGAATCTGTACCATGGCTTATGTGCATCGTATTGATGTTTGTACTTAGACTTGGATAACCATAGCTTTGTAACATGATTGAGGTGAAAAGGCTTGAATTTTCTTGTTATGGACCTATATAAGTTGGAGGGAGCAGTAGATCATGGACTTAATGCATTTAATTAAGAGTCTGACATGTATTCCTATTAATTTTACTTTTTCTTGATTTGCATTCAGTTTATTCATCAGTTATCTTTTAATGGCGTGAATACCTATGCAGTTCTGGTTAGCTCCATTTACAGATAATTCACTATTAAAGTAAATCTGGAGGGAGCTCTTTGGAACCATGGCTTACAAATATATGCTAACTGAATAATTGGAAAAAAAAAATATAGTAAATGCTCTTAGAGTTTCAACTAATTTTAGAAACTCTTTTTTTTATTACTATTATTTTTGCCATCATCTTTTCTTGTTATTTTGCCTTGAATATAACTTTTTATATCAATACAAAAGGATGCTCAAATTCATATCTATTTATCTCTTACCAAGATCTGATAGTTGAAAATGAGGATCATTGGATTTTAATAGAGAAGCAAGAAGTAAAATTGAATAGTTTCAGATAATTTTAGAAATTTTATTTAGTTTCTATGTTTTTGTGGCTGTTGCTGTTTTTGTTTCTCTCATCTTCTTTGCTTCTTTTTTTGCCTTAAACATATTTTCGCATCAATGCAAAAGGATCTTTAAATTCAGATATATCTATCAATTAGGAAGATTCAATAGTGGTGATGTGAATCTTTAGAATTTTATTAGAGAAGTGAGAAATACATTGACAAGAAGAGAATGGCTGAGGAGAAGAGGAAGAATGTGTAACTGAGGAATATTGGAAGAAACCCCAGGACATAAGCAAACTTCTAATTATATATTTTACAGTCATTCTAGCTCATATATATACATTTCACATTGCAAGAGGTTCCATCATAATTTGAAGATTTGTCTGAACTCCAAAACCAAAGACCGCAGTGTGTTTATGTTCTGTTTCTCTGTTCTGTAACTGATTTAAGAGCGGGACACTTTTGGCCAAACCTAATTTATGAGGCCAAGTTTATTGAATAAATGGCCAATTTGTCTTGCTCTTTTTATTATTTCTTCACTTCTTAAAGCTTCATCAAGCATTTACTCAAACTCAAAATTAAATTTTGCTAGTTCTCAGAAAACTTGGAAGCATTCAAATAAATTTAGATAAACAAATCTTAGGACGTGTTTGGCTTATCTTAGAGCTTAAATATTGCAGACATTATGATTCTTATGAATGTGATATTTTGATTATCATCAAATAGTAACAGGATATATAATGCTTAGCAATCTAAAACACTACATGAATTTTTACTTTTTAAAAAGCATTTTTTTTCTTGATTGTTTCCAGATGAAAACATTGAAACTATAGGTCGAAAGCTCACAAACAATACAGCAAAATGCAAAATGATGTCTGATATTTTTCCCCTTAAATTGTCGTATCCTTTTTTCCTCATTTTCCTTATGTTTTAATTTTTTGGATTTTTAAATGTATTTTGGTCAAGACTGAAGAAGCGGTAGCCCAAACTGCTTAAATTGCCAAAAAACTTTCAAAACCCAAAACTATGTAAACCAAGGCACGGATCAAAACCAAAACTTGGTTTTTGGGCCTTAATCCAAACTTCTGCTGATTTCTAAGGGGGAAAGAACTAATTTACCTACTAGTCATTGTGGGTGCATTGTGCAATTTAACTATGTTAAATTATTGAGTCACAAACTTTTTGTGTTTGCGCATGCGCACGCGCTTGCGAGAGAGAGAGAGAGAGAGAGAGAGAGAGAGATCATGTGAAGCCTTAAGCAAGACATGGAGCATGCATGTCTAAGGCTCAAGGAAGAGGTATGATATAACTTGCATAAACCATCTTTCTTGAAGTTCAGTAGTTCTCAACCATGCATACGAGGACTTTGATGGATATGTTGCCCCTTATGTCAGCTGTTTCATACATGACCCATGAATTGCATTGACCTTCAATCTCGATTATTGTCCAGGAGTTCTTTCATCAGTTGATAGCATATTCACTTGCTATTCATCTGAAAGGCTCATCATAAGCCTTATTCATGGGGAGTGGAGACAATATTAGCTTCTATTTCCTGTTTCATGCCTGGTTTCCTAATAAACTGTTTGAAAACCTATTGTCTGTCAATCCATTCGCCATTCTGTGCAAATTAAATGTAGATAGTGCAAAGTTGCTGCCTTGTTGTAATTAGGCTACAAATGGATGCTTTTCATAATTTATCTGGTATGTTTCCTCTGAGATTTATGATTGCGATATTTTCTTACTATTTTATTGTTGTTTAATAATAAATTATATAACCTTTTGGTTTGTATATGTTTTTTACTCTATTTTTTTTTCTTATTATGTGCATTTTTTAGCAGAAGGATTTACTGATAATAGAACGTGGTCTGAATCTTTTGTTTTATACTTTGCTGCCCTCTGGTGATATAATCAGAAGCATTTCCCCTGAGAGTCAGTTTGTTACAGAATTACTGGCAAAATTTTGATGAATTACTGGAGAAAATGGTAAATATGCACGATTGATGCATTAACTGATTTTCTCTTTATCCAGTTGGAATTTAATTGCCAAGATTCTGTAATGCACAAGTTATAATTTAGACTGGTATTCCTAACTGGCAAAAGTACCTACTTTTAGTGTGATTTTTGATTCAAACAGTCTCGAACTGATATCCATTATTTTGCTGTTGCATCATTTCACTGGTTACATGTGCCATTGTTTGTACTGTTTCATTTCACTATTTACATGTGGATGTGGGGAAATATATAAAAGGATTTCATAGGTAGGGGTCTTGTCAGATGTTTTAGATTCCTTTCAAATTGGTCTATGGAGACGGGTGGTGCACTCTTTTGTCAGCTTGTATCTCGAATCATCATTTTTCACAGACTACCTGTCACCTGTTGCTTAGATCAAATTTGTAGGAAGAGTGAACAACCTATTCCATTAGGTAGGATGGGATGTCCAATGGAAGTAGTGCTTTTTCTAGGACGGACTGCTTGGAAATGAAACTATTACCATTGTTATTTTTTTCCTGTTTCAATTGTCTAGCATGCTGTGACCAAAGTAGCTGTTGAGCTTAATGGTCCCTGATTCACTGTTTAGCTGTTGGCTTGATCTCATGGCTTAGATTTTTTTTTTTTTTCCACTGACATGGTTCAGCATTTGCGGATGCTGCATTTATAATTGAAGGATTAAATCCAGCAGCATCTTCTATACTGGATAATGTTTGGTTGCAGATAAAGGAAATATGAACAATGAGGTTTATTCATGCCTAGATTGTGAGAAAATTATGTATTGCCTATATATCAAATGCTTTTTGTCTGTTCCCTTCTGATGTCCAAACAAATATTGTACTTTCAGAAACAACAATCTCTTCTATATCAGTATAATTTTGTTAAACATCTTATGTCGTGGTGCTTTATATCCAGCTGTTCTGTGTGTTCTATTGCATCATTATATGGTCATCTTAACATCATAGAGGAAATGAACGTGCACACCCAGGTAGTCTGTTGTGAGAGTCGCAGAGGATAATGAGAGGTGAGCATCTCATGAAGATACCTAGATTTAGTGCTTGATGTTTTGTTCTCATAGAATTTTGAGCTTCAGAGTGCTTAATCAATATTTAATGGCCGTATAATAAATTTTGATCAAGTTTTTGAGCTGGATGATTGTGCTGACATTACATCAGGCCTCATGATAGGCCCACAGTGTTGTGATGGTGCTTATATATATATATATATATGTGTTTTGTTGGTTATCAACAGAATTTTACTGTGATGTCCTGGGGTATCTTTAGGCTGAGTTGCGTTGGGTTATTTTCTGAGCCATCTTTATATTTTTGTCTTTGTTCATTAAGATTTAATATCTGCACCAAGGTTCACATTCTTAGCATCAGATTCCATACCAGTATCAATACGTTAGGTGCTAGTCTTGTTTTGATACTGCTATGGTACTATGGTATTTTACATCCAATACAGGACGTTTCATATTTTGGTATGGTCAACCTTAATCCTCACAATATTGGTTACATAATATAATTCTTTTCTTTATGATTCCTAGATGGTTTGTTCTTATTCAGTTTTCAGCAGTGACTTTGTATTTATTCCCTTTATATTCTCCATTTGTTGATCATGATGATGATGTTGCCATAAAGGTTCCACCTTCCTGTTACTACTTTGGATCAATTTTGTCGCATTCTCTTTCCTATTGAACTTGTGCTTAGTTGTCTCGATGGGTCTTGTCATCAGTTCTGAGTGCTTGCTATCACTTAGACCCGTCATCAGTTCCGAGTGCTTGCTATCACTTGGACCCCTAGTCTATTGGATTAGGCTTAGTTGTAATAGCTGTGGTTTTGCTGAGACAAAGCACTACTTTTCCTTGTTACCTTGGGCTTGCTTTTCTTATGGAATTAATATTATCATAGCAGCACTTTGATATTAAATTACAACAATAATAACAAAGCTTTAATCCTAAACTAATTAGTATCGGCTACATGAATCCTTTCTTTTCATTTAACTCTATTTTGAGTCATACTTTTACTAAGATGAAAAAATTCTAAGTCTTTTTTTATCACTTTTTTTATGTAATTTTTAATCTACCTTTATCTCTTTTTTCTTTACATGTATCAAGTCACTTTTCTACACATGTACATCTTTATATTTACGTTGTATATATTCAAACAATTTAAGTCGTTCTTTTCTTAATTTATCCTCGATTGGAGCTACTTCTACATTTTTACGAATGGTTTCATTTTTTATTCTATCTTTTCTTGTATTATCATACATCTATCTTAACATTCTCATTTTCATCACATTCATTGTATGAGGATGTATTTTTCTAATTGTTCAACATTTTATTCCATAAAATATCAATGGTCTTATGGATGTCCTATAAAACTTTTTCTTCAACTTGACAAGTACTCTACGATTATATAATATTGTAATTACACTTCTTAATTTTATCCAACTTGCTTTAATTCCATGGACAACATTATATTTAATCTCTCCTTATGAATAATCAAATCTTAAATACTAAAAATAATCATTTTTAATAACTTCATTGTTCTCAATTTGTACTTTACATTCATTCCATTTCTAATTGTATTAAAATTGCATTCCATGTATTCTGTTTTTATCCTACTTAATTTAAAATTTTTAGATTCTAATACATTTTGTCATAGTTTTAACTTACGATTAACTTCAGCATTAGTTTCATCTACTAGTACTGTATCATTTGTAAATAACGTGCACCATGAAATATCATCCTAAATAGGTTTAGTAAGTTCATCTATAACTAAAGCAAAAAAATAGAGACTAAGAGCAGATCTTTCTGTAATAGAAAATTCGCTAGTATTACAACTGAAAGTTCTTACATTAGTAATTGGCCCATTATACATATTTTTTATTATATTAATATACCTAACAGATACTCTTTTCTTTTTTAGCACCTACCATAAGATTTTTTTAATGATTTTATCATATGCTTTCTCTAAATCAATAATATGCTTTCTCTAAATCAATAAAAATCATATAAAGATTTTGTTTCTTTACTCTATACATCTTCATTAATTTTCAGAGAAGAAAAATAGCTTTTATGATCAACTTTTCTATTATAAAATTAAATTAATTCTCTAATATTTTTGTAATATATTTCAACTTATGTTCAATTACTTTCTTCCAAAGTGTCATAGTACAACTCATGAGTTTGATACCACAATAATTAGAGCAGTTTTAAATATTTTCTTTATTCTTATAAATTGGTACTATAATGCTCTACTTCATTCATTAGGCATCTTTTTAGTTTCTAAAATCCTATTAAATAAATTTGTTAATCACTTTATTCCAGTATCACCTAAATATTTTCAAACTTTAATAGGAATCTTATCATATCCCATAGTTTTTTCTATTTTTATTTTTTTTATTACCTCATTTACTTCAGATGTCCTAATTTTGCGAGTATATATCATAACTTTAATCTTAATAGAACTAATAGGGCATCTTAAATTATTTACATGATTTTTAGTTAATAATTTATTAAAAAAGCTTCTTCATCTTTTTTTGATCTCTTTTTTTTTAATCAAAACTTTTTTTATCATTATCTTTAATATATTTAATATGAAATATATCTCTAGTTTTTCTGTCTCTTATGTCTTTCTTTTTATCTTTAGTTTCTAACTGATGATATAATTCCTCATCTAGCCTTCTGTACTATTTTTTTAACTTCTTTTTTAACTATCTTATAGTTTTTATATACTTTACGTTTAGGTAATTTTCTATAATACTCTCTTTTACTTTTAACTGCTAATTGAATTTTCTCATTCCATCACCATATTTGGATATTAGACTATCTATTAAAAATAGTTTTCTTGATTTAGCCTCCTAAATTACCTTTGTTAATTGCAATACACCCTTTCTATTCATATCAATGGAAGGGACAAATGGAAGATGGTTTGCTGCAGGGCAAATTGCATAACAGGGGTCCTAGGAGATTGACATGAGTTTGAATTACTGCCTGCTTCACTTTTGTGACAGCGCTGATTGAACGCTTGTTAAATGTTGAGTTAGTACACATGTCAGGGATGTTTGCCCAACCTCAAATTACATTGATGTCGTGAGGACTGAGTCAGCTGCCAAAACTCAGCTTTCTTAATGTCATTCTCATGTTACCAGTATCAGCTAGGAATGGTTCACTATGACAAATTTAACATTTCTGAATGTCAGTTGTCGTTGGTTCATTATGCTATCTGCTACTTGCTAACAAGAGCACGCACTCCCCTCTCCCAAGCTAGGGTTACTGATTTAAAATTGGTGAAATTTTTGTTGATGTTAAAAGATCAGTTGTTGAACTTAATTTTCAAGAGGGACGGCTTGAGAAATTTCTTGCTTTACATATTAAGCAAGGAGAAATCATAGACGAGCTCTTTATCAAGGGAAATAATTTAACAATTATTAGAGCCTTCCTGTGGTAGGATGCAGGAGGGTTCTCTGGCCCTTAAACTTGTAACATTATCCTTAATGTTTCAAAATTATTTATTCCCCAGAATGGCTATGAGATACTGTGCTGGAGTACACAGAAATCAGCATATCCTGTTAAAGATGAACAGGAGGATATCATACTCTAAGACTGACATTTACAAGATACAAGCAGAGGACCAGACCACATACCCCTGGCAAAGAAGCATTCAGCTGGCCTATATGTCCCGGCAAATGTCTACCTGAACTCAAGGAACCATATCCGAGATAGATTCCAGTTTAGCTAATGATTTATATTTTCGACCATCACCGATATGACACTATCAGGTCCAGGGAGTTTCATATCTGGCAATGTCATGGCAGCTGATTCACAGATCTGGGCATAACATGGATCTGACGCCCAATCAACATGACAAACTATTTGGCATAGGCAGGATCAGGTTATTCTGGTAGCTCTTTAAGGCCACATCCAGAATTCAAGAGTTCAAAGCTCGGCAATCTGCAGCCAATAACTATTGATTTAGTTATAGATTTTTGCATAACAGGAAAGAAATTAATTAAATCATACTACCTTCTGCTTGTATTTGGTTCTCAACAAGGAGGCAAGTTCTCTTCTTTCTTCCCTATTTTGTCCATGAAATTAATTAAAGGTTGTCTTTGCCTCTTCAGTTTCCTAGCCCCTCACATTCCCTTAATGCTCAAAATCTTTTGCAAGTTGGTCCCCGTGCTCAAAATGCACACATCAGCATAAGTCATTTGGAAATATTGATTTTGACTACTGATCAGGCTGATATGGGTTGCTATCTAGGTGCCAATTTTGGCCTCATGCTAAATAGGCCAAAATAGCTAAACTGCTACGTATTGTCAGTAGTAATTTCTACAATGCCACATGCAGCAAACTTGAAATAGCTCTCCATGCACTATTTTAATAAATATTTATGCTATATATTTTTCTGCCAACTTCCTTAGTAACACAGGTTCAAAAATAAAAATGGCAATCTGCAGTGTCCATTTACTTCAATTTGATCAAGTAACACAAATTTATGAAGAAAAAGGATTCAAAAGTTACATGGAAACTTGTAAAAAGCTCTCATAATCTAGATTTTCAGGTCTTTATCTATGCTAATGGAACCATGGGAACTACATTCGGGTTTTGAAACAGATCCAATTTCAATTCAAATGAAGATGACAAAAGGTTCTGTTCACAGCATGCAAATGTATTTCACTGTACTTGCATCAACACAAGCAAATGCAAAAGTGATTCCTTGATCTTGGTGTTAGAATGATTAAGATTAGACATGCTAATTAATGGGGCTTCATTTCTGATGTTAAAGTATGTAGAGGGCACACTTCCTCTTTTAATCAGAAAAATATCTACTGTGAATCTCTAGGCATTTTTGATGAGAGAGAAACAAAACAAATACATCTTAAAATATATTTTGTACAACAACATCCTTAATCAATTCCTACTACCAGACAGTCTAAGGGCAAAATGCATTACTACTCTATTTAGTAGGATTTTAAGTTATATGCCATGAATAAGCTGGTGCCTCCTTACTTTGTGAACCAGTAGGCCCTAAAATTTTCTTCATCAAGTTTTCTGGTTATCAAGTTATATGAAACATGCTCATCTACTGGAAGAGATTCTTTTACAAATACTTCCTCACGGATGCACAACCATGCCATAGCATGACTTTCAACATCTTTATCTTGTTTTAAATGGTGCAATAAACTACCTAACATTGGGACGGTGATGGACTGATCCTTTGAGCCCACTATTTTTGACATGCATGACAAAAAGGTGCTTAGCAAGTTCTCTGCCCCAACAAAATTTGTTGAACGAGAATTCAAGGTTGCAAGATTCAGTAGTCACTAAACTAGGATGCTCCATCCCTTTGTACCCTCCAGTGATCAGCAGACATTCCTCAAGTAGCTCTCTCTGTCCTCCTGTTCCCTGAGGAAAGACAAAGCCAAACAAATTAGACTTCTTTAGAAGGCTCAACCATCTCAAATTTAAGCACAGATAAGACTAAAATTGAATTGGAAACAGATATTAAATTCCCACTCAATATGCACCAAAGACTGGAGAATTCTGTTAAAGTGTAATTCCAAAATATAATGCTGATCTCAAGAAATTAACATACAAAAGATTTTCCACTATAATTTGGAGAGCTACAACTAAGGAGTTTACGTACTTGAACTGAGTTTACAATTTTTGTTCAAATGTCCAAATCTTCAACCACAGAATGTTGCATGACCTGGGTGCGATGCACATGACAATTTTTGATGGATGGATCAGAAACTCCAAAACATGTTGAGCTTATAATTGATGGTGATCCTATTGTAATATACAGCCACTTCAAGAGCTGAATACGTTATGTGGTTAAACCAAGTAGTCAAAAAGTAAAGTTGTCAACATTTAACTCTGTAATAATTCAGGTTGCCAATGCACCTTGCTCCATTCACCATCCTGTTGCCTAGTGCATTTTTCAGTATCTCTGATGAACGACTACTCACTTAGCTCAGTTCTTTGACTCCAAACATAAAGGTAGGGGTGGCAATAGGTTGGGATGCATCTGCCTTTCATCATGCCACATTATCAGTCATCAAAGTAACCTGCCAGGCCTTAATTAAGATAACCATGAACCGTGGGTAAGGCCTGAAATTTGTATACAAGAATAGCATTCTCAAGCTTCCCCAAAGTTGTGATATTATGTATTAACATTGAACCCACTAGTGGGTTGCCATCATGCAAAGCACCCACTATGTCAGTCAACTCTTTGTCACAAAAACACATAAAAATGTATCAACATTGCATAAAAAAGGGGAAAAAAGGTGGTGTCAAGTAAAGCATCTTCAAAATGGCAGAAAAATCTTCAGAATGCAAGAAATAAAATGATGGCCCAATGAATTATAATGGTTTTGAAGAGATGGTTTTCTAGGTGCATTAGTTGAAGTATGTTTTAGCATGCATGAATAACTAATGCGTCAACATCTATCATAGAAAACTTTAGAGCCTGACATATATAAGCCTCGACTTCTCTCGCACTCAAATCAATATTGATGTATGTAGATATGTGCATATTGCATACATTAAACAGGTGTAAGTTGTTAATCACACTTCTTTACTTCTTAGTTTCTTAACAAGAAAATCTATCTCAGATTGCTTATGAATAACAGTTTCAACCAATATAACTTAATTATGATTGCAACTGCTGCCCAGAGTTAATGAAATTACCATATCCAGTAGATGCTCAACAAGCTTAAAGTTGCCTATGCCCATGCATCCCAGAGCGATAACATCTAGAATAGCAGCTTGGTCTATACCCTTAGCACCATAATCAATCTGCTCTTGGACTGCTTCACAATTTGCTTGAAGTAAATCTATGGCATCCTCTTTATTCCCCATGTCAAGCTTGGTTCTGACTTCAATAAGGAAATCTCAAATCTGTCACTCAAAGTCCTCCATGCCATCCATGTTGACATTTGATTTATCAACAATCTTTGAACTGCTGACAGCTAATTTGCAGAGCACTTAATTAGTCCAAAATGCCAAATATATGTGACTGCCAAACTGTTAGATCACATAGGACAAACGAAAGAATTAATGAATCCACATAGACAAAATTGAAAATGACTCATTAAAAAAAAAGACTAACCGTAACATCTTTAGGATTAGAGAAACTATTAAATGAACTCCCGACTTGCCAAGAACTTTTCTCTCGAGCAAAAATTTTGCTTTAACGTGTAGTACTATTATCAAATAGATATCCTCGATCTACAAGTTAAATCTTGGGGGAGAAAAGCTATCTCATTTGACTGTCCCTTTGCTTGTTCTAAAAATAACAAGGCTATCACAATAAATCAAGCAGCATGATACTTCTAATATGAAAAGGTCACCACAATTTATTTTTTCTTACATGACGTATATATCTCCTTGCTATCACTTACAGAATACGCATGCAAACAAATTAATGGCAAATAACAGCTATAGAAGAAGGATTGCTACTATTGGTGCAAAGTAGCAACATTTACACCCTCGACAAATTCTTCTTCGAGAGCATAGCGTAGCTTCAAGAAGCCTTTCGTAGAAAACGACAGCAATCCAGGCCTCGCAAAGATATTCAAATTGGATTCAACTCTTCGTGGAAAAAAAATACAACACTGTCACCATGGTCTGCATAAGGGATTGGTGCATTGTTGTCTAATCGACATTCCGACAAGCAGATTGTTAGCAGAATCGGCAACCTGTCTAATCGTCAGCTCGGCGGCCATGAAACGGATTTCTAGCAAGACTCGGTAGCTGCGAGAACCCTAGACGAGAGAACCGAACTATCGAAGCGTACGCAAGAGTGAAGGGGAGAGGAGATGGAGCAGAGAGAAGCGGCCATGGCATTCGGCGGCAGTTCGCGCGCCGCTAACCGGGCCAACCCACGGGCTTGGGCTCCATTGCACTTATGGGCCAACCGGGCCCTTTACTAGCAGCTCTGCCAGAGAGAGTGGTGAACTGCGACAGAAGGAACTTGTTTGGCACCTTAACCCAATGAAAGAGGACTTCCCTTCGATCAGCTTTTAAGACAGAATGCTTCCTTAGGACGGGGACTTCTGTGGTATAGGTTCTCAATGGAATTTGGAGTGCATATTTCTCCTCACTTTTTATGGTGCCGTGACCAAGAGTTGGGATCGTTTGAACCAAAAGTCACCACCAGTGCCTTCGTCATCATTATATTTCAAACTTTAGGTGATGGCTACTGATCACTCATCATCATTATATTCTACTGCTATTGTCATGTGCATCGCATATAACTTGAGAAGCCTGGAAAGAGAAATTAGTGCACGATGGGGTTCGAGTGTCCGCAGAAATATTGGAGGCAAAACTGGGGTGGAGTCGAGGGAAAGAGTTATCATAATAATAGTAATAAGATTTCAGACAATCTAATCATATTGTCACATGATAACAATATGATCACCTTTATGGCATGGGCATCACTATTTATCATCATATACATCATGGAAAGGTTTGGATTGGGTCCGGCTTGGTTGGGTGAAGACTGACTCACAGGCCAAGACCCAAGAGAAACCGATTTAACCCAGACATGAGCCAAACCATTTGCCAGGGACTTTCAAACTGGCTGGAAAATGAGGAATATACGATATTCTTGATGAAAAATAAAGAACATGAAATCTTGTGAGACTTCCAGATATGGGTGCCAAGTCTAACATGATACTTACTATTAAGGATGGATTTGGCAGGAAGTTGTTTTTTTTTATCCCCTCTTACTTTTTAAATTGTTAACCTATGAAAACATTAAAAATTATCCAGAATGCATCAATGTTAAAACTAATAAAATATTGAATAATCTCACCATTCTGCCTAATCTCATCTCTTTTTTTTTTTTTTTTGTTACATTAAAAAAATATTGGTGGCATTTTTACTGCTTTTACACTGAGCTACACCTATAATATTTCATCTTTTATTTACAAACATAATCAAACACAGTTAATAGAAAAATATTTACGCTCTTAAATTTTTGCATCAAAAGATGTTACTTTATTTATAATAATAATTAAAAAAAAAAAAAAAAAAAAAAAAACTCACAGCAAATGCACCCTAGCTAGGAGTGAAAGGAAGAGGAAATATCCCGAGTCCCTTGGGGACGGGTCTTATAACATTACAGAAATCTCGAGCCCTCGTTACATCTGATTGTTTTCACTCTTATGTCCATTAGAAGATGCATTGCTGATCTTGTGCGTCTCTCCCTTCGCCACCACCACCTCGGCCAACCCCATCTCCGCTGCCTTCTTTTTCGCCTCCATCTGTTCTTTGGTGGACTTGTAGTATACGACGTGCAATATCAGTTGCGCCACCGCAAACAGCACTCCAAGTGAGTTTGGAATCTGCCACGAATACAAGATCATCATTTCACAAGACAATGATGTGCAAGGTTAACTAAAGAAAGTTCCATGCTCTCAAAGAGCATTAGAATGCATTAGCCAGCAGTGGCCATCCGATTCAGTGTACGTTGCCAGCTTAGAATGCAAGACAGGTATTCTCATATTTAGTTTCAGGCACCAAATCCTCTATGAACTAAAAATGCATCAGCACTACTCTTAAATAAAAATGGTTATCTTATATTGCCTCTGTTAAAGAAATGCCAGATCAAACCTGACCCTTGTCATAGCTAGTCGTACTAGGCATCTTTCTCTAGGAGGTGCAACTAAGCTAGATTGGCCTCAAACTTTTTGACTTGCAGCCAAACTATATAAAATATCCGAACCATGGAGATAAAACTATGTCTCAAACCTAAACTAAGTTGCTATGGTGGAGACATATTATATTTCAGATACCATTTGGACCTGACTGAAACTAGGCTAATGAGTAGCTTCAAACTGAAACTAGGTAAAGTTATTAATGACCAACTTTATCGTGGACGATTAGACCGAGAGAGAGAGAGAGAGAGAGAGAGACTTACAATGATGTATGGGTCGAAACGGATAAGAGCATAGACAGTCCAGCAAATGCCGTTGAAGAAAGAAGCTAGTGAGAGAAAGAAAGGCATGAATTCCACGCTCCTCGTCTGTATCACCATTTTCTGCCAACCAACCAGTAAATACACATAAAGACAACATATATAGTACTCTCGCTTTTTTCATTCCAAGGTCTTGCATGCATGCCAACTCAAAGAAGCGTTCCATACATGCACATGGACACGTAGCATGCATGGAGACAAGTTCTTCGTGATGCAAGCGTACAAGCCGTCATATTAGACTGGCATACCATGCAACATGGCATGCTAATACTTTCATTACATCATTATTATCAAAAAAAAAAAAAAAAAAAAAAAATCCATGATATGAAAAACATAGGCTAACATCACCATGGTCATGGTGATGGTGGTGATTAGAATAATACTAGAGCTGGTCTTAGGCACATACCATGACGGACAAGGGAGAAGCATACATCATGGCACAAAAGAAGACACAGATGACGCCGACGATCAAGGAGCGGCGCTCATGTGTGTGGGCGAGTGTGAGAACGAGCAGGGCGACGATGCCGACAAAGGCGATCTCTCCGAGCAGCATTGCGAGCACCTTCAATCTCCTGCTCCCTTTGGAGTAGACGAGGAAGAGCAGCACGAAGGATAGCTCTATGATCACTCCTGACCCATTGATGGTGATGACCAGGATGCTATGGGGGTGCACCATGGGCATCCCATACACCACCCACATCATGCAGTTGAGGAGGGTGGCTAGGTATGGATATGGTGAGAAGTCCTCCACCGAACGCTTCTTCCATATTCTAACGAATGTTGGCCTGCCATCCGATGAGAGAAATCCAAGTCAGTCTTGCAATGAAATAACCTCTCTCACATGTATGTAAGACTAATTGGGTGGGTGTGAGATCTTTGAAGAGTCATGCTTACGTTGGGGACAAGAACAACCCTAGTGCAATCGCATTTCCTGCACCAAAACACACAAGAAAAACAAAAAGGAAACTATCACTTCCGAACTTTTATTATTATTATTATTATTATTATTATCAAAAGCAATAGCTAGTTCATACATCCCAATGACGTGACAATGAACAAGCAGCATCACTAAAGGAAATCTGAAATGAATGGAAAACAGATGTTATTTCCTAATTTTAGAGGCAAGCCATCTTGGTATCATTTTTGCTAAGAAATGAAACCCAACAGCCGGGGCTAACAGCTATCCCAGTCAAGCTTGAAGCCATCTAAGAATTAACATCATCAAACAGTAAAAGAAATAGGCCACTACTATATGAAAAGTCATCGACTCGGCCCACCTAGGATCCCAACCGCTGTCCTGATGGCTTCGGACGATACCATGGCTGCCTAAGCTCAGCTGAGTGGAAGAACTAGACGAGCAAATCGCCAGACTGTGTAAAGAAGGCAGCTTTAGGGAGAGGGGTGGGGCTGTTTATATAGAGGACGTGGCCTGGCCTCTCTCATTTTATCCAACTTCGTATTCCAAGTTCTGAACTCTAGTTAGTTCGGCGTTAAGACGTAATTGGCTGGATATGGATAGAATTCAACACGTTGGAAGGCTGATGGAGCGAAGAGGAAGAGGATGAGGACAATGGCACTTCCTTCGAGAAGTTCACAACCCTAGTGCGGTTGCGCCCACACTGGTTTTCTCCTTTTGCTTACTTTCAACGGACTCGGGCCGAAGTGGCTGAGCCATGACAATTATGGTACAAGAAAGCTGTCTGTCGCCTACCTAGCATTTCTCGGTGTCCTTGGAGTACTTATCCATTGCCATTTCTGCAGAAGAAAAGGAAGAGAGAGGGGGAAAAAACTTGCAAGAGATCTAAGAATGTAAGATGCTGTTATCCCATAAAATAGGGCCAACGAGGCATGTCTTCATGCAAAATGTGAATACGTGTTCGCTATAGTTCCAGCAAAAGAGCCACCGCAGACCACCTCAGAATTCAACGAACACGTGTTAACACGTGTCAATCACCTGTGCATCACGGCCATAAGTGAATGGAGGTTATAAACAGGAGCAATAAATCCAGTCAATACGAAATAAATAGGTTTAAATTCATCTTAATAAAATGATGTCCATATAATTATGGTACAAAATAATTATATCATGTCTCGTATCTTTTTTTTTTTCTCTTATATAAAAGTATTTAGTATGTAATTATAAAAAAAATATTATTTTTATTTTGTTAAGTAAATCATATTTATTTGTGTTGAATGAATATTGAGCAAATTATACTTATTTAAAATAAAAAAAATCATATCGTATCAGTTCAATATGTTTTATTTATTAAACAAATTATATGCATCATGTTATATTTCTTATTTAATAATTAAATTATATTTATACTTAAATTTTTGATATGGTATAGTATGTTACGAATTAATTATATCGTATTCGCATCGATGTATATAATATTATACTTTGATGCAATTGTACTAGCGGGATGATACTGCTGTCTTGGCTGTATTTAATTTTTATTCAAAATTAGAATGCATATTATGGAAGTTAAATTCAGGAGGGTGTCGCCTAAAAGCATTTAATTCTCGTGCCATTTTCTGTGGACCAGACATGTCGTTAGGTTTACATGCAGGTCAACTTGTGCTGCATAGCATCATCTTTTGGGGGGATGTGCATCTTGGCTGATCCATTCTCCTCCTTGGGACGATGAGGGCGATGGAATGGATAGCTCAACAGCATTCAAAAGAAAACAAAGATTTCCCCTTAAAATTCAACGATCTTACGCTGGAAAGCAGCCACTTATGCGGTGACGCGTCAGGGCTCACGCAAGTTAGTGCGGAGTAAGGTAGGAAGCCCGATGTCCGGTCCCAATTAATGCTGCCGCCACCACCACAGCTGTTGACAGCCACCACCGCTGATGACAAGAAATGGGTTGTGCAATGAGAATAGCCCCCGCTCAATAGCCATTAAACACCTAAACAAAGTTGATGCGCCGTTGATGTCGACCCTAGGATGCAAGGGGCATGAACTTAATTAACATCACCCATGGGACAACAGTTTGAAGTCCATGTAGTCAGTCCCAATGCCTGGAGGCTTTTGTATATTTACATGGCCAATCTCCTAAAGACTTATTGATTCTTGTTTGAGATAAGACAAGCTTTGTAATAGAGTTTCTAAAGCTATGATGTGATTATCATAGTGGCACAGTGCCAAAATGTATTCCTTGAGGTTTTGCTCTAAATTTAAAATATTTAAATGCGTTTGGTAGTGTTGTTACTGTGTTTTAATTTTCAAAAATTCAGAAAGGAATGAACCAGATTGTTTTTTTTTATGTGCAATTTTTAAAGCTTTTATAAGCGAAGATTTATTGCTTTCAAATATGAATGAAAATAAAAGTAAGGGATAATGAAAGTTTTGTGTAAATGTTATCATGGAGGAATCTCCCTGTGATGTTACACTAATTTGTATAGAAACAAATATATAAAACAATATCGATGCCAGATGAGTTCTTCATTTTTTTTTTAATTTTTATCTGAAACAAATTTTTGGAGATTAACCCCGTGGAGTGTGGAGAAGAACGCCAGGAAAGTGGCCAAAAAGTGTATGATAATACTTTTCCCGTCCACGTCCTTAGCATAGTAGAAAACATACTTCTGTCATCACTTTACGTATATTAATGGTGTAAACACTGGACAAAATCTAAAAGTCATGATGCTTGCATAAAAAACTCCTGCAAATCTTATAAAGATCATGAAATCTAAAGAAAGATCTATAATTATTAAAAAAAAATTTTATAGTTACGAAGCTTTTAAAAAAACTCATAATAAATTCTTATCAATTCTCGTTCACATATTTATGAAACTAAGCATTCAATTTAAATTTATATTTAAATTCAGTAACAAATATATAAAATTTATTTATAATATTTTTTAATATACATAATTTTAAATTGGATCCACTCTAATATTATTTGTTATAACTTAAAAATTTATTTAAAAATACTAACAAAAAAATTATTATCTTTTAAATTTTTTAATATATAATTAATATAAAACTAAATACTTATCCATATAAACTGTATCAACCTACCCTTCAATTACAACCATCAATTTATCATGTGCAAAGAGGAAATTCCACGCATGTTTTCCGGAAGGAAATCGTTTCTGGTGCTGTCCCATCCACCATCCGTATTCTTTTCCAGCCCACTGGAATTTGGTGGATAAGGACTAGAGTAGAGATTTTACTAGCAATATTTAGTGGCGGAAGATATCGTGTTCTTTTCCTTGGTCATACGTCGATGTTGTTGACCAACTCTCTTCGTATACTTTTCTTCGAACAAAAGTATTCAAAAAAGCACCACTCTCCAATTTATTTTCCACATCCTTTGCTGCCGTAGCTTCTTCAAAAGAGCAAGTATTTTCTTCAAAAAAGCACCACTTTTCTTCTTCGTAAACGGCGTGAAGGCCTACGCCCATGTTCAAATTATAAGGCCATCATCGTCAGAGGCTGAAACTTCGACCCTCGAAAAGGACTCAGGAGGTAGAGCCCCATACGTCCATTCTGTCTTGCCCCCCACCAAGGACCGTCTTCACTGTTCGTGGATGTGATGACTAACAGGAACCTCAGGAGGGCCGTCCGTTTTGAGTTGCCCCCACGTACGACTGCCTGCACTCCTCGTGGAGCTTTTGTTAAATATGAGACCAGAATCCTACCCTCTCTCGATGGTGCTCGCAACAAACCCAAGAAAACTACTTTAAAGATAGTGCTCGCAATGCGCCTGCATGCAATGGACAGGTGGGCGGCTATGATCATTGATTAATGGAGATGAAGTGATTGACAATGAAGTTGTATCAACCATAGTTGAATTTATTAAAGCTGGAGACGATTTAGCGGCCGAGGCAAACCAAGCATCCTTGCTCATTCGATGTTAACACCCACTACATTGTTGGATGGTAAAGAAAGAGAGAATAAAAAGTAAGCCAATATTCAACACCATTGATGTCAGCATCATATCATTGAGGCCAATATATTTGGGTAAATATTTTATAGTAGCGTCGTATCAATTAGTGCTATAGGTTAAGGCATGACCTGTCTTGAATAGGCACGGTCTAAATTTGAGATTAAGTTTAGAATCATATTTTTTAATTAGGTTTAATTTTTACATCATTTGAGTGTTATTTAGATTAATAAAAAAGAATTGATCCAATCCCAACCTAATTCAATCGGACTTAAAAATCAGAATCATATAAATCTTCTTTTTATTTTAAATACAAATATTTAAGGTTAACGTTCACTGCATTCTTAATCCTAACTCAATCTAAATGTCCAGCGAGGTCTGATTTTTTTTTTTATAAACTTGTTTCAACTCGGTCAACAAATGTATTAGATCTATGTCTGAAATCATGCACTGAATATAAAATAAGTCTAATCAGAGCCAAGCATATACCAGTCCAACTTAGTTTATTTGCAATCCTATCGCTAATTCACTATCTTGACAAGGAACTTAGCAGAAACCAAATTTTGAGTGCAAACACTCCTGGTTGATTTAACATACCGAGATAATCACAAAGCCTTTCAATCATTTAAGTGAGGTAGTAGCTTAAATCTCACATCAAGTCTTGTAAGGCCTAGCCTTTTGGACCAGCCCACCTTAGACTAAGCCCGATATCTTTAGTCAGCCTAAATTAAATAAAAAAAAAAAAAAAAAAATTCACGGGAGTCGATGTGAAGACAACTTAGCAAACTCAGCCGCATCGACTCAAAGGGACAAAATTGAGTCTTGGGCAAGAAATGGAGTTTGTTTCATTAACAGACTCGAAGAAAATGGATTGGATTGCTGGTGAGTTTTTTTTTTTTTCCTCCTCTCTCTAACGATCCATCACCAATGAGAATTTTCTCTTTCCTTTCTCTCTCTCTTCTTCTCAATCGTTTTTACCTTCATGTGTGTCGATGGTGGATGGCAAAGAAGTAATGGGCCAAAGCCTTTCTTCCTATTTTTGTTGTCTATTTTCTAGATCTTCTTTATCTCTCTTCTTTTTTCTTCTTTATCTCTCTTTCTTCCTTTCTTTCTCTCTTTTTCTAATTCTCTTATTTCTATTTTCTCTCTCTGTTTCTTCTTCCAATAAAAGTGGACTCAATCAAGGGTCATTGCAGGAAACTTTTAAATAGATCATAAGGAGAAACTTTTAATTCTTAAGAGAGAAGCGAACGTTAATAGAAAAGCCTTTCATTTTTAGGAGAGAAATGATAGAAAATTCTGACTGTTACCAATGGTGTGAGATGGTTATTTGATAATTTGATCGGATTGGAAGAGTGGAAAAAAAAATTAACAGAAAAGAAAAGAAAAGAAAAGAAAAAAAAAAAATCCATCTGAAAGAGAAAAATTTTAAGTCTTCTCGTTCTTAAAACTCTTAACAAAAGGAAGGCATGAATTCCACGCTCTTCTTCTGTATATCACCATATTCTGCCAGCCAAAGTCGCCAGCGACGTAAATGCACGTAAATACATCATAGCACTCGCTTCATTCCAAGGTCTTGCATGTACGCTAACTCAAAGAGGCTTTCCACACATGCACATGGACCATGGAGGCAGGTTCTTTGTGATGCAAGCATGCAACTCACCATATCAGATTGACATGCCATGGTAAATGGGGGAAATTTAGACCCATTGATGGTGCCAACGAGGATGCTATGGGGGTGCAGCATGGGCAGCCCATACGCCACCCACATCATGCAGTTGAGGAGGGTGGCTAGGTATGGGAATGGAAAGAATTCCTCCACCGAACCCTTCCTTCTTCCGTATTCTAACAAAACTCCAGCAAAAGTTGGCCCATAGAGAAATCCAAGTCAGTCTTGCAATGAAATAACCTCTCCCATATATGTAAGACCAATTTAAAAAAAAAAAAAAAAAAAAAAAACAATGGCTAGTTTATACATCTCAATGACGTGACAAAGAACAAGCAACATCACAAGAGGAAATCTGAAACGAATGGAAAACAGATGTTATTTCCTAATTCTAGAGGACAAGGCATCATGGTATCATTTTTGTGAAGAAACGAAACTGAAATCAACTTTAGTGCATATGAAAAGGGAACAAAATATGGTACTCATGATGTGTCCCAGAGACTGGAATCAAGACACGAACACAATGAAGGCCTCACTATTGGTGAGGTCTAGGATGGGAAGTCAAGCACGAAGCCATCTAAGAATTAACATTATCCGAACAGTAAAAGAAATAATCTGCTGCTATGTGAAAAATAAATCGACTCGGCCAACCGACGATCCCAACCGCGGTCCTGATGGCTTCGGAGGAAACCAAGCTCAGTTGGGTGCAAGATCCAGACAAGAAAATGTTGATGTGATTAAAAAAATTAAAAATTTGCTGACGGATCTGATCGGGCTGAGGCACCTCCCTCTTTTAAGGCGACTGGCAGAAGAGTTTGATGCATGTAGATTTATTTATAGTCTCATAAGATCTCCTGAAGTAAATAAGATTCATAATGGCGGCACATCATCTTACGAGTGAAATAAGTTAATTGAAGAGCTATGCAAGACAATTTAGAGTGTAATGTAAAGATGAGAGGATTAATAATTAGAAAACCATTAATTTTTTTACGCCACTCCATTAAATGACTTTTAAATTAATAGGCTTGGGATTCTATGCTTCTCTTTTGCTCCATATGTATATATATATATATATATACATTATATAATTTTTAAATTAATATTTCTTTCTTTGTGTTTGTGGTTTAGAGATATGGTGGAAGCCGAGAAGGCTTGATGGATGACGGTGGCAGAAGAGGGTCCAAGGTAGGGTGGAAAGATGTCTTCTCATATAATTTTAGACTTAAAATTTTTATTTTTTTTTTTTGAAAAGGCGGCGGCGGCGGCGCACCTGGTTTTTCAGGTTTTTTCTTAGTTTTTTTTTATTTTTTAAGAAAATAAGGTTTCCTTCTCATACTAATGATTTTTTTTTTTTTTTTAATTTCAGTGTAAAGAAGGAGACCAAATGAAATTACTAACCACAAGGGGATCCCATCGGTTCGCAAGCCATGTTGGAATAAATATAAAAAGTTGATTGTAAAATTTATAACTATGAATAGAAGGAGCAAATACCTAATTTCTATTGATTCAGTCTAAAACTATTTTAAAAAATAAAGTTCGAGTTTTACTTTTTCTGATTCAAATTCAACATGATTTAAAAATTTTAGGATTAGATTAGAATAAATCATGATAACTTAAAATAATTTAAAAATAATATTTATCAAAAAAATATCGAACCTTTTTATTTTTTCAAGATTGCTATGAGACTAAACAATGTCGTAACAGTAGGAACTGAAGTAATAGACAATGATATTGACATGACTTTAATAGCTCGACCTAAATACTTATGAATTATAAATTTAGCATCAGCTGAATTACATGAATCAAGTCATCAAAATTCATCTTGATATGCCTTGATTGCGGAGGTGACCAAAAAAAATAGGTAGAGAATAAAAAGGATTCGAGATAGGCCGGGGCAGATCACCCCATAAAACACCTGAACCTTAAATATTCTTTACTCTACGTTTTTTTTAAGTAAGAAGGTTAGTCCCTACCATGCGGTGCCTGGGGTTTTTTCGTAATTAGTATTTAAAAAGAAAGATTAAGATTGCATGCATGCAGAAAGAAAGGAAAAAATATAAAATAAAATAAATTGATAAGCTGTTGTTAACTATGAAGAGGTCTTGTTGCCTTTAAGCTAGGCACCAGCAGAAAATAGTCGGACTGTTCAACGTAGATATGTGATCGGCTGGATATGGATATAGCTGCAAGGTTGAGCAAGAAAAAAAAGAATGATAATAATAATATTTTATAATATTCTAAGCTCATCTGCTGATTCAATTAATTCGTTAGTTGATTAAAATTATATAGCTTAAAAATTTAAATGAGTATTAATGAATAATAAGTAAATTTAAATTATAATTATATCATATATTTTTTTATTTAATTAATGATTAAATTTAAGGTTTTACGTTTTTTTTTTTTTTTTTGTTTTTCAGAAGCACAGGACCTTAGTTTGATTTTTTTAAAAAAAAAATTTTCTGCCTTTCTGCCGTGACGAGTGCCTGTCGCCTGCCTACCATTTCTCAGGTCGATCTATGGAAGAAAAAGGAAGAGAGTGGAAAAAATTGACGGGAGTTGGGAATGTATGTTGTCATCTCATAAAATGCGGCCAATTAATGCTCGTGGCGTTTTCTGAGGAGTCCACATGCCATTAGGGTTGGATGCGGGTCAAATTTTTTTTTGCTTGCATAGCATCATCTTTTAGGGGTATGGGACAGACGGTTGCAATGGATAGCCAACCATTAGCTCAACAGAACTAGAAAGAAAACAAAGTTCTCTCCAAATTCAACAATGTTGCGTCGCAAAGCAGCCGCCTTCTCCGGTAATGCGTGCTGGGCTATTTTTGTACGGGACAAAAAAGTTATTTTTGGATAGACTTTGACTGCCATATTATTGATTGATGGATCAAATCTACGAATGATTGTAATATCATAGATTTCATCAGATTACATTCACGAATAAACTTGATTTATTAGACATGTGATAAATAAGTTTTACCCAATAATAACTCAAGGTAAAATGATAAGTTTCATCTTGAACCTCGGTCAAAGCATTCGTCGTTAATACTATTACCATTATTCCCACTGCTATATGAGGATAACTCTTCCTCTATAACCTTTAATCACCTTGATGAAGGTGATGAGCACAGAATTTATTTCGCCCATGAGACATCTCTTTGAAGTCATGCGACCAATTCTGATTACTTGAGGCTTTTATTTACATGGCAATCTCAGCGTGGTTCTAACACAATGACATTAAACACTAATTGATTCTTGTTTAGGATAACACAAACTTTGTAATGGAGTTTGCAGAGCTATGATATAGTTCTTATGGCAGCGCAGTGCCAAAATTTGTTTCTTGGGATTTTGCTCTTGAAAGAGATTTTTAATAAAAATTAAACTGTTTAAGACGTGTTTAGTATTGCTGTTATAATGTTTTATGTTTAAAAAATCAAAGGAAAAAATGAACCAGGTTGCTTTTTTTTCTAAATTATATGTCAAATTTTTAAAGATTTTCAAGCAAAGATTTATTGCTTTCAAATATGAGTGAAACTGCAAGTAAGGGATTGTGAAAGTTTTGTGCCAATGTCATATTAAATGCCAATCTCCATGCTCTTAATTTTTGAAATTTTAATCAAAATAAATTTTAAAAGATAAAACACGTTGAATGCGGAAAAGGAAGCGAGGAGAGTAGCCAAAAGTGTATAAACATTAGACTTTTTCCCATCCACCTTAGATTGTGTCATAAATCACATGGAAGGTTAGTGGTAGAATACTTCAGTCATCACATTACATAATATATCAATAGTATAAACATTAGACAAAATCTAAAGGGTATGATGCCTGGATAAATTACTCTGCAAATCTGGTTAAAAGTCTTTTTTGGAAGAACGTCAAATGATGATAGGCTTGTTAACTGTATAGCTTTTCCAGAGGTAATTCCACGTACGATGCCTGTTCCCTGGAGCCTAGAAGGAAATTTTTCTGTCGCGGCTTTGGTGCATAGGGACAAAGGTACAGATTTTGCAAGCAACCTTGGGTTGTGGTCTGGTGGAAGATTACTGTTCTTTTCCTTCTTCGTGTATTGGCAACCAACCCTCTTGGTGTACTTTTCTTCAACCAAAAGTTTTTTTTTGGGTTGCCGTAACGTCTTCAAAATAGAAGTATCTCGCCCATGCGCCCATATGGATCTCTCCTTTGGAAACAGTGTCATTGAGGTCTACCTTACATTGTCCATGGTGGAGGAGGAAGAACGACACGGCATTTGCTTGAAACCTAAGAAAACTGCTTTTAAGGACAAAAACTGCAAGCTTGCATAAAGAACTAGCGCTAGCAAAGTGCCTGCATGCAATGGTCAAGCGCAAGGGCAGCCGGAATGAAATGATTGGCATTGAATTATATAAAATTACGTGTATTTACTGAGTTCTTTAAAACAATATGCATTATTATATCTATAAAATTCTTATTTGACAACATTAATATGCCATACATGGATTTTAGAATGATATAAGTTTATATTATGCATTAACATGCAATTAAATAAGTATACTTATTGCCTATGATTTTGACCTTTCAGCTCGCACTCCTTTTATTTTATTTTATTTTTTTTTTCAGAACTCTAGGCATAGATAGTGTCTAGATAGAAGTTGGACCATGAACTTAATGCAAGATTAATTTTAGAAGAATAAATTTAGCCTTCTGGCTTAGAGAACTATTTAGTTATTTTGGTTTTATTATTGTAAACATTAAAAGATTTTATAATACACTCATTATCTTATAGTTGTTCTAAATTGGTTAGTTTTGTAAGTTTTATATTACAAATATTTGTTAATTATAATATTTATTTTATTTGGATTTGATGCCTTGAATGATGTGAAACTTAACCCAGCACGTACAAGACATTCTTCAGCACGTGCCCTTGTCTGACAAGGGCGTGATGCTTTTTGTTCCTCCATGTTTACGATTCTGATTGAACCAAACGTTTTCTGCTCCCCTACCATGCAATGCAATGCAGATCAGGTCTAAAAAGCAAACGATACACCAAGAAGCTCCCCAAGACGAGCGATGATTATAAATAGCTCATCTAAGATGACAAAGCGAGAGAAATATACGTTGCCACTCAGGATTCTGAAGCACTACATTACCATGTGTCATTTTCTACTGATGCCCCCACCCCCACCTCATAGAATGGATGGTGACACGTGCACCCTCTTGTTATATCCGAGCACCTTTTTGTCACATTCATGCATGAAGCGAGGAATAGCATCCACTGGTTCATTTCAGAATTCGTAGGAGACGCTGCTCTCTCTGCTCGCATCTGGAGTCTCCATGCATGTTGGAAGCCATCGTTGTTCGGGGTTGATTCGGCTTTGAGAAAACAAATGGTCCGCAATCTTTGGGCAGGCAGCCCCTCGCGAATTCACAGTGCACAATCTGGGGAAAGCACACCAAAAAAAACTTGATCTTTCATAAAGCATTTACAAAATCAAATAATAAAGAAATAATTATGAGATAAAAAAGGCAGCACCAATGAAGTGAGCACTTTAACAAGTATATGTCAGTATATAAGAAATAACCCAGTAGTTTTGTAGGTAATGAATAGTTTATGGATGGTCGTGAAACTTGTAAATTATTGAATCATTCATAAATAGTTTAAGCATTCAGAAATATTTTGGAGATGCATAAATAATTTGAAAAGTTCCTAACAGTCATGATAAAATTGTAATTATGATTGCCACCCAAATATCTGAATCCTTCTATCATGGATTTTTTTTCGGGAATTTCTGTTGATGTACGACTATACAACTAATTTGATGAAACTGAGTATTTCAAAAAAAAAGAAAAAAAAAAAAAAGCAGAAAATTCATCAATAGTTTGAATATACTTGATACATTTAGAAACTGTGCTTCAGTATTATACTAGATAAAAAAAGGCAATTAAAAAAATGCTCTATACGTGTCCGCTATGCAGAAAAAAGGAATGGTGACGCAAAATCAACAATATAATATTTCAATCAAATGCTTATGGCATAACTGATAAATAATTTATGACTTCTCATGGTATTCATCAATTCACAAAATAATTTGCAAATAGTATGATAGCAGGGATTTAAAAAAAAAAAAAAAGACTATATACAAGTCAACCATGCGGAAGAAGTAACGGTGACGCTAAGAAATAACTGCCAACTAATTAATGACTTCTCATGGCATTCATCAATTAAAAATAATTTGTAAATAACATGATAGCAAGAATTATTAGGTCAATCAGAGTATGTGAACAATTCAAGGATTGCTCAATATAACGCTGGACATTGTCATTCTCATCGCCATCATAGATGAAGAACCTTATCAAATACATAATAAGTCTTACCAATAGGTGCATTGCATATATCTAAAGAGAATACTTCCCTGTGTCCAATCTTAGGAAGATGGATGCTGAAGCTGGAGACAGTCTACAGATCCATTCACCTTACAGAGGTACAATAAGCTAAACTAGCGGATCAACTTTTGTGCATGGTATGATGATGTAGAGGCAGCTGATATACTTTAACACTCGTATCGCAGTCAACATGAAGCATTTAATTAATGCCCTGTGCAATGTCTAATATGAAGGATGCCTTGAATATTCCCTACAAAAACCTGATATGGAAGGGCACAGTGGTGTGTGCCAATTTGATGCAAGTGATGAAAGTTGCTTGAATGTCACAAATACCTGATTTGGCTTCCATCACAAATATGTAGCCACCAGCCTTTATGTGCTCAGGTAAAGGCCAAGACAGGTTGGTTTCATCTATTTCATTGAGCATAGTGCTTCATCCATTCTTCAAGAGAAAAGATGTCTAACATATGCTCTCAGCTATCACCAGTAGAGGGGAAGGAAGAGCACGAGAGAAAAGATCACAAATAAAGTTCAGGCAGGTGCAAGTTTAAGATTGTTGAGATCAGGAATTATATTTCATATACAAAAAATGTCTTCAGCAAGTATAGTATATTTTATGTGAGCATCTACAATAAACTCAATTTTCCCAAAGAGCTTATTGGACAAATCATCTGGGCCATTCTACAAAATCTCAAGCATTCAATATTTTAGGCTTCCATCTATAACAAGATGGTTGCTGACATGAAAAGTGATTACTACAATGGGCAAAATGAGCAATTTTTGATGAAAATCAAAGAAAAACATGTCACTGACATGTAATAAAAACACTGACAAGTGCAACAAAAGATAACTGTATTTAAGTGGGCACTGGAGTAAATGAACCAGAACCATGATGGCAAATTGTTTGTGGTAAGACAGGATTACAAGTGTTAAAGAGTGCAGCTGGTACCTAGTAAGGAAACCAGAAATTGATGGATGATGCACTCTAATGCAAAAAGTTAGTGAAGAAAAAATAGAAAAGATGGGAAAAGGATATCACAAGACACCTCCACAAAAAGACTTGGTTTCATGGAACCCTACAAATAGCAGATTTAGTGAAAAAACTACTTTGCATTTACATGTCAGATGTCCTCCATTATCATTACTATAGTACCATCTTTTGAAGTCAACTTCATTATCCAGACATACCATTTGTTCCTCATAAGAACCCACCTTCCATCAGACTTGCTTTTTGATATCCCCTGCTTTTGTCTTCCCTTCCCATTTCAAGTCCTCAACTTAGTATCCAAGTCCACTCCCCACCTCCTCATTATGGAGGTGTCTAAGCTCAAATAAACAAACCAGATCATCCTAATCAGTCATCCATCTCTCTATCTTCCAACAGGTATCCTCTTACAGCACCTGCTTTTGCTTTTGCTAGACCCTTTAGAAAAGCACTTTCATGGAAGTTCTTCAGCTAGTAGCTCTTCACAGACTGTATTGGGTAATTACATGTTAAATTAGTATTTTTGTTTATTTCATGGTGGGAATTTAGGCGAACATGCTTTTATGTGGGTTTTCTCATATTCAACCTCTATACAAGACAGACCGCTGAAGAAAAATATTATTGTTTACAAACTTTTGAAGGTTGATGTAATCATACATCAGAGTGCTGAATAAAAGGGGGTGCTGTAAGTAATAATTTGACAATCAAGGATCAGATTTTAACTGACCTAAAGGCTAAAACAAATACAAAATATTAAAGAACTGAGTGCTGACCAAATAACCAAGCCTACAACTAGAAGAATACATATCATTTGGTGCCATGAACCAACTGGGAAAAGATAATGGAGCCACAATGCTAAATAAGGATAAATACACAAAGGTTCAAAGAGTTCACCAAGCTTATGATTGATCTAGTCCCAAGCATGCTATATGTGATGTTCCACTTCACAAAAAATGAAAAATCATGTCAGATGGTTTGGTAGTGACCAGTAGTGGTGATAGCACTAGTAGTAGCTGAACAAGCAAAGAAAATTGTTCACTGGGAACTTAGGAAAACGAAATTAAGATAGCTCAAAGAATATTAAATAGAAAGCTGGGCTTGAGTGCCTAGACTAGTGATAACTTGAATAGAGTCATCAAAGGTACAATAATAATGAAAATGCATCAAACACTATGATCTGACCACAACCAGTAGCATAGATGTGAAAGAATAAGGGCACAACATGATACAACAAATCTTTGAAAAATATGAAACAGATACAGCAGGGTCACAGTAATGAATAAGTATACTGTATTTACATATACCACCATGTTGTTGAACCAAAATTTTCATCTTTAGTTTACTAAAAATTCTATAATTCTCAGTCTTCCCCTCTCCTGGGCACATAGGGTGCATGGAGGCAGAGTACACTTTTTATTTTTCTTACCATAGTTCCTGGTTTTAATCCAGCTTGACATATAATTTGTCCATCCCCAATAGTATCAAAATGTATCCAGAAGGTATCTAAACTACATCTGTCATGTACCATACCATTAAAGAAAAAGGAAAAAGGGAAACTCACACCAAATATCCACACAATCAAGTCGTATCAAGGCATATCACTATTCGATACATATTTGGTGCAGCCACAAACTAACTGTGATTGGCAGATTTAGGTTAGAGGAAGCACATTCAATTGGCTCAGTCAAGCATCTACTGCATTATAATGACATTGGAGGTGGAAGAAGGATCATCAGCATTAATCAAATGAGTGAAATGACATAACAATATTGGCAGATGAGCAGCATATAATGAGTAGTGAACCTGCAGTACTGACAAAAAGGACCACTTGCAGAGCTAGTACAGGTGTTATGAGTAGCAGGGCAGGAGTAAACTAGGGTTCAACAATAATAAAAATATGTAATTTTGGATGTGTAAGCCCTAGCGATCAACTCTATTTGAGAATAGTCCATAGCAAAAGATGGGTGGCAACAGGTCAGATCAAGTTGGCCAAAGCAAGTCAGTGCTACTGACCCCTAATCATTTTAACTGACTCATGCCAGTGAAAGAATCAACCTCCCTAACTTGATGTAACATGCTTACAGAATGTGTGTCCATCTGTCTATGTATGCACGGTTGTGCTTCAATGCAAGCATACGTGCATGTCAAAAGCGGTAAGAGGCACGAGTTCTATGATACATGGAATTCACATGAGCGAATACACATATTCAGATCATAATGTTAGCCACCAGATAAGCTTATAACCAACATGTGGCAAGCCAAGCTCACAGTTGGCAGCTCATATTAGTGGTACAGGCAAGCAAATAAGAATGTCCAAGATAAGTCGAGGACATAGGAGGAGACAAGGATTAGGTACAATTAAGGTTAGATTAAGTTAGTGTTAGGGTTTTAGGTTTAGGCTATATTATATAAAATGCATTAACTCGATTACATTGGCCCATGTCCAATCTGACAGGCCGATGCAATTGTCTGCCTTAGCACCCATGTTTTACTCACTGCAATATGCAAATTACATAATTTTTACCATGAACAACACTTCAACAGCTAGGTAAGAGGGCCTTTTTATCCCTTTAATTTCTCACTCTTAGGGGCTGTTTGTTTGGGGGGAAATAAGGGTGGAAGACTTTTACGCCCTTATTTTTCTATATTTGGTTGATAAAGGAAAGGAAAATGGCTGGTGAGGCCTATACTTTTTTTTCTCATGCTCCACTGAAAAAGTTTTCCCATGGAAGAAGTGATATTTTATCTTTTCCCATCCTATTGGAAAAATTTTTAGCATCAAAAGTTCAAACTTGCCCCTATTATATTTATATTATATTACTATAAATATATAATATAATATAATATGTAAACTAATACTATATTATATTAAAATATTATATACATAATATAGTATAATATAATAATATAATATATTGTTAATATAATATCATTTAATATTATTATATTAATATTATATTATAATATTATAACATAATATAATATATGTTATTATCATACAATATAATATAATATATTATACAATAATATCATATAGTGTATTCATTCCTATGCAATCTTTATTCTAGGGATATTACAGTCAAATTGGCATTTTACATATAAAATTATCCCCAACCAAATATAGAAAAATATTTCCAAAGTTATTTTTTCATACAAATTTCTTATCAACTAAACGTGGTAAAATTTATTTTCTTACAAAATTTTTTCCAAAAAAATGGATCTAGGGAATCTTTTCTTAGGAAAATACCAAACAAGCACTTAAGGTTGGTATAGTTGGCACAATAAATTATTTCTCTGACATACTCCATTAATTTTATTTCCTGCGCTTGCATGATTAATGAATGGACTCTTTTATTTAACTTCAACTTAAGTTTCAATTAGAAGTTGATGAGTTGTTGCCAGCGGTCACCTATCATTAAGAGCTTGTTGGAACCCTCAATATCTAACCATCTATGAGAATGTCGCCTACATATTGCACATTGTTGACCAATGTGTTGTTGCCGCACTTGTCATTAACTGAGAACCTTTGCTATTCTAGGTCCAAATTTGGGTGCACCGCTTCTTCATTCCACCTCATTTCAATGATGAAATTCTTTTGATGCTGAGTGCTTCAGTCATGTTGCAAATCATCATTTGCACAGTGATCATTGTCTTCTTTTTGTTTAATAAGTGCCAGCCTTCATCATTAGGAGTGTCAAGATATTAATTGCCACTCAAAAGCTAATGTTGAGCATTGTTACAATTGCCGTGGCTGCTACTAAAGTCCTTTGGCTTCAACTGTGGCTTTATGTGAATTTTAAGGTGCTCACTGCCACATTAAACCTACTCCAGTAACCAGAATTTTATCTAAATTGCCAGCAATCCATTCTTTCACAAGTGAACCAAATACATGCAGATTGAATATCACTTATGTCACCACCATCACAAAACATGGTAAATTTATTTACTTTACATATTTTTTAAACGATATAGAATCAAGACACATCAAGTCCCATGCTCAAAATCTTACCAAGTAAACTTGCAGCATACTACCCAACATAAGATCAAGAGGAATGTTACATATATACATATGTTTTATCAGTTCTTATCCTCCCCACCATGGTTGCCAATTTATATTAGGTAATTAGGTAATTAGGTTGACAACCTTATGAGCGGACATTGAAAGCCATCCAACTTATGTTCTCAAAAGATGAACCAAACAGCCATATTTGTCAAATGCTGGCCGGTCAACTCCAGCTTCAAAATCTATTTCTAGCTCAGCATCATTCTTTAGTGCAACAAAATTGAGCCTTGTTGCGCAAAAGAAAACATTATAAGCTTGAACTTCCTTTTCTAATATAACCTAGTTGAATCGCATAGTAACATCAATCCATCAAAAGAATCATCTCAGATATTAACAGCCCGATAATTAACCTACTGTTGGAACAGAATACTGATCTCCACAAATTGCCTATCACAAAAGTAGTGGTTCATTTCACTTTCCCACCAAAATAGTAAAAAGGAAAGTAGTTTCAGTTTTAGATGTTAAGTTTTTGGGCCTACGACTTCATGGAAGAGCTTTTCAAAGAATTGTAGATTACCCTTTGAACACAAGCCGTGCATGAGACTCCATCATAGCCACAATTACTGTTTTCCTCAAGGGTTGCTTGGGTTAGGCCTGTTTGGATTAGCTGTTGGCTAACAACTGCCAAAAGCCACTTAAAAGTGCTCCAATAGCTAATCCAAACAGAGCCTTAGTTTAACAAAGTCAAGTCCAACAATTATAAAAAATAATGGTAACTAGTTTAAAGGATAAATCATGATCCACATAAGTCCAACAATTATAAAAAATAATAGTAACTACTCTAAAGGATATATCATGATCCACATCTGTCTGGCCACTGCAATAAAAGGAACACGAGCTTAAGGATAAGGATACATCACAGAGAACAGCTGCAATTATGGCTATCGTGTTGATGAAATTGGAGTTCAGACATAACTGTCAAAGTCTAACCATATCTCAAGTTTGGAAAGACAGAAAATAAAAGGTACTAAATTTTTAAGAAATTGTAAATGTGCTGAGGCATAAATACATGTATTAACTTGCATGCTTCACATTTAAAAGTAGCCAGAGAAATCAATTTTCATAGCTTCAAACTATAATAAAGCCCCCCATACCTTTATACAAGTCTTGGAAAACATTCCATTCATTCTTTCAGTGAATGGTCCAGAAGACAACTTAACAGTGAGAAGCAGCAAAAAAAGGGATTGTTGTTCTACAGGCAGTGAGCTTCGGCATGGCAGTACTCTAGATTAGCTTGAAGGAACGTCATCTTGTGCTGATTTTTGGAAATAAAAAGAAAAAGTTATATTCACAATGCCAGGAAATAAGTTTCAAAAGTGTACGGATCAAAGGAGCTACGAAGTAATAGAGATGAAATGAGAGCAAGTGAGCAGATGCACACACGAGAGAGAGAGAGAGAGAGAGAGCTTAAAGGGATATCAGTACTCTAGATTAGCTTGAAGTAACGTCATCTAGTGCGGATTTTTGAAAATAAAAAGAAAAAGTTAAACTCATAATACCAGGAAATAAGTTTCAAAAGCATAACAATCAAAGGAGCTGTGAAGTAATAGAGATGAACAAGAGTAAGCAAGCTCGTGCACACGAGCATGAGAGAGAAAGAGAGAGCTTACTACTTAGTATAAATCCCTGGAGCAGGCTCTGGGCTCTCTCAGCCTGTTCTGGACTTCCTGATATTTGAACCACCTTTTCAGAAAATTCAGTTCTATCTTCAATAAGGGTGACAGTCGCTCCGGACATCTGGAACAATTCAATGATAATTCCAGAGAAGAATTTAGGAGCCACATAATCTCATCATACTTTTCAGTAAGAAAACAATATCAGTACTAAAATCACCTCACTGATCTGAGCCAGCTTGCTTCCTGATCTCAATATTAGGCTTGGGACTGCTTGTCTTGGTATCATAACTTCCAGTGTGCTTCTGGTGACTAATGGTACATTGAATCTGATGGCAAAACAAAAATATGACCAAACATGCAAACAAATCAAATCTCAAAAAAGTTAGGTTGTAGATACCTTTTCACACCACTCGGCCTCCCTTCATCATTAACATTGCTCTCTTCCTGGTCAAATGATCCACTTGCACATCCTCCAGTGTCCTGGCATCCAAAATTGTATATTTATTTAGAATGATCTATAAGCATTTAATAACAGAGCAACAAAACAGAACAAATGTCTCCAACTCCAAGACTGCAAATTCAGAAGTTAAAAAAAAAAAAAAAAATGAAGAGCCCTCTTCCTTATCACAAAATATATTTTGGACTGCAAAAGAAATAACTCACTAATTGTGTGTTTTCACATTATCTAGGCAACCATCAGAATTCAGGATTAAGTCTTGTATTAAAGAAAAAATGTACATCAGTGTAAATCATAAAATGGTATAAGGGAAGAAATATATGATACAACTAACACATATGCACCACAAGTAGGATTTCGGGAAAGAATAAAAAAAAATAATCATTGAAGTGGATAGTTTTTTTGTAAAAAATTCCATAAGACAGAGAGATACATGGTCATGTTGGGCATGGTAGATTACATAAGAAGACACATGGTGGACAAGAGTTTCAAGGGAAAAATACGATGGAAGCTCAATATTTGAGTTTGCAGTTAGGCAAACTAGCGCCAGTGGTTGACTCTCTTTGCATAAAGTCAAATTAGTTGTAAAATTGGCAGCATTGCTATTTGTTGCATAAACCAACCATTGTTTCTTTTCATTATTTCTCATTTTTATATTTGCATTCCAAAGGAATAACTAATTGCACAGGATTGCTGGACTAAAGTAACTTCAGTCGGTTTTAGAGGTAAAACAATAAAGCAGGCTTCCAGAAGTGCAAACAAGTATTTGCTTTAGGAAATATTTCTTAGTGCCAAGGAGTTAAGTTCACAACCATCTAATCAAACTAACTGATTTGATCTTTGCGATTATGGCTAGAAGTCTGCACAAAGAAAGGTTAAAATAAGCATTTAAACCACAAGATATGCATGGAATAATTTGTTCTTTGTGATCATGAACAAGAAAGATCCACACAAAGAAAAGGTTAAAAAAAGCATTTTAGACTACCCGAATACTACATGCGCCCACACACATATTGTATAGTTTTCAAATTTGTTGCATATTGTATAGCTGTGAGCAAAATAGAGAAGCAATCTGAAGAGTCAAGGCCAAAACATAGCACAAATATCAATTAATATCACCTTTGGTTGCCATGAAGTTGTTGCAGTATGCATATTTTGATGGATTGCCACGGGAGGATCACTTCCTGGAAAAGCTTCACGAGTTGAAGCTTTAATAGGAGAGATGGATTCATGTCCAGCAATGCTACCAACATGGCTTGGGGCAGAGATAGATGGTGGAAGCATATCCTTCGATACAGAGATGTCACGATACAGATAACTGCGCAACTTTGCAGTAACCTGGACAAGTGCATTCCGAGCTTCTCTTATCTCCCCTACAATCTGTAAGTACTCATCAGTGTTATATACATCATACCATCATACCAGAATTTAAATTAGCATTAGCCTGGTCATCTGAAGACCAAACAGGTAATTAAATTCAGTTTCTATGTACATCTCAGCCAACAGCAAGCATGCTTCTTTAAGGTCACCGGACACAAACCTGCACAAGTTCATCAGCCTCTGATGCACATGGGGGAAGGTCTTCTTTCGGTAAGATCTGTACATTGGCATTAGTCAATCGTTGTATATCTGATAATGATCCATCTTTCCCCTCCAAACATTCAATTTCAGTTGCTGGAACAAGAAGCCTTGTTGTTATGATGTTATCCATATCAGGACCAAGGTCTACAATGTGAGTTTGAATATGCAACAAAGCTTCCTGAGCTGGAAAAAGATCATCATCTGGACCCTATTGCACAGACACAAACATGCTCAACACTAAATATCAGAGAATTAAAGTAACATTAAAGGAAGATAAATTTTAAAATGATATGACAGGAAAAATCTATAATATTGCTTATACATAACAAAAAAAACTAATATTGATTTTGTTATCAGAGCAGCTCATCCTTTAGTTCTTTCTTGATAACATGTGTAGAATTGTTGTTTAAGTAGGACATGACTCATATATCTGGTGAGCACAGATTTTAAAGCTAAACATATCCCATTAATTGTATAGGAGCATGTTGTGTTCGATTTATTTCATACCAATATTATTAAGGCCAAGTTTGGTTGCTAAGAGATGAAATGAAAGGATGGTTAAAGGGAATCTTCATTTTTCCAATAACTGGCAAAGAGAATTCTAAACAACATAAAATGGAGAAAAGGGCAGAATTTTCACTCAGAAGCCTCCATTTTAGCTGACAATTACAAAGTGACACTAGAATCTGGCAAGTGAAACACATTAAGCACTTCATACACCAAGCTATTTTTTCTACAATATTAGGTTCAAGTTGGCCAAGCTTTTGGGTAACCAAAGGCTTGAACCTGACCCATAGGTTTAGATTTGGGGTTTGGGTTGGGCACCTGGGGTACAAAGAACACATTTTGCAAGAATATAAGTCAATAACAGTTTATCATTAATTTAGAGATATAATTATGTAACATCTGACTTCATCCCTCATAAAACAAGACCAAAATCCACATCTAAGTAGTAGGTTTTGTAATCCTTGTGGTGCACAAAACTACAAAGCAGATATAGGAAAACTTGTAAAAGAAAATTACTAAAAGCACCAGAAAGAACTGGTTTGCCTTAAACAGACAAAAAATAGTCCATGGGCATAAATAATTGATTGGTATTCTTGACATAGGTCTAGTTATAATCTTTTAATATGTAGAAAGTAAATTTCTTTCAATTTGATATCTGAAAACCTTATAAAATGGGAAAAAACCCAAGGTATCCGATTTGCAAGAACAGACTATTAGAAACCTTGAAATAATATGAACTTGTTAAATACTAAGCATCGCATTATAATGTAGTTTCAGAAGAAACTATGCATAAAGTGGGCAATTGGTCAAAATGAAGGAAAGTTGCCATAAACCGCTACCTCTTCAGAAGTGACAATAATAATTCTTTCATCTGAGCCTGGTACAGGATTGGTAACCCGCACATCCACGCCTATATCAGCTTGGAGCATTTTAATGATTCCATTTGATACTCCCATGACATTCTCAACTTTATCATTGGGGCAAAGAATTCGAAATACAAGGTCCTCATAGGACAATGACTGTGAGTTGTCATTCAGAGCATTTCCATCAGAATCAAATGGATATCCAGATGGTTCTGAACTATAGGAATTGTTTCTGACTCTATTTTGTCCCACAGAAGATCGTGATCCAAAATCAGACTCTTCCAGTGCCAATAGATGTTGTGTACTGCTGGCAAACTCATCATCAGGGGAAATATAACGGTCTGGTGAATGTAAACGCCCACGAAAAGCTCCACGATCACGATGCAAGCTCTCCTTTAAACGAGATGAGATGATTTCAACAGCTTTCTTCACACAATTACCTTCTCCAACAACCTGTAAAGAAAGTGTAGCAATAGACAAAGCTTGATTTCGTGATAAATGAACAATTACATATGAGCTATGGTACCACAAAAATATGAACTTATAATATGGTTAATATGTTGATGGCAAACATAAAAAAGAAAATGCGAATGGACCGTACTAACAAATTTCCGCAATCTGTTTTAGGACAGTCAAAGAAACAGGTTATCAATTAAGAAATCATACAAGCAAAATAAAGTATACAATATTGGCTTTGGTCAGAGGGGTTGCCCATGCCAGCATGCCAGGAACCGTAGCAAATCACTAATCTACAGCATGTCCTCAGTTAAATCAATTCCAAGCAAGCAAATATCCACCAAGGAGTTCCCCTTTTAATTATGCTTCAGCATCATCCCAAAATCTCATAAAGTATCAAAGAGAAACCACAATGTTGAACACTGTTTAATTAAGAGGACAGTGAATTTCGGTGGAAGTGGAGGCTAGACAGTAAGAGTAATGCTCCTCGCCAGTAAATCTGTAAGATTTATTGAAAATATTTCTAAGATTTCCTTATGTCAACAAGCATCATCAGCACAAAAGACTTTTTCACCTGCTTGCATGCCAATCAATCGGGATTCAAATGGTCCAATGTATTTTGACAGAGACTATAATGCAATAGTTATGATTGATCATGTTTAGAAATCAATATCTTACTCCAAGAAAGGGCATGTTAAAATTTCTCAATTTTGGGAAACTTCCCCATCCGCTTTTTCCGAGAAGGAAAGTAGTGAAGATAGCTCACAGCAACCAACAAGCAACGGAAGGCATTGGTGCTACCTGAACGACTTCCTCTGAAGTAGAGACACACTGAGGGGTGTACTGATCCCGCGGTAAGATTCGGATGTGGGTCTTGGTCTCGATCCTCATCTGCTCAATGATCTTCCCCCCCTTACCCAGCAAGCACCCGACGTGGGTCCGCGGCACCACCAGTCTCGTCGTCATCCGCCCCCTATCCCTCCGCCTCTCCCCTCCTCCACCACCCCACCTTCTTCCTCCGCCGCCGCCGCCGTACTCGTCCTCCTCATCACCGCCACTGTACTCGAACTCCGCGTCCACGATCCGCTCGTGGATCAGCAGCAGAGCCTCCTGTGCGGGGGAGTACTGCGGGGGGCGGCCGTCATGCTCCCGGCGGCGGTTGTCCGCCGTCTCGATGATCCGCTCATCGTCGCCGTGGACCAGCTGGTGGACGTTGATCCACGCGCCGGTATCCTGGCGGAAAGTCTTGATGATGCTTCCGGACTTGCCGATCACGCCGCCGATCTTGGAGTCGGGGCAGAGAATGCGGAAAAAGGTGGTGACCGCGCTGGGCGGCGCCGCCCCGTCCTGGATCTTGGGGGAGGAACCGGAGGATGAGGAGGGGAGCGCCGGCGGCGGGGGGGGAGGGGGAGGCGGAGGGGGCGGGACGCGGCGGTCACCGCCCCGGCGGTGGTGGTTTCCGCGGCGGTGGTGGCCGCCTCCGCTGTCGTAGCGGGGCTTGGAGCGGTGCGGAGGGCTCTGGGAGTTGGAGTCCTGGTCGCAATGGTAGCTCCTCTTCGACCGGGATCTCTCCATTTTCTTGTTCTCTTAGGGTTTTTGGGAGCCCGTTTAGATCGCCAGGGTTTTGCTTGGGCTTTTGCGTTCAGATGTTCGCCGTGGCCGCTGGAGTTGAAGGGAGATTGTTTTGCGATGACCCGGGGGTTGGATGTCACTGACGAGAGTCCCAGCGTGGGACGGGGTTTTTACTCGCGACTGGGAAATGGGAGGCTTTTTTGAGGGCGCGAGCGCTTTGGTCGGCGACTCCGCACTCGCGTCGCGGGTTGGCAACACCTTTTATTTTGTCCGAAGGCTGGCTCGATCACGGGCGTAGGCTTGAGCTCTTGGAATCATCGGGTACTGTGCACGGCGAATCTCAGGCTTGGTCTCTTTAGATTTTTACTCTGGACGGCTTTCGCTTTGCCCCGCATCCCTCCTTAAAACCCATGGCTGCCACTTTAACCATGTTCTACGCAGCAAAAGAATAGAAAGATTTTGTCGGCAATGATCACTTCACAATAGGAAGGAAGATGAAGAAGAAAAATATTTGAATTGATCAATCCATACGCTTACAACGACATTTATAAATTATATATATATATATATATAAGTTTAGCATGTCATATGCTTATATATAATTTTTTTTCTTCAATTATTTTTAAAATATGATAGAAAAATATGAATAAAAAACTCTGTATAAATTAAATTGATGTGTAAAACCTCATTGATATTGGCCCAATGTTATGTAAGGTAGGCGGTATATTTTTGTTTCTCTTTCTTTTTAAGAACGTAATAAATTATAATAAATGAATGGCTTTAATAGTTAATATGTATATTACATAGAAATACTTTCATCATTAGTGTTTGTTATATGTTAAACAATAAATTTTAATAACAGTTAAACATATTATTAATAACATCATCCACATGATATACGAAAAGCTATGCATTAAGGGAGCCTTCTTTATCTTTATGTGAGATATTAATATCAACTATTTATATATATATGAGAATTAATGCTGCCAACTAACGAATTCTTGGTGTTAAAGAATAATTAATAGATAATTAAATGGTCTTGTTTTAAGCATTTCTTGGGAGTAAATACGACTTCTTGGTCACAAGGCAATTATATCTCTCCCAAAAAAAAAAAAAAAAAAAAAAAAATTAAGTGTTGTATTGCTACGTCAAGCATCAAGTCTTGTGCATTTTTGTACAAAAATGTACCTCTAAGCTACAATGATAGTATAATATAATTTAGATATGCTAAAAATTAAAAACCAACTTATTCTAGATTTTTGAAATACATGCTACATTCTGGCATTGAAAAATGGAACCAAATATTAGGCAGCAGTGCACCACCACCATGTAAATAATTTGCATTTGAACATATATCAGTAAGTTGTGATGATGGTAGAATATAGTTTAGATCTACTAGAAATTTAATTTAAGAGCAACTTTGTACTTTAGGCTTTCTTGTCATAAAAACTACATTTTAAAGCATATGTTGCATTTGAAATTTAAAAATAGAACTAAATATTAGGCAGCAGTGCACCACCACAATGTCAACGACTCCCTTTGGAGCATCACAGTCTAAGGTCTAATTGCATTTTTGGGAGGACTCGCATTTGATCTAATCGCCTGCCACAGACTTCATTAATTGACATTATTCTTTTATGAGCATTAAAACAAGCATTTAATAGATACTTGTGGTTACATTACATAAGGTCGCATGTTGCTAAGATTCAATACACATGGATGCTTGATATTTTGATTTAGTTAAATACTTGATATTTGATACACGACAAATTATGTGTTGGTATCATGATTTAATTAGCTAAATATTATATTCAAGTCTCTTACCGCATGTAACAGAGATCCAAGAGGTATAAAAAGGATAGAATTGTAAATGAAGAATAGCATAACAAAGATGAAACGTGAAATGGAGGACACACTGTTAAAAATTAGGAAAAAATATTGATAGTCCAATTGAAGGGTGGACTAGATTTACTTGTTATTGTTGATAGAATTGTTAATGAGTTATCAAGAGGCAATGAGATGCCAATGGTGTCTTTGGGGTCATTGCAGATTCCTTGCAAAAAAAAAGGGAGAATATAAGCTTGTGGGCAAGTAGATTGTTGGATGTAAGATTTGAATCCTCAAATCGGTAGAATCATGGGCGCGAGGTATTATTAAATTTAGCCACAGTGCAATTAAATTAGCTAGTTGTTGATGTTGTGCATGAGTTGAATCTTATCTCATCGAAAAAACTTAATTTCATATTTAAGTCATGGTTTAGATCTAGATTCGATTCTTTTGCTGATCAAATTAGATTAGATTTATGGAATAGATTTTAAACTCAATGAATTATCCTAATCAAGTCGAGGCGAAGTATGATCTGAGTAAGTCAAATTTATATTTGAGTCAAGCATCTGTCTATTCTTTTATAGCTAAAATATGTTAATAAAAAATTAGATATAAAATTATTAAAAATTTAAACAAAATTTTTGTAAAGCAAATTTAAATTTAAACTTTTATTTAAAATTTAGTTTCATCTACAAACTATAATGTTTAAAATATATATTGATATATTTGAGGACATTATAAATAAAAATTCATCAAAATAAATAATGAAATATAAATATTAAATATAATTAAGTAAAAATAAATGAGAAAAAGTGTTGCTATTAAAATAAAAAAAGGTATTAATTTAAATAAAAGTTTATTTAATGAATTAGTAAAGATAATTAGAGTAAAAAAAATATTTATAAGATTTAAGTTTTTAGGGCAAAGAGGATATAGAAGTGCGGTTGGTTTTTTTATTTTATTTTTGTTATGAATCTGGTTTAATCCACAGGACTTTCGATGTGAATTAAGACAAGTCTAATTAACTTGTAGAGGAATATGCCGCTAAATCGAATGGGTCCAATTTAGTCGTAGTGAATGACAAAATTAGGGTCTACAACCGAGTGGAATTTTGCGGAGGATGCTGTTAAAGATTGCCATCATCATCGGCAGCATCTTCCTTGGCTTCGACTCTCAAGTCAGCATATTATTTAATAGCGCTCAACAAGAGTCGAAAGAGGCCGCTCCCTTTATTTGTTTTAATTTTTCACTATTTTCTTGCCCAAACTTCCTTGTTAACACATTTATTAAAATAGCATAATCGTCTAACTCTGAAAAGCTCTTCGTGATCATCTAATCCCAGGTCCAATTTGGAATGAGTGGGACTTTGTAAGCTATAAATTTGAACAAGTTTAGCATCTGTCAAATGGATGGATTTAGTATAGATATGAAACAGATGGAAGCTAATTTGGCATGAAGCATCAACAAATCTTATATCTTATATGTGAAGTGATTCCGGCCAAGTTTTAAATTTTATAAGATCAAGCTATCTTTATTAATTTTTTCATAAGATAAGTATGCTGCCATTCTGATATATCCAGATTTTTTTTTTTTTTTTTTTTGGGATATAGGAGGCGCATGCTAAAAAAACACACCCTGATGTAGGATACCTAAAATAACATCGATTGGAAACTAGTTGTAACACTCCGAGTTCATCTACTGATTCAATTAATCTGAACACCGAAACCATTCAAATATAAATTAATTGATAGTAAATAAATTTATATTTTATTTTTATTTTTTTTTCATTCAATATGAGACTATTTTTAGATGTGACAGCGAGACTCTACCATCATTTTATGAATAATTCTTTTCTTATGCCTATCAACTTCTACACACTTGCATCAACTGTGATATCATTTGTAATATAAAATTTATCTACTAATTCAATTAATTTATCAACGGATCGAAATTATGTGATTTTAAAAATGAAACAGTTTTTAAGGTTATTGCACAGGTGCGACAACACGATTATTCTGTGTCGGGTGGTAATCTGTCTCAAGAGCTCATGAGACTTACTAGAGTTAAATTGGTTTCTGTTCATTTAGGCATGGTTATAAGACGACGAGGCCTCGCAAGCATCAATAGAACAAAGTTGTCACGGAATTTTCACCAGTTGTGTTTCGTTACATATTCCAGCAGCGTATGCATGCTGGCAATTGAAAAGTAGCCATCTCGCTTGAGGGTATTATACAACCAGCGGTCAGTTCGGATGGATGGGAGCTTGTACCGTAGCGCCAGTGTTATCCTCATAGCTTTTCCAGGGTTCTTCGCACTAGTACCCCAGAAATTGCATCCGTCACAATTCATGACCATTCTCCGTGAAGAAGAAGCAACCCCAGAGTACCACTCAAGGAAAAATTGACCGTAGGGTGCGTTCCGAGAACCATCACTCCTAAAGACAGCTTTATTCTGGGTATGCGACAAATAACTAAGACCCACTGGGTTGCCACTCCCCTCTGATTAAACATCCCAGTATTTTCTGCAAAGTTTCCTATAATACTTTAAAAATAGCTCCATCGTAGCGTAGAATTATCTTTTCAGCACTAACGACTTGACTCCACTTTCCTCTAACTAAACATCCCAGTATTTTCTGCAAAGTTTCCTATAATACTTTAAAAATAGCTCCATCATAGCATAGAATTATCTTTTCAGCACTAACGACTTGACTCAAAATAAAATTTGACTAATTTATCATATACAACGGACTCCATCTTTGTAGCACTAATAACCAAACTCGAAATAGATTTTAACTAACTTACGGCATGCGACGAGAACGTTAATTGATAAGAAGAAAGATTATAATATTTCAAAAATAATCTCCATATTGGATAGAAAAGAAAAGGTTTAAGAGCTTATAACTTAAGTTCATCTGCTACAAATTAATTTCCACTAAGTTTTTAAAGCTACATAGTTTTGATCCGCTAACAGATTAATTGAACTAACAAGTGGGCTTAGAGCATTACAGTTTTATATTAGAAACAATCTACACAAAATAGGATGACGCCGGATCACGATTAATCACATAAGTATACCTTGAAGACTTATTTATATAATATATTATATTATTATATTATATATTATATTAATTATAAATATTATGATGTAATTTTATTATATTGTAATATTAGTGACATATTAATATAATAACATATAATATAGACTATATAGTTAATATATATAGCAATATTAACATAATAATAATATATTAATATATCATATTTATATATTATAAATATTATATTATATTATTATAATATAGGGGGTAGCGACCAATAAATATAAAAATAAAGTTGTATAAATATTTTGGTATACATCACCATTATTGCGGTGATCCAACATTTCCGACTCCTTTAGCAGAATTAAGATCATCCCCTTAGATAGCGATCTTAATTCGATGGTGTTTACATATCATTGTCAAAATGAAGGCACCAAATAAGGTGATATTATCATTGTCCCAAGATCAACCCATACCAAACACTATTTTAGAGAGAAGGAGGGGTTGTGGCTGTATTAAATGTGAAGAAATCGAAATGTAACTTTCTTTGTATATATACATACATATATAATGAAGCATAATTTATCAGGCTCCAATTAGCTTCTGGCAAGACTCAAGCAAGACATCGAAAAACTGCCGCTCAACAACAATTGTTGACCTCTCGATGTTGAAGCCTATTGCTAGCAAGTTAGCAGGCGGTACATGGCTAATCAGCAAGGATACATATGCCCTACAACTGACAAATAGAGCCAACTACTCCTTATAGAGAATGCAGATCATGACAATAAGTACATGGTATAGGAGGTGACCTCTCGAGGTAGAAGCTTATTGCTAGCAAGTTAACAGGCGATATATGGCTAATCAGCAAGGACACATATGCCCTACAACCGACTAATAGAGCCAACTACTCTTTATAGAGAATGCAGGTCATGACAATAAGTACATGATATAGGAGGTGAACCCATTATGACCCAGTATGAGGTGCACAATTTAGACATGTTACGTGGTCATGTTGTCAGATACAAAAGTCAGTCAACGAGAGAGAGCTCATCCTAAGCCAAATTTGGGCCTTTTTATTTTCACCGTACTAGATCATCAAGTTTTATCGATAAGCTTAAGTAAGACGAAGCATCCGAGGGGCTCCCTTTCTCTCTCTCTATCTCGCCTTTCATTTCCTATTCTTTATTCTCTTTACCAAAGAGAGCATGGATACAAAGCTTGTGTTTGACTACCTTCACTTTTCCTCACTGATATAAAGCATCAAAGGACCTTCGCCAAGATACCCTCCTTTATACTCTTCTTTTATCCCTATAGGTACTCTATTGTGGATGCTCGGGCTTTATTTGCTAGACCGAATCATCTCTTACTACTGACTCATCATTCATCTTGTCACCCTCATCTTTATTGTTGCCCAAGGCCTCATCATCATGCTCTAGGCAACATCAAATTGACACCATCACAGGACTAAGGAAAAAGCTCCATCTCTTGAACTTTGCAAGAAAGCTTTTGTTGACAATAATGGCATTGCTTGGACTAAGTTTGAGATTGGATTCGCTTTCCTGGTCTTCCAAAAGATAAGAGGTGTGTGATAACATAAGAGCACATAAAAGAGTTTTATAAAGTTTATATCATATTAAAGCCAAAAATGGTCTAAAGGCCTTATATTAACCGATTGAGGCTGGGTACATTCCAAAAAAAAAAAAGAAAAAAAGAAAAAAGAAAGGAGTATTATATTTTGGGAGGAGTTCTATGACATGGGAGAGGCCCCAAGGACTTGGTTCACTAGTTTCTACCTCCTCGATGATAGTCACAAATCTAGAGTTGGGCCTTAACACCATCCTGACCAATCTAAAAGTCACAGAAGAAGACTACCAGGCTGAAGGACACTATGTCATTTATATGTTCAAAGGATGAGTAGAACCACTCCACCATCTTGATAGGACTCATAGATAGCTCTCTCCTTAGGACCTCCAACTCTTGGCACATCTTTTACATCTCTCTCTGCTGCTGCTCAATAGTGGCCTACAACCTCAAGACCTCATAATCCTTAGGCAAGCAGTCTGACCAATCAGCCATTGTAAAAGCTTTGCAAAAAAGAAGGGCTTAGGGATGAGGTATTGAAGCCCTTATCCCCTCCTTAAATAGGGCCTCAAGGCTATGGGAAACAAGACATTCTGCAACTTCTAAAGATTAATGAATCTGGCAAAGTTTTAAGGCTTGTAGAAGTAGTGCATAGTGAGTTCCACATTTCCATGAAGAGGTCAAAGAGCTACCATGTGGCCCTTCAGCCAAAGGGATAAGATAGCAGTGACATACTACAGGGTTAAGGTGTTAAAGCATGTAGCTACCTTTAGAAAGGTGAGCTTCATATTACCCTTCGTTGAAACTTGCTCAAACTTGAAGATGAGCTTAGTGCTCTAAATTAGATAGGGTAAGTTGGGTTGAACTCTGCTACTAGCTCTATTCAAAAAGACTCTTCTTGTTAAGAAAAGAAGGAAGTTTGCTTTACTAGAAAGTTGGCCTGCTTGAAAGGCTCATATTAGAAGAAAGAGAGAGCAGATAGCTAGAAGACTGTTCGAAAGAGTTCTTCTCACTGAAAAAGAGAAAGAGATTTGCTTTACCAAAAGGTAGACCTATCTGAAAAAACTCCTCCAATTAAAAAAGAGAGAATAGATTACCTAAAGATTATTTGGAAGAACTTTCTTCACCGAAAAAGAAAAAGTTCACTCTATTAGAGAGTCAATGTGTCTGAAAAAACTCTTCTTGGGAGAAAGAGCGAGCAAATAGCCAGTAAACTACTTAAAAAGAACTCTCTTCATTAAGAAAAAAAAGGAGGTCTATTTTTTCAGAGAGCCAACTTATCTTAAAGAACTCTGCTCGAGAGAAAAAAAAGAAAATAACAAAAAAAAATACTCAGAAGAACTCTTCTTATTGAGAAAAAGGAGAAGGTTTGTTCTACTGGAGATCTAACCTACTTAAAAGAATTCTCCTTATGGAGAAAGAGAAAGTAGGTTATTCGAAGATTACTCAAAAGACCTTTCTTATTGAGAAAGAGAAGAAAGTCTGCTTTGTTAGAGAGCCAACCTGTTTTAAATAATTCTTCATAAAAAAAGGAAAGCATATTACTCAAAAGCTACTCAAAAGAATTCTTTTCGCTAAGAAAGAGAAGAAGGTTTGCTCCACCAAAGAGCTAGCTTACTTGGAAAAACTCTCCTTAGAAGAAAGAGCATATTGTCTGAGGACTGCTTAAAAGAATTCTCCTATCAAGAAAGAGAAGGAAGTCTGCTTTACAAGAGAGCTGGCCTATCTGAAAGAACTTTCTTCGGAAAGAATAGAGTAAATTGCCTAAAAATTGCTCAAAAGAACTCTTCTTGCCGAGAAGAAAAAAGATGCTTGCTCTATCAGAGAGTTAGCTCATGTAGAACTTTTATCGGAAGAAAAAGAGAATAGATTACCTGAAGACTACTTTGAGCAATGAGGCGGAGTGGGGTTGGAGATCACAATCCTCATCTCTGCTTTAGAAAATAATCCGTCCCTATCCCGTCCTCGTAACAGAGATTTTTTTTTTTCCATCTCCGTCCTTATCCTATGGAAAATAATAAATCCCCGCCCTACCTCACCCCTCCTCTAATAATATAAATGATTTTTTTAGTAAAAAATATATTATTGATAAAATAGATGAAAATAAAAATATAAATGATGCACGAGGGAGATTAGGTTTGAGAAAAATATTAATATATACAAAAATAATTTTGTATATATAAAAATATATAAGGTAGTATAATACTTAAGTACAGGGTTAATAGGGCGGGATAGAGAAGAAGATACTTAATCCCATCCCAGCTCCGTTCCTATCAATAGGGATAAAAATAATTTTTCTGTCTCTATCCCTATTCCGATAAAAGAAGAGGAAATCTCCACTTTGGATGGGGCAGAAGGGATGTATTCTCATTTTATGGGTTAAAATTGTCATTCCTACTAGAAAGAGCTTTCAGTCATTGAGAAAGAGAAGGAGGTTTGCTATGCTAGAAGTTGGCTTGTTTGGAAGAGTTTTTTCCAGCAGATTCAAACTAAAAATATTAATACAAATTAAAACTCATTAGCTCACGTTAGATTAATATTATGTTATGCAGGCCAGTTTCTGACCAGTGCTCGTATTTTACCATTTTGCCAATGATTGGTCAGGTATATCCTCAAAGGGTCTTACTATTTTCATGGAAGATGCTCTTTTGGGATTCTCGAAGAGGGACGACCCTTGAATCACCTTTTATTTAGGGAATAGTACTGGGTATGTTTGATGCACATGATGATTTAATAAGTCCACATATGGCCAAGAATCATCTTCATGTTGATATTTTGGGATTCTCTATCAGAAGCCAGTACATAGAAATGTGGGTTTCATGAAATCACATGAACATAACATGTGAGGCATGTTGGATGATGGTGGACAAAATGCTGAGTGTTTTATAAGAGAACAAAGAACGAGGTTGCATTGAGTCAGAAGAGATTGTAGTCGTGGAGAAGTATTTGTTTCATGTTTGGCTCTATAAAAAAGTCAACTAAAATGCATGTCAATATTTAACTGTGAATCTATAGACGTAGGCCTATCTGTTTGTCAGCTAGGCTTCAGAGCCAGGCGTTAGATTTTTGCCTCTTGACTCTGAAGCAGTATCATGTTCTGCATGTTCCATTGCAATTTTCAACCGTCCAGGTTTGTATATTTTCTATCTGAACAATTAACATTTGCCAAGTTTGAAATTACTTCTGAACGAAATCATTAACCTGGTCTTGGTGGTCACAACTTTTAGCCGTGTAGGAGTTTACATTTTTGTAGACAAGCATTACCTGAACTTGATTGAATATCTTCTGAGGCAAACAGAAGTACAGAACTGTTTAATTTTAACAGTTGTAAATTAGCCTTGCAGTTTTTGTGAAACTTGATACTTGCATACATATGTGGTTGTATTTTCCTTACAGTATTCATAATCCATTAGATAGCCATGGTCCGTTGTTATTGATGTTAGCCACCTTCATTGGATTCCATCGCATCAGTGCAACCATCCAATGGACCAATTCTTTCCCCCGAAGTTTCATGTCATGAAAGCTGGCTTGACTTATTACTCTCAGCATGAGAACTCTGGAGAGCTTTTGTGAGGATCAACCAAGCTATCAACAGTTCATTCAGTCGAACTGGCGTCAGGAATGATCAGCAATAATGCCCAGATCATGATCAGCTAATGCAACATTACAAGGTTTTCAGCCAGAACTCATTGGCCTGTCAATGACTGAAGGATCCCTTATAGCCCTTCGCTTCCTTGTTACCTTGAGCAAATGACACCTTGTGCTTCTAGTCAATTTAGTTGGCTGGTGACTAAATTTTATTCTGTCAAGTTTCAACATGTACTCATAACCAGCTGTGCTTATTATGAGCTCTAGTCATATTATGAGTTTGTTTAGAATCCAGAGTGGCAATTCATCATGGACATGTTTAGAGCGGCAAATATTTGTTCTCCTTAGAAATATCCAAGGGATTTTATTTTACTTTCTGTTGAGAGGACCCTTAACTAGCTGCCAGTGTCATCATCTATGACCAAGATTTCAAATGCCAGCATTGTCTATATATGCCTGGCCAGTACCAACACTGGCCATATGTTGGCCGCATGCCAATTAATTCTTTTTATTTTTTTAAAAAATTCAATTGAAAAACTTTTTTTTTTTAATTTCCTTTTGTTTTGGCAAGGCACCACACATGCTGGTGCATGGGCAAGGATTGATGCTTGAACCCTTGCTTATGGTAAAGCCTAGAGTCTGCCATATCAACTGTGCTGCAGTAGTATTGAATTTCGATTTGGCATACAATAAACTGATCCAACTTAATCCCTATTGTCCATACCGACTTCTACTGCTTCATACTTCTTACTGCTATGTGCCAAATGGTTAAAAGAGAAAAAGAATAGTACTTTATCTTAATACGGAATGATATCATATTGTACCAATCTGTATTGTACCAAATCAGTATTACATTGGCATAAGTTTTGATACTAGTTTTATGGACATTAATGAAGTCTTTTACATTGTAATTTGTCATTTTATTAGGTGGACATGATGAATGTATTCTTTAATGGTGACTTCCCTAAGGATATCTACACATGGTTGTTGCTTGTTCTTCAGCGTTAACCTTGTAGTTTTGTGTCCCTCTATGGCATTATCTATGCCCTCAAATAGGCATTATTAGCATGTTTCGAGCTCTTTCAATTCTCCATTACAATGCGCTCCTTGTAACCATGAAGTTCTTGTGCTTCATGCTGGTAACATCATCATAATTAGTGACAATGCTTCCACCATCTCCCTTAAGCATCTCTAGCATCATTTTTATGTATTCCTTGGGGAAGAGTTATGTGAATCTACCACTTTTGGCACTAAATACTAGCACAATGAGGTAGGTGTCAATTCGATTGATGAAGTGTTTGATTCGTGTTATTGCATCATGTTGGTCTGCATGTCTAAAACTTTCGATACACAGGTCCAAGCTATGCTTGGCACAGTCTGATACCGTTCATTTTGAATTATACTAGCTTGAGCCGGCCCATAAGTAGCATAGCCCATTTTACATCTCTAGTTGCAGGGAGTCATTCAAACAGATTGCCTCAGCATTGTTTCATCCCATTTTCGTTGTTGATTTATGAAACGAAATTGCCATAGTGTCTTGAATTCAAAAGATAAGAAAGGTTGCTGTTGATCTGTTTAAAAACCCATTATTCAGGCCACCGAGTAGAGGAATTATAGCCTTCCAAGGCCACTTTCTAGGAGGCTTTTGAAATGGATTGATTCATCATCCGATGATTCAACTAGCCTTTGGTAATCATTTTGGCATCACTTTAGTAATCTTGGACCACTAGTTATTCTAATGTTATGGTGATTTGATTCCGAATAATCAAAGATCATCATGTTTTATTTAATTTATCACAGTAATCAAGGATCACTAATAATCTAACAACATCATGTTTGGTATGCTATAAAAATTCAAGATTACCAACTATAAAATACTAAAATTACCCCTATTATATCTATATTATATTACTATAATATATATAATATAATATAATATCATATCATATTATATATATATATATATTATATTATATTATAATGAATAAATTACAATATAGTATAGTATAATATAATATAATAATATCATATATTATATCTTATATAGTATATTATAAATAAAAGATTACTATATAATATAATTTAATATTATTACATTGCATTATATTATAATATTGTAATATAATATAATAATATAACAATATAACAAATATAATATATTAATTTTATATATATCATGTTATATAAATTATTATTATCATAATATATTTATTATAAATAAGGATTATTTTAGTCTATATATTTTATTTTAGGATCATCAAGAGGGTGATATTGAATAATCACCTTTAAGGATAGTGATAGGATCATCTTCTTGAGAAATGATTCATGAGATGGGAGTGATTTTGAATTACCGCCATATAGGATCATCCTAATGAAATCAAATAGGATTATTCCATTACCATTTCATAAATCATCAGTGACTTCAGGTGAATCATCTCACACCAAATGGTGCTTAGATGGTCATCATAATTGAAGGTTATCATGAAAGATGAATCCATCGCTACTCTCTCTCTCAGTTTGTAATATAAAAGGAATAGTAACAAAGTGGAGAAATGGGATGCTCTAATTAATGATCTTCCTATAGTAATACCAACAGTTGACAGGGTTTTCTTTTGTAATTATGTTATTGGAGTTTTAACGCTGGTGCCGATGATACTTTCGCATTAAACCGCGACAGAGTTCCCTCTCCCCGCTCCACCCCTCGCCGTCCTCGTCCTCGACGGCGCCCCTCTCGCTGCCGGTGGGGGCTGGCGACGTCGAGCGCGGCGCGGGCCAAGGAGGAGAAAGAGGCGTGGTGGAAGGAGGCGATGGAGGCAATGGAGAGGATGTTGAACATCGGAATCTCCGCCCACATCGCCACCGGGAAGACGACCCTCACCGAGAGGGTCCTCTACTGCACCGGGCAGATCCACGAGGCCCGCGGGAGGGACGGGGTCGGCGCCAAGATGGACTCAATGGACCTCGAGAGGGAGAACGGGCTGCCGCCACCTGCTGCACGTGGAACGGTTACCAGGTACTGATTCTAGGATTAAAGATGGGAACTTGGTTTTGATGATCGGATCCGTTCTTGAAATCGTTGGTGGTGGGATGTGGACATTAGTTTAGATGGTTGGGTATCTTTCAATATTGTGCTATTTCTTAATATTTTCTTGGAAATTCTGGATGCTGGGATATGGGAATTGTTTTGGATTTTTGGAGATGAATTGTATCTTTCGATATGTTGCTATTTTTTATTCTATTTGTGGTTTCTCTAAGGCTGCTTATGCTTTGGACTAGATGTTCGTACTGCGTGAGCTTTGTGAAGTGTGATGGCGAAGAGATCTTTAGTGGTACTTCCCAAAACCTTTCATTTTCTTCATCAAGGCTTTCAATTTAGTACCTTAAGCTCTTCATATAAAGTTGTCTTTTATTTGGCAGAACTCAAAAGATCTTGAACTTTTCCACCAAGCAGTGTTAGGTTTAAAGTTGATGAAGTTCACTTTGGCATCATGTTTTATATTCCCAAGAAGCTGTAATATGAGGATTTAATTATAATGTTGGTGCCAACAAAGGCAAGAGATGAGAGGTTTTCGTGGAGCCCTTATGCTGAACTGTTAATGCTGTTGGATTCATATTTGATGCTGAACCTAGCATTAGATAGAACATAAGCTTTGATATCAAACAACTTTTCTTCATGAGATGGTTTGCTGGGTAATTTTGTTCATTGAACCTGCTTCTTATCTTTCAAAACTTGGCCTCTTTAAAGATCTTGCTTCTTTGTCATGATGCTTAGCCTTGTTAAATTGCTTACTCATGCGTCTATTATAATTACAGCTAACAAGCTTTACTCTGTCAACTTGGGGTTGACTTTATCATTTTTCTTTTCCAATACTTTCCTATAATGCATTTAATAAAATACTTGTTAATGTGAATGGATTTATATAGTTATTGAACTAGGTTCATTTGTACTATCTATAGTTCATAAATTATTTACTCATTAAAGTAAATTGTCTTAAAATGCTGTCTTTATGCACAAAGTAAATAAAACCGTGTGGGTAATATAAAGAGTTACTTTTAATATAAACTTCCAGATTGTAAACTTTTGTATCTATCAGATATAAGTTTATGTAAATATTGTTAATCTTTCAAAACAATAATTTCATAATATAGGTTTTTGATGAAGCCTTCATAATCTCAATGCAGATTAATATAATTGACACTCCAGGTCATGTGGATTTCACTATTGAAGTTGAGAGAGCTCTATGAGTTCTTGGTGGGGCTATTCTTGTCCTTTGTAGTGTTGGAGCTGTACAAAGCAAGTCGGTTACTGTTGATCACCAGATGAGGAGATATGAAGTTCCAAGCCTTGCATTCATTAACAAGTTAGATCGAATGGGAGCAGATCCATGGAAGGTTCTTAATCAGGCAAGTAATTTGTTTTTAATGTTCACATGAAAAGAGAATATTGTATGCACAATGTTTTTGTCTATCATGGATCAATATATTGGCATTTTGAACATTTTTTAGCATTTTAATTTCTCATCAGAATTTTTTTTGGCTCCTTGGTAGTAGCATTTCTTGCATTCTGCTTATGTTGAATATTCTTTCTGATTATATACTCAATTCATGTCACCAATATTCCATAGAAGTATATTGTAAAGATGGAATGTGTGCTAAGTTATTGTTGCTGCCTGTTATTACGGTTTAGGGGACATAGGATATGTCAACATGGAAGCATGCCATCAATTTTTTTTAGCAACTTCTAGTGATAACTGGTTGACAATATGCACTGTGTACGCTCCCAGATTTGCATATATTATTTTGTCTATCATAAGTGCCAGTTTAGGTCATTGCATCAATCGTTAGAACATTATATTCATGTTATCCACTCAATGCTTTTCCTTGATTTTCTTTGAAGATACTTTTTTTTGGATATTTTGTTGTGAATCATTGTGAAACATGATTGCCATGAAAGAGGTACTAGTAGAACTTGTAGAAACATCTTTTGCCTTAGCAACCACTTTACATGAGCATTCAAGGTTTTAGTCAACTACATGTGAGTGCTTATTTCCAGATCCTGCTAATCTAATAGTTTCTTACAGTGAGAACGTTGTCACAACAGACATACCTCCCAAGTTGGAGGCCCTAGTCAATGAAAAGCAACACGAGCAAATTGAAGTTGTTTCTGAAGTGGATGATAAGCTTGCTGAAGCTTTTCTTAATGATGGACCAATATCACCTAGTGACCTCAAGGTACTCTTAATAAAATATGCTTGAAATGTATCTACCAAATTATTTCTAACGGTTTACATCAGAATAGCGCTAGTTAATGAAAGTTTATTCAGGATCAAGAAAGTAAAATTCATTTGGGTTTTTCTCTCAATTCCAATTGAATGCAATTGGCTTGATCCACACATGGAATGAATCTATGTGTTTTTTTGGTATAATAGGCAAAGGGCAACAGTGACTTGCTTATCAACTTGTCCACCATCATCTCCAAAAAACCAAACTCTGCCTTACGTAAAGTTGCCAAAGTATGATTAACCTCTGGATTTGAAATCACTGCTTATGTACCTGGTATTGGCCATAATTTACAAGAACAGGATTTCCATTCTTAGCAGAAAAAGGAGGGAAATGGATCCTCAATTTAAAGTGAGTAAACAGAATTCTATACTCGATCTCATAGACACACATAGAATTCTGTGGAAAGCCATATTTAACTTTAAATGACTTCATGTCTATGAAGGCCCAAGGGGTAATTCATTTACCATTAGTGACCCTGATGTGTTTTGTAATGAACATAGTATATCAGTTGCTCCTGACAAAGATGCAGTGCTTTGCTAAGTAAAATTTGTAGAAAGTGCAGGTAGAGGAACTGTAGCATGCATCGAATTTTGATGATCTGGATTGGATGCCATTTGTCATTGAGGGCTTCAATATATGTAGATACCCTAGTGGGTTGATTTGGAGTTAGAACAGCTCAGTGTATAATTGATGAGTTACTTATGACCCTTTGAGTTTGTTTATTTTAAATTGTCATCGCAGTTCTTTGTGAAAATTATGCCTGAAACAAATAAACAAAATGATGGATTATCTTTTGTTACCATTAAATTTTTTTAACTAGACTGCTACTTCGGTTCTCCATTTTTTGCAGCATTTCTGTGTAATGTTATAGTTTAATGTACATCTCAATTCTTCGGTGGTCAGAAGAGAATGATACCAGTTATATGTTATTTATTTCTGTCAAGATGTTTAAGTATATACATCTTCTGTTGCAATTTGATGTTTGTAGGGGGTACAACCTCTTCTTGATGGAGTACTTGACTATCTGCCCTGTCCCACTGAAGTTGAAAACTATGCCCTAGACCAAAATAACTCAGAAGAGAAGGTACTGTCAGTTTTCATCAATGTAAAAATTGTACTTTCATATGTTTCCCTTCATTTTCTTTTGAAAGTAGTGTTGAAGTTTGTCCTTGGATTCGTTTTTATAGGTTTTATTATCTGGTACTGCAGCTGGACCACTTGTTGCTTTGGCTTTCAAATTGGAAGAAGGGCGTTTTGGTCAGTTGACTTATTTAAGGTACATCTTATTGGCTTAAAAAACCTTCATCTGATTCATATTGATTCCGTTCTGACTCTGATTGGTGATATGTCTTTATTTGTGCAAGTTATTAAATAACCCAAGCAATAACTTGTCTTTTATTTTGGCAGAATCTATGAAGGTGTTATACGAAAGGTTGACTTTATAATCAATGCAAACACAGGAAAGAAAATTAAAGTAAGACTTGATTGAAAGCTTGTTAATTTCCTGGCTTGATGGTTAAGATAGGCTTAAAGATGGCATGGTACATGTGGTCGAAGACGCAGGTTTTCATGCGGAGATTTGTCATGATTCCTATGCTGTATTGCTGTTCATGATGGATATGTTACCCAATTGGGAACATGCACACCAATCCTGGCTAGGTCTTGTTTGAGAACAGGTAACCAAGATCATTGACTTTTGGATGAGATTTGGGGACGAACACCTCTCATCTATTGAAAAAAAATAATGCCAAAAAGAAATCTACTCAGGCTTAAACTTGATCGCCTCCTCTTCTCTCTGGTGGGCTCTCCAGACGGTACCTCTCCTTGCTGAGCACCTTGGACGATGCCTCTCTCTCTCTCTCTCTGAGATCCCTACAGTAAGATTTGTTCTTTCCCTTCCTTTCTTGCTCTCTTGTCCTCCGTCTTCATGTTGATTTTAGTTTCAAGCATTACATCTGTAGGGTTTTCTTAAAATGATGCTTTTTTTATTTTTTTGGGAAAGGATTTGGTAGTAGGTCTTAGAACAATTGGGTCGGGAAGCACATTGCTTTATTAAATGGATAATGGAGTTAGGGATGCTTGTTGGTCTAGATGTTGGCTTGAAAGGGCTGGCCCTAGCTAGTCTTTGTGGATGAATGCTGTAATGGATGTCTATAGCAATCCCGTCTCTCCTGTTCTCCTTCATTAGATAGATCAATGTTACCTGCCACTATTCTCAGAATGTCCTTGGCATGCGCAAATGCAACTGAGAGGGGCCATGAATCATGATGACTTCAAGCCAAGTCTTTTACAAGATTTCATTTTCCAGAACTAGACCCTTTTAGTCTACCCCAGAATTCGCAGTACAATGAAAAACTGCATCCCCCTCTCCAGCAAATATTCCTTGCAATTCTTATGTACTCCAATATTAAATAAAGCTGACCTTTTGATCTATAATCAGGCCTGGATGAACTCAAAACGTTTGACCTTTACATGAATAGAGAGGAGCAAGTGTACTGCGTTCGTGCTGACATTAAATAAGCAAAGAACTCGAAGGCAGATCAATATGAACGGCAAGGTCTGGCATTGTTTTCGCATTGGCAGCGGATAGCTGAGAATATTTAATTAGCATATTGCTTGCAACATAATGAGCCACTAACTCAAGAAGATCTTGTGATAAACATTTGCATCCATCCTGCAGTACCACCAGACAAACTTTCGATAAGATTGGTGCATATTATAAGAATTGGTTGCCCATGGAGCCAGGATTCTGAAAGAGATTAGGCCCAAATTTAGACCATATATGTTTCTAAGGTGGCATTTGATAAATGTTGATTTAGTATTATAATTTATTGGTTAATAACCACGGCCATCAAGCAGTTTGTTGTTGGATTTTGTTTGCATCCTCATATTATAAATTGTTTAACAAGCAATTGTTTATATTTAGGTTATGCACAACATAATTAATTTTTTGCTGCAGTTGAGCTTGGTTAGGTTGATAGCATATATTGCTTTCTAGACGATAAGCAAAATTTTGATTTGGTTGTATGTTTAGTATCTAACTTAATCTCCTGAGCTTCTTGCACAATTTGGTACTAATGCAATATTATAATATTATAATATAATCATAATATTATAGTAATATAATAATATAATTATTTTAAACTAATTATAAAATAATATAGATTAATATTTTAATAAAAATATTGTAATAAATAATATGAAATAATCATTAAGTATAATGACCGTATCAAGAATAGTTTTGATATTATATAGCAAGTGATTTGAATTTTCATGAAATAATAAATAGGTTAATCAAGGATTTTTAAGGATTGTTAATTACTATGATATAACATACCAAATATGGTGATTTTAGATCATTAATGATCAAATCATCTCAAAATAAGGATCATTTGTGGTAATCTTATTTGGGCTATCAAACACCTCCTAATCTCTTTCAATCCTTATCCTTGTGAAGCTAAAGTTTACACTCGGGTTAGGACTTATTAAGGAAAAATTGTACTAGATTTGATAGAACTAACTTAGGAAGGAGAGCTTCGAGATAAAAAGGGGTTTTCCCCTCTCTTTTATTGCTGCATGTTTGTTATTTTTTTGAGAAATTTTTTTAGAAAACGTTTTTCGATGAGAGGGAAAAAGAATATAAGAAAATAAATACTATCTATTCTGTAATATTTATTTTTTGATGAAAAAAAAAAAAATGTAGGCCTCCTACATAAATTTTTCTTCTTCTTTCAACCAAATATAAGAAAATGATAATGAAAAAGTTTTTCATTCTTATTTTTTTCACAATTGAATGACCCCTTACGGCATGGGAATTGGCCCTGTGATATTCAGGATTATCCTCTTTGGTATTGTCTCTTCTTGCATGGGACCTCCTCTTACCAATCTTATCCAATCCAATGAACTTCTCCCACATGGGCTCCAATAAGGTGCTTCTCTTTGAAGCCAAGCTCTAATGAGGTGCTTCTCCCATGGGACTTGCAACCATGTCAAAACTTATTTGATTGATTATTTTTTGGTAACTTGATAGCTTGACAGGTGCTAGTCCTAACCAAATTCAAGAAATCAAGCTTGATTCATGTGGAAGTAAGATTAGCAATGCAACTAGTATACTGGACTGACTTTGAGGAACTCAGGTGAGCTTCTTGTTTCCATTCATCTAATTCACTTTGGCATTGTTTGCTTGAGGGGAAATAGCAAAATTATAATATTATATTATATTATTATAATTATAATTATAATATAATTATTTTTATAATAATATATATTATATTACTATTGTGATATAACTTTATAATATTAAATTATATTGTATCCATATGAAAATAATATTGAGATGCAATGAACCGCAATGGCCTTATCAGATTCATCCAGATCACTGATGATTTTAAGTGCATCACTTTATATTAAACACTCTTTATTGATAGTAAAATAATTATATATTATTCTTTTACAATTAATTAAATTATTAAATAATTTTTTATATTTATTATTAATATTTTTTAATAATATTAAAGAAGAATGTTAAAGATCTCATAAAAATAATTACTCATGCATTAGCAAAGGTAATTTGCGTAAATTGGGAAGAGAAAGGCGGCAAACTTTTTTTCAATATTTGTTAATAAATTTTTAAATATTAATTATGTTGCTTAATAATTATATATGACTAGTTTAAGCAGATCAAAGTTACATTTTATATCTAGAAACATATATTATATGTTTTATAAAATTGGTAGCTAATCATGAATTGTGCTTTCCAATCCTCTTCATTGCTAATTAAATACGTCAAAACATTTAAGAAAAAAGAAATCTAAGGCTTTTGATTTCGCTTGGGATTTTTTTTTTTTTTTTTTTTTTGGAGATGGTAATCAAATATTGGATCCAGATAATTCTGATAAAACTTCCAGCCCTATGTATACCATAAAACAGGCCAACTTCCTAATCCCTGACCCTCTCAAATTAGAACACCGACTTCTTCCTACGGCGCGTTCGTTCCCACTCGTTCCACCCGCTTTTTTCCATCTCCTTCTCTCCCTTCAGATCCCTCCTTTTACTAACCCAAACTCTAACCCTAATTTTGCTTTTTTCGGTTTTCTCACGGCCTTTCTTCTTGCCGTGTCCCATGGCGCCGGCGGCTGACGACGGCCTGAAGAAACTTGAGTATCTCTCTCTGGTCTCCAAGGTCTGCACGGAGCTTGAGTCTCACGTTGGGTGCGGCGACAAGGTCCTCGCCGAGTTCATCACCGAGCTCGGCTGCAAGTCCGAGTCGGTGGAGGAATTCGATGACAAGCTCAAGGAGAACGGCGCCGAGATGCCCGATTACTTCGTCCGCACCCTCCTCACCATCATCCACGCCATCGTTCCCCCAAAGCCCAAGTCCGCCAGGTCCTCCTCTGACTCCAGTCAAAGCAAGAAGAAGCCCTCCGCCTTCCCCGCCCTCTCCCGCCCCGACGACACCGAACGCGCGAAGGAGCTCCGCCGCGAAATCGAACGCGACGCCGAGATGAAGGCCGAGTTCGAGGCCCGCAGCCGCGACGACTACGGCGACCGAGATCGCGGCCGAGATCGGCATCGGGACCGGGACCGAGATCGAGATCGGGAGCATAGGCGAGATAGAGAAGGAGATAGAGATAGAGACAGGGACAGACATAATAGAGATGGGAGTCACAGAAGGGATAGAGATAGGGATAGGTATGGCAACTCTAGGGCGTATGATAGGGAGGAAGATGATAGTGATAGGACAAACCCTAACCCTACTAGTAAGAGTTACTCGGACGAGCCTGAGCTCTATAAGGTATATAAGGGTAGGGTTTCGCGAGTAATGGATACGGGGTGCTTCGTCCAGCTGAATGATTACAGGGGGAAGGAGGGTCTGGTTCATGTTTCCCAGATTGCAAATAAAAGGGTCTCCAATGTGAAGGACGCAGTGAATCGCGATCAAGAAGTGTTCGTGAAAGTGATCTCGGTGTCTGGGCAGAAGCTTAGCCTTTCTATGAGGGATGCGGACCAGAAGACGGGAAAGGATCTGCTTCCAATGGGGAAGAGCTTGGAGGATGAGGCACTGAGGGCGAACCCTTCGAGCGGGAACAATGGGCCGGTGACAAGGACTGGGCTTTCGGGCATTACGATTGTGGAAGAGGATGAGAACGGATTGTCTCGGCGGCCAATGAAGAGAATGAGCTCACCAGAGAAGTGGGAGGCAAAGCAGCTGATAGCTTCTGGGGTTTTGGATGCCAGGGAGTACCCGATGTTTGCTGAGGATGGGGATGGTCTGTTGTACCAGGAAGAGGGGGCCGAGGAAGAGCTCGAAATTGAGCTCAATGAGGATGAGCCTGCTTTCTTGCAAGGGCAGAGCCGGTTCTCTATTGATATGTCTCCTGTCAAGATTTTCAAGAATCCAGAAGGTTCGTTGAGCAGGGCAGCAGCACTCCAGTCAGCTCTCATTAAGGAGAGGAGGGAGGTCCAAGAGCAGCAGCAGAGGACAATGCTTGATTCCATCCCAAAAGATCTTAACCGCCCCTGGGAGGACCCGATGCCAGAGACAGGTGAGAGGCACCTTGCTCAGGAGCTGAGGGGTGTTGGATTGTCAGCTTATGACATGCCTGAATGGAAGAAAGATGCATATGGAAAGGCTTTAACTTTTGGGCAGAGGTCAAAGCTTTCAATACAGGAGCAAAGGCAGAGTCTTCCAATCTATAAACTAAAGAAAGAGCTGATTCAAGCTGTGCATGATAACCAAGTGTTGGTTGTCATTGGTGAGACTGGTTCAGGGAAGACAACACAGGTGACTCAGTATCTGGCTGAGGCAGGTTACACAACAAGAGGAAAAATTGGGTGCACACAGCCTCGTAGGGTGGCAGCAATGTCAGTTGCAAAGAGGGTGGCAGAAGAGTTTGGGTGTCGTTTGGGAGAAGAAGTTGGTTATGCAGTTAGGTTTGAGGACTGCACTAGTCCAGAGACAGTGATCAAGTATATGACAGAAGGTATGCTTCTTAGGGAGATCTTGGTTGATGAAAACCTTTCACAGTACTCTATTGTCATGCTTGATGAAGCTCATGAGAGGACCATCTACACTGATGTTCTTTTTGGCTTACTAAAACAGCTTGTGAAGCGCAGGCCTGACCTTCGGTTGATAGTCACTTCTGCCACACTTGATGCAGAAAAGTTCTCTGGTTATTTTTTGAACTGCAATATCTTCACGATTCCAGGGAGAACATTTCCGGTGGAGATACTATACACGAAGCAACCAGAGACTGATTACTTAGATGCAGTACTGATCACTGTTTTGCAGATCCACTTGACAGAACCTGAGGGTGATATTCTTCTCTTTTTGACTGGCCAGGAGGAGATTGATCATGCTTGTCAGTCTCTTCATGAGAGAATGAAAGGTTTGGGAAAGAATGTTCCAGAGTTAATCATCTTGCCAGTATACAGTGCTCTTCCTAGTGAAATGCAATCCAGGATTTTTGATCCTGCGCCTCCTGGAAAGAGGAAAGTAGTTGTGGCTACTAATATTGCAGAGGCTTCTTTGACAATTGATGGGATATATTATGTTGTTGATCCTGGTTTTGCCAAGCAAAATGTGTACAACCCAAAACAAGGGCTTGATTCACTGGTCATCACTCCCATCTCGCAAGCATCAGCCAAGCAACGAGCTGGGCGTGCTGGGCGTACTGGCCCGGGGAAGTGTTACCGTCTCTACACAGAGAGTGCCTACCGCAATGAAATGTCACCCACCACAATTCCTGAAATCCAAAGAATCAACCTAGGGTTCACAACACTGACTATGAAGGCCATGGGGATTAATGACCTCTTGTCATTTGATTTTATGGACCTCCCATCACCTCAAGCACTTATATCTGCCATGGAACAACTATACAGTCTTGGAGCATTGGATGAAGAGGGGCTTTTAACCAAATTGGGTAGAAAAATGGCTGAATTTCCACTGGATCCACCATTATCCAAGATGCTTCTAGCCAGTGTCGACCTTGGGTGCAGTGATGAGATTTTGACCATCATAGCAATGATTCAGACTGGGAATATCTTCTACAGGCCAAGGGAGAAGCAAGCTCAAGCAGATCAGAAGAGAGCCAAGTTCTTTCAGCCAGAAGGTGACCACTTAACATTACTTGCTGTGTATGAGGCTTGGAAGGCTAAAAATTTTTCTGGGCCATGGTGCTTTGAGAACTTCGTGCAGACACGTTCCCTTCGGAGGGCACAGGATGTCAGAAAGCAGCTTCTTACTATCATGGACAGGTAGAGTTTCTGCTCTTTTACCTCTTGATTCATCCATTATTTTGCTTTTTGACTTGTATTAGTCAATTATTTATGATTCAGACAGATGATCAGATGTTATGATGTTGGTTATCATTCCTTGTTGCATTCATTGTTTTAATTATCTACATATTTGCATGCACTGTTGCATTCTGATTTGTATTGCACGTGCATCTTTGAGGTATAATATTATTATGTATGTGGTGTATTGCATATGCTGCAATTGTTTGTATTTCATATTCTTTCATATTGTATGCTAAGTTATAATAGGTATATTTGCTGCCTTTACTTTTGTGTTTCATATTGTGCATGGTATTAATTGTTTTTTATTGCATTTTTAGTGTGTGTTTTAGAGCATCATTGAGAAATAATGGTGTGCATTTCAATTTCTCCTTGTTTTTATATGTTCCAATTATCTTTCCATAGTCTTATTTGAAATCGCCTTATGTGTTGAGTTTAACCATCTAACATACATTGATGGTTATGAATATAGGTATTTAGGAATGGAGGAGAATAACTCAAGAATATATGAACCTAAGGTTTAAATGGTGAAATTTGAAAAGAAGAAAAGTAATAGCGTTTAATATTAGATGGCTAACAATATTAAGAAAGTAGCTAAAGAGGTGCTATAAAAATCAAAAGAAAATGGGTTATATGAATAAGAAACTTGGTGGTAACATGAAAAAATTGAATTAACAGTTAGGCTAAAATAGAATGTTATACAAAACTAACTAAATACATGATTGAAAAAGCATATGAAAGTTATAAGATGGCTAAGGAGGAAGTTAAGAATGTAGCATGGAAGGTTAGATTAAAGGTGTATGAAGAGTTATATCATAAGTTAAAAATTAAGGATGGAGAGAAAAATATATATAAGATTGTAAGACTCAGAGAAAAGAAAATTAAAGTTATGACTTAGGTTAAATATATCAAAGATAAAGATAAAAAAAATGATTAAAAAGAATTAGATCAAAGAAACACGGAAGATGTTATTTAATAACTTATTAAATGAAATCATGTTTTCAAATTCTGGCAGGATCCCACATGGGTCATCAGGATGAGTTGCCATATCAAGTGTCAAAGTGGAACCATCGAACCATCATTCCAATGTGTCAACGGCATATCTTGGGACATATCCGTTCCAAGCATTGAGATAGAGTGAGATGGCAATGCATCCCATTCCATAAAAAAATCGAGATGGTTCCATCTTATAGGATTTAAAATCTTGATTAAAATCATATACATGATTTAGGATATTTTACTAGATGTATTAAGGATAAAAATATTAAGTATACTCATAGAATTGGGATATTTGAGGTAAAAGAGGCTATAAAAAGGATAAAAATAGAAAAAGCAGTATGGCCTAACAAAATTCCAATGAAGGTTTGGAAGTGTGTAAGCAATGTGCGAGTAACTTAATTGATAAGTTTATTTAATAAAATCTTAGAGATCAAGAAGATACTTGATGAATGAAGAGCTCTATGGTGCCGATATATAAGAATAAAAATAATATTCAAAATTATTCTAATTATCATAGTATTAAACTGTAAGCCACGCTATGAAATTTTGAGAGAGGGTGATTAAGCATAAACTGAGATATAACATAAAAAATATCAGAGAATTACTTTGATTTTATGAAAGAAAGCTTGACTATGCAAGCTATTTTTCTTCTTAAGAAGCTAATGGAGAAGTATAAAGAAAAATAAGATTTTTATATGATTTTTATTAATTTAGAGAAAGTATATAATAAAGCCTCTAAAGTCTTATGGTTGGTGTTGAAAAAGAAAGGAATACCTGTTAATTATTATTAACATAATCAATGATATGTACGATGGAATAGTTATTCGTGTAAGAGCTAGCGGTGATAATACTAGTAAGTTTTCAATTATAATAAATTTATATTAGGGATCTGTTCTAAATCCTGACCTTTTTTTTCTGGTTATGGATGAGCTTATTAGATATATTTAGGATGATATTTCATGATACATGCTATTTGTAAATAATATAGTATTAATGGATGAAATTATGATTGAGGGTAATCGTAAGTTAGAATCATGGAGAAATGTATTAGAATTTAAAAATTTTAAGTTAAATAGGATAAAGACAGAACATGTAATGCAATTTTAGTAAAATTAATTATGGAGATAAAGGTAGAATGAAAGTTGAGGATTATGAAGTTTTTAAAAATAATCATTCTCGATCTATAGAATCGATTATTCATAAGGAATGGGAGATTGAGGAGAATGTTGTTTATAGGATTAAAGTAGGTCGGATAAAATGAAAAAATGCAATTAGAATATTATGTGATTATATGATACCTGATAAGTTGAAGGAAAAATCTGATAAGACAGTTATAAGAATGACTATATTTTATGATATAGAATGTTAGATGGTTAGAAAATTATATGTATATAAGATGAATGTGACTGAAATAAAAAAGTTAAGAAGAATGTATAGTAATACAAGAAAAGAAAAAAAAATAAAGTTATTTGTAAAAAGGAGAAGGTAACACCAATCGAGGATAAATTGAGAGAATGACAATTTAAGTGATTTGGACATTTACAATGCAAACCTATAAATGCATTAGTACAAAGGAGTGATCCGATAAAAGGAAAAAAAGGGTATAGGTAAATCAAAAATCGCATGAAAAGAAGTAAGACTTGATACCTTTATATCTTATAAAATGTATGGCTCTAAATCGAGAAGAATGGAAAGGAGGGATTTATATAGTTGACCGCAACTAGTTTGAAATTAAGGCTTTATTATTATTGTTGTTATCGTCTCAGTTCTTAAGTGGTCATATCAATTAAATCAGTGGTTGTTGATCTTGCATTTTTGTCCCAGTAAATTTCATAGTCAAACCTTTTAGCAATCTTCTACAAAGTGTTTCATCTTTTTGGGATCTTTTTCAAACCCTTGGCATATGCTTTTTAGCAATCTTCTCCTTCTCTCTCCCCACCGAGTGGGGGGGGGAGAGAAGTGGCGCGATGGGGGGAGGGAGGGGAAGGAGCGGCACAATGAGGGGGAGGGGGGGCCGGGAGAGAGAAGCGGCCGGGAAGGGCCGCCGCGGCGGGGGGGGGGGGGAGAGAGGGGGAAGGGGCGGCATGATAGGGGGAGGCAGGCCGCCCGAGAATGGGGGAAGGGAAAGGGGCGCCACGTAAGCTAATTCCTCGTTTTGCCACAATGAATGCCATGTATGCTGCTACGTCAGACAGAATCAAACGATGTCTCCTCTGTTTAATGATAGGGATCAAAGGGGAATAAAAAGGAAAGTACAAGGTCAGTTTTGTAACTTTTTGAAGTTTAGAGACCAAAGTGACACTCCCTAAGTTTAAGGGTCAAAACTGTAGTTTAACCTAAAATTTATTTAGATTTATAGATGATAAATGACACTACAACCACTTCCATTAAATAAATTGTGATGGATGGAGAAGTTATCATGATGTATATCGGAAGATCATGATATATGTGATGGGGGTGCTTAATCTTGCAGACTAGTATGCATGGAGGTTTAGGAGGCCAATGGCAATGGGAAAGATGAAATTGAGTTCACGCAGTATAAAATATGAGAGCTGGTGCTCCAAGCGGGAGAAGGGTCTTTCTTTGAAGAATCTGTTATGTTGTTTACCAAAGTTGTGGTACATTAAAAATGATGTGATGGTAAACCCAAGGATTCATGACTAAGTTCCTCACAAAGGACTGGATGCCACCCATATAGCTCTCATCTCCAAGAATGAATTCTGTTGTTGTTCTACTGATTGTGAACGTAAATAGCATTCTCCAAACTTGTTAGTCAAGTGGTGGCTCAAAGTCTGAAGAGGTTTCTTGCTAATGTAATATCTGAATAATCATAATGCATCAATAAGGGCTGATTTATTGTTTTGTATTTGCATAATTTTCATGTCTACTTGAGTGGGTCAATGTCCAACTTGAGAAAGGGAAATATTGGGTCCGTGTCTCTTTGAAATGTTTATAATGTGGATTCTAAGCTCTTATGGTTTAGGCTAAATGTAATGAAATTTCAGATATAAAAGTATAGGTGTATAAAAAAAAAAAAAAAATCTAAGTAATCATAATTTTTTAATATAAATCTTTTAAGAGCTTTTAGGGTTAATGCAAGGGACCTTAACAAGGGTCCACCTCTCTCTCTCTTTAGTTCTGGAGAATTTTGGCATATCATTGGTAAAGGAGGGATGATATGTTTAGTCAAAGTCTATTGGTACCAGGAGAAAGTCTGTTATCTCTAATAAGTTAGTAGCAGCACTGTTAATGGCAATATTACGAAAGTCTCATTTATACATATTTCATGGAGGAAGGAGAAATTCTACTGAAATTACTATTCGAAGTCTTATTTTTATATCTACCATAAATGGAAAAAGAAAATTTACAGTCCACATCTATCTTCGATCTATCAAATTTGCATATTTGGAAAAATTATTCCTGATTGTTTGAAAACAATTGCTGAGGATCTGATAATTTGTTAGAGAAACAGAAGTTCATGAGTCCTCTTTAAAATTAGCTTACCGATATTTTTCACGAGACATGTTTGATGGGCACGTCATAGGACTTCAGGTGAATTTTATGGATAATAATGCCCACATTGCTTCCATTACTTTGTTAAAACCAATTTGAATGATTTCAAGACATTCTCTAACCTTTGTCATCTGCTGCCTATTCAGGTATAAACTGGATGTTGTTAGTGCTGGTAAGAACTTTACAAAGATACAGAAGGCGATTACTGCAGGATTCTTTTTCCGTTCTGCTAGGAAGGACCCTCAGGAGGGATACAGGACGCTAGTTGAGAACCAGCCAGTGTACATCCATCCAAGCAGTGCTTTATTTCAGAGGCAGCCAGATTGGGTCATATATCATGAGTTGGTTATGACAACAAAAGAGTACATGAGGGAGGTCACAGTAATGGATCCCAAATGGTTAGTAGAATTGGCACCAAGATTTTACAAGGCTGCAGATCCAACAAAAATGAGCAAACGGAAGAGGCAAGAGCGTATTGAACCACTGTATGACAGGTATCATGAACCGAACTCATGGCGTTTGAGTAAACGCCGTGCTTAATGTGTACTATTATTAACTTCTGGTTTCACGCCTTTATGTTTTATTCATCATGATGCGGCTGTAGTGGCAAGATCCACGCTAAATTTTAGAATTTGTATATATTAACTCCTGTATTCCTGTATAGTTGACGAAGGAAGTACTTTTGTCCTCTTTCACAAGTCTCCTCACATATTTAATGAGCATCTTTTTCCAATAAAAATTTGCAGAATCTGTGCAAAATATCTAGTCTAACAACGGTGAATCTAAACCACTAGGATCAACATTGATATTAGAGTCTGACTGGAGGAAGTTAATATGCATCTAATTGCATTTTTTTTTTGTAGATCAATTTTTTTTTAAAGTAGTCTAGCTGTCAGACAAATATTATATATATATATATATATATAAAGTAGTTTCTGTTGATACTTCTGGGATAGAAAAACAGAATGAAATTTCTTTATTGATACATGATAAAACATAAAAACGTATTATGTCATCATCACAAAAAAAAAAAAAAAAAAAAAACCTTGGAACTGTTAAAGCATGCAAGAAATAAATTGACAAGTGGAAGGAGGACAACGAACTAAGCCACCTTTCCTTTCTTAGCTACATGTAAGATGATTAATTCTCTTGTTTGAGAATAAAAAGACTACAAAGTTCAAGTGTTTTAGAGAAAAAAATATGGTGGAAAATCCAATAATTTTGTACAACTATTAGAGGAAAGGTTTAATAGCTAACCTTGTCAGAGGATTCAAGTTTGGTGAATTATATGGCTCTTCTTTCTAAGGATTTGTTGGTGGTGGGAAATCTCATCTTTGATTAAATGCAAGTGTCCACCATACTTTATTTAGGACTCCATTGTCACGTTGATAAATTATTCCAATCAAAATTGACTGTGAACGTTATGGTGGCCACGCTCCTTTAAGAGGAAAGGAAGAAGCATCATAAGCACTCAAACCCAATGGTTGCGGAAGAAATACGAGATCTAACAAGAAGCTAAAAAAAGGGTTATGGAGGAAAGAAAGAAGCTTCATAAGCGCTCAAATCTAATGAATGGTTGCGGAAGAAAGTAGGAGAACTAACAAAAGGCTCAAAAGGGTTACGGAAGGGAAAAAAGAAGCAACCCAAGTATGGAAAGAAAGAAGATAAAAAAGGAAGAGAACGCTTCAAATGTGATGAATTTGGGCACTACAAGCAGCAAGTCCAAAATGGCGGAAGAGAAAGGAATGTACAAAGGATGACTTCAAGGAAAAGGTACAAGCAAGAAGTTGAGATCCAATTAAGAAAATCTATAAAGGACTTAAAAATGATAGAGGTGATGAGTGCATAGAATCAATGTTTGAGGAATTTTGCAATGAAAATAAGATTCGTCGTTTGAATACTATTTCATATGCTCTGAAATAAAATAGAGTGGTGGAAAGAAAAAATAGGACGCTCATGGATATGACTAGATCTATTGAAGGCTTATGCAGATTTATCTTTTAATTTTTAAGTAAGAGGCTTTAAGCATTACAACTTATATTGTAAATACGATAACTACACATGCGAGAAAGTTGATGCCCTTGGAATATTAGATGAATACAAGCTGGATCTATTCAACTTAAGAATATGGACATACAAAGTTCATGCTCTAATATCTCAAACTCTAAATATTATAATAAATAATATGAAATAATAATAAAGGTATCATATAGTTGCAATATATATCAAGGATAGTTTTGATATTATATGGTTATCAATCTTGAATTTTATGATGCATCAAATAGGTTAACCATGAATGTTGAAAGATCTTTAAGCATAAGAACTTAATATATCAAAAACAATAATCTTAAATCATTGGGCACTAAACAGTGGATAAGGATCACCAATGATTTACGGAATGACATATTAGTAATACGCGGCATTCAACTTGGCAAATGCCTATACGTGCAACCATATTACCCCCCAACTTTAGAGTCTAGAATTTAAGGGCCGCATCGTATTTTGGTGTGCTAACATCTGTTTTCAGCACTGCTGACGAAAATGTGAATCACCTGTTTGTCGTCCAATCTTCGGCCTATGGGAAGCTTTTCTGGCACTGATTGAGCCCGGGTCGAAAGCTTTTCTTGATCTCTGATTTCTGGGGGCACCGGAGAGACAATTAGATAGGAAGGGAGCGGCGTTGCGGATGGGACATGGTGATTGCTGCTGTGAGACACAATGTGTGGCTTCAAAGAAATCATTGCCTTCAGAGGCAAGTGCTTACCTATTATTAAGTTACTTTGAATGAGAAGATTCTGGGAAGCTCGTTTTTCTCAGTTCTGGAGAGAAGAAAGAGAGCCGTCAGGAGGTTCTTTAGATTGATTGAAGGTTTGTGTCAGTGGTCACAGAATTTTGTTGAATTTGGGTTCAGCTTTTTGCTGTGTATTGCCTTTTTCCCTTGAAACATTCCACTTAGAGGCCTTTTGAAGCCAAAGGAATTAAATTCTCATAATAATTTTTTATTACTTAAAAAAAAATATTCAAACTAAAGATTAACATCCTTTTCCTGATAATTTTATATTTCTAAACTTAAATGCAAATAAGATTTTAAGAAAAAATTTATTACATTTCAAATATAAAAATTTTAAATATCGATTAATTTATCCAAGGATTTATATAGCAATGTTCACTTTAAATAGTTAGAAAGTTTTTTTATATTTAATGTATGCGTAAGATAGTATTTTTTCTTTCTAGCCATCTAAAAATGATTTTTTTTTTTTTTTATAAACAACTAATATATATTATGGCTTGAAATCTCTACAGCAACATGTCTGATTTGAGCTAGAGGTACCATGTTGACTGATATTGAATGAAAAGTATCGGAATGTTCTCACCAAGTAATTATCATCCAAAGTTCCTTAGCATAGTTCTTATTTATTTTTTCCTTTGCAAAATAGAGTACCTCGACAAAATCGTCCTATCTATAATTTTTTAAAAAATTATTGTCACATAAAACTGGGGGAACCTTCTCCCTTGACCCATTGACTTCAAAAATATGCAAGCACGGGAGGTTCAATTTTATCATTTTTTTAGCACTTGACAATATCACAGCTCAATTGATCCTTTGACATCTAGGGACCTCAAAATGTCTTTCAAAATTTTCTTTACAAAAAAAAACTTTGCAAATATAGAAAGATTTCTTGCTCTTATTTTTCTCCATATCTCAGAGATTAAACAAACTTTTCTTGACACACACCCATACACACAGAGAGGCTTCATACATTTCCTCAAAAAAAAAAAAAAAAAAAAAAAAGGTACAACATTAATAATATTTTTAGCCATTGAAGAGCACTATCTTGCAGGACATTGGTTCACCATCACTCAGAGTCACCGGGGAATGTTAGGTTAAATATAAAGATATATAGAGGGAGGTTACTTGTGCTATTTTGGCTTAGCGTAGGAAGGAGACTTTCGGGATGATCACTCTCTTTGTTCGACCATAGGCATTACTGATGACGGATGTCATTGGATCTCTTCTATGCTTCCGATGCAGTATAACATTATTCATTAGGATATTTTTGCATGGTACTTTTGGATCACATTGGATGCGTATGGCCTCCATTTTGGCAGAAGACCCATGTAAGTCAACATATCGCACGTCGCTAATTGCCACGTTCGTTGTCCCCTGAATTTTTTTTTTTTTTTAAGGCAGATGATGAGCAGAAATAGATGAAAAAACCATCAGTAACTTGAAAAATTGGTGTACAAGAATGGCATGGTTCAATCATGAATTATAATTTGTTTTGTTGCACTGTAAATTTTGATAGGTGTAGTAAGATTGTCGCATTGTGCCATTTTTCATATTATTCAGCTAGATTGATTATTATAAGAGAACATGGTAGCATCTAATAAATTTTTTAATTGGTTATAATTTTTTGATTGATGTGGGCAAAACACCAAAAAGATGTATGTGCTTTATCTAGGTATGTATATTTTTCAAATTTAACTAAATTCTTCGTAGAGGTAAAAGTACTCTGAAAATTATATAGAAGGAAATGATAAAGAAAGATTTAAAATCTTTAAATCTTATAAAAAATATAATTTAAAATTAAATAGAATGACGAAAAAGAATTCATATAGTAATCCTAATTAGTTTAGATCGAAGACTTTATTATTGTTATTGTAATAGTAGCAGTTAACTTCTTTACAAAAGTGATAAATACTGTATATCGAGGTAGACTTAATTACATTCGAATGTGGCCATACTTAAATCCAGTCACCTTTTTTACCTTTGGATCCAAATAGTTCATAGATTCCAAAGATGTATAAAAAGAAAAAGATAGAGTTGCTTCGAAGAAGATGATAGATATATAAACTTGACTATATTCAAATATAATTAAATTTATTTTTTATATATTTTAGCATAAGAATAAACAATTGGCAAGCTAGTTTATTTTATTGTATTAAGAGTAAGCTTCATGGGCAATGCAAGGCTTGCATGACCTTAAACTTAGTCTAAAAAATCTCTGAAATATGATATAATATTATTTTAATATTTTAATTAAAATTTAACTATATTATAATTTTTTTTTTCTAACCTTTGTATTTCTATTTATTTATACGTAGTAGTTTGTGCATGCATGTATGCATGCATATATTTTGATGAATATATAAGGAGTTCATATCTCGTGCTTGCAATTATTCTGCAGACAATAGTTTTGATCAATTAGTATAGCCGTATCTACTAAGTTAAAATTTATGCGCTCAAAAGAGATTCCTTTGGCATAGCCCGATCCTCCCTGCATGATGCAATGCAAAAATATATCATGATCTAATGTAAGCCAATTTCTCATATACGATACATAACAACACATAAGGAACGATCATGATAAGAAATTTTTTAGACACTAAACTAATTTTTTATAGGCCATAATACAATATCTTATTATCTCTTCATTCCGCGCTTATGAGTTTCTTGACTAATATACTCATGCTCTTTAATGTTGTCATTTCATATTTGAATTAGAATCCAAATCATGACCTAGAAATAGATGTGGTTGGGTGAGCTCCTAGGGAATAAACATGTGTATATGTATAGATAAAGAGAGTTAGAATATTTATATATAGTCAAATTTAGATCTAGTTGTTGCCTTCACTTTTAGATTGATATGAGTTTCAAAGCAAAAAAAAAAAAAACATTCATTAGCCCTTTTTTTAAAAAAATCTGATGAAATAAATAAAAATAAGAAAAAAATAAATACAAGCATAAGGGAAGTAAATACCTAGCTATGATAAACATTTATATCAAAATAAATGCTAATATGTTTAGAATAAATAAATAATCCAAATCTATAGAAAGCTAGTTTGTGGTAATAAATAAAAATATAAAATTAAATAGAAATATTAAATCAAGGATATGATGTATTATACATCACAAGGATCAAGGCTCGTGGGGAGTGGATACATGGTACCTAAGCATTGGTTGCTCGACATCAAATATTGAGATACATGTGGATCTAATGATAAAGATAATGATCAGATTTAGACTTGCCTTATATGCTATGTAACCAAGTTTTACTTTCTATGTATACATTCAAATTAGAAAATAAAAATTAACTTGGAGTTCAATTTTTTCAAAATAAAAAGCTTAAAATTGGTGCTAATTTGCAAACACAATGAAGAGAATTTTGAGGTCGTTAAAAAATTAAAAAAAAAAAAAAAAAAAAAAAAAAAAAAAAAAAAACATTTTAAGGAACATGGAACACCACATGTAATGGTGGGTGGCTTGAGCTTGCATCACGATAGGGACAAAGTCAAGTACCTGCCATGTCTTGATTCTCACCCCCGTCATCGTCCCAAAAATATAACTATCGGAAACAAGAACTCGATCAACCGTGGAGTTGGGTCCCAAGCTACCAATACTGCGTTAAGGACACAAAAAAATTACTCCAATATCGTAGGGATTTACTAAAAGAGCAGCAAATTAGCCTAGAATTTGGATTAGCACATCAATTTTTTTGTTACAAAACCACATTCTGGAATTGTGGTAAGCACAAATATAAAATCTAGCTCAAACTTACGGGAATATGGTTGAAGAAAGTGTCGTTTCTAACTCTTATATATATAGAGAGAGAGAAAGAGATGAATTTGATTACTCTTGTGCATATCCAAATCTTATATTCGATCTTTATTTTCATCCTTTAATTATCTCAAAATCATATCTTTCCTTTTATTTTACTACAACAATATATAGATGGGTATCATAATAGTATCTGTAATGATTGATTTGGTCTACGAACTAAAAACAAACCTGATGCCATGACCAGGCCCACATCTTATGAGGCGGATGTTAACATCTGCGGTGCCTGGGCTAACAGCTATGCAATCATCCCCTGTAACCCAATCATCAAGTGAACAGATAATTAAATTAAATTAACCAATCAACGGAGTAAATATTGTCATTTATAATCTATATAGGTTATTATTATATATTCAAATGCCTCATGAAACGTCCTCCACGCATCAAACGGGGCGTTCAGATCCTGCTCTCGCGAAAAGATTTCCTTCAGAAAGAGATGGGGAAAACAACTAAAATCGCAAACGCGTCTTCTTCTTAACGTACCAGTCAGTCCCGATGGTGGAGGCGGTGACCTCCACGAGCCGAGACGTATATATGTCGATGCCATCAGTGTTGGGGCTTTGGCGTGGTGCCATTACGCTGATTCCCTCCACAGAAACCCGAACGCTTCCGATTATTTTCATATGTTTTCCTGGGCTATTCTTCATCTTTATTCCACGCACCCAAACACCGTTGCATCCTACGATTCCTAGTAGCTGATGATTTAATTTTCAATCATAACAAACAAATTGTTATGAAATAAGCTCTACCAATGACTTTCTTAATAAAACGATTTAAAAAAAAAAAAAAAAACAATAGTGAAAAGAAAAGCGAAATATTTATATAAATACTTAATTTGGTGTTTGAATTCTCTTTTCCAAAATAATTTTCAGATATTAGGTTACTGAATTGATTTGTACGTAGCAATAGTAATATCGATGACAATAATAATAATTTTAATCTTCATTCCTTACCTTAGCCTATTATTTTGTTTTTTTTTTTTAAAAAAAAATTATCTTTAAAAATACACTTATAAATATTTAAAAACTTTGAAATATTTAAAAATATGGATTCACAATTAAATTTTTAAATTTTTTTTTAAAAAAAATTGATTTCAAATACGATCAAAATTTGTTTTGATTAAGATGGAGCAAAGTAAAATTATCACTATTTGTATGTTACCTGAAAATGAATTGGAGATTTGCATGGGCCTTGAAAGGTTACTTGGGTCAACAAAAAGGTCCATCTTCGACGGAATGAGGAGAGTCGGATGATGAGAATCGGCACAAGCTGCTCCCTAAGCTCTACCAAAAGCCTAGAAAATTAACATACCATTGTTAGTAGTTCGCTCATACGAGGATGTGGCTGCACGCTTCTCAAAATACTCTCCATGTGTCTGCAATATGATTGTAATATATGTGGCCACCAAAATGCAAGCACGCAATGAGCAATGTGAAGCACCACAATTATCCATAATTTAGAGATCATTGCACAAAATCAGGTAACGCTTGCTCAATCAAAACTAATATATAATACACCAACAAACCTGTAATTTGATGCTAAACTAGAAATTTTATTGATCCAAATAATAATAATAATAATAATAATAATTCAATAAAAATACAATGTTAAAAAACAGTGACAATGGAAAAACAGTTATGAGAACACCAATTTAATTTCACACAAAGCAAACTAAGGGAATAATTAATGGGTTTTCTTACCTCTGCATCATTTGATTTTCCATCTCCAACAGCCTTGTAGCTAACCACATTGTAAAGTGGATTCCCAGCAACGAACCGAAGAGCTATGAACCACAGCACGAGGACTGCTGCAACGGCCTGACACACACACACACACACACACACATGTATAAGAATCTAATAAAGAATGTCTCAAATTTACATTGAGGAAACGAGAGAAAAGAAAAGAAAACAAAGATCTCTGGCCCAGGCCTACCATGCCTGGTATTTGTGTTGCTCCCACGGCGAAGAGCAGAGCCCACAGCGAAGGTGCTGGTCAAGGACAAGCATCTATCTCTAAGGTAATTTATAAATGGGCTTTACAAATGGCATGCCAGTTAAGTATTAGGCTGGTTTGCTTTAATTCTTTCTTATATATTGGGCTGATTTCCTTCTATATAGCATCAGAATCTAAAAAGATTTGTTTATATCGCTTACCAAGAGCAACAAAGCACACTGGTTTTAATGTTAGGAGATAGAAAGAGAATACGACATATTAAAAAAAGGGCTACCTTAACTATTATATCCACAAGGAGATTATCACGTGTTGGACATTTAGATTGACTCTAGCTTCCAGCAGCAGAGCATTTCTTAATAGAGCTTTTTGATAGTAAACTCTTTTGAAAGGATCCTTTTTTAAAAAAAAAATAATAATAAGGATAGAAAGGTTGAGATCTTAGGAATACTAACTCTTTGGACATCAATAGAAGCAAAATGAGCAAATAGAAGAGAAAACTCTGCAATTCAATAGGTCATTTTCTTACTTGAAACAACCCATTTTTGCCGTGAAATCTGATTAGCCTTTCTATAAATTTGCTAGCATTTAAATTTTGAGGCCGATGATATTATCAAGTGGAGATCTTTTAGGTATGGATGTTGAAAATTTTGGGATTGACAATTTGACTGATTATGGATTCAAAATATAACCATGTCTGAGCCACCTTTAAGAATAATTTTAGAGTACTAAAATATTTAAACTACTACTTTCAGCTTACACCATGCTTTTATTAATAATGAGTGCTGCTAATAGCTTAAAAAAATATCATAATAATTTTACTAATATTGTTGTAACATTTTTTTTGTACTAAGATGGTATCAGTGATTAATTACGGCATTTTTAATAAATGTCAATAAAGTCTACATTAATTAGTGACTTTATTATAAGCATCATATAATTTTTTTATGGGGAAACTCTATGTTTAACTAGCAACACTCTACCATAAAATACTAGTGAACAACTCTACCAACATTGCATCAAACTTTATCAAATTAGTATTTATTATATTTATAGCTTATTCATTCTAACAAAATATAACATTATTCTAATATTTCATATTTTAACAATTATTTTTCATAAAAATACAAACTTTTTCCTTGTATAAAAAATTTGAAATAGCATCATTTGCATCTTTATGAGATTTTCAAAATCATTTTATTTAAAATATTTAAAAATATCAATAAATTCAACATAATCCTATATTCATATATAATCTTTCCTTATAAATTTTCAGGCATAGTTAATTTTATTTATAATGTAATTAAAGAGTGATAGTGATACTTAATATATAAATGTAAATTAATATGTAATTTTTTAATATATTTTTTATACAATATTTTGAAACAATAATTAAGAAGTTTGGTTAAATTGGTAGGAAAAATAAAGATGAGTTAAAAACTAATAAATAATAATTTATTATAAATATGAGATGAAGTGTTTTTTTGATATTTTTAAAAAATACCACAAAATTGATGCCATGATTTTTGTGATTGTTGGCAATTTATCATAAATACAAGGTAAGGCATTTTCTAATATTTTAACAAATATCTTTAATAATACCATAGATTCAATGTTTTCTAATAATTAATCATAAATGCAAGTAAAGTATTATTTTATGGTATTTTTAATGTACCACGAAAATAATGTTACAAAATATGAACATGATAATAGCATTTATCACAAAGTAGCAAATGCCACTATAATTATGTTACTAAATTTCTATTTATATTATAGAGAACATGAAATATTATATATTTTTCAACCTCTTAATGCAAGACTTAGGGTTTCTAATTCACATTATTTTTGATATATAAGCATTTTATAAATAGTAAATCACATCCAACAACTTGGATCATTAATGTGAGACCTCCATAATTTGAATTTAAACCTAACCAGATTTAAAAAGAAATTATTTTGAGTACAACCAAATCAAGCTCTATAAAAATATTATATTATAATAATATTATTATATATCATATTATAGTATTATAATATAGTATTAGAAAATATAATAATGTTATAATATAGTATTATATTGTTAGACTATAATTATCGATATAATGATATAATATAATATTATTATGATATCTTTTATAACATTTTTACTTATATTACTAATTATATTATAATATATTATTAGAAAGTATAATATCATTATTTGAAAAATAATGTTGCAATATTAAGATATGTTATTATATTACAAAATTTTCTCATAATATAATATAATAATATTATATTAGTATACTATATTATCATATTATATAATATTATAACATTATTATATTATTATATTTATGCTACATGATTACATTATAGTTATAATAATATTTTCATGCAACATTTATTATATTATAATATTATAGTATAATATAAATATAATATAATAAATATAATACTATTGTAGTTATATTATCTTATTATAATTATAATATAATGTTATTATGTTATAGTATTAAAGGTGACCCTCGTCATATTTCAAACCTTTGACTTCTAAGTTCAATGAAAATAGCTTCTCAACGGATTGGAAAAGTAACTTCTAAACAAAAGCTCCAAATTGAAGTTTTGGCTAAAAGCACTTTTCTTGCTTTCAATAGAAAGTTAATTTAAGTTTTGTTTGGTAGAGCCATTGACAATAGAGCTGTTAATAGTAGAGTTTTTGGACATAAAACTTTTATAAAAAAAATTATTTATTATTTAGTAATTAAATTTTTAAAGTCCTATGAATTTTAATATCTATTTGGTATCAAAATTTAAAAAAACTACTTTTAGAATAAAATTAATAATAATGGATACTGTATGGTACTTTTAACTGTTGAACTACTTATATTATCAAAAACTACTACTATAAATTATTATAATAATATTATAATAGATTAATTTCACTTAGCTTTTCTTAACTATGAAGTATTTACACATTCCTTTTTAAACTAAAAAAATTTGTAATCAACCCTCCAATTTCGATTTAAGTTGCAATTAGCTCTTGCTATTTGAATTGGACGCTAAAAGAAATAAAAAAATGGTCACATGCCTATCACGTAACCATTAAAAATATCAAATTTTCATAATAAATAATGTGGTAAAAAGTAACAATATTCGTCCTTTAAAGAAAATGGTTTTCATCAAGTGCACAACTGCCTTTTCCTTTTATAAGCATGCCAAATGATGTCTGTAATGGTGTACAACAGCCATATATCTACTTCTCCATTATTTTTAACCTCAGATTTAAATGGCAAGAGCTAATTGCAACTGAAATCGAAATTGGAAGGTTGATTGCAAGTTTTTTTAGTTTAAAAAGGAATATGTACATATTCCATAATTAAACAAGGCTAAGTAGAATTCACCGTATTATAATATAATAATATTATGTTATAATATGATAATATATTAATAATATTATTATAATATAGTATAATAAAAATTATAATATATAATAATATCAATTTTATAACATTTTTTATAAAATAATAAAATTATTATTAATTAATAAATTATATTATAATATTTTATTACATAGTATAAGTTATTGATGTAAATATCATAAAATTATAACATAATAGAATAATATAATATTAATATAATATATTGTGGTATTATATAATGTAATTATTATCTTTTTTTACACTACATAAATGTAGTTGTAATAATATTTTTCATGCAACTTTTGTTATATCATATCATAATATATTATTATCATATGATATGATATGGTGTGATATTATTATAATTATAATATATTACTAGTATTATATTATATTATACATATCATATTATAATCATATTATAATGCTATTTTTTAATAATATTAATATGATTGTTTTTATATTTTGAATTCATAAGTGTAATAAAAAAAAAAAAAAGCTTCTTAATGGGCTTGGAGAAGTGCTTCTTAACAAAAGCTCTCATTTAAATCTTTTGCCAAATAGACCTTTTTAACTTTTGAGCAAAAGTGCTTCTAACAAAAATTTAATTCAAAAAATTTATCAAATACTCTTTTATTCCATACAAGTGTTTTTTATGTAAGTCTGTAAATGAGTCCACTTGGACCAAGCCATGCTTGACCGAGTTATGCTTGATCCAATCTAATCTGATTTTATATTTAAGCCATGTTTGGGATTTAAACCCAACCTATTTATTGATTTGATTGGATCATGTCATATCATGAGGAGTATTTTAGACCTAAGAGGTCATTCGAGTTGGATTGAGGCCACATACGATCCGAATCCAACCAAAAACATTCAAGTTCAAGTTCGGATCAAGAGAGGTTTGCATTTAAATCAATAATCCAGCTATTATTTTATAAGTAAAATCTAATAATTGATAACGAAATATAAAATTTTAAAAAATAAAATGTAAAGGAGACAACTTGAACTTAAATTTTGGTTCAATAATTCCCAATTTCATTTAAGTAATTAATCATCCTTAAATTTAAAAATTATAATTTTGTAAATATTTATTGTTATACTTGAAGGTATTGCAAATAAGAATTATTTTAAAATATAAATATTTAGATATAATTAAGTAAAAATAGTTGAGAAAAGATGTAGTTATTAAGATGAAAAGATAAATTAGTGTAAATAAGAGTTTATTCAATTCATTAGAAAAAATAATGGAAGTAATGAAAGAAATAAGGTTTATATAATATAGGTTTACAAATAAGGTTAAATCAAGTTTAGGTTTGACTAATCTATTTTTATTATTTTAAATTAAACTCTGATAATATAAGTTCTGGATTGAGTTATAAAATAAATCCAATCCAAAGTTTAAACCGAGTTTAAACTTCAAATATGTTTCAGACCAAGTTTAATTGAATTGAAATTAGATTAGGTTCAACCTAACCTAATCTATTTACGGTCTTATTTGGATCTTATAAGGTTTTACCGAGCATCTATTTATCTTTCAAAATATATTCTGACCTCGACAAAAGTGCTGGTCTTTCCTCCAAAAAGCGTTCCCAAGACGAGAGTTCAGGTGATTGTCTTTTTTTTTTTCTTTCTTTTTTTTTTTTTCTTTTTTTTTTTTTTTTTTTTGATTGTAGACTTTGGGTGATTGCCATAGAATATTTGTTTCATTGATCAATTTTAGTTCCATCAAATAAATATCACACTTGAACCTTTTCCAACGCCCAGAAGGAAGAGGCAATCCAAGGTCACTTCAAGTGGCATCCGAGTTCGAAGCGGCGAGGCGAGACGACGAGAGAAGGGCCGCAGGCGATTCAAATAGACGGCTTTTGTTGAATCCCAGTCCTCTCTGCTATACCGCTTTCTTCTTTCAGTCCCTTCGACCGGCGCTTGATGGCGGTTTTCGCGTCCTTGTCATCGGAACCATCGGGGACGGGCACCAGGTTGTGGATCCTCCACGGGCTCGTGGTCGGGTCCACCGTTGCCGTTGCGGCGGCCGGCGGCTACGCCGCCCTCCGCTGGTTCGGGAAGTTCCGGAGCAGGGTGGTGGGGATCATCCCCGCTCGCTTCGCCTCCTCGCGCTTCCAGGGCAAGGCTCTCGTCCCAATCCTCGGCAAGCCCATGATCCAAGTAAACCCTCTTCCTTTCCTTCTCTCCTTGGTGTATTTATCAAGAACTTGAAGTTTTGATTTGTTTCTTGGAAGAATAACTTACGGCTTCTTAGTTGGAATCAATGAAATCTTGATTGCGTACTTGTAACAGGGCATTGAAATTTTACAGTTTCGGTCAGAATTCTTGACCTAGGATCCTTCTTGGAATTATGTGCGGAAAAGTTTCCTCCTTGAAAGAATGTGTTAGCATGTATCTAAAAAAAAACAAAAGAGAAGATTATGGTAGCATTTCGAGACTTTACTAAGCAACTATGGATGAATTGTTGTAGAAATTTGTCAAATATGTGTCGAGAGACTAGTTGTATGAAATTTCTATCTAGAGTGCTACTTTAACTTCGGGGTCTTAATCTCTATTATTGTCCTGTTTCAAGATTCTTTCAAGCCCCATCATTGAGTGCTCTAAACCTATCAGATGACTATGAGTGAGTTTTGGGTAGTTTTGATTCAGAAATATACAAGCAATGTCCGTGCCAATGACCGATCTGAGATTGGTTGATCAAGGCCAAGGCTGTGCCTCCAAAACATGGAGGCTCTACACATAGCTACGGGTGCTATTTTTATTATATATTGTCTTCTTGGGCATTAAGCAGTACTTTGGAATACCTATATATGTATCAGCTTTGTGTCAAAATGCTCATAGTAACAAAAAAGAAAATAAAAGAAAGAAACTTCCAGAGATCCTTTAAGCTCGTATCTATATCTGTTAATAAACTATTTGGAGCAAAAGGATCATAAGAAAACCATGAGAACATTGATTGAGCAAGTGATCTGTAAGCATTGTAAAGACAAACAATAAACACTCAGTGACAGTTCTTAGGTAAAGCATAAATTAGTTATGTGATTTAGAATATAAACTATTAAAAGAAAATTTAATTCTGATATTCTAATGTCAATGTATACAACTCTAAGCTGTTGTATTTACCAAATTATTTTGAGATCGAAACTCTTAACTTTTAACAAACTCTACCATTTTATTGGTCTAAAGGTTTAAAAGAGTGGTGTATCCTTTTTTTTCTTTCTTTTTGGTTGCCTGTTGGAAAATGAGTAACGGCCATGCACAATTTTTGCATTTGAATATAGATTTATACCTGTAGATAGTGTGATCTGTTAATATATGGTCATACTTAGGTTCTGCACGAAAGATGTGCTTCTTGATGTGACCTTATTTTTGAAATAATTGAGTTTGTTTGATTGATAGGTTTCAAGAACTTTATGTTCTAGCACATTTTTAATGCTTGCTGATTTTTTGTGGTAGTATCTACTGATCTGACACTCTATTGCATTCACTTATTGTGCTATGTTACTGTTATAGAGGACATGGGAGAGAGCAAAGTTGGCTTCTACTCTGGACCATGTCAGTAAGTGTTCCTACATGATTGAGATTTATTTCTTTCTTTCAGTTGTTCATATCATACCATAAATGGGCAATTCCTTATCCTGTTTATATGTACAATTTATCTGGAGCAGACTCTTGTCACTGCAAAGGGATTTAAGATTATTGTAGTAAGCCATAGGCTGTCATCTGACTATTGTCTTTTAGACAACCATTGAAAAATAAACAAGGTCAAGTTCAGCCAGCAAACACGATCAGCCCTTGAATCACAAGTGCAGATCTAAGATCCAATTCTTGACATATCAGATCAGATTAAAGATTTGAGTATTAAATTTTTTGTCAAATTCAAATATCACATTGAAGTGTAGCAAACCAAATTTAAAATATATTCAATTATGCAAAAATAGAAGTAGATGTATGAACAAGAGAAGATGAGAGTAAAGGGAGAAGGAGAGGATGCCTTCTGAGATAGATAGGCAGGTAGACATAAAAGGATGAAGAGAGAGGCTACTTGTTCTTCTTTCTTCTTTTTTCTTTTGGGTCCCTTTATTTTTAACAATTATTCATCTACAAACTAACATCCTATGATATTAGATATATTTTTAACCACCAGTAATAGAAGCACACTAATCAGTCTTTGTACTCTTAGCATGTCTTATCTTTCCACAATATTTTAAAAGGAAAATGCAAGAAATTTGATGTGATGAGATTCTTCAAGTTTATTATGGATGTAGTTACAGGGCAAGCATGTATGGAAGTAAAGCAGCTAACTAGAAAAAGTTAGGATTGTGCAATGGACATACCTATAACCCAACAGAGCAATGTGAGCCATCAATTTACTGCCTTCCCTTTGGCAATTAGGTTACTAGACTGGTAGGAAAAACTACTGAAAATGCAATTCACTTCTCAACAGATTTTAGACAAATATATACGACTTATAAAATTCAACCACGAGGAATAGGATGCTAGTTTGTAGATGAATAATTGTTAAAATATATACTTTTATCCTAGAATATTAGATAGATCAGTAGCATGATGTAACAGATACAAGCATGGAACCATTTTCTAAGACATAGTTTACTACTACTGGAGCTGTTGGTGGGACATGACTTTCTCACTGCTACAGTATCCCTGAGAATCTTGGAGAAATGTTTGCTAGCACGAGTCCTGGACATGTAGTTTTCTAGAGCTTAGTTCATACAATATAATAAATCAAACACTTGAGTTCTTAACCCTATGGTGAGGCTTACTTGGTCCTTGTTTCTAAAATACAGTTATATCACGATTGTCATTTATTTTTGATAGTTGTACATGACAGATACTTAGTGCTTTCATTTGAGTTGTTAGGTTTGTCTAGGGACAACTTTATAACTGGTTGGTCTATGTAATGGTAACTGCAGTCTTTACTAGACTTATTCTCTTTCTGCACCAGTTGTAATGCTCCTTCATTTTAGTTCTTAGGTTTGCTTGGGGGGACTTTGTGGGTAGTTTTCTGGCTTATGTAATGGTAAGTTTACAATTTTTACTGGATTCACTTTCTTCTGCAACAGTTGTGGCGACAGATAACGAAAAGATTGCAGAATGTTGTCGAGGATTTGGAGCTGATGTGATAATGACATCAGAATCTTGCAAAAATGGTAAGTGTTTCTCATGTGATGTGCCATTCTCTTGAGCCTCATTTTCTTAACAAATATAATAATCATTGTTCAATTTGTAGGCACTGAACGCTGCTACGAAGCTCTCAAAAAGCTTAAAAGAAATTATGATATTGTTGTGAACATTCAAGGGGATGAACCCCTTATTGAACCAGAGATAATAGACGGCGTGGTTCAAACTTTGCAGGTACTAACATTATATACTATTGGATTTCTTGCAAAATTGACCTTTTCTGCTTTTTAGGTGAACCAAACAATGTGGTGCTTTCGTATTCTTGTGCTTATTTAATTCTTTATGGGCTGTAGAGAGCTCCTGATGCAGTATTCAGCACTGCTGTCACATCTTTAAAACCTGAAGATGGACCTGACCCCAACCGGGTGAAGTGTATACTGGACAAATTTGGTTATGCAATATATTTCTCTAGGGGATTGATTCCTTATAACAAGTGAGTTCTATGGTATACTTCACTTTGTTGAACGACGGCCTTGATTTATCTTAATCCATGAATTGCTGTTTCCTTGCATGCTCATATATTTTATAGGTCAGGGAAAGTCAATCCACAGTTTCCGTATCTACTTCATCTGGGCATTCAGGTTGGGTGATTTTTTTTCTCTTAAAAAATGTTCATCCACAGTTTCCGTATCTAGTACTGATGTTCATTTTTCTAGCCAGAGCTATGATTCAAAGTTTCTCAGGATATATCCACAACTTCCACCCACTCCATTGCAACTAGAAGAAGACCTAGAGCAACTGAAAGTTCTGGAGAATGGATACAAGATGAAGGTAATTCTGAACCATTTGCAACTCATTGGAATTATACGACAAAGGACACCCATTATTGCTTATTTTTCAGTAACCTGTCATTTCAAATCTTTGTTTGTTATGAGCATTTCCATCTACTTGCCATTTCTATTTGATATGAAAAATTCAAAATTTGACCCTTTTCCATATTCTTGCTTCGCATTTAACTTGTGTACTATACAGTAGTGTTCTTCACCTGCTGTACCAGTTGGTGTGGGAGTTGATGTCCCAGGATCACCGAACATTAGATTTAATATCTCCCATTTCAAATTCTTGTCAATATGTAACTGAGCAAGGTAAATTCAGAGAACACTTGGTGACTTATCTGATAAATTTACTCCATCAGATATAAATTGGTAATTAATCATAAATATTTGTGACGTTTATCAAAATGCTGAGTTACATGTGTGGTATTTGCCAATTTCACAAAATTCACAGTATGGGTTACATTTTAAGTGCTAAAGTCTCCTTATGTGATTCTCATGCACTTAAATCAGACATGACATTAATTATCACTATAATTTTTAACTACTTAATTAATTACATGATCACTAGCATCTAGCTATGATGATTTAGAACTTCTGTTGGCATCACAGGCATTACTTCTGCAAAAATATTATATTGTACATGTTCTCATGCAATAATATGAATCGCAGAAGGATCTGAAGCAAATCACGGATGTCATGCTAATATGTTTTCCAAAAAGTTACCTAGATGAAAATTTGAAGTAAATATGACTCCAATACCCCTAAAGAATACCTAATTTTAACTATAAATAATGCTATTTTTTTGCCTGGGTATTTATAGGAGCTGCTGGAGATCTCTAGCCTGCATAACCGATACTTTAGAACATGTTTGTAGATAAAGGGAAGAAACTGCTTTCTGGATAGGGATGGCGATTTTTGACCCAAACCCACCTGATCAAATGGGTTTGGATAAGGGTTTTGTATATATATATATATATATATATATATATGTTGTGATTGGGTTACTCAAGACTAGTCCAATTATAAATGAAATGGGTTTGGGCTTGACCCTTGGTGGGTCATTACTGGTTGGACAAACCCTTGGAACTCAACGGTAGATCCTCAAGATAGTGTTAATAGCATGGTGTACCATGGGCTAATCAAAACTTGCTTAAGTTGATGAGGAAAGCTGTGCAATTGACATTTAAAAAGATTAGGAAAGCTGTGCAGTTAATTGTTTTAAATGAAAAAGAATAGAGAAATACTTAAGAGAAAAATGGAGAGCACAGCATGTTCAGGATTCAATGCATTTTCTTCTCCATTTTTTCTTCCCTCTTTCTTGCCTTTTTTTTTTTTTTTTTTTGAAGCTCAACCCTAGATCCCCTCTTCTTGGCCCTATGTACTTTAAAATTTTTTGAGGTATATGACTAACAAGCGAAAACATAATTCCGTTGGTAGGTTGGGTGTGTGTCCAATCTATTTGATGGATTTATTATCTTCAACCCAATTATAACTGAGTCAAGGATTTCTTGACCCAACTAAACTCAAGTGGCCCAACCCATTGCTAGCCTTAGGTCATGTTTTAAAAGAAAAGACTGGTAGTATTGACATGCATCATTCTGCATCATCACACTCCTTGGTAGAAAACTGTTTTCTTTTTATGTTTCCAAAAAAGTATATTGTATTACATAATAGTTATCAACAAAAATATATAGTTTGTTATTTGATGAGTACCAAAAGCGCTAATGCCTGCAATTCTTTAAAATCAAATTGCAATATTTTACAATGTTTGTGCCAAATTATGGAGTTGGATGGTGGGAAACTTGAGTGAAGCATCCTAATTTCCTAGTCACATGGTCACTTGAAACTTAACATGAAAAGTTATATTTCCATAAACTCAAGTCCCTCCATTGTTGTTTCCATCAATTTCACATGAAAAGACCATGCAGATCCTAGCCAAAGAAAACCAAAAAGTATTCTCGTGTCCATCCAATTGCACAATGATACATAAATTAGTGCTAACCAAGGATTTGAATGCCAGATGTGTTGGCCTGTATTGGCTGATGCATATGCTGAATCATCTAGGAATCAATATATCTGACAACCCCTTGGCCCAGATTGACCCCATACTGCTCGATAGCAGGCCTAAAGGGATTTTACCAGCCCTTTTTTCTATTTGATGCCATGCTACTGGCCTAAAGGTATTTACTACTCCTTTTTATCTATTTGATGGCGTGCTATTGGCACTTTTTGTCGATAGGGCACCTATGTGGTGCATAAGAAACTGACTGGTGACTGATACGGGTCCATCATATTCATTACTTTTGCAGACATGTTGCATTGTGGGAAAAAAGGTTTTCATATTCTAGAACATGTTTGGTCTATTGCAGGTAATCAAGGTTCATCATGATGCACATGGTGTGGATACTCCTGAAGATGTTGAAAAGATAGAAACACTGATGCGGCAGAGAAACATTTTGTAAGAGGCCTGACAAGATTGTGTGAAAAATCTATGATGCCTTTATGGGAAACAACATGCCTCTCCAATTTCTCCAAGGTGGTTGGCGTGCTTCTTGTCAGCTAGTCTTTTATTAGTTTCTGACTTGAGTAATTTTGTTCTCTCCCAATTTTACTGATTCCAGATACATGAAAATCTGAGGATTAAGTTAATTTTCATTGAAGAGCAATCGCAAAATCAACAAAAAGATAAGTCAGAGAGATGATTTAGCTTACATCGTGAGAGCAGTCAGAGAAACGATAAAGTAACACCGGAGATGTTTTAGCTATGCGATGCTCTATGAACTGTAGTCCAGAATTGTATTTTTTTGCCTACTGATGGAAGTAAACCTGTTTTGTACAAATTCACATTTTATATTTTATTGTTTGAGGTGCTAATATATGAGCTAGAAAAAGTGAAATCCCTGATGAACTGCATGATGATGGGATGATGACATCTTGAAGAATACATGCTGAAGGTAACCTTGTATTGCTTGATGTATTCATGTGGTCCACTCAAAGTTTGCCAAATTGATTGTTCGCTGGAAAAGTTTCTTGTTATTATTAATTACATAGCTTGCCTAGAAATATACTGTTGATGGTTGATATCATGTAAGTCATGTGTTCGACATTTTCACGGCTGGTCAAGGGAAGGTCAAGAATCAAGGCCTTAAACTAAAAAAATTCTTCGCTTACATTAATCAATCACATGCAAAACCACTCTGGGAAGAAGCGAGATACAGCTGTCACAAGATTAAAAAACGAAATGGACGCCCTGGACAATCTCGTGTCTATCAGGAAGGCCTTGCACTCTGCAACATTTGTTACGAAATCCTTCTAGTCGTCCGTGACTGGCTAGCCCGCTGAGTTATAAGTCGTGGTTAAAAGGAAAGTTATATCAGTGCCATCATCTATTTATCTCAAGCCTAATTCAATTTTATCGAATATTTTTTGTATTGCATTGTAGACAACATGTCTCTCTGCAGATGTCATCCAGCAGACGAGACAGGTCATTACAGAAAGCCTTCACAGAAGTTGAAGTCATCGAGCCCATCGTACGAAGTTAAGGTGCGCGGTTATTAGGATGTGTTTCATACTGGTAGTTTTTCTGTTCAATTTGTCAACTGCAATACAGAAGAGTAACAAAGGTAACAGTAAAACTGCTCTATTTTAACTGGGATGTTTTAGAAATAATCTAATTGAACGTAGAGATAAGACTGTACGTCTAACCCTTTCCAAACTCTACTGTGATGTAAATCTTTTTTTTTAATTCTTGAATACCTAACCTTAATATTTTGTTAGCCAAATATCAAGTAAATTTGTTAAGATCCACGTGGGGGATCCAAGTGTCAACAGGTACATCTTCTTGTTGGAAAAATTACAGACCAATTGGTTCAAGTATGAGGCTCATGTTTTCCATCGCTCGTACTCAAATTTCATTTTGGCCAATTGAGTTGTTAAGAGCAGATTGTGATGTGATCTAGGGTTGTGAAGAGCAGATTGTGATTAGTTCGAACAGATCAACCGAATGCCAATGGGTTCGAAGCCTTCTCTGGGTGTTCTTCAACTTCACCACAGCACACACTGTTTTCATTGGCGCTTACGTTTTCTTTGCCAAGTGCCAATAGGTATCTTTCATAGACAGTAGCGGTAAGGTTTTCCATCACATTAATTGGCGACATATAATACACTAAACAGCCTGTGGCCTCTCATGCCATTTCACTCAATGGTTTTTATATTCTCAAATTTTGCAGTCACGGGATCTTCCAGTGATCAAGTTTGCATTGATACATGTGATTTCCATGCATGTGGGCTCCCATGTTCAAGCACTGAAGCATAGCCCCTCCTGTCTGTTGATTGTTAAAATAGAAATCCCACTATTTTTCACATCAATGGCATGAAACCTACATCATAAAAACAATACCACACTAGAATGTGATGACCTTTTATCATCAAGAACACAGACTTTCGCTGCCATGAGGACAGAAATTGGTGTGTAATTTATCTTGGATTGAGAAAAAAATGTATATAATCTATTTATTTACCTAGGTATCTAGAAAATGTACTGTTTCATCATGCATGAGACAAGTTATGACTGAGAGAAACTAACCAGTTCTCGCAAGTGGATTTTGTGAGTGACCACCAAAAAACCGTCCATCGATGGTAGAGTGGACTGAATACCCAAATATTATTTCTGTGAAGACGCAGACGAGGAATATGCTTAATGGAGTGGAAAATTTTTTCTTCCAATCCTCTCTTGCTGTTACCCATAATTTTCAAATAGGATAAATACCATCCACGTTAAAATTAGCCGGATCTTCTCTCCAAGTGGTGTATAACTTTGTGTATTTCTTTTTAGCATCTCAGCTGCCTCCAAATTTTAAACATGATCACACTCTGCCATGCGATCAAAAGATGGATATGGGTTCAAAACTTTGCTCGTGAGATAGGACTACCAAAGCTTATGTTGACCAAAGCATTCTACCACATCTAAGATTGCCCAGCTCCCGTGTCTGTTCATGGAGATGAGTTTGAGCTTCCCTGAATAAAAAATAGGTTGGTTGCTGAATCTCGAGAATTAGTCTCAACAAAACCCAGAAGTCAAGACAATAGCTGTAGCCATCGCAATGACTCATAAATCCGTACTTTGCTGCACAGATAGAATCTGTCAATGGTCAAACCTACTTCAGTCCTCATCGATCTGTCTGTTTGATGTTATCACAAGGTTCCTTCATCAAAGCACTTCTTGTTGTGGCATTCAGTCAAACGTACTTCAGTCCTCATCGATCTGTCTGTCTGATGTTATCACAAGGTTCCCTTCATCAAAGTACTTCTTGTTGTGAGAATACTTGAGCGAGCTGTGGAGAATATGATTGAATATCAAAGCTAGAAGCTAGTGGTCAAATACATGATCCAGAAACATTAATCAGTACAAAGTAATTTTTATATGTTAAATAATGAGGTAGGTTTAGCGACGTTTAAATGTAGCCAAGCTGATCACCTTCTTCATCCACACTTGTTTATAAATTTTAAAAATTAAAAATAAAAAAAAAGATGATTTTGAAACCTGTTTAGATCTAAAAATGAAAAACAAGATCGAACTACGATTTTAAGTATATAAATTTAATTACATTCAAGCGTAACCAACTTTATCTCTTAAATAAATGCTAATATATTTTTTTTAGTCATCATATATCGTGCGAGTTCCGCTCATATAATATATCTAGTTTTGATGCGAATCTTTGTTCTGCAGATACCTTCGAACACTAAATGCTTTCGCAAGAGAGGGAAAAAATTCCACGCATCCTGTAATACGAGTTAGGTTAGGTTGATGCCTAAGCAATCACTAATGGCAGCTACCTCACGACAGAACAGATGCCACCGCAGATGGAGTGCAAATGCTAAAAGAATAGTTGCTGATGAGCAATAAAACTGACTCAAAACTTTTTTCATTCCATTCCAGGAGCTCAAGCAAATGCCTCACAAGAGCCACGTTTTTTGAAGAAGAGAAACGCCCATCGGTGAGCGACGTTGTTACCCCTATAAAATCATTTGCAGCACCAGTTACTGAAACCTGGCTTTCAAGTTGTTCTTTAATACATACATTCTTGGAACTCTATGGCCCTTTGATGGAGACATTTCCAATTTGCCTCCACAAGAAACTAGGGGGAATCTACGTATATATACATGTATTATAGTGTCCGAAGTTTCAAAGTATAGATCCACCTAAATTCATAAAAAGAAAAAATAATAAGGATTTGAATCTAACATCAAAAGTCCAAATCTAATGAAAAAATTTGTTGCATCCATTTTCGAAGAGGCCCGGACACAATATTTCGGTCGGGGTTGGCAGATCATCTGCCACCATTGGCACCACTACCACTAAAGCGTCGCTTACGAGGCCACGCGAACAGGGCCCCCACTCGGCTGTTTGAAAAGCGGACGTGAAAAGAATTCCAAAACAAAGACGGAAGAAGGCACAAACAGCCGAGTTGGAGTCCGGCACTGTGCAACGCGGTTGAGTGCCACAGCTGCCAAACAGCACCCGCTCTGAATAGCCCCAGATCGGATAGGACGCACCCCCCTCCGTCCTCTCTCCCGTCCGCGCCACACTCCGAGCCGCGCCGGACAAGACCAGGCGCTGCCACCCGCCGTGCAACCCGGGACCCACCTTATATATCTGGGTACGTGTCAAACACTTAAACGTGCCTCTTAAAGCATTCACACGCCCAGACAAATTATCTCACCATCAACATTAAACATAACGAGAGAGAGAGAGAGACAGAGAGAGAGAGAGACAGTATTTCAAAGCAGCCACTAGTACTCATAAGTCATTGCAACAAAAGCTTAGGTTCATTTCGGTCATTTGGATTAAAAGAAACAACCTTCGAGACCGAGTAGATTTTAGAAGGTCCACAGGCAGTCCAGCTCGTTGGAACCCAAGGCCATCTGATGCGCCCTCCCAGCCACCTCCGCCTTCCGATCCAAATCCGACGCCCAGCCGTTGTTACCACAAACTTCCTCCCCGCGGGGGTGCGCCGACGCGTCGCAGGCCACAGCCGCCGGCGTGGAGAGAAAGAACGGCAGCTGAAGGTTCTCTTGAAGCGATCGGAGGCTGGGGAACAACGACCCGGCACCGACGGCGGTGACACTCCGGCCGCAGACGGTCGGCGCGGGTGGGGGAGGGAGGTGGTGGGGGGTAAGGCCGGCAGCGGCGGCGACGGTGGAGAAGCAGGGCACGGGCTCCCTCTCGCGGCTCTCGTAGGAGAAACTCTCCCGGTCGCCTGCGGCGGCAGCGGCAGCGCCGTACGGAGAGGAGTCGAGGAGCGGCGGGAGGGATGAGGCGGACGGGGACCCGCCGGCGGAGTCGGAGAAGTGGGGTACGGTGAGACCGACGCGCGCCTTCTTGCCGCCGCCGCTCTTCTGGAAGACCCTCGAGACCACCCACTCGTCCTACGTGCATGGATTCAAGATTACAGTCCACTGTTAATTTAAATGACCAAAATAACCTTAAGCCATATTAAGAATGCCCACTCGCGTGTATTCGTTTACAAATTACAAGAGTATGAAGCAAGAGTAGAAGCCATGAGAGGTATTTGGAGGGTATATTAAAAAACTAAACTTAATATGATAAGGTAGGATAGAGCCAGAAAATTTGAGATAAATATTTATAGCAAAAGTATTTTTTGATGGAAGAAAAATGAAAACATGAAAGAGCTCTTATAAAATTATGTTCTGATAAAAAAGAACATATCGGTTGATAAGTGAGCTTTTTTTTTTTTTTTTTTTTTTCTTCTCTCTTCTTTTCTCGGATGGGATTGACTCTGGCAAGATAAGGAGGTGCAAGATGGTTCTTAAGGATACATGGTTTTAAGACACTTCAACAACACGAGGTACCATTCTCTCAAAGGGACAGCCTATAAAGTACTACTAGCATGAAATGGAAAGATACCAGTAAGGCTTTCACAGCCTAGCGGCTTGGCAACTTCATTTATATTAGTAACAGAATGGTCTTCAAGTTCAAATGTTGTTCAAATGATGGAGATATATGTGGACTATCTTTGTCGCACAATGCATGGAGGTGGAAGACAATGAGTGAACGAGAGAGAAGTAGGCTGGTTTAATCAAGAAACACAAGACCAACGTAGACTCATTGAAGGCAAGACAACAACAGTTGCAGAGGCTAATAATATAGATTCGAACTAAACATCTGCACTCAGGAAAAAGAACACATCACAACAGCTATTATGTTGGTTTTGAAATGAAGACGGGGACTTTTTAAGACGGCGAAGGAGTGGAGTAAATGCATCACATATTCCATTCCATACAAAAGAGAAGTTGCTTTTTAAGCAAAAGAAAAACCTCTGCCATAAAGTTAGATGGTATCAAAGAGAAAAGAAAGGAATCATAACCTCAAGACATTTGATTACCGACAAAACAATGAATGGGAGAATAAAATTACATGGAAAGAAGATATCACAGCTTTAAAAGACCAACGTTCCAGGACTTTCACAGGCATACCTTGGAGGATCTAGAGAGGAAGTGATAGGCAAACTTGCCTTCCAACCTGTATTCATGCATTACCCAGTTGCTCTTCTCCCCTTTAGGAGCCCTCCCCTTGTAAAACACTAGAGTCTTCTTCATCCCCACAAGAGAGTTAGTCCTCGAACTGTAGATTTCCCTATCCTTCCCAGTTGCCTTCCAGTACCCGGCATCAGTGGCCCTATTAGTTCGAAGCCCCGTCGGGTACTTGCGGTCTCGAAGACTAAAGAAGTACCACTCCTTCTCCCCCATCTTAGCCTTGTCTGCAAGGCTCCACTTTAAGATAAAAGATTTATAATAGGAAGGATATTTGTTAAATAGATGGAAACAGGTGGGTTGGGATTGGACCTGGAAGCTCCCAAGGCTCACATTTGTTGAGGTCGATATCAGCAATCGCTCGGCCAGTGAAGCTGCTGTCGAGGACCTTCTTGAGAAGGTAGTAAGTAATGAGCTCCTCGTCGGTGGGGTGGAACCGGAAACCCGGAGGGAGCTGGGCTTCGCGGTTGTCGAAGTGGTGGCCATAGCTCTCCATCGAAAAACGGTAGAAGAAGAAGGAGCAAAAGCTGAAACAGAAGTCACAGAGAAGACGGTTCACAGATCATAGCAAGCAAGCATCTCTTCGTCTTGTTTAAAACCTATCCCCAATACATTAGAAGGAACTGAGTGGAGGGATATCCTTTGTAGACGATAAAAGGAGAAATAGAAGGAACTGAGAAGAGAGACATTAATAGTGATGGCCTTCACCCTCTTATGAAAATAAAAAATAAAAAAAAATAGAAGAGAGATTTTTGCAAGTATATCTCGAAACCCGAATGAGAAAACGCCAAAGCGTAAGTTATTTAATATGAAACTTTAAGCAACCTTCTAGCATTCCACGAATCCCGGATGAGAAAAAGAAAGCCAAACAGTAAGCTATTGAGCGTGAAATCAAAACAGCCAACCAGAAACCTTGGATCAGAAGCAAAGGAGAAATAACCATGGACACAGAAACAACAACGCAACGCTACGGGAGAGAACAGAGGAGGCTCGTCAAGTTTTAATGCGAACCCCGCAGCAAGAACAAAGAATAGAAGCATCACCAGTACCAGAGCAGGGCACCGAACGCTCCCAGTAGCGAACAAAATAAGGGGCCCTCTTCCTCACCAGTAGAGCGAGCAAATAGGAAAAGAGGAACAGGGCAAGCGGGGAGCCGAGGGCCTGGACCCTCGTGCGACCTCCGGGGCCTGTTTATATTGGGGACCTTGTGAATTAATTGGGATACGACGAATCAGGTGGTGTCAGGCGGGGGCGAGATAGGGGTGAGGTAGCCGTGTATGATATCCTGGAGAGCTCTCCCTTCAAAGAAAACCAAAGCGCCCTCTCTCTTTCTCCCCGTCTTCTCTCTCCCTCTCTCTCCTCTGCCCTGCCCGGTTCTGCTTTGCACTGCTGCAGTGGCTCTTATGATATCCATAGACTGGCCGGCCGGGCTGGCCGAGAGATGAGAGGAGGAATGCGTGCGTGCGTGAGAAATTGTGCAGGTATTTTCTCTGTCAGTGAAGAAAGCGAAAGGGAGGAGAGCAGGAACTAGTTTTAAGAGGAACGAGGTGTGAGAGATACTAAGATTAAGATAGGTTCGAAACAGAGGGGAGAGAGAGAGAGAGAGAGAGAGAGAGAGAGAGAGGAAATGAGGTGATCTTCCATCAGATAAAAGCTGCTTCATATCTCAATCTGTCAGACAGTAACAGTACAAGATCAAATAAATCATGCGACAGATTCCATCACATCAACCCTTTCGCTTCTCTCTTTTTCTGGGGCTCCCTCTTGCCCTTCTGTTTGTTTTCTTGCTAGAGAATTAAAAAAAAAAAAAAAAACAGAGTAAACGTACGCTATATAGCTCTTTATTTTCCTCCCATCTCCCAGGGTATGAATGGCTGTGGGGATGAGAGTAAATGCGAGGTTTTATCGCTGCAGCTTCTAAGGCATATTTTCCACCAGAATCTTATCGATCTCTCTACCTTCTTTTTTTTTTTTTTTTTTCGTTTGTTAACAATAATCACAGTGATTGAATTGGTTGGGACTCCGGCTCTGCATCTGCTACAAGGATCCTCTATAAATATGACAGTAAACTTAGTTGCTGCATTTAGTCATAACTTGTTTCAAAGTCAAAAAAAGAAAAAGAAAAAAAGAAGTTGAGAGATCGTTCTTATTTGGGTTTTTGTTTACTTGCCATTATTCTTCGTAATATCTCAAGTTCACAAGACTGGTCTTCATGCCGTGCAACCTTCACCATCAACAGCAATGTGATAACCATTAAAAGGCCTTTTTCTACTGGAAAATTAAGCATTGGAGATTGCTGAAGAGAATAATGATTCAGCTTCTCAATTGAAGTCCATGGCAGCATGAGTAATTAACAATTGGTAAGAAGGATAATGATGGTTTGCTGCATCATCTTCAAAAAAGAAGGATAATGGTGTGGGAGACGGATTAGTGTCCAAAGTCCATCTAAATTACATGTGGTTTGGATTGCTATCACGCGTCATGTGCTACATGACCCACAGCAACGATCGATCAGCCCATGTGACAGCTTGTAGAATAAATTTGAACGTTCTGCAGTTTTTTTTTTTGTGGAGTCTTTATCTCAAATTATATAAAAAGTAACTTTGGCTGAAACAAGCAAGGCAATGCACAAACAAAGAACATGTTTTATGTATAAAGCCACCAAGTTCATGATATAGCACTGTCTTATTTTAATCATCCTCCAAACCCATATTCAAAGTAGCTTTAAATACATTTGCACAGAAAATTGATAGGGAGTTGAGAAAAAGATCATTCATGAACTTACTGAGATTGTGAAAGCAGCATGAAATCAGGAATTCGTTGCATGAGATTGCAATATTGCAAAAGATAGAGATCAATGACATCAAGATGCACCAAAACATCAAATATATGAAGTAATAGGCATGTCAAATGGAATGGGCATATGAAATGTATGTAGATTCAATCTGCTTACGTACATACATACATACAAATATATATATATATATATATATGAGAGAGAAAAAATATATAATATGTTGTTCTTGTTCTTTGCTTTAACGTTACAAATATGAAAAGCTTTACATTTTTTTTTAAAGAAAAGAGAAGGCCTTCGTATCAACAATGGATGCATCATTGAGCCTTTACTCTTTACATCTCTATATCTTACCCTATTTTTAATGAAAGAACTCTATTTAATTTAATACTTAGTTATAAAATAAATAATAGAATAAATCAACCAAAGCGTAAGTTCATTTGTTAATTATAAAATTAATAAAAATATCTTTAATTAAATTATGGAGTGGTGACATCCATCTATGCCTCTCGTCATGTGCACCTAGCATTTATAATATGTTAGTGCAAGAACATAACATGCATGCTTATGAGAAAAGCATAAAGTTATGATAATATGCAATCTCAGTTTTAGTTGTGTACTCATATCATTTATTTCTCTTATAAATAAGTTAAATTATATAAAATGCATTTTAAAGGATTGGTGGCAAGATTGAAGTGCGGATGCTAGCCAAGAGGGAGACTGAATGGGGTTTGAATTATGGAACAATCTTGGCTCAAAATAATTCAGATTAATTTTTTTCGATCGTACTAAACTAATTTATACAATTGATTACATAAAGATCATGAAGTTTTGAAGACTAAATAGATATACAATGCCTCACAAATAGTGAGTAACATGTAAATGGGAAAAAGGAATACCACATAAACCTTTTGATAGAACTAATTGAGTCGAGAGAAAATAGCAAAGGAGAGAAATTATAAAATAATAATAATAAAAATACTGTAAATCCCATGACTTTTGCCCTAAAAAAAAAAAAAAAAAAGGCATAAAAAGAAGAAAAAAAAAACTAAGCGATTCCCATTTATTTGGGAACGAAACGAGAAGAACCATCGGTCACGGTCCTTCGGGTTTCCATCTACAGCTGCTCGATATCAAAATATGAACCCAAGAGCATCTTAAAAGCAACCATGCATGCCAAGAGATAAACGCAAAGGAACATGGAGCCGTCCACTTCCGTCCACTTCTCCCATGGAGAAAGATCGGGTGGAGATTGAGTTTGATATTAGAGGAAACCTCCCATCAGAAGAATTAGGTAGGACGTCCTCCGCTTTTGCTGTCACGATATAATTTCTTTCCATTGCGTTTGCATGCATACATCCATCCACCCATCACCATCATGGCCTTGATGGCGTGATGAGATCTTGACATATCATGCTCGTGCTTTGAGATGGATGATAGGGATTCGCCAGCTTTAACATCAAATCACCTCCTCCTCCCCATCCCATCTGCCATTTTTTTTTGTCTTTATCTTCCCGTTTCAACTTTGCCACCCTCTCCTTGATGTTTTGATGAACGAAGGCGAAAAGAATGCGGATAAGATTGCTTTTGGGAGCAAGCTATTTCTCAGCACCACTGGCTTGCCCAGTCCCACCGCTCGTACTGCCTCGACTCATGCTTCGAGAGTTGGCAGAAGGCCATGTCACAGAAGGGCAATGACTATTGGCATATTTGTTCTTCAATTATTGAACAAAGATCCAATTAGACTGAAACGCAAATTTACTAAACCTAATGTAACAATCCAGACTCTCGGGCCGGGGAAATCAAACTAAATATTTATCAACATAATTTTTTATATATTTTTTTTTAATTTAAGCTTGATATATTAGATTAAATATTTTTTTTATCTAAATCTCCATCAAAGTTTAATTAAATTTAATATTTTTTAGTTCATATATGTCATAAACTAAATCTACACCATTCTCTGCCAACTCATGTTCAGCTTAGGCTCAAACCACTTCCTAGATTATTACGAGCTTAAAAATAAAGATTTGTCACTTGTTAGATACGGATGGCAGTATATTAACAACAACCGGTGATAGGTTAAGCATGCGTCAACTGTTGGACGGTTACCACCTAAGATCCAATGTTTGCTGGTGACTGTCTAGAATGGCTACCACCTCATCAGGTGCTCCTCAGTCAATGTTTGCCATGGCGTTTGGATGCTACGATGGCATGGCAAAGAACTAAACCCGTTGAGTGGGTGATCTAAACCGGTTGGTCCAATGCTACGAGCTGTAGACCGGGCCGGTTTGCGCGATCATCTGAAGATCAGTTGACCTTTGCGGTGCCATCATAAAAGCTTGCGTTGGAAGAGAGGGAGGTGCACGAGAGCCGAGAGATCCGAGAGCAGAGATCTGGGATGATAACAGGAGAACGTCATCCGCCGACTTCACGCTGTCTACCGGTGCTCCTCTTTTTGCGGCCCACTGCACGCCTAGTCTTAATGCGAGAGCCGCCTTGCGATCGCCGTGTGATCATCACGGCGCCGGCCAACAGAGCACGGACGCATGCAACCGGATTCGGGATGTTATTAATCGTCAGCTTAAGAAGATAAGAAAGTTAAAAACATAAATTAAGCAAAGTTATGCTTTTGATGCTCAAACTTTCGCTCAAAATTTATTTTAATTTTAATATTTAATTATTATATTTTAAACCTCAAGAGTGCATTCTTTGCAATTCATCGTATAAAATTAATAAAAATTTGATGAAAAGCTAAACGTGTCACTTTGATTCGGACGCTGCATTATAATAAAGTTTAAGAACAAAATAAAAATTTGAGTACCAAATGCTGTAGCAGTAAATTTTTAATTATTTAATTTTAATACTTGTGTATAAAAATGCAGTATCTTATGCTACATTAGAGCATTGCTGATAATAATAATAGAGGATTGTCGAATCCAATTTATCAAGAAAAAGGCCAATGGGAAATAAGCTACATTTAATATTTTGAAAGGATTTGCTGCTTGATTAATGTTAGAGGATTTATAAAATACACGAATGGAGACAGCAGAGTTCTACTATGTAACCCTGTAGGCAAATTTTGCTGCCATAAGAAATATTGTTTTTGATAAATACGAACAATATAGTCAACGAACATCCATTGGTATAGATTTTGTTATTATTTGTATGATTTTTTTTTTTTTTTCTTTTACATATAATCGATCTAATTCATAAGTCATATCGATCTATCTAAGAGTGGCCCATGAATAAACAAAGGCGCTGCATTTGATTGGGTCGCGCTTCGCTATGTTTCATCGTCCCCCACTCCTCCTGCTCCTTTTTAAATTGAGACGACGGCAGATAGTTTCAGCGCTAGTGACAAGCAACAGTAAATTGGAGACAAAACAACACGATGAGGTCTAAAAGTTGGAGTTGGTGCCGACGGTGACGATCAAATCATTTGACGGCAACAGCGGCCGGCCCTGCTTTGGATTATTATCCCCCTTCTTGGCCTCCTGATGTGATCTGATTTGATCCACCCACAACGTCTTGTCTTGTCCCTGTCCTCGCAACCGGCAGCCAACATCCCATCCCTCACCTTCCTTCGCTTGACTCCTATTCCGTGTGATATTTTTATTTTGAGACCATGGATTAATCGTCGCGTGACACGTATTTTGGTCTGTTCTATTTAATGATTGTGGAATTCGTCTAGTCTTGTTGAGAGGTACCATGCACGATGGGATGGCGCGGCGCGGTCCATCCAACTTGCCAATTGAACTCGCATGCCAACCGCGCCTCTAGTTTGCGGCACCACCGCAGCTCCTTGGCATGGGCCGCGGCCTAAGCCCCATATCCGCGGACCGGAATGGTTGCGTCCAACCCTGGAGCGCGCGCGCCCTCTCGGCGTATAAATCTCTCGGCGTGGTGTCCAAAGCCCAGACGCCGAGCGGAGCCCATCATGTGCGCCTCTCTCTCTCTCTCTCTCTCTCTTTCTCTCTCTCCGTCTCTTTTAAAGTCTATCGAATAAAAAAAAAAAAAAAAAAAATCTTTGCCCCACTCAACTTAAAATTTCTTAAGCAAAATACTGAATAATAAGAATTCTATAAAATGAAGCTCTAAGTTTTTTTTTTTTTTCATTAATTTTTCATGAACCATAAAGTATAGTATACATGAAGGGTGAAACATAAAAGGTTACGTTCTATGCTTTTGCTCTCTTTGTAGAGTCCATGCTAATGGATTTCACGCTTTTTATCTCCTTCTACCAGAGTTCTCTTAGGTGAAAAGTAAAGTTTACTTCATTTTTTTTCTATTTCTATACTAAAACTATAACAGATATTCCCTATATTTTTATGTTAAAAATATAATACGCACCTCTTTTATGTTAGATAACTTATAGGTAAAAAATGAGATATTTTAAGTTTTACTTAAGTTGAATTTCTTTTCTAATTAGAAAAGGATAAGCTTACCCTTCTTTATACCATTGAAGTTCAAAACAAACTTAAATTGGATACCTCTTCTTATTCAAAAAAAATATAAATTTAAAAAATATAAAAAATTTAAAAAAATTTAAATTTAGATAAAAGCAAGAGCTTGACTTGTATACCAATTTTTCTTTAAATTATATGATTAAATGCTTCTTGACTTATTTGAGAGGAGGTAATGGGAGGAAATGAATAAGGAAAGAAATCTTACCTCTCTATATATGTTTAGAAGTTTTTGAATAAAAAAAAATGAAAGGGAAGGAAAAAAACCTAAACTCTATATATTGAAGTTTTTAACGATGAGAAGGAAAAGGGAAATAAAGGGGAATAATTACTTTCTATTATGTAAGGATAAGAATTGTTATCTTCAATATAAGAACAGTAGAAGGAAAGAAAAAGAGGCATGAAAACTCTCTTTTTATTCTTGAATTTTATTCTCTTCCTTTTTCATCCTTTCTTATATCTCATATTTTTATTAAAATATTTAAAATAATTACTTTATCTTTACTTTCTTTTTTATTTCTTTTCTTACTTAATTATTCTTCTTTTTATTCCTCCAAAACCTAACTTGGCTTCTTAAAATTTTAATGCTCAATTTACTCTCACATATGGTAGTTCTAGCTTCTAAAGCATGTGTAAATCTATTTGAATAGTTAATTTTGGTCATGATAGGTTAGATGACCCTTTTGAACCAAATACAAATTATTTGAGAAACATTCAAATATATCATATCACTGTTTAGCATGTATGGTGGTACATCATCAAAAATGGCGAACACATGCAAGTAGGAAAGTAGGGGAAAAAAAAGTCACTTGCCAATCTATTGAGAAAGAGATAAAATTCATCATTAAGTTATAATACAAAGAGATTTAGTAAATTTTAAATCTGTAATGACATAGCACCTATGATGGTAATATGTTCTCAATGAGAGCTTTTTTCTTTCAGGCCATTGTTTTCATAATGATCATTACATAATCTTTTTCAATATTTAGCCAATAAAACAATATTTTAGAATTAAAAAATATATGCTAGCTAAATAATAAAATGTTAATTTCTTTTTATCTTTATTATTTTTCATCATAACAACTAATAATAAACATAATTTTAGTACTGATTTTTTTTTGGAAGAAAGTTTCAACTATTATTTTATTATGAAATAAATCTATCCTGTCTTTGAGCTGTGCAAAATAATTGAATTTAAGCTGCTGCTGCGTCCTAAAACTTAATCCAGACATTTGACCATGCGCAGTTATCGCAAGGCAATGGAACCATTATGCAAACTTTTTCTTTGAAAATAACAATATAATTGTGATAAATTATTTCAGGAAACGATGCAAGAATTTCTTGAGCGTTTGCGAAATGGAAACAAATAAGATACAAACATGAGCTAAGAAAGGAGAGGATGTTTTCATTTAGAGTTGAATGGCTGATAAATCCAATAAACAATAAACAATGGCAAAATAAACAAGACGGCATACACTGCATGTAATCTCGCTTGTTACATGCACACTATTTGATTTTAGATTGTCAGATCGATGGTCGTGTTTACTCGACCATTTGATTCTGCTATGATTTAAAAATTTTATGGAGAACCAGACCGGTTGAAACTTGAAAGCTTTGTTTGGTCCAGGGGATTAAAGGGTGGGTTAGCCCTCATATTCATACATTAGGGATAATTTGGACCTCTAGTCTGGAATATTTTTCACGAAGCCAACATCTTCCTTCTGCATGGTTTCTGAGGTTCTCAGTAAATAAAACAAAAAAAAAAAACCAACCAGAATTAAAATTATTCCACCAATAAAGCAGAATAAGTTTATTCCATCCTTTTGCCACAGAGTCCCTACTGAACCGGGTTAATCCAATTCCACCATCTTGCAATTAATCAAACAAAGCATCAAAGATCGATGAGTTGGAATTGGTAATTTGTAAGTTTATATGAAATTAAAGATCGGAAACAAATCTAATAATGCAAAATTTTGAATATGAAGTACTATAAATATATAGATAAAAATAAAATAATTATATAATCTTTTTTTTCCAATATGTGTAAAAAAATATCTTAGACACAAAATTAGTTGCGTGATAAATTTAAACTCTGCCCACAAATCACCCTTCCGGACAGAAGAGTAGGAATTAATTTATGGAGGTCATGGCATATATCATGAAGAGATAATCAATTAAGTATGATGGCCTTCTTTTGATCCGTGTTAAATGCAATAATCATATCATGCCAATTATTGGCATGGATTATCCATTGTCATCTTGTGCTTTAAATTATGCCAACTCATGTATCAGATTTGAGTTCTATTCCTATTTAGTTTGGTATCAAATAAAAAAGAGGACTAAATTCTCCATCACCAACTATCCATATATGGTGTAGAATGGCAATAATTTGGTGAAGCACATATTAAATATTTAATGATATTATAGATTCTTATTGACTTGATTTCTTCTTATAGTACAATAGGCTAGTACTGCTTTAATATAAAAATTCTCTTGTCACAATGTCCATGCCTGGCCCAAATTGCTCTTGCTTTAACAATGATATTCCTCTACCCATTCAACCAAGCCAGTCAAAATATGATTAGTTATTCATTTCGAACATTGATTTAATTGAAGGATATCCAATATTATCTAGCTAGCTAGACCAGGACTTAGGGATTGTTTAGCAGTCTAGGTCACACAAAAAATATATTATGTTTGATAAAATTTTTAAAATAACCTATCGATTTCTTTAAAAGTTGAAAGAAAAATTATATTTGAGAAATATTTTAATTTGAAGTTTTTCTTAAAAACTCAAATTAGAGTATAAAAATATAATAAAAAATTATTTTCATTGAACTTAAAGGTTACATACTTATTCTAAAAAAATAATATTTAATATTATAATATAAATAATATACTATATTTTATTCAAATATTATTATAATGATATTATAAATAAAAGATAATTATTGTGATTATATAAAAATATTACTATAATTATAATATATTATGTAGTATAAAATAAAATTATTATAAAATACTACAATAGAGTACACTAATATAATATTATTATATTATATAGCACTATAATGCTGCAATATTACTATGATAATATATCACAATATTGTAATATTATATTAATAGATAATAATAATCATAAACATAATAATATATTATACTATAATTATTAAATAATAGTAAAATAATATATCATAATAATTTTACATTATAATCATTATTATATTAAAATATTATTATTTATTTTTATACCATATTATTATACTATACTATGATATATTAAAATATTTTATTTATAATAATGATTTTTAATAAGTTAGGTAGTTGAAAGCATCATATAATATCTCATAATATTTTTATTCTAAAAGTATTTTTTTAATTTAGTTACGAAATAAATGTTAAAATCTTAATGTAGCTAACAAATAGTAAAAAAAAATTAAAAAAAAATTATTATCAAATTTTTACTTTCGAAAGCTTTATTGCCAATAGTTCCATCAAACGAAACATAAGTGTTTAAGAAAATAATATGTTGATAGAATTGATCTCCACATATTGTAATAAAGTCAATGTATGGTATTTATATCGTTACCGATTAAATATTTTACATGAAATATTTGCAACTCTTACAATCATTTACAATTTGAATTTGAATTTGAATTTGATTTTGAATTCCTGGCTAACCATTCAAGGAAGGATTGGTTCCAATCGAAGTAATTGCTGGAAGTTAAATTCTTGCTAAGTCAATGAATCATTTGAATCTGCATTTAAATTTGAATTTAGGTCTACTACTAAACAAAAGTCATTTCTTTTTTGAAAAAAAAGAAGCGTAGTTTGGATGGTAGAAACAGGCCGTTTCAACGTGTAATCCAACCCCACTTCACTCTAAAATGTGTATAAAATTTTCTCATTGCATGTATGGCTTAGCAGAGATAAGAGTGCTCTTTTTTTTTTTTACTGGCTTCCATCTCATCAATCCCCACCGCTCTTCCACTGGCGTCAAACTTCCGTCCATACGCCAGCTTCCGAAGTCGCAAAACTTCCGATTTCTGTTGGCTAGCTCGAAGCTGAGGCGAGCTTCGACGATTGGCACTCACTGCCTTCAACGGTTGCACCCCACCACCCCTCATAGAAACCCCTGTTCCTCGTATCTGCCTCTGAAATCCCATCCAATGGAGGAAAAAGGAGTCCAAACAGTCCTCGATAAGATGATGGCCGACGAAGGTCCGCAACCGGTGCTCAGCCTCGCCACGGCGATCCCTCGATGTTCCCCTCTATCCGATCACTACGGTCGCTGAGGATGCCGTTATCTCGGCTGTTCTCTCGGCCAAGCATAACTGCCATGCTCTACCCGTCGGTATCCCTTCTGCAAGGTGGCCTGATTTGGTCCCCTTTTTTTCTTTTTGACGGTGGTGAGTCTAAAACCAACCCATGTATTAATTAGATCAGCAATCTCAATTCAAATTCAAATACAATCTACAACTTAATGTATCATTCATGTAACCCATATAATTATATAATTTATATAATCCATATAATATATATAAAACTTATGTCGCTCCTATAACCTATATAACATATTTAATATCAATTCACTTATAAAATAATTATATATTAAAGATCATAACAAAAAATAAATAAAAGTTTTTTTTTATTTAAAGAGAAAAAAAAAGTAAAATATAAAATTCTTAAGATAAACATATAATCATCATCATAAAATAATAATTAATTAAAGAATGATATTAATTTAGATAAATAAATTTAGCAGGCCATATCTATGTTAGCAGGTCATATCTAAGTTGACGAATCAGATTGCATGAATTATTTTATTTCATCTTTTTCTTGAGAAATGCTACAATGCTTTTAGCTATGTGTAAATATTACTGTAAATAATAGGATGTTCAGGGGCATGAGATAAATAATGACCGAAGATTTTGAATAGTAGCTCTGCATGGCTAGATTGAAGTTCGATTTTCAAGAAAAATATTTTAAAAAATTATAGTTGAACTCTTTTTTCTTTTATTTTATACCATGATTTATTGCTTTTTTGAGTTATAATTTTTGAGATTTTTTATTTATTTTATTTTATAAATAAATAGATTATCTTCAATCAATGGAATTGAAGGTAACTAAATGTATTAATTAAGTTGAATAATATGACCTTTTAGAATTAATACAAGTGTAGGGGCGGGGGGGGGGGGGGGGGGGGGAAGACTAGTGAACCAAATAAGGCAGCATAGATAGCATTTAACAATTGTATGGATTCCAAGACATGTATCACATATCTAATTTACTGCTACCATAAGTATTAAATTTTATCCACAAGCTAATATTCTGACTACTTTTACAAATACATCGTCATCTTCTTTGGGACATTTAAATTAATTAACCCAAAACAAGCTTGAAAAATTTGTTACTCCCTTTCCTTTTGATCTTCACTCCTCAAGTTTTACCGTAGCCATTGGCAACACCAATCCCCCTAAAACAACAAAATTATTCATTTCTAGTTTCTGAGTTTAATTTGGACTTGAGTTTATTTAACAATAAAAGATCACCATGCTATTGTCACCTTGAGAGGGCGTTTGAGAATACAAATAAGATCACTAATATATTTCTTTAAAAAAAAATTTAAAAGTAAGGTTATTCGATCCTAATTATTCAAGATTATCATATATATATATATATATATATATATATATATATTATAGAGTATGATATATGTTAGTGACTAAAGATCTTCGATAAGATAAGATCATCATGTTGATTTAGTATAAAAATTTTGGATCATTGACCGTAAAATGCCAAAATTATTTTTGACTAGTTAACCCCTTTACCAAAAAAAACTCTGTTAATATATTTTGTAAGAATCATAATAATTTATTATTATTTTATATTTTTATTATTATAATATGAAAACTAATTTATAATATTATTTCTGTAATATTATATTATGATATAAATATTATAATAAATATTATAATAAATATATTCATATAATAAATAATAAATATATTATGTTATATTACATATTATATTATAATATAATTATAATCATAATTATGTTATATTTATAATATTACAATGTTATATTATATCATGTTATAATTATATAATTAGAACATAATTTTATAATACTGAATTATACTGTATTAATATTAAAATAATATTAATTTTTTTAATATGAATGAAGTTATTATTATTATTATTTTTTTAAATTTCAAGCCAAGATCGCTGAATATGTTAAAATGGAATCACCATTGTAGAAGCGCGGGCGGCATGAGACCGTCACCACGTCGATGTGCAACCAAATACGACGATGCCGTCATCTGCATTTGGAGCACGTTGATTCTGGACGGATCATCCGTACCAGTAAAAGGGAAGATATGGCATGGAGAAAAATAACAATTGGCATTGAAGAAGCTGGTCATGCGTTATTATAAAATATACTTCGTCATGTTCTCCCAGAAGCCACCCCCGTGCGGAAACGGTAGCGTCCGCTGACGTCGCCCTCGCTCCATTCCGCACGCACAAACAGAAATAAATTGTTCGACACCGATCAACATCACTCGCGAGCCTCCAACGAGTGGCCGTCGCTGCCCTCAACGAGTGGCCGTCGCTGCCCTCAACCCATCCAAAAGCCCTAACCCTCAGCTCTTCCTGCCGTTTTCATGGAGAACAGGGTCGCAGGAGGGAGATGGCGGTTCGGGCCCAACGACGTCCTCGCGGACTCCGGCTCCTTGAGCATCCGCGGCGTCCTCAACACGATCATAGCCAACATCGAGGAAGGGGGGCCGAGGCCGGTCGTCCCGCTGGGCCATGGAGATCCCTCCGTGTTCCCCTGCTTCCGGACCACCCCCGTCGCCGAGGACGCCATCGTCTACGCCGTGCGCTCCGCCAACTTCAACTGCTACTCTCCTAACGTCGGCGTTCTTTCTGCCAGACGGTGTGACTCACTTTAATCACCTTTCTTCGCTTAATTTAGATCTTCCCCTTACAATCGAAACTTTAGTGCAAATTCTCTATGATTTCATGGCATTAGTTTGTTTGCTTATTTTTCTCTTATTTTTTTCTTGTTTGGTCGGGATTTTAAAGCATTATTCCAATATGTTTTGTCTTTGGGGAAAAGGTAATCATCATCTGCAATACAAAATTCCTATTTTTACTTCAAATCGCTCTTGCCCGGCTTTATAATGGAATCCAACACCCACCCCCCAAACAACACCCAAAAAAAAAAAAAAAAAAAAAAACGCTGCAGTCTTATCTTGGAGTTTCTAGGGAAGTCAAATTAATAAGATAAATCATAGTAAAATGAGATCATAGAAATATGTTTCTTGTTTCATTTA